>OX578133.1:15167017-16367017 GCA_951213105.1 Amaurobius ferox
CAAATATCCCTGTATTTTCCCCTATGTGCTGGAAATTCTGTGTACTACAGCGTTCGTGAGTCTCCTTTCTGTGAAGAAAGATGTAGTGCTGCCATCTAGTGACATTTTTCATAATTCTCGATTTAATTGAACCAAAAATGCATATTTTTCAATAGAAATTCTAATAAATCTGTATAACTAAAAAAATAATTTGAGGTGTTTACTCAATGGTGTCGTGCGTAATCGCGGCCCCCCCAATGGCCGCCACTGTATGGAACGCTTTTATTTGAATTTATTTGTCTACTAGATGGCGTTAAATGTCCATGCGAACAACTCCAATGTATTTTACAGATACTTGACCTTGACATAAGGGGGGATCCAATGAATTATTTCTCCATCTGGAGCGGAGAAACATGGTTTTGTAATATAAACACACAGAACATTTCTGGCAGCATCTACTGTTTTATAATTGAGTTTCCGGTCTCGTTTTGATTTCAGCTTAATTATTTCGTTGGTGAATTATAGGAATGTAAAGGAGTATTTTTTTTTAAAGTTTAGGTTTTAGAGGTATGTGCGGCAGTGAAATTATTAGGTTATTTCACGAGCGCCTAGTCACCGCAACGCACTCCCGGGAAAATACACCACGTTATATCTACGTCAGGCGCGAATTTCATCTGACCTTGTGGCGGCAGTTGGATGATGAGAGGTCTTTGTTTTCTTCATGCGGAAATTTACAGTTCAATTAGTCTATGCCGATTTTGATATTGAAAACACACACACACACATATATATATATACAACACAATAATTAGAAAAAGAAAAAAGAAGAATGACATTACATCAAAATTTCGCCGGGGGGGGGATTGTGACCCCCACTTCCCGGTTTAGCCAGCTTTATGTCATGACGACTCTCCCGGAAGCGGATACAATGTCGTCAACCAAGTACATATACTAAAACTTTAAATGTAAAAAAGAAAAATGTTGAAAAACCTATACTGTCCCTACACCTATTCAATAACTACGAGCTTTACTACATCCAAACAGAAACACAAAATACTATAAAAATGACTTACATCCAATACTAATATATCAAGAAAAACAAGCCACGCATACACCTCACCGAAAAGCAAAAGACTCTTACTTTGTACAAAATGATTTCCCCCAGACAGTTAACCATGACCTCTACAATGCAGCCGCTGTCCATTACCATCTCAGACTGAAAGTTCTCTTCCACTCAAATACAAGTCGAAACACTCAGTTACGGTTATGCCGTAAAATTTACATAAAATGTCACAGAGAAAACGTAGAGGGTAACCCATTTCGATTGCTTCTTTTAGATAGCCCAAATCACTTATGTAACGATTTTCAACACTGCTATTTAAACGTTTGCTTCTTGTTAAAAAATTTATAATAATGTTCCTAAAAAACATTTTTATGCAGATAAGAATGCCAATTAATAATGTAATTTATTTTAAAATTAAATGCTTTTCCTTTATCATATAATTTAAAACCTACTTTACCATTAGAAAGTTTATATAAAGTTAAATCTAAAAAATTAATACTATTATCAATGTTACGGGAAGTTTCTGTTAATGTCAAATTTGAAGGAAAAAAAGTAAAATCTAAGTGATCCCGGTCATCGTGGCATGCATATAATATGTCATCCACATAACGTATGTATACAATCTCGTTTAAAATATGAGTTCCCTCCTCGTATTTCTCGTAATTTTGGGTACTAAATACAGATCCGAAGATTTTCGTGATATTGTAGAAGGTATCGTGAATGACATTGAAATGTTTATATATAAATGTGCAGTAAAATACAGCCTACTGTCTCAAGTATTTGATGAATGGAAATCTTGTTTAACACAAAGTATACGGCTTGAATATGGTGTTTTGAAAAAACACTTTAAATATGGGAAATACAGTATAAAAAATTTGGATAAATTGCAACAGGATTTTGTTATAACATATGTGGATAAAGTTACTTCAAATTATGCTTTCTCTTGCCAACAATTTTACAATAAAAAACTAATTGAATGTTACCTTGATATTAATGCATATACAAAACTCAATCAGTCTAAAACAGAAATCGAAAATCGTATCAGGGCTAAATATAAAATTTTGAGTTACAACCTAAATATAATCAAATTCCCATATATAACTCTTATACCTAAACTTCATAAAACCCCCATTAAATTTAGACCAGTTACTAATGGTTTTAAAACATACTTAACTATTGCACAAATACAAGATTATTAAAACTTCTAAAAAATATATTGAAAAAAATAAAAAATTCTGGTGTATTTTTCATTAATAATAGTAGTGAAGTAATTGAAAAACTTAAAGACATATCTGTCGATTTACAGTATAGGAGTTGTGATTTCAATGACCTTTTTTGCAATATAGATATAAATGATCTGTTTCACATATTGATGGAGATGTATGATAAGTGTGAGATGCAAAACCTCATTAAACAACATATATACAAATGTCTAATCGAAATGGTCTTGTTTGAAACTGTGCTTTATGATGGAACTGATTTCTACAGACAGCGTAATGGCATTCCGATGGGGGGTGCTTGTTCATCTATTCTGACTGATATATACTTGAACAAATACGAGGAGGGAACTTATATTTTAAACGAGATTGTATACATACGTTTTGTGGATGACATATTATATGCATGCCACGATGATCGGGATCACTTAGATTTTACTTTTTTTCCTTCAAATTTGACATTAACAGAAACTTCCCGTAATATTGATAATAGTATTATTTTTTTGGATTTAACTTTATATAAACTTTCTAATGGTAAAGTAGGTTTTAAATTATATGATAAAAAAAAAAAAAAAAAAAAAAAAAGCATTTAATTTTAAAATAAATTACATTATTAATTGGCATTCTTGTCTGCATAAAAATGTTTTTAGGAACATTATTATAAATTTTTTAACAAGAAGCAAACGTTTAAATAGCAGTGTTGAAAATCGTTACATAAGTGATTTGGGCTATCTAAAAGAAGCAATCGAAATGGGTTACCCTCTACGTTTTCTCTGTGACATTTTATGTAAATTTTACGGCATAACCGTAACTGAGTGTTACGACTTGTATATGAGTGGAAGAGAACTTTCAGTCTGAGATGGTAATGGCCAGCGGCTGCATTGTGGAGGTCATGGTTAACTGTCTGGGGGAAATAATTTTGTACTAAGTAAGAGTCTTTTGCTTTTCGGTGAGGTGTATGCGTGGCTTGTTTTTCTTGATATATTAGTATTGGATGTAAGTCATTTTTATAGTATTTTGTGTTTCTGTTTGGATGTAGTAAAGCTCGTAGTTACTGAATAGGTGTAGGGACAGTATAGGTTTTTCAACTTTTTTCTTTTTTACATTTAAAGTTTTAGTATATGTACTTGGTTGGCGACATTGTATCCGCTTCCGGGAGAGTCGTCATGACATAAAGCTGGCTAAACCGGGAAGTGGGGGTCACAATCCCCCCCCGGCGAAATTTTGATGCAATGTCATTCTTCTTTTTTCTTTTTCTAATTATTGTGTTGCATAGAAATGCACTTGTTTGAGCAGCTTGGCGCCTTTTGGTATATTTTCAGTTGTTAGTTTTAGATGAGATAAATGTTATATTTATATGTATATATATATATATATATATATATATATATATATATATATATATATAATTTGAATTTTATTTTATTATTAATAATTTTTATTATTTTTTCTATTATATTATTTATTTATTTTATATTTAAAGTCTTTTCAAGGCTATCAAACTACTAGTATTACGAGTTACTTCTGCTTTTATTAGATGAGAGAGTGTAAAAAATATTGCACTATCAAGAACATAGTGTGGTAATTGTAGGAGGGAGTCGACCTTGTGGTCAAACTAAAGTATGAGACGGAAAAAATTGACATGCTTAATGTTCCCATTTGTGACCTTAAACGTCCAGGGGAGTGTAAACGACCCCCTTACATTCCCCTATGGGCGCCCATGGCAGTCCTCAACGGGCTCTCATTGCATGAGCTCCCTGCTTAGTACTATTGCCCTCAGGACAAAATCTAACGGAGTCGAAGTTTCGATTTCCTCGGGGGTAGTAAACAGTCTTTCCAGACCCTCCAAAAGTCTCTGTGATATAAGAGGCTGAAACATTGCACACTTGCCATGGGATGGAGCGAGACAGCCCAGTGGTTAGCGCGCGGGAATTGCTATGGGAGCTCATGGCAAGAACGCCCATAGAACTAATTCCAGGGGTGACAAACTCAAGGATGAGGCGTTCCATATTGACTTGCTTGTAATCTACATTTATATCTTTAAATGTACACGGTATGATACGTTCCATCAAGCTCGGAGATTTTTGGTGAAGTCTTACTGTGACCTTGGTCACATCATCTGTATTTACATTTAAAATATACCTTCAGCACCTGTTCTGTTTACAACTCTTAAGTCACAATTCAAATGTTCAATGTTGGTGACTTTTCTGTTTCAAACCTGTAAATATGTAAATATTTTTTAGTTTAATAAACGCTCCGCAGCCGCTCGGTGTCTGTGGGGGGTCGGTCTCCTTTAACCAAATATTTTCCCGGACGCCCAAATTGCTGCTCTCAGTCTTCGGAGGAGTCGGTCGGACTGGGCTTTCGACGTTCCATCAAGCGTTCTCTTATGGGCGCCCATAGCAAGGACACCCGTAGAACTAATTTCATCGGCGATAACTCAAGGATGAGGCGTTCAATATCGACTAGATTGAGACTTACATGTCTAACCTTGAACGTCTATGGGCGGCAAGTGTCATCCTTTCCCTCCACTATGGGCGCCCATGTAATATTTTTCAGGAGGGAACTCAAGGATAAAGCGTTTAATATCGCTAGCTTGTAATCTACATTTGTAACCTTGAATATCCAGTTCAACTTAAGTGATCCCTTGCAGTCCTCTATGGGCTCCCAGCGTATGAGATCCAAGCTTATATACTATTGCCTTCAGGACAGAATCTAACGGAGCCAAAGTATCGATTTCCACAAGGGTAGTAAACAGTCTTTCTATACCCTTCAAAAGTCTCTGTGACATAAAAGGCTGAAACATTGCACACTTGCCATGGAGTGGGGCACGACAGCCCAGTGGTTAGCGCGCGGGAATTGATTGCACTCAGTAGGCCCGGTTTCGATTCCTGCCACTGCCAAAACTGCCGCCGTGTTCACGTGGAGTACGATCACGTTAAACATGTGAGTCTGTAAGTCCTTCGAGAGGTTGGTGATAGGGGAAGGAGGGTACGGTCCCTGTGGATGCCTCCTCCACTGGGTTCCGGTTTAAAGTGGGTGGCACTTCCCGGTCATCCAAACAGATACCTTACATCTTTCTGATAGATTGGACGGTTTGGGTCTCAACAACAACACTTGCCATGGGCGCCCATAGGGATGTTGAACGTCACGAATATCAAACTAATGAATACTTACTGTACGTCTCGTCCGAGAGATTGTCTCCGCTGGAAAAAGTTCTATTGGCGTCCTTACTATGGGCGCCCATAGGGGAGCATAAGGGAGCACTTGCCTTCCCGTGAACATCAAGGTCCCAAATGTAGGTGTTAAGCTAGTATATATTGTGCGTCTCATCCTTGTGTATGCTCTTGGAAGAAACTCTATGGACGTCTTTGCCATGGGAGCCCATACAAATTTTGAAAGCCACAAACGTAGGCATCAAGGTAATCGATATTGTACGTTTCGTCCTTGAGTTCGTCCCGTTTTAATAAGTGCTATGGCCTCCTTTGCTATGGGCGCCCAGAGCAAGAGCACCCACATAACTTTTACAGGTAGAAAACTGAAGGGTGAGACATACATCGACTAGCTTGATATCTACATCTGTGAACTTGAACGTCGACGGGATAGTAAGTTCCCCCTCAAGACCCCTATGGGCGCCCATGGCAAGAGCGTTTATAGAGCTTATTCCAGCGGGGGCACATTCAAGGGCGACAATATCGACTAGCTTGACACCCTGTGGGCAACACCTTATTATCAGCATCTCGTATGGGCGCCCATGGCAAAGGCGTCAATAGAAATTTTTCCAAGGAGGGTATACTGAAAGATAAGTAGTACAATATCTACTAATTTAGTACCTACATTTATGACCTTGAACGTTAACAGTAGGGCAAGTGGTCCCTTGCGCTCCCCTACGGGCGCCCATGGTGAGGGCGCCAATAGAACTTTTACCAGCGGCATAAACACAAGGATGTGAAGTACAGTATTGATTATATTGACATACAGTATTGATATCTATATTCGAGTTTTGTTAATATTATTGTATAAATATTGATAAATGTTATTGTCTCCTATGGGCGCCCATAGGGGATCGTGAGGGGGAGCTTACCATCCCATAGATGTTCAGAGCTAGGTATCAAGCTATCGATATTGTACGTCTCACCCTTCAGTTTACCCCCTGAAAAAGTTCTATAGGCGCTCTTGCCATGGGCGCCCATAGGGGAGCGCGAGGTGCACTTGTCCTCCCGTGGACGTTCAAGGTCTTAAATGTAGGTATCAAGATACTAGATATATTTACCTCTCATCCTTGAATTTGGACATTCCAGGAAAAGTTTTATGAACGCCCTTGAATCCTACTACTTTTGAACAAGGTAGACTCCCTCCTGCAATTACAACACTATATTTTGACATTATTTCTCTTATCCGAGTTCTAATCACGTTAATTACAAAATGTTTTACCTAATTCCATTTTTTTATAGAATGCATATGCATATAGAATTTCATGGCTGTACGTACTCTCTCTCTTAAAATATCTAATTTCGAATTATTCGCGTTTTAATCAACTGTTTCTAATTTTCTACGGAATGCTAGAATATTTTGAAATCAATGTGATTAAAACACAGATTATTCAAAATTATATATTTTACAAAAGAAAGAGAGGGAGTACGTATAGCCATGAAATTCTATATGTAGATGTATTCTTGAAAACAAAATCAGAATTAGGTATAGCATTTTATAATTAACGTGATTAGAGCACGAATAAGAGAGAGGGTGTGTGTGTGTGTCAAAAATATAGTGCGATCAAAATATAGTGTTGTAATTGCAGAAAGGGGTCAACCTTGTTTGAAAAGAGGAGGATTCAAGGGCGAACATAAAACTTTTTCCTGGGATGGCCAAACTCAAGGATGAGACATAATTATGTACTAGTTCAATATCTACATTTGCGACCTTGACCGTCTCCGGGAGAGCAAGTGCCCCTCCCGTTCCTCTATGGGCGCCCATGGCAAGGGCACACATAGAATTTTTTCAAGGGGAAAACTCAAACTCAAGGATGAGACTTATAATATCGACTAGCTTGATACTTATTTCGGGCGGGGCCGGCGGGATTAGTTCTGCTCCTTATCGGGCCTATGCCTGCGGCGCTGCTGTAGCTCGTGACGTCATAAAGTACATCCCACAATTTGCAACTTACAGCATGTGTTTGAAAGTATGATCGTGTAAATATTGACAAAGATACAGATGTATCCTAATAAGATTAGCTATATCGTTAATATCTTTATTATCTAGGTAATAATAATAATGCATGGTGTTGTTAATTTCTAATATTTAAGGGAAAATGTAATCAATTTGTCCACTTTTTTCAAGATACTTAAAGTGATGCACATGCAGTATAGGTCTAACGAACGTATCACCGAAAGGGTTCTTTTAAGTGTATTTTTAAAATCTAGAACATGATTAGAAGTGATCTAGAACTAGATTCATGGATGTCAAGATTTTAGGTAGTGTAATTTTTTCAAATCCAACGTCAAATTCGTCGGTTGAACGAGTATTTTTGCTACGTAAGAAGCTGATGGAAATCGCTGAACAATGAATGTAAATTCAGAGAAACAATTTCAGAATACAAAAGCTGTAAATTTGGAAATACAAAATGAAGTAGAAAATGAAAATTTTATCATTTTTAACTTTTCAAAGGTATAAATAAACATACCTTAATGGAATAAGTAGAATGCAAATACATGTTTTTTTATTTATGCATTAGCATAATGAAATTTCTCTTAGTAAGGTTTGTTGTTGTCAATATAAACAATTGTTCGATTTATATATGTAAAGTGTAGAGTTAGACATTTTTGCGGATTGTTGTTGCACCCCTCTAAAATTTTTGGTACCCCCCCTCCCCCCAAAATTGATGGATTATACAGCCTCAAATATTTTGGTGTAAGTAATTAAAAAAGTATATGAGCAGAAAATTTCCTGTACGTGTTTTGATTTTTTATTAGTGAGTCAAAAAGGAATCATTGACCTGCAATTTGTAAATGGTCTATGGGCAATTGTCATATTGTCGTAGCAAAATGTAAGATTAAAATTGAGAATGTTATTGCTACAGTACTATCAATTAATGAATGATGTAACTTTATTCTTTCAATCATCTGACCTCCAAAGAGACTGGAAACCAATGGTTTTATTTATTTTATGCACATGTGAATTAAATATAAAAATGTGAAATACACAAATAATTGTTTTTTTGTTTTTTTTACATTCCTTTTTTAATTACAAATAAAAAATCTGAATTTCATAATTTTTTCTTGGAAAAACTGAAATTCATATTGGCTCCGAAAACTTTTCGTGGATTATTTAGCTTATTATTGTTTCATTAAAATGCAGATGACAACACTCAGCAACCTTAAAGTGTTAAAAGTAGAATTTTCAAAACTTCACATCACAGGTGAAAATCGTCTGTCAATAAGTAACGTCTAAAATTATTTTCGTTGAAAAAAAAAAAACAGGTAAGATTTAAGCTATTAAAATAAGTTTGGTAAAATAGTTTGTCATTGTAATACAGTATTATATTTGATATTCAATCGATTTATTCAAATTTATTAAATTATTTCTGTTGTAAAAAAGCGTATAACCCGAAAGCGATTTTTTAGTTTTTTTTTAAATTATTACTATTTGAGACTACTGTCTTTTTCTGTCATTCACGCTAATCTCTACATTTCATTTAACCAAAACAGGGATTTCAATTTAATCTGAAAGTGCACAATAACAAAAAATAAATATTTTTATATCACAACCCTGCTGTCAATTACAAATATAATTTCCGGAATAGTCGTTCATAATAGGCGTGATCACTTATTGACAGTTAAAATATAAATCTAATGTCTGTATTATTATGTATGTATATTATTATTAAGTATGTATGCAAATTATTATTAAGTATATATATATTATTAAGTATGTATGTATATTACTATTAAGTATGTATTATTATTAATTATATATATATATATATTATTAAGTATGTATGTATATTACTATTAAATAAGTATTCATATTATATTAATTAATAGTATTAAATAATTATTAAAAGTATATTAATTATTAAGTATTATTACTATTAAGTATGTATGTATATTAGGATATATGTTATGTAAATCTGACAGTTAAAACTTTTGAAAGACCTTATTACAAAAATGTTTTAGGAGAACTATGTAATTAGAAATTTAATTAACTCTGCCCAAAAGCATTATTATATATATATAAGAGGTCATAATGTGTTTCTGTGCATTAGGTTATTTAAGAACAAAAACCAGATTTCACAAGTAAATGAATTTTATGAAAAAATAAAATTCAAAAGGTTAAAACCTGGCATTGAATCTTTTAGAAGAAAGGAAAAAAAAACCTCGTAACTACGGAAATATTCAGTATTTTTTTACTTTACAATCTTATTTATATTCCTTCTTTATATATATAATTTGTTTTCGTTATATTTATTCAAGTAAATCATTTTTACTTAAGAACTGGAGCAAAGTGTAAACGCCGTGGATGGGATGTAAGTTGTGACGTCACGAAACCTGCATCTAGGCCCGATAAGAAGAAGAAATCCCGCCGGCCCCGCTTCGGGACCTTGAACGTCCAAGAGAGTGCAACCGCCCCCTTGCTCTCCCCTATGGGCGCCCATGGCAATGGTGACCATAGAACTTATTAAAGCTCGGGAAAACTCAAGGACAAGACGTACAATATCGATTAGCTTGATACCGACGTTTGTGGCTTTCAAAACTTTTATGGACTCCTATAGTGAGGGTGTCCATAGCGCTTTTTCTAAGTAGAGCGTACTCAAAGATGAGACGTACAATATCTACTAGTTTGACACCTACATTTGTGACCTTGAATGTTTACGAGAAGACAAGTGCTCCCTTACATCTATGGACGCCCCCCTCACGTATGGATGCTCCCTTATGTCTATGGACGCCCATGGCAAGGACATCAATAGAACTTTTTCCAGCGGGGACAATTTCAAGGACGAGACATACTGTATTCATTAGTTTGATATTCGTGACTTTTGACATCCCCTATGGGCGCCCATGGCAAGTGTGCAATGTTTCAATATGTCACAGAGACATTTGGAGTGTCTGGAAAGACTGTTTACCGCCCCTGAAGAAATCGAAACTTCGGCTCCGTTAGGTTCTGTCCTGAGGGCAATAGTATAAGCAGGGAGCCCATAGAGCACGGCACGGGAGCACTTAATCCCAACAGAGTATTCAAGGCTACAAATGTAGGTTACCAGGTAGTCGATATTGAATGCGTCATCCTTGAGTTCCCTCCTGGAAAATGTTACATGGGCGCCCATAGTGAAAGGAAAGGATGACACTTGCCGTCCCATAGACATTCAAGGTTAGACATGCAAGTCTCAATTTGGAACGTCTCATCCTTGAGTTTGTCGCCGATAGAATTAGTTCTATGGGTGTCCTTGCCATGGGCGCCCATAAGGGAACGCAATGTGAAACTTGCCCTACTGTGCACGTTTAAGGTTACAAATGTAGATTACAAGCAAGTCGATATGAACCGTCTCATCCTTGAGTTTGTCACCGATGGAATTAATTCTATGGGTGTCCTTGCCATGAGCGCCCATAAGGGAATGCAAGGAAAAACTTGCCCTACTGTGGACGTTTAAGGTTGCAAATATAGTCTTCAAGCTAGTAGATATTGAACTCCTCATCCTTGATTTTGCCGTATTGGAAAATGTTACATGGGCGCCCATAGTGGAGGGCAAGTAGAACACTTGCCCTCCCATAGATGAGTCATTAGACTTGTTAGCTAATCGATATTGAACGCCTCAACCTTCAGTTTGTCACCATGAAAAAAGCTCTATGGGCGTCCATAGGAGAGGGCAAGGGGTGCATTTGTTCTCCCCTATTACATTAAAAATCACAAATGTAGATTTCAAGCTAGTTGATATTGTAGGTATCGTCATATAGTTTACACTCCTAGAAAAATTCTATTTGCGTTTTGCCATGGGCGTCCATGGGGGAGCACAAGGGGGGCATTTTTCCTCCTTTGGAAGTTTAAAGGTCACAAATGTAAACATCGAGTTTGTCAATTTTTTACGTTTCATACTTTAGTTTGACCATCGCAGGAAAAAGTTTTTTAGCATTCTTTAATCCTACTTTTTTCAATCAAGGTCGACTCCCTCCTGCAATTACCACACTATGTTTTTCATTGTACAATATATATATATAAATATATATATATATATATTGACCCACAACATGGACACATAATCACCGGAAATCTTGATTTAATACAGGAACCTCATCTCAAACAATTTTTAAGCTATGGACCCAAATACAGAATACCTCTTCTTTATAATAAAAAGAAAATAATACAAGCTTTTGACATAGATCTAGACAAATATATATTTAAAATGTCAGGTAAATCCCACTGCCCATTTGAAGCCTTCAAGAGCTGGAAAGTACAAATAACTAGGCATGTAAAACATTTGATCCAACACTTTCCCATTCCAATATATAAGCATAATTACCAAGAAATCGTTAAAGAAATCAAGTCACTACAAGACAAATTTGTAATCACATATGTTGACAAGGCATCCAGTAATTATGCGTTTATCTGCAAAAAATTTTATTTGGACGAGCTTAAATTGCAACTCAGTACCTCTCTTTCTTTAACTCCTTTATACACTCATATCAATGTTATAAATAAACAAATAATAGCTTACTACAAACTTCTTAAACAAAAATACAATCTCAATTTTCCTTACTTGGTACTCATACCTAAATTCCATAAAACACCTATTTCATTTAGAACAGTCACTATAGGATTTAATTCATATACCAATGCAGCTGACAAACAACTTCTAATCATACTCAATCTAATTTATGATTATTTTACTGCACAAAAAACACATATAATCAAAAATAATATAGAACTAATTAATAAAATAAAACTAATCCCTTACATACATGATGTAAAAACTTTTGATTTCAAAGACCTATTTAATAATATAGACATTAATGATTTATATAAAGTCATACTACTTTTATATGAACAATTCACTCAAGCAAAAAACATATCATTTCCAAAATTCAAAACTTTATTAAAATTCATTTTGTTCAAACAGTATATAGTTCAAGGAAAATGCATATACAAATTAAATAAAGGAATACCACCGTAAGGAATACCACCAAAGGAGGAATAAGGAATACCACCAAAGGAGGTAAATCATCCACTCTACTGGCCAACCTTTATCTGCATTTTTACGAAAATCAGAGCCCTTTCAACAGTCATATAATGTACAGATATATTGATGATCTTATTATTATTGGAATTACTAATGAGGCCAATGAATTAAATTTTGATTTCTATCCACCTAATCTACAACTCATTGAAAATGTATATACATCCAACTGGATCAATTTTCTAGACGTTAGTTTAACAATTAAAAATGCAAATACAATAAAATTTAAAATCTATGACAAGACAGAAACTTATAACTTCAAAGTAAATAAACTTCAACATTTCTCTTCCAATCTTTCCAAATCTGTATATAGAAATATTATTAATAACCAGTTATTAAGAATCAAAATGTTAAGCACACCTTGTTACTACAAAGAACATCTTCATAAATTCATAAACACCGTTATCAAAAATAACTACCCGCCCAATCTTATTTTTTCTTTTATTAAAACACATTTTAAATTTAAATTCAAAAACTTGCAACATTTACAGCAACATATTGACAAATCATACTCTAGCATTTCTAAATAATTCATAATCTCCATGTCTTCTTCTAACAGTTAAACAATTCATATAATTCACTTTAACCTGCTTTGAGAAAACTGCTTAGTCAGTAACAAAAAATTCACTGTAACCTGTTCTGAGATGATTGGTAATACACATGCTTTTCCAGAAGTACCACAGTACTAGGGGTAGATATATTTTCATTTTATTTTCATTATATTCTTTTGATATTACTTTATAATACTTTGCATCCTCATTACAATAATTAGCCACAAGCTGGTGTAACAGAATATATTATATCCATGTTTGATTTTTTTGTGTATTTGATCCACTTTGTCTTTTCTTCTACGTCGGGCCATTTACATTATTTCTGTAATACATTTTACAGTTGTGTAAACAGAAACGTAGAATCAGCATTAATGAAACATGTATGGCCCTTGATAACGTACATGGTTTCAGAAATGCTTTTCATATTCATTTTATTTCTTTTATATTCACTAGATTTCATTTATTCAATTTCCAAACTTCTTGCATAGCTCATCGTGCTACACTAGGCTTCTGATTTGCAATTTTTTTACCTTTACCTACAGTTTACAAGCAATTTTCTTTGGTATTTCTCGGGTATCTATATATTACAAGTAATCATAAAAATCTTCAATTATATATATATATATATATATATATATATATATATATATAAATATAAATTAGTAAATCCAATGTTAGAATGTAAGTAGTAACTCATAAAACACTATTCCAAAATTTTCTACAAAATACAAAGATATAAGAGAAATTAAGACATAAAGAGGAAATAATAAAGCGTAATGCAGGTCATAAAGACAAAGACAATCAACAAATTTCAAAAATGAGGAATGAAAATAGGAAAACTAAAAAATCAAGCAAAAAAGCTTGCACATGGAAGAGCTTTAGGCTTAAGATAAGTTCATTTCGAAAAAATTCTCTTCAAGTCCATATATCCCTTCGAAATGAACACAAAAATGCTTGTTTCTGAAACACAAGATAGATTTTATCTATAAACTTGTGTTATATGGACGACAAGCATATAGATTGGAACAATAAAGGAAACATAAATACCTTAAAATACACTTCATATATATATATATATATATAAATATATATATATATATATATATATATATATATATATATATATATGTGTGTGTGTGTGTGTGTGTGTGTGTATTTTCTATATCAAAATCACGCATAAACTAATTGAACTGTACATTTCCGCATGAAGAAAACAAAGAACTCTATTCATTCATCTGCGGCCACACATCTACGGACGTCACACAGACAAAAAGAAACAAGAAAGATCAATCATGCTTAAAGCATTGATTATGAAACACTTTCCAACTTCAATGCAATTTTATTTAAACATGTCTAAAATGCAATACATTCCTCGGTAATGTTTTAAAACTTATCACAATACTACATTAATTTATTATATTTGAAACCTTAAACCTTCATCGAAAAAAATTAACTTCATTCAAATGACGGCATTAAAATATAAATTGCCTGGTTTAAACATCTCTAAAATGTGATACATTCCTCGGTAATAATTTTAGAATTATCATAATACTACGATAATTTATTATATTTGAAAACTTTATCGAAAACAACTGAAATTCATTCAAATGACGGCATAAAAAAATAACACGCCTGGCTCTCTCTATAAAAGCAACATTTCATTCATAAATAATTCCCCCATTCATGTCATTCATCACAATACTATAATAATTTATATTATTTAAAAATTTAAACCATGGAGCTACAAGTAAGTAAAACTCTATGCGTAAAACTTCATCGAAAATTATCGTCCTTCTCTTTCTAAAATCAATGAATATTTCATTCATATCAGCCATGCAGACTCCATGGACTAAATGATTTTATGTTAAAGAATTACAGCGATTCTAATACAACTCATTCTATATATTTTGCTGTTTACATTTTACATAGGTGAAAAATAGGCTTAATAGTAGAAATAATCAAATTTGGATGAGCATTTAAACTGAAATATATTGCCATTGCGTTGTTAAAGTATGTAGATGCACAGAATTTAAGCAAAAATAAAGTAGTTTTAGGACGGATACAACACTCAATATGAATTAAAAAGAACTTTAAAAATCACGATTTAGAGACAAGATGGATGCCATATATCATTTTGAAGTGGGTCATGTGATCGTTTCATATCATGGACACGTGATCGCTTCATATAAGAGGTGTTATTATTATTTTAATTTTTATTTAAAAAACTACTGAATATATTTCGCTGAATTTTTTTTTATATATTTTATGGAACAATTTGAATATTGCCTAAAATTTTCAAAGCAATTTGTGAATTTCAAATCCGCTTAAAAATTGCTTGAAAAATTAGGTCCCATAGGGCTCAATGTATTCCATTTTTTCAACCCGGGTTCATTCCAAAACTAATTGGGTGATATTATTCATTTATATTCCCATAGGTCCTACAGACCGTCTGAACAACATACTAAAATTTCATTTTGATTAAGTCATTTTTACGGCAGTTATCGTGCTAACGAACAGACAGACAGACAGACAGACAGAATGAACAAAGTCATAAACACTTTTCAACTTTGTTGTAAAGTGTTAAAAAAAATCAATCCGAAGAGCTGAGTCTGCAGTCTGCTGAAATTCGCGCCTGATGTGTGTGACACGTGGTATTCTGGCGGGAGTGCATTGCAGTGAATAGCCGCTCGTGTTATTTCGAATAAAAGAATGGCTGGGCCAGGACGTTTTCTTTCTGTGGAAGAATATACTCGTACGATAAACGAACTGGGCAATAATGAAAGTGATGCAGATAGTAAAGATTCGTGGAACTGTGGTATTTCTGAAGATGGATATGAAAATGCAAGTGATTCTTCAGATTCTGAGCCTACTACTATTACAACAAAGCCAGCTTCAGTAGCTGTTTGGACAGGAGATTTGAAAGATCTGAATTCTTTTGAGTTTTTGAACACACTTGGAATCAATCACAATATTATGCCGTCTAATTTAGATAAGGAAATTAATTTTTTTAGCAGACTTTTCGATGATCAATAGTAGAATTCATAGTAAAAGCAACTAATAAGTATTTTGTATTGAGATTCGTATAAAAAATATACATCAAATGGAAATTAAGTATTTCTATTATTCCTGAAAAAAGTAGATTTCTGTGTTGAAGAGGGGATTTTTAGTGAATTTATTTCGAGAGTTAGGTTTAGCGTAACAAATTAGCCGTCCTTTGGGAACAGTTCGGAAGCGAAGCGTTCCGTCCTTTAGGCCACGGTAGTTCCGGAATTCTGCCGTCCGGAAAGGGTTAAATGAGTAACAGCTAATGGCTATGATATCTCTTAGCAAACATAAAATTGCCCTTTTAAAGTTAAAAACTTTGCACCCTAAACATTCTTCAAGAGAGGCAGTGGCAAATTTTAGATTGAATCAATTATTGCCTGGCCGAACACCTTAATAAGATAACAATTCTCTCAACGAATGTGTGTCCCATTTGTAGTGCAGATGTTATGAACTCAAGTCATCTTCCAGTGTGCCCGGGTTTAGATAAAGATTCCCAGTGGCAAGGTGATGTTTGTAGACTGTATTGGGAAGCTAGAACTAAAATGAATTGTCCCTGAGGTCGCGGCCTCTTCTTCGACCTCTCCTCATTGGGCTTTGTGTTCGTCTAATTTGTAATATTTTTGTTTTATGCTTAGTTAGTTCATTTCATTGTTTTCTACTATTGTATCATTGTGAGACGCCAGTTATGTAATGGATTGATTTCCAATAAAACCTTTATAACAATAATTATATATTATCCAAAATAAATGAATAAAATATTCTCTGTGTAAATAAATTCTTGTTTCCTCTAAGCGTCAAGTGGAATTTTCAGGAGCGTATCTCTCTCTCTGTCTAATCACGTCAGAAGATATTCCATTGAAAATGGAACTGAAAGAAAATATGCAAACAATTTATACTCAAGCTTCAACAGGTTTTTGATAGACATGTCTAAGCTATAAGGAAGTGGCTGTTTTTCTTAATAATTAATTGACTTGGAAATTTGCTAAATTATAGAGGTTTTGATATTATAGGTTTTTTTCAACATCTTTCAGAGTTAAAAACTTGACATAGGGAACTGATATTCAAAAAGGATATGAGACAGCCATCTCAAATATCCTGATCTTTTAATGCAGTCAATTTTACCTTACATTCTTTGATTTTCATTTATTATTTGATTCAATTTTTTCACATAAATTAGAAGTGGCATAGTTGTCTAAACAAAGAAATTTACAAGTCTGTATATTAAGGGCAAGGGAAAAAATTCTTATTGAAACCGAATCAATCGTGAATGTAATAGACGAATACACATTTTTAATATATTTGGAATTTTCTTAATTTTTATCAAGTGAAAAAGTAAGGCTTGGTAAGTGGTCTATTTCTTTTCTTAGATATTTTCCTTGATTTTTATATTCTAATTAAAATGGAGTTCTCCGTGTATTATGTTTTTATGTTACTGTGATAAATTTGTAAATACCATTAATTTATTCTTATTGTAATTCCGTTATTACAGAAAAATTACTTAAAACAGTCCGACATGTCTCTCACCCGACAATCGAGCACAGAGGCGCTGATAGGTAAGGCAAAATAATACTTTGCATAGGGGCCCGAGAGGATCCTTCTCCTTCCACCTAGACCAACCGACCTACCCGAAAGTGCAAGGTATCTGTTTAGATGGCCGGGAAGTGCCACCCAATTTAAACCGGAACCCAGTGGGGTGGCATCCACAGGGACTATACCTTTCTTCCCGTACCACCAACCTCTCAGAAGGACTTACGGATCCACATATTGAACGCGCCCGTATTTCGCGTGAACACGTAAACAGTTTGGGCAGATCGATCCTGGAATCAAACTCGAGTCATCCGAGTGCAATCCCCGTGCTCTAACAACTGGGCTATTGCACCATCCAGGAGGCCTGGAGCCCCATGTCGCCTTTATGAAAAAGGTCAATAAGTTGTAAAATAGGAAAGGATGCGCATTTATTGCATAGGGCCCAAAATTTCTGTCGAAAGCTATGTTCAGGTCCATCCAGCTGTACTAAGGTACATTTACTATAATAGACTAAATGCTTTTGTATGGAGATTTCTGTTTATTAAAGTTTACTTTATACAATTTAAATTAATTTAAATGTTTTTCACGTAATATATAGTGTAATGCTTTTGAAAAAAAAATTATTGCTCAATATTTTGTTTAAATTAATTTTTTTCATTTCTTACCCCATTTTAGTTCGACATCTGGTAATCCCCGAAGTCCTAAATGTAACCTAGGTAAAATATATATCGTGAAACTTTATATTTCTAAATTTTGTACCCCGGTTTTCTGTTTCCCCAAATGATTTTATCATGCTTTGCCACTGATCCCGTCTTTCTCAAGATTAAAAAACCAAATAATCAAATACTTGTAAAGTTACTTGCTTTTCAATAAGTAGTGTGAAAAGGGTTAATTTTCAAATGAAATAAAAGGGGGAATTTATCGACACACATCTCTAACTATGTCTGAAAAGATTTGGTATGGAATTGATATGATTTTTTTAAATAATAATCATGCATATAATTTTTTTTAAATCATCATGCAGTATATATAGTTTAAAAAAAAACATTTGACTGTCTTACTTTCGCTGATTTACACATTTTAGTTATCCCTGTACACGAATCACAGTTTTAAAATAATTTCTGAACAAATATTTGTGTACAATATCTTTAGCATTTTAGGTGCTCATTTGTATAACATAATATCAAGTGAGGGTTATTTTATTTTAAAAAATATCTTATACACTTGTCAACATGGATTAGTTAAAACCTGCAATGGCAGAAAGAAAACTTGCTATATGCCCCAATAATGTGAATTTCTATGGGGACTGATATATTAAATGCACCATGCAGCCGGCTTCTAATTTATTAAAGATTGAACTCTTGAGAGAACCCCGTCTATAGAAGATGTTTCTAAAGTTTGAATCAGACTCTCATTGCAGATACTGCATCCATGAACATATAAAGCTGACTCAAAAGTTTAAATAAGACCTCAGATTTACAACAGCATTCCTATGAAGTAATTTAGATTATCAATTCTTTAAATGGCATATTTATCAATGCTTTAATGATATATTATATTAAATATTTTGGAGTGTATTACAAGCAACAGATTAAGGGGTCATTGTTTATAAAATACAGTGGGTGATATATTAGATAAAGTTGTGACACTACATATATGAATCATGCAATACTATTTACTAATTGTCATGCTGAAAACCCAGACCGTCCGACTCATCCGACGACATAGAGCAGCAAATTGGACGGCCAGATACTAATTGTCATGTTGTTGATGTTGTTGTTGTTGAGACCCAGACCATCCGACCTACCAGAAAGGTGTAAGGTAACTGTTTGGACGGCCGGGAAGTGCCACCCAAACTAATTGTCATGTGTAATTGTTGCAAGAAAACATTTAAAACAGAATCAAAATAGCTAACATTCATATTTACTTGTTTTAAATATGTTGTAGAAAACTTATAAGTAAGAAGAACTCGAATTCAACACCAAATAATACTGATGAGTAAAATGATTTTAAAAATGTAAGCAAGATAAATATACAAAGAATCAGATGTTTTAAAATCCACCGAATCAAAAGAAAAATATCCAGCTCGCTGAAATATTTCAAAAATTACATTATGTGCTCAAGTATGAATAACAGTTTGAGGGAGTTTCGATAATTATACATATACATACGTAAATAGAAAAAAATGCTTTTCTTGTGCTCTAGCACAGAACAGAGTTTTATCCTCTTCTATAGAATCTGTTTCGATCGAATTTACTTCTTCAGATTCTGTGCAGTATACACTTCGTCGGTGGCACTTAGGTTCTAGTGTGTAATGCATATTTGAAACTTCGCTATATAAAGCTGAAAGTGCATATATGGAAATATCCCCTAATGAAGAAAATGAATTACTGTCTACCTGTGAAGGTGTTACAATGTCACTTACTACTTTTAGTGAACTTTTTCAAAAATCGTGGTCGTTCAATGCTCTATAAGCAGATACCTCTTTCGTCAGTCGCAATGAGTTGTTCTATTTTAATGACAATGGTAAACTTCACTTACAAAAGATAATTCAATTATATGATTCAAAATGTTGCCTAACGCAGTGTCATATGGTCTTAGATAAAAATCAAATAATTTGTTTAAAAAATTGTGTTTACAACATTAGTAATAAACTTCGAGAAAGCATATTCATAGACTGGCTTCCTACTCAAATATTAAACATCAAGGACACTATAATCTTTCTACCATCAGCTATCTGCGACAGAAAATTTGCATTCGATCATCTAATCTCTTGTATTTATGACAGTGTAATGTGTCATATAAGAAAAATTTTCAAATGTGTTGCCCAAATTGAAGATCAAAGTTACCATGAATGTCTTCACAGTACTCCATTAGAAATGCACAACAGTGTGCATGAATAAGTACTTCTAAATTTCGACATTAATAGTATAGCAAGGAAAGTTTTGCTGTATGGGGAAGGAGTCTTTTACTGGTACAATCGAAATTTTTTCAAGTCTTTCAAATTAGAGGACTATGAATGTGCGATAAAAAAATTATTTTAAGTTATTTGTTTAAATGTACAACAAATAATGGTTAATGTGTATTTTATGAAGTTTAGATTCATTAAATGTTTTCTATCTTTCAAACTGAACTCCTTATTTACATTTATCGACTCATTTTTAACATGTGCTATTTAAAATGCTATGCCCTCGTGGGTTACGTATCTAAACTTCAAATGTATTGAATTGACTAATCTCTCTTTTTAAAAATTTAAAAAGAAATTTATTCGAATCATATCAAATGTCTACAGTGTGACTTTCGCAATGAAAGATATTTACACCTTACAGAATTCAATTCATAAATTTATGTTCAATGTTAAAATTCTGAAATTATATTTCCTTATTCATTAAAATAAATGCTAAGTTACGTTCCATTCTCTAAAAAACTTGAAGATTAATAATGAATGGGGTTTTAAAACGCTAAGGATCATCGAAAACTGAACCCTAGTTTCCTAAAAATCGGCTAAGTTTTCATCCATTCTGTAAAAAGTGTAAATTTTGTCGTAGTTCTCGGTTTCGCTCTGTCATTTTCCACACTTTGTTAAAATGGATATATTCAAATGTGCTCATCTTTCCCTCTCTACGATGGTAAATATTTGCCATACTTTCATTTAAGTACAATGTTAGAAAATTATAAAATTCTTTCCCCATACAAGTTAATAAAAATATTTAAAAAAAAGAAAAATCCAATCCATTGCTGGTCTGTCTACGTTCATAAGAATTGAATGGTTTTGCGATGTGCCTACAATTGCGAAATCCCAACAGTCCTATTTGTATATCAATGATGCCGCACAATGAGGTATCGAATTAATTGCACGTTTTTTAAAAGTAGTAATTGTGTATAGCTAGATTTATCTTTCATATTTTAATGGTATTAGTATGCCATGCACTTTCCACAGATGGCCACTAGTTCATTTAAATTCAATGTTAACAATCAGATATCCTTAGAAGTGTCATTCTATTCCCATAAAGTTCGTGAAATTTTTTAAAATATACCGATTTGAAAGACTTAGACCCCCTTTAATATTAAAAACGTACCTCTAATTCGCCAATCATCTACTAAGTATCGTGCAATTTGCTAAATATAATTTAAATATCATAATTTTAAAAGAAAAAAATGGGTCTTAGACCGCTTATAACATTAAAAACGTATCTTTAATTCCTTAAACAACCACTAAGTATCGTGCAATTAGCTAAATTTCATTTAAATATTGAATAGTTTCACAAAAATTCGCTAAGTATCGTGCAATTTGGTAAATTTCAATCAAATATCATGATTTTAGGGTCTTGGTCTTTTTGGAAAAAATACTCTAGTTCCCTAAGAGTGCTCTTAATTCCTAAGCATAAGAATTTTTTTTTTTATTGAAACCTATAAATCCAAAGAATCATTTACACGTTTGGCAGTATTCATGATTTAAAATAAGATCGCCATAAGTTCATATGGTGTATTTCTATGAATTTATGTGGTTTAAATATAGTTTCTTATTTCTTTCATTTGCAAAACACTAATTTGTTTTTCATTCACATGTAATTAAAGCTACGTTGTGAAAAACCCAGACCACACGACAGACTCGAAGGCTTACTTAAAGCTATGTTGTGTAATAGTGATACATAAGTAACAAACAATGCCTTCTCTAACATTATAACAGTATCCAAAGTACATGGATTCCTTTCGCGATTTTTACTTAGGCTAAATAAACAGTGAGTCGAACAGTGTCTTGTGGTCAGTCATGATAAGAAAAGAAGCGGTAACAAGGTTCGGCCGTTTAAAATCACGTATCATTTAAAAAAAAAAAAAAAGATTCCACTTGATTCATCGGTTTAGTTTATTCATTTTTATACAAGTTACATTAATAATTTTTATTTGTTGTAAGTGGTGTATAATGCACTGGGCGGTTGGATTTGCACAATCCAAAATATATATTCTTTTTAAGAACAGATTTTCAAAAAAATCCACACCTTTGGTAATGTGCGTAGATTCGTTAAGAAACAATTGGTTTTTACGATGTACTTACAGCCACGCCATTCCTATTTGTATGTCAACGATAACCCCCGCAATGAGATATCAAAACTCATTATACGTTCTTTTAAAAATGGTAATCGTGTATCTTTCATATTTTAATGCTATCAGAATGTACTGTACTTCCCTATAGAGGGCCACTCTTTCATTTAAATTCAATGTTAACAATCAGATATCCTTAAAAATAATCGCTAAGTGCCATTCTATCCACCTAAAATTCGTGAAGTATTTTAAATATACCAATTTGAGAGTCTTAGACCCCCTGTAACATTAAAAACGTACCTCTAATTCCCTAATCATTCACTTATCGTACAATTTGCATTTAAATATTGAATAAATGCATTTACATATTGAATAGTTTCCCGAAAATTCGTCAATTATCAAACAATTCACAAAAATAATGAAATTTTAGAGTCTAAGACTCCTTGGAATACCGAATGGCAAGTTGCGGTAGGTTTGAAAAAATACATTATTGTTAATTTAATATTTTTGTTAGTAGGATCATTTAATTAAGCAATTAAAAATGCACTGTTTAATTAAAACAATTAACAAAATGGAGTCTTGTATTCTCAACGTCCCGAAAATTCGTTAAGTATCGAATCGTTTACTCTGAAACGTAACTGCTTAATTGAATTTTAATGAAACAATTAAAAATATTAACTTTAATTGTTTAATTAAACAATTAACAAAAGGGAGTCTTGTATTCTCTACTTCCCGAAAATACGTTAAGTATCGAGTCATTTACTAAATGTAACTGCTTAATTAAACAATTAAAAAATACATTTTAAAATTAAAGTCTCGCTCAAAATTAAAAAAAATTAAAAATTAGCGACCCTCTTTTTAACCGCTGTAAATTTTTACAAGTGCGTGATTCAGTTTTATTTTCTTAAAATATTTATAATTTTACAAAACATCTTTAATAATTCTGTTTCATATTTCCCATTTTTTCCTATACACATCCATTAAATAATTCCTTCATCATAACGAGAACCCCTTAAATTAAAACAATCAGGAGAGATATCGATAATGTCAAACTAGGTCACCATGACCTAGTTGGTTCGCCCTCCCAGTTCGTAATCTACAGGTTGCGGATTCGGTCTGCTGCAATATATCATTTTAAATTCTGGATGGAAGACATTTAAAAACATCCGATAGATAGCACCACTGAAACCTTCGTTCTCCAAACATTCGCTAGGGGACAGTACCTTCGAAAATTCCCATAAATTATGTCGCGATTGATAAATATTGACAGTACGTCACAGATCCCCGTCTGATACGGTCAGGGTTCACCTTTCTCCAGAGATGATGTTATCGGTTCAAAGGTCAGGTTACCCTAGAGCTCCTCTACTACAGGCTGACTTATCAAGCATATTGAAGCCCATAGGGTTCCATACTACAGTTACAGAAATTATAAAAGAAGTGTTTAAAATAAATACTTTATATAAAAAAAGAAGTTTCGATTAGAACATTGCAGAACTTAGCTCGCACAAGTATGCTCCAGTACCGGGTATCCAATAATGTATTTGCCATTGTTTTATTCTTTCTTCTTTTCTAGGAAAGCGAAATAGCCTAAAACCCTTTCTAGAATGATTAGAGCAGTTCAATGCAAAACAACCACCCATAATTATTTCAATTATACTTCTTAAAGTGAAAATACGAATAGAGCTAATGCTAATGGACTGTGCTTCCAGCTACGGTAGGCTTCAATATGCTTGATGAGTCAGCTCGTATATAGAGGAGCCTTAGGTTACCCCATGACGTCATCGGGAAAAGGCCATACGTTCAAGGTTATCTCATATTACGTCATTGGTTAAAGTTCATATATTCAAGGTTACCTCATTACGTCATCGGTTCAAAGTTCACCTCATTCCTCATTTCCCAACACTTCCTTCTCAAAGAGTCATACTCCCTCCTCCTCCTCCTCATGAGTCATCGGGTTGCTGCGCTGCAGTAGTCTGCCGGTGAACGCCTGTTTCTTCATATTGTTAAAGGAGAAATGTCTTTTAATGTGAACTTTTCATGAGGAAATTTGTATTTATATTGCACGCATATTTAAAGATTATATTATTAAATGAGAAAAATTGTCCTTTTTCCCATTTTTGTGTAATTCTAAGTTAAAAAATTATTTATCAGAATTTATTTTTTAGACTTTATCAAAGATGGCATAAATAAAATCCGTCCCCTAAAAATGAAGCAATGAATTTCATACCAGGAGTTCCACTTATCTCCAGAAATAAGAACTTTTAAAATAGGACAGTTATTCAAAATTAAGTTGCTATCATTTTGTATTTATATAATGTGTGTGTGTGTGTGCGTGAGGGGAGTGTAATCCATTCAATTGGTTCACTATTTTCATTGTTTTTTTATGTGCCTACCATTGCCTAAACTATAAATACCATTGTGTCCCCAGGGCCGCTCATAAGGGGAGACGGACATCACTAGAGTGCGGACTCCAGAAGGGGAAAGGACAGGCAATATTTTCTTTTGGGGGCTGGAGAAGACATGAAAAATTCTCAAAAATAAGAAAATAAAATATGGAAGGAAGTCCGTGATAAATATTTGTAAGGGTTCACAATTTGTATGGACATACCTCCCCTCACCCCAACCACCATAGCTTAGATTCTGATTATACTTTTGATTTGATATTTAACATGATGTAAATCATGAATAAAATACTTCAATGCGCTAAATCGACGATAAAACTTAATGATTGTGAAAATATTTCGCAATTTCTTAAATTCGTTCGATTATGTGTATATACAGGGTGTCCCAGAAAGATTGAAAAGCGCTTTAATTCTTTACCTGTTGGAGATAAGTGGGCAATATAAATTGCAAAAATGTTGAAAGTAAGGTAGGAAATAAGACTACGTTAATGAAATAATCCTCCCATTAATTTTCAAACAGTTACACTTTTTTAATTTTTATACGATCCCCTTAGACAAATTTGCCCAATCAGAAAACTTTTATTTTTAATGCAACAAGATAATTAAAAAAACCCGCATATCTGTATCTTGAAAATCAACTGAATTATGATAAAGCAAAAAATCTGATTTATGCCACTTTCTGTACCATGTGAAAGGCTGTTTCATCAGTAAAAATAGGGATCATAAACAAATTGACGATGGAAATTGCTTACGTCAAAAATACGTTAATATGTGTCAAAATTTTTTATCACAAATGCATCTAAATAAAGCATTACATAGAAGAGATCATATAAAGCAGTGGTACTCACTACGCGGTTGGTGCACATAATTAAAATATGTATGTTATTCTATGTATTATTATTCAGTTTTATTTTTTTTGTGATATGTCACAAATTTACATTTTTAATTTGATATATGGTCCCCATTCACAATGTTGAATTTTCAATTAAATATTCGCTCAATTTTAAAGATACCATGCGGTTTTTTAATGATCTTGTTGCATTAAAAATAAAAAATTTCTGATTGACCGAATTTGTCTAAGGGGGTCGTATAAAAATTTAAAAAGTGAACTTTTTGAAAATTAATGAGAGGACTATTTCATTAACGTAGTCTAATTTCCTACCTTACTTTCAATATTTTTGCCATTTACATTGCCCACTTATCTCCAACTGGTAAAGAATTAAAGCCCGTTTCAATCTTTTTTGGGACACCCTGTATTTAGTTAGAGTATGAAATGTGATTTTAGAAATTATTTAAAAAGTTAATGCAAAATGTTTATCAGTGAATGTATATTTTTGTTTCAAATGTTTAATTTCCTATTATACGTAATTTAATAATGCTTTTTGATTAGTCTACAATTACACAAGGTAACATCGTTGTTTCTCCAAGTATCTACTATTGTCTAAACTATAAATATCATTATGCCTCCTCACCACAACTGAAATTCCTGTTACGCATTTGATTTGATATTTAACATGATATAATTAGAATATAAAATATTTCAATAGCGCTCAATCGACGATAAAGTTCAGTGTTTGTGAAAATACTTCTTATTTTTATAAATATGATTGATTATGTGTATATATGTAGTTACTAGAGCTTAAAATATAATTTGATAAATTATTTAAAGAAGGTTAATGCAAAATATCAAGCGTTGGATGCATGGGATTTTTGTTTCAAATATTTAATGTTTCAGTAAATGTAATTTAATACTACATTTTGATTAGTTTACAATTATATCAGGAAGTATTTAATTGCCGTTTTAACCTAATAATAGTCGCATTTTATTCATTCTAAGTAAAAACGAACAATTTCAACAAGCCCTATATTTTGTATGTGAGCCCGTTATGTTCAGTCCAGTTAGAGTAGAAGCCAGTGGGCAACCTCGCCGTCTCGATATCAGGCTGTTGTTGTTCTTGAGACCCAGACCGTCCGACCTATCAGACAGGTGCGATATCAGGCTGTAACATTTTCTTCGAGAATAATAGATTTTTCTTCCCAAATGTGTGGTGCCATCACCAAATAGTTGGCGTCAAAATTTGGGGACAGAATGCTAGAGGTTTAACATTGAAGTTGCAAATATTTGCTTGGGATTTCTTCTGTTTTTATGCGAATTTCTTTTTGTCATTATTATTTTTCTCTATATGAGCATGTAGCTTAATCATTCAATATAGATTCGTTTTTTCAGTTAATTTTATTGTGAAATTTTAAACTTTATGGACTTTCTTTGTGATGAAGCATGTACTTTTGTCTCTTTCTTTTATACTAATATTAACTTATTAGTATTTATATTTTCAATATCTTAAAATGGATTTTAATTAGCTCCCTCATTAAATTGTTAATCACTTTGAATATATATTTGAATGCCATTTTAAACTTCTGTTCATTAGTTTAATATATTGCGTTCTAATTTTATCCAATGTTATTTTTAACTATTATTTATTTTACAATTATTTATAGATTCCTTTATATATTTTGCTTTTTAAAAGACTGAAGTTGTATCTAGAAACAGTTTTCTGCTAATTTCAGGTTCTTCAAGGAACCTCAGATCTCTTGGCTAATACCTTTTGTAAAGTTTGACCTCTTTTCGACGGTCAGATTGGAATATGTAGCAGGAGTTTTATCGACTATTCAACTCGAACTGACATAACTTCAAACCTTTATATTAAATGACTCGGCTTCCTTACGCTGAGGAAAATATACAGACCCAGGATTCAACTTGAAACTATTTATTATTAACACAATAATAGATACAGCATCTGGCCGTATAACTAAAGATATATACATATTTACAGAAGTCAGAATGCACTGGTCGATATCGTAACTTAAAGATTATTACTGGATTCAACTCAGGGCTTGGCGATAGAAATTACTTTACTCAGAACGACGTAATAAATTACGAAATTATCAATGCTTACCAAACTGCATCAATGAACACCAAAATATGTCCAAGAACGCTGTCGGGTACTACATCTTTTTTACCACTTTTTACATCTGGCATAATTCTGACAATTTATTCGTTTTTCTACGTCATCTGTTCCAAGGCAAATTTGGAACATTGCGAATTATGGAGGGAGTACAACCTACAAAGATGGTCCCTGTGCTACTCCTGCAATTCTTATACATTTCCCTAAGAGAACACCTGCAAAAGGGTGAGAAAGAAATGTTTCTGAGAAATATGGACAGCGATGGCTTAGTTACAGAGGGGCTCACTGCAGGGGCTACAGTGGGGAGAGCTGACCCTTGTCCGTTTTCGGCCGCACGTGCACCCAAGGTCATGGGAACCCTGTCTCAACTGTTAGATATTAATTCTGGGGTGATAACCATCCCCATGTCATCACAGCACCCAATAGCTGGATATAATTCTGGAATTTCCAATGAAAATACCAGGGGCTTCAATTGGGGGAGCCAGTAATAAACCTGGGGCTTAATTGCGTAGGAGGAGACATTTTTCGGATGTTCGAGAGAGAGTGAGATTTTAAAAAAGAGAGAAGAGAATTGATTTTGTGAGTTGGGAGAGAAGGTGCTCCAAAAGACGACTGCAGTGATGACCGCCGTTCCCTCGGCCGAAGTCCCCGCATCTGGTGACGGTTCAACGAAATATTGAAGGTACGCAATGCATGTCCCTTACACCCAGTCTGTTGACGCTATGTTATTTAATTTCGCACTATCTCGACATCCCCTCCACTTTATATTTGAGTAAAATAATCAGGGTGAATTTAATTATAAAATTAAATGAAAGAGATTTTTATTTACATACTCGAAATGTTCATTGTTAAGAGATGATGCATATAGCACGTAACAATTACTGTCACGACGGTGATACACATGAATGTCAACACGAATGTTAATGGGGAGTGATTATGATTTAGTAAGAGTGTTAATTAAATCAATTAAATATGTTTTTATTACTTTTAATTTCCTTTTTGTTAATAAATATTGGTTAGTGTTTTATATCATGTCCGTTGTCCTCATTTTCCATTAAATTGATTTATATGTATTTTTATTCGACACGGCCAATGTCGGAGGTTGTTTTAATGAATAATATTACTGAATTATGCGTTCTGACTGAACGTGTGGTTAAAATCCACATAACAAAAAATGGTTCCGATGACCAGGATTCGAAATAAAAATAATTGTTAAAATAACTGGAAACTTTTTTTTTGTGGATAAATTAAAATTAATGTGCGCGATAGGAAAATTTAAAATAAAATGAACTTGAAATAAAATAAAATTAACTTAAAATAAAATTTAAAATAAAATTATCTCGAAATAAATTTAAAACAAAAACTTAAACTTCAAAATTAAATTTAACGTAAGGAAATGAGGACATTTAAGAAAATAGATGTTGTCACAAGTGTTATGCCATATGTATATGAAGTGTTTATTTAAGAAATGTTGTGTATATTTAAGAAAAAGAATTATAGGATTTAAATATATTGAGTTAGGGGAGAAAAAATGGAGAAAATTAATAATGGATGGAAATATTTTTTGGGAACTAAATTTTTGGAAATAAGATATGAGTAGGAGTATGATTTTATGTGTAAGATTTCTGAGTATCAATATTTGTATTTTTATGTTGCATGAAAAGTATTGTATTTATGTAAACGGGTATTGTTTGTAGGGATAGAAATTTTGGATTAGAAAATTAAGGGAGAACGTAACAAATTTTAAAAATGACAGAAAGGGGTGATATGACGGTAACGCCTACAAGTAGGATCCCTGGGATTATATCCTTGTTAGGAGAACTGAGCGGAAGCGACGAGAACGAGACCTCCATGTTTTTCGAACAGATGGAATCATTAAGCGAACTAACAAATTGGAATGATTTAGAGAAACTAGCAATTGTTAAATCCCGTCTGCGCGGAAACGCAAAAAAATTCTACATCGGCTCAAAGGATCTGCGTAGCGAAACATCTTTCTAGACTTTCAAACAAAAATTTCTAGATTTTTTCACCTCCGAACCAAATGTTACTACAAACCAAATTCTTTTTTCAACTGCTAAACAAACAAAGGGAGAAAGTATTAAAGAATTAGCTCACAGAATTACTACATTAACTTTAAACTACGTGGGTGAAACACAACTTAACGATCATACACACGCAATTATGGACAAACTTAGCCTAAGTAAATTTTTGGAGGCAGTTGAGCTCGAATATCGGAAAGAAATTGTAAAAACAACACAAAAAGTTTTAGGGATGCAGTAAAAATTGCTCAAAATTTAGAAACGGCTAATCTTACAACAACAGTTGATTTAAATAACATCTCCCAGTACAGCGATATTCAAATGTTTGAAAAAGAACAACACTTTAATTCTAACTTGAAAAAATAACAGACGAAATAAATCATCTTAAAATTAGAGAAAACAAAAATAATTCTCAGATAACGGACACATATTCATGCAATTTTTGCGGTAAATTTGGACATTTTATGCAGGATTTCCGGCATTACATTAGAGAGAGAAATAAACAAATACAAATCTCATTACAAACCAAACATAATTTTTCGCACAGGCCAACAGAACATTATGCGAGGAGAATGTTCCCTACCCGTTACCGAGCAAATTATGCGGAGACGATTCCCAATACGGCATACAATGTACCCCCAGATAGATTTTACCCCTCACGTACTCAAGACTGTAGGGAGGAAAAGCAAACTTATAGGAACGAATATGTTAATGAAGGAAGAATGGGTAGCCAGAAATATACATATAGGAATGACGAACGGAATTTTGAGGCCCAGCGTAACAGGAATGATTTTCAGAGTCAGAACCAAGATAGATATAAATATACAGATAGCTCGGACAGATTTGCCAATGACAGGAATGATTCTAGACGAAATACAAATTTTAACAGGAATGATTCTAGACGAAATACAAATTTTAACAGAAATTTAAACTAGAAGGGGAGATTGAGAATTATCGTCAACAAAGGCGTAGAAATAGGGTACAGTCTCCTTTAAATAAAGATAATAAAATCCCTGTTAGAGATAGAGAATACATAGAGAATAATTCAGAAAAGGATCAGTACATAAATAGAAATAATTCCAGAGAAGATAGAAATTTAAGGAATAGAGCAGGAGTTAGAGAAAGGAATGATACACAAAATAATATTGAGAACGAGGAGTTAGAAAATACAATACTCAAATTGATAGAGAAAATATTGGTAATAACAGAACCCCAAATAGTGGAGAAAGAGAGGGAATTAAGGACAGGAAGGACAAAATTGAACTTATCGCGTCAGTTGGGGACGAATCAAATACAGAATTACCCACGGTAGAAATTAAATTTCAAGACACTGAGACAAAAATTCTCTTAGATTCCGATACATGTTTTTCGGTTTGGCCTATTAGCATTATCAAAAAAATTAAAGAAGAAACTCAGAAATTACGTGAAAACAAAATAACGGACGTTTTGGTTGGTGAGAGCGCTAATTTCAAAAATACACAAAACACAAGTACAAACTATGACAATGAAAATATTGAAATTCCAAATGAAAACAAAGTAACGGATGTTTTGATTAGCGAGAAGGTTGATTCCAAAAACACACAAAACACAAGTACAAATTATGACAATGAAAATATCAAAATTCCAAATGAAAACAAAATAATGGACGTTTTGGTTAGAGAAAGGGTTGATCATGAAAATGTATTCAAAATACAAATAAAAGTCACAAAATGAAAGTATTCAGAAATCAGATGAAAACAAAATAATGAAAGTTAATAGAAATCAAAATGTTATTTTCCAAGAAGTCCAAAATGAGAATAAAAAGGTTATTTGTCAAGAAATTCGAAAAGAAAATGAAAATGCAATCTTCTGGACATTCGAAATACGAATGAGAATCACGAGGTAAAAAATACTCAAATTTCAAATGAGAATAAAATAATGGATGTTGCGGACAATGATAATGAAAATATTAACTTTCAAAATTTGCAAAATTCAAATAATACCAGTAAAAATATTCAAAATGAAAATTGTAATACAAGTAGGAAAAAAAATCAAAATGATAGTGAAATTAATGGTGTTCAAAAACCTTCAGAAATAAATGAGAACCAAAACAAAGAGTATGTTAGACAAAAAGTACAGGTACCAAATGAAATACAAGTTTGTAACACTAGTGAAATTCAGGATATTCAAGAGCGAAATGCAAGAAAACTCGATTCAGATTTTTTCATGAAACCAAAAATTTTTAGGAACTTAATATTATCTGATGATTGGTATTTGAAAAATTTTAAAATGAGAAAGAGGTAAAATTAATAATAAGTCAAAATGAATTCTTCGGAAAATGATCTGGCAATGAATAAATTATAAAAATGAAAAATGGATATGAGGTCAAAATTGTAATGGAAAACAACAATCTCTTCCCGCTTTTCTGATTTAACGTGCTTGCGACAGATAAGAAAGAAAACACATGACATTCACGAAATGTCAACACAACACAGCACTAACGAAACCGCCCCCCTCCTTAAACAGTCAGCACGAAATGTCAACACAAAAAACACTAGCGAAAGGGCTTTTCTTTCCCTTCCCTCTTAGACAGTCAGGAACACGTACAACGAGACGGAACTGGTTTACAGAAAGACATGGCGGAGAGCAGATTGCCAATTTTACAAAGCACTTCGGTGGCGACAACTTCAGGGGCGCAAAGTTCCCCATGGCGACTCGAGGTCAGAGAGTGGAGATGGGTTCCACCCAAGGTCAATTTTCAGGCAGAAATGAAGAGGAAATGGGATCTCACAAAGGGGGTGAATTGCAAGTTCAGTTTACAAAGAAGCAGGGTACGCACGATATACACAGGGGAGAACTGGTTTCGAATACAAGTGTAAAACAAATGCGGGAGGATGATTTATCCTTGGTTAAAAGAGAATAAAAGTTTAAAATAAATGTAGGAATAGGTATGCAATTTTTTTATATTTTAAACTCGGTATTGAAGTTGTAAGTAGATTGAAAAATAAGGTTAAGTAGGAATTAGAAGAGAAATAGGGTTCAATTTTGGAAACAGACCACAACAAAATTTATATATAAAAATATGTATATATATATAAAAAAAAGCGACAGAAAATATACATTAAAGATTGCACGAAAAGCGCGTAAGATGAGGCACAAAGTTTAAATAAATATTACATTAATTAGAAGAAAGTTTAAATAAATATTGCATTAATTAGGAAATTTTAAATAATTATTGCATTAAAAATAGAGGAAATTTTAAATAAATATTACATTATAAATAGAGTAAAGTTTAAATAAAATAGAGGGAACTTCAAATAAATGTTACGGTAATTAGAGGAAAGTTTAAATGAACATGAAATAAAAAATAATAATATTGAATTATAAATAAAATAAATTTTAAATAAATATTGCATTATAAATAGAAGTAATTTTAAATAAATATTGCATTAATTAGGAAATTTTAAATAAACATTGAATTATAAATTAGGGAATGTTAAATAAATATTACATTAATTAGAGGAAAGTTTAAATGAACATAAAATTAAAAAAATATATATTGAATTATAAATAGAGGGAATTCTAAATAAATATTACATTAAAAATAGAGGAAATTTTAGATAAATATAACATAAATATATCATTTAAGGAAATCGGGTGATACTGAGTAAGGAATAATATTAAAAAAAAAAATGAATTGAAGTAAGACTTTAACGGAAAACAATTTGCGACATGTTTTAAAAATTATAAACGAGGGATTTAGATGAAAAACGAAATAAATAAATGAAATATATAGGAATGGATATGGCGAAAATTACTTTTATGATAATAACAAAAATTTAAATATAAGAATAGTGGAAAATTACATTAAAATCAATAAGCGGATAGTAATGACACGGAATTTGGATAAAGTAAATAAAGGTTTAAAAATAAATAAATAAATAAATATATAATCTTGGGTTACGGAAGGAAATGAATAATGATGAAAAGTCAAATTTTAGTTCAGAAACGAAACAGTGGCGTGTACAGAAATCGTGCTTGGGCACCGGTAGAGTTTATTTCATTTTAAAAGGGAATATATATATTTTTTTAATAAACATGAATAACCGAAGGGAGAATGAGGATAACATGCAATTATTTTAAGATAAGGGATAGCAATGAATAGGAATTGGTGATACAATAAGGAAACAGATGTAAAAATTTAAAAATACTAACACATTAATATAATAAATTTTTTAAAGTTAAAAATTAAACTTTGAGGGATACCTATGCGTTTTTGAGTGAAACTAGGGGACTGATCAACGACCGTTGTACGGACCTAGCCGTACTTATATTGTGTTTTGGCTCGAAACCACGGAAAAAGCTCCATGTAATTATGGCCATAAGATATACGTTAAAGACATTCTTATTCCTTAATTTTTAAAAGGTAATGGATAAATAGAAACACTTACCCCTTCCATCGACATGCACTACGCCTTGGTAATCCATAAAAGTGCACTACTCTCACACTCAAAATTTCCCTTGCACATCATAAAAATAAAATAATACACACTCAGATACGTACAAATAACACGAGCAAGTTACATGAGGTCAAACATGCGAGATTTATTTCTACGGGGACACAATTTTGAGGGCAGGAAATTCTTTGAAAGTAGGGACAGTTTCCGAAAAACAAGTGTTGCCAATCTTTGAAAACATGTTTGACACTGGCACGGCAGCTTTGACGGTGATGAAATGGGAATAATGTTCACACGTTTCGACCCTCCCCCCTTAAGACGTTGACGGAAAAAGATTAAACATAGGGACTCCCGGGTTTATTTGTAAAAAAAAAAAAGAAAGCCGGCGGATTACAAGAAAGGAATTAAAGGGAAAATTTGCAAGAAATTTATGATAAAAATAAGTATAAGAGAATTATGAATTTTATTAGGAAATGGTTTATTAAAGGGAAAATTTGCAAGAAATTTATGATAAAAATAAGTATAAGAGGATTATGAATTTTTTAGGAAATGGTTTATTGAAGGAAAATTCAAAACGCTAAGGCGAGATTTAGAATACAGAATTTTGGATTATGTATATAAGGGATATATAAAGGATAGTTTATTGATAATCTGAAGAAAATTATGTTTATTGTGTTTGTACAAATTATGAATTTATTAGGGTATGTAATATGGCATGACAATTCGTGATAATATTGACAAAAAATTTACTTTTTTGTTTTTTTTTCAATGAGAAGGTATAATGTATTTGTAAATATTAGTAAATAGGTTAAACAGTGAGAAAATTTTGTGGGTAACATAAATGTTGAAAGAAATGAAAAAAATGAGACTTAGAGAAAAAAAAATAATGGGAGAATAATGTTCACTTTGCAGGACTAGAGAATGGATAAAAATTATACATAACAGTGAAATAGGAGAAAATACGGTATTTTGAATATTAAATAATGGTGAATAAAGAAGGGAATTGGTTTCTGTAAAAAAAAAGTCAAGGACTTAATGTTAAATAGGTATTGTGAGTTCGAGAGAGAGAATTTGTGTCATCAGACTGTATGTATATGTATGCATTGGTATCGACAAAAGTGTGTGCCTCAATTAAGATTCTTCCATGCATAATAATTCAGTGATATGATGCAAACAGTGTGTGCTAATTCACGACCTCCACAGTGCAACCTTTACCACATGTTTACTTCACAGCGAGAGGTGATGCAGTAATGTGATGCATATTCACAATTCCTGGACGCTACGATGCTTCAATGGCATGCTTTTCACATAAACTTTGAAAGACCACAATTTTCGCCCTACCATGACAGTGATATGATGATTCAGTGGCGTGATATTCACATAAATTTTCAAAGTCCACAATTTTCGCTCTTCCATGACAGTGATACGATGCAGTGATACGCTCCATCTGCAGATCTCCAAGTTCTCGATTTGTTCCACACTTACCATGAGACTGAAATAGGAAACAGTGGCGTGATATAGCCACAGACCCTCTACTACAATTTTTCGTAAAAGAACTTTTTCACACTCTATACAAACTTTGAACTTTGTTTTTATCATTGCTATTATGGACATTCCTTCAACATTTGGACAGCCAATTTATTGGACTTAGAATCTCTATAGAAATAATAGACTTTTCGGATAGAAAAATATTTTATACTTCCTTTTCCAAGAGTTTAATGACATTGGTGTGCATTATGATATCATTGTGTTATATATATATATATATATGTGTGGGTGTAAATGCAGTTACAGGTTTTTAGAAAGATACTGGCCTATGGCACGCCTCAAACTTCAGGGAAGAGGGTGAATGTTCCAAGGCAAATTTGGAACATTGCGAATTATGGAGGGAGTACAACCTACAAAGATGGTCCCTGTGCTACTCCTGCAATTCTTATACATTTCCCTAAGAGAACACCTGCAAAGGGTGAGCAAGAAATGTTTCTGAGAAATATGGACAGCGATGGCTCAGTTACAGAGGGGCTCACAGCAGGGGCTACAGTGGGGAGAGCTGACCCTTGTCCGTTTTCGGCCGCACGTGCACCCAGGGTCATGGGAACCCTGTCTCAGCTGTTAGATATTAATTCTGGGCTGATAACCATCCCCCTGTCATCACAGCACCCAATAGCTGGATATAATTCTGGAATTTCCAATGAAAATACCAGGGGCTTCAATTGGGGGAGCCAGTAATAAACCTGGGGCTTAATTGCGCAGGAGGAGACATTTTTCGGATGTTCGAGAGAGAGTGAGATTTTAAAAAAGAGAGAAGAGAATTGATTTTGTGAGTTGGGAGAGAAGGTGCTCCAAAAGACGACTGCAGTGATGACCGGCGTTCCATCGGCCGAAGTCCCCGCATCCGGTGACGGTTCAGCGAAGTATTGAAGGTACGCAATGCATGTCCCTTACACTCAGTCTGTTGACGCTATGTTATTTAATTTCGGACTCTCTCGACATCCCCTCCACTTTATATTTGAGTAAAATAATCAGGGTGAATTTAATTATAAAATTAAATGAAGGAGATTTATAATTACATACTCTAAATGTTCGTTGTTAAGAGATGGTGCGTATAGCACGTAACAATTATGGTCACGACGGTGATACACATGAATGTCAACACGAATGTTAATGGGGAGTGATTATGATTTAGTAAGAGTGTTAATTAAATCAATGAAATATGTTTTTATTAATTTTAATTTCCTTTTTGTTAATAAATATTGGTTAGTGTTTTATATCATGTCCGTTGTCCTCATTTTCCATTAAATTGATTTATATGTATTTTTATTCGACCCGGCCAATGTCGGAGGTTGTTTTAATGAATAATATTACTGAATTATGCGTTCTGACCGAACGTGTTGTTAAAATCCACATAACATCATCTATCGCCAGAAAAAGCGTTTGCCTACCGTTTTTTTAAATATCTAAACATTCTTTATTATAAACTTTTTTTTACGAACTTACGTCTTCTTTTACTTTCTCAGTCCTTCTTCCTCACCTACCTTTCCTCTTTCTTTCTCCGTCCTTCTCCCTCACCTACTTCAAATTATTCCAATCATGCAATTTTTATGATTACTGCACTTTAAAAACCTTTTCTGCCTCATTCAATTTAATTTATTAACACGCATTTACCTATTCTGAACCATCTGACCAAGAAATTTATAGTGATGCACATTACGAAATTCCCTTTTTTAACTTTCTTTACCACTAATCCGGACATTAGAATCCCTTAGATTCATGATCTTTTCTCAATATGTCTTTCTCTCTCTACCCCCTTGATCAAGACAACTCACAACTAACAACTCACATTCATTTCCACTCTTAATTAACTAAATTTACTTAAATTACTAAATGCATCAATAGTAGACAAAATAGGAGGCCGAGTTCGTCTACCATCAATACAATTTCTAATACTAAAAATACTCAACACATCAATACAATTTCTAATACAAAAATACCCAACATATCAATATAATTTTTAATACTAAAATTAATCAATACATCTATACAATTTCTAATACTAAAAGTACTCAACATATTAATACAATTTTTTAATGCTAAAAATACTTAACTTATCACCCAATTGTAGGAACGTAAGTAAGTTGTCAATTTACAACCACTTAAATTTTTCTTTTAATCAGCTTATACAAAGTCGTTTATCTCAGCGTTGTCTCGAACGTGATCCGGAAATTCGATCCTCTTTTTCAGAACGTTGGAACGGAACGAGGTCTATTTTAAAAATCGGAACTTTGAGCGGAACTGAGTTCGAAAATTTTCAGATTTTGACATGACGTTCATGTTCTTTGTTACGTTCCTTTTCAAGTTTTTCGCAACAGAGGTGTAGAGAAAATCAGTCTTTATTGGATTTGTTTAACAATGAATTCTGTAATTCGCTAAATATTATGTAATTAACATATGCTGTAAAGAAATGTATGTAAGTCGGAAAAATCCTTAAACAGAATCATAATGATATCTGGGTCATGGAATCTATTAAAATAAAAATACTATTCAATTGCTTAATTTTTTTCTGGTATATATCAGAAAATACATTTATCCCTTAAATAAATCTTTGTAGTGAGGAAATTTATCGGAGACAAGACTACTTTCTGGACTCAATTAGGATGCCCGGATGCTCCGGTTTCTGCTACAATTTTTTAAAATAGAAATAAGTGTAAAACTCTTAGAATTGGCACCTAGGCTAATATATAGTGAGATAATAAACAAATGGGGTGGGGGATGTATCTTTTCCGGTCTTGGCAACCACTGACATTCACGACAAATCTTGAAATAACCTTCCGAAATTATAAACAATTTTTGATGTACTACATTTGATACAAACTAAACGTTTTGATGCAAAAACATTAAAAATAAACTTCTTCAACATATTTTACCACTGAACCAATAAAAATCAAAAGTCTAACAACGAGTATAATATATTGCATTCACTTTGAACAGCTGATACTTGCCATGTAAAAGCAATGGCGGATAGTAGGTCACGTAATATTTATGATCCAAAATACCTGATGAGTCAGCCTGAGTATTTAGGAGTCCTAGCGTTATCAAAGAACGATAACCCTACACACCTAGATACTCTCCCGGCCTCACATCCTGCTGTTGCAAACCTTTGGGTCGGCCGTGTGGTCTGGGTCTTCAACACCTAGATACTCGCCCCCGATCGAGAATCTATCTTATTCTCTTAGTCGAGTCCTCGTTAAGTTCACATATATAGCTTCCTTTCCAAGAGAAATATATTAGTATTGAGATAACATATCTAGTATTTATATTGCTTCAAGATGTCTTCGGAAAACGTAAGCATAGTTTTATATAACTACTTCTGTGTGTGTGAATATACATTACTTTATTTATTTCTCTTTCTTTTTCGAGTTTTATCGATTTTGGCCTTAGTCAAGAGGATTTTAAATCCCTTATTGAAATTCTACTGGAAAATGAAGTGATTGACATAGTGGACTACCCGAATGGGAGCGCTTGACTTTTACTCAAAGTCAGTAAATAACTGATGATCTATAATACTTGAAGGATGACGCTCCTGACACATCTGATAGACAGGAAAAGGATCACCGGATTATCTGACTGAGAATGGAGTTAAGAAGTCACTTATCTATGTAAATTTAATCTATTGTGCGTTTATTGTATGTAAAAGGAAAGATTCGGTTTAAAGTATCTTATATGGAGCAATTTATACGATAGGCTTTTATCCTTTAAAATATAATTCAGAGAAAGCTAACGTTTTTATTATTTCCCATTAAATAAGCAGTTTAAATGGATCAGTGATGTTTTTTTGTTTAAGTGCTATATAAAATAACAATTATTTTTTTGTTTAAAACTACAAAATGCTTGCTGATGTTTGAAACTATTATTTTATATAGTACTTGAACAACAACAAAAAAAAATCACTGATACCACTTAAGCGAAGTGGTTATAAAACCAATACACACACAAATTTTAGCTATAATTTAAACTGTTTCATTTTTTCTGTCTGTTCATGAATGGAACGCATACGTTTAGAATAAAATATCAATTCATAGACCAGTTTTACTTAGTATGTAATTTGAATTGCCCAATTTTTTTTCCATTCATGAAAATTTTTGTTATGAAAGATGTCATTTAGACTAAAATATCAATTCATACATCAATTTTATAGGAAATTTCCAGTTTTATGATGTTGGAATTTGAAAATATAACACAAAATTTCATAAGTGTAGATATAAAGCATGTTTCACCTTGATGAAACTTTAAATTCAAAGATTAATTACGGTATCTAACCAGTGTTTATCTGATTTGACGTCATCAGTTTGCAAATTGCGTACGATTTTGTCCATCTAAAGCTTTTCATAAATAAGACCGTATAATGTAGCCAAGTGTCTGGGTAGGTTGTATTTCTTTTATAAATGTTTTAAACATCGAGTGTTTTAAGTTCTATTACAGTTTTTAAATTTTTTTGATAAAAGCCATTATATTTTAATCACATGTAAACTCAAAGTCCTGATTACAGTAAGTTTTATGTACAAATGTCACCGCAAAAAATAGTCTTAGCATCAACAAAATAAAAATTTTAAATTTCTCGAATTTCTAAGTTCTTATCAGAAGTTTCATCTCATGAATCATCGTATTTTAGATATATTTCGTTGCGTCGACAAAGATGTTTACCGTCATCAACATAAAAAGAAGTTTATCACCACTTTTTTGGCTCAGTAAGAATCAGAAAAATGTATTTATTCAATTATACACACTGAGATCAAACAGATAAATTCTCGCTATCACTCAAATTGCATCATTTTTCTGTCTGTTCATGAGTGGAATGACATTTAGACTAAAATATCAATTCATAGATCAATTTTACTCGGTATGTAACTTAAATTTTACATTTTTTCTTTTATCCATGAAAAATTTCATAATGTAGGATGTTATGTGTAGACCAATTTTGTAGGTAAATTTCCATTTTTATGATATTTGAATTTGAAAATATAACTCAAAATTTCACAAGTGTGGATTAAAATTATGTTTTACATTGACGAAACTTGTAAAATTTAAGGATTTATTATAGAATAAAACATACTCCGTTGGCACCGACAAAAAATGTTTATTGTTACGGCTATAAGAAATGTTTATCACCACCTAAAACTTCTAAATTCTTATCAGTTAAACTTCAATAAAAATGGTATTAAAATATATATACGTACCATCTTTATAATTTTATAACAATTGGCTAAACACAATATATGAGTTTGAAAAATAATTTTCCAAAATGAAACAGATGACTTCGGAAATTGAAAATATCAATTATCCCTGTAATCGTTTAACCCAAAAGTCGTAATTGATGTCATCCAGCCAAAAATGTAATTCCTATAAAATTCATTTTTATATGCAATTCTTAATTATTTAAATCGGAAAAGATTTAATAAAAATCATCTGCTGTATAATCTCATTGGATTTAATAATTTCGTTACCTAGCAACATGGTATTATTTTCGTCAAATAAATTTGCGGAAAATATCGTCTGCATTATGCTATGCCTATGGAAGGTTTAATTGTATGCTTTTTTATTAATATTTAGACCATCGAGGTAGTATTATATGGAGAGAGCTTAAGGGTTGCAAACATCATCAAAGATAAAGGCAGGTGTTGTACGGACGAATTTCCCGAGAACGCGTTTTCTCCCCACTGTGACCCTATACATTTCAATGACAATTTCAGACCGAGAGTGTACTCGAGAAATATAAATGGTAAAATAATGGTTATGTACTGTTGCAATTACGGCTGCAAGTAAAAGCATGTACAAGGAGGGCTTTACTCTTTTCATGGATAACATTTGTTTCCATTATATATCTTACAAATATAGTTAAAAAATAATTGTGCTAGATTTTAGCTTGGTGCATTTCATTTGGCTATTAATTTCATTGCTTTTAATGCTGTATAATTAGAAGTTATGCTTTATTTTTGGTGTTTGTGATATTGAAAAAGACTTCTAATGTCATTCTAGCACTTTTAAAAAACATTTGGAATACTTTGCTGATAGTTATAGAGTTATTTTCGGTATCCTCGTATGTTTTCCCTTCGAGGTAGAACTTGGCGACGGTTGGCGACTCGCAAGATTAGGTGGCTAGAGAAGAAAAATGGGAGTTTTAATGAGAGTAAAGACGTGTCGTATGATAAAATTTTACGTTCATAATAAAATATAATAATAGTTTACATTCATTGAAAATGTCAGCTAGATTTTACATCATAACTTTTCGGTGCATTTTACATAAAGATATATGATATATGAGCATGATCTCATTTCTAGTTCAGAGTAAATCGTACTTAATAAGTATTACTAGTTAGCAAGGACGCCCATAGGGGATGACAAGTGGACACTCCAAAATCACAAAGGCGGACATCAAGCTAGTCGATGTTGTTAATCTTATCCTTGAATCCCTCCGGATAAATTCTATAGGTGCTGATGCTGGTTAGAATTAATTTCATATAAACATCTCGATTAAAAAGATATATTTCCCCCCGTTCACAAATTAAAAATCAAAGGATGTATCACCAAACTCCCAGTGTTTTCAAGAAGTATTTTGGTATTACACTCTTGTTTAGTTTGGCGCGGTAGCCCAGTGGTTAGCCTGCGGGAATTGCAGTCGGTAGGCCTGGGTTCGATTCCCTCTGCTACTAAAACAGTCGCCGTGTCACACGGAGTACGATCACGTTAAATATGTGGGTCAGTAGGTCCTTCCGAGAGGTTGGTGGCAGGGGAAGGAGGGTACGGTCCCTGTGGATGCTTCCCCACTGGGTTCTGGTCTAAATTGAGTGGCTCTTTCCGGCCGTCCAAACAGTTACCGTACACCTTTCTGGTAGGTCGGACGGTCTGGGTCTCAACAACAACAACTCTTGTTTAGTTCTCGAGAAAGAAATATGCCTTGCCCAAAGAAGTATTTGAATCACCGACTTCTTGATCATGCGTTAGCAATCTATTAAATGAGCAATCTTAACTCTAAAAGAACCTCACATTCTTCTCATCATAATTTAAGTAATAGGCTTCTTGATCTAGAAACAGCTCTACCAATATAAATATTTTTACTTATATCATACATTTTTACTTACATACTTTACATTACAAATGCAGAAGCATTTAATAAAAAATTAACTCTATTTAAAAGTCATTAAAACTTAATTCTGCACATAGCTTTAATTATAATTTTGGTCCTAATGCTTCAGTTGTTTTTAAAATTTTTACAAATAATTTTGGATAGATTGATTTGCAATTTTTCCTATAAGTTTTTAATATTTAATATGTACAACATTTGATATTTTTATGCCACATTGAGTTAGCCCACTGTAATTGTGCTTACGGGGTCTATGGTGTGGGGGTCTATTTAATTCTGGATGCAAATTTCACAATATGTATTTAAAGCATTTTTCAAACGATTTACCAACGCGATTTCGCCCCTATTACCAACCAAATATCTGAAACTATTATAATTAAATGCAATTTTTGTATTTTGTACCATAATATTTTATAATCTTATTTATTTCCTACATACACTTTATAGAAAACATTTTAAAACAATTTCCAAATTCTATATCGATTAAACATGCAAAAACCTTCCGAATACGTTTTGACAATTTAAGAATCGTGGCTATTTCAATAGAGCCCCTATTTATGAATGTCGACATAATTTTGTATTTTATTCTGAAATGTCATTTTATAAACAAAAAATATATAAATAAAGTCAAATATTTCATTATTGCAAATATTACATTGTTTTATATTTGACAGTACGCATACAATATATTAAAATAAATTAGATGTAAAAATGACTCAGTCGTATTACCCCTCAAAGCATATATGTATACTGCTAACACAACTTTCAAAGATAAAAGTGGAGAATTCTACATTTTACGCAAGCATGCATACAATTTTTCCATACACATTTTAATTATTTTTATATATATTATGCATATTCTTCAATTTGTATACTTGTAATCTATTTCATATCATATTTTATTTGAAATTGCTTTGTAGTTCAATTTGTTTTACGAAATTGACTTTATTAACAAAATTATTCTTTAGTAATAAAATGTTTTAGTAATAAAATATTCTAATCCTATTTCATATTTTTCTTTATACATATTCTTTAAAATCCTGTAACGTATAACAACTTCCCGTTCCCCCTCATCCTCTAGAAGTTAAAAAAAACAACAACAGAAGGTACACGACACAGTTTAGGCGATAAATCGCCAAATCGTGAATGGCCTTCTCTTCCTCAACCACTAGCACCTGCTCTATGTTTGAGTATGTTTCTAACATGGAGCAGATTGGACCGCGCTCTCTCCATATATTCTAACTCGTTGATTTAGACCAACCCCTGGTCCTAGAAACCCGAAACATGGATAAATTTTAAGTGGGGTTATCCCAAGGCTACCCACAAAATTTCATAAAATTCGGTGTAGCCGTTCTCCCGTGATGATGAGACAAACAAATAAATAGGCAGGTGTTTAATTTTATTTATATAGATATGGTTGATTTGAAAACTGAAATGAGTACTGAATTGAGTTCATTTTTCTTTTGGTATAAAAATTGAAATGAGTGGAGAAAAGGAACAAATCTAAGAGATTTAAATTGCGAAAGCAAGATAAAAACATTTTTAGTGAAATGTTTAAAGGTTTAACCAATGAATCTTAAATCCATACATTCATTTATATGTGCTGTATATGTTTTATTCCACATTATGTAATCAAACAAAATAAAAAATGATGCAAAAATTAAAATGAATGGAAAAGGAAACAAGTCCAATTCAAATTGCGAATGCTAGATAAATAACATTTTAAATGAACTATTTAACGGTATACATTTTAATATGCTTTCAAAATCATCAATGTATCTCAAAATAGATGAAAGTGAAATAAATATGTTATAATGCTTTTATTTTTCATTTTTCCGAAAATTACTGGAATGAACTCAATCTTTTTCCAGTTAGTAATCTTAAATAATAAAAGGCAATGTCTGTGTGTGTGTGTGTGTGTGTGTGTGTCTGTCTTATACACTATACGTTTCGCGACCGCGCGTCGGAGAGCTACGAAATTTGGCAATCGGAGACCTGGGGGGGAGGGAAGGGGACACGTGAAAACCGATTTTCAAAATTCTAATTATTTTTTTATTTATTTAATGTTTTATGCGATTTCGACCTTTTTTTGCCCTTTTTTCTCCACGATCCAGACGTCGTAGAAAAAAACAACTCACACCATCGGAAAGAGCAGACAATTGCGAGTAAAAATATATCAATTTCAAATCTCCATTTCGATTTCTAATATTTTTTAAAGATTTTAAAACAAAAGTCACTTTTGGCTCAAAAAAACGATTTTTGGTTTTTAAATTCTCGCATAGTAAAAAGTACTCATAATTTCGACTAATAATTTACATTTTTAGAAAGCTGAAATATCTGGCATTCTTACAAGTCTAATCTGGTCCAGAAATAATGAAAATTGCCTTCAGGATCGCAATTTTAAAGACGTCATGATTTTAAATTTCTCGGCGTTCCGCTCGGCGTACCGCTTCGTTTCTCCCCCGCTGAAGCAGGGAAGGTGGTGGGTGGGGACGTCAAGGTGGAGGTGACGTCACGGTTCTGTATATGCATAGCGATGGGTGGGACAATAAGAAACCGAATTAGTTTTTACTTTCCGTTTCCCGCGCTTCCGATTTTAAATGAAATAAGAGCTTAACATATGCACTGTAGAAATTATTATATTTATATTTTAAATGATGGAACGATATGGATTTTTTAAATGGATATTTTAATTTTATGGATATTTTAAATGATGGAACGATGGATATTTTAATTTTATGGATATTTTAAATGATGGAACGATGGATATTTAAATTTTATGGATATTTTAAATGATGGAACAATGGCATGAGGATGATGGAATTAAGAGCTTAGAGAGCATATGGTCATTTTAAATTGTAAATTAGCGCGCGGGAAGTTAGCGGTAGGCCCGGGTACGATTCCCGCCACTGCCAAAACTGCCGAAGTGTTCACGCGGAATACGATCACGTTAAACATGTGGGCCCGTAAGTCCTTCCGAGAGGTTGGTGGTAGGGGAAGGAGGGTACGGTCCCTGTGGATGCCTCCTTCACAGGGTTCCCGTCTAAATTGGGTGAATATAAAGAAAGTTGCGGAGGGCGAGGCAGCCCAGTGGTTAGCGCTCAGGAATTGCACTCGGTAGGCCCGGGTTCGATTCCCGCCACTTCCAAAACTGCCGCCGTGTTCACGCGGAGTACGATCACGATAAACATGTGGGTCCGGAAGTCCTTCCGAGAGGTTGGTGGTAGGGGAAGGAGGGTACGGTCCCTGTGGATGCCTCCCTCACAGGGTTCCCGTCTAAATTGGGTGAATATAAAGAAAGTTGCGGAGGGCGAGGCAGCCCAGTGGTTAGCGCTCAGGAATTGCACTCGGTAGGCCCGGGTTCGATTCCCGCCACTTCCAAAACTGTCGCCGTGTTCACGCGGAGTACGATCACGATAAACATGTGGATCCGGAAGTCCTTCCGAGAGGTTGGTGGTAGGGGAAGGAGGGTACGGTCCCTGTGGATGCCTCCCTCACAGGGTTCCCGTCTAAATTGGGTGAATATAAAGAAAGTTGCGGAGGGCGAGGCAGCCCAGTGGTTAGCGCTCAGGAATTGCACTCGGTAGGCCCGGGTTCGATTCCCGCCACTTCCAAAACTGCCGCCGTGTTCACGCGGAGTACGATCACGATAAACATGTGGGTCCGGAAGTCCTTCCGAGAGGTTGGTGGTAGGGGAAGGAGGGTACGGTCCCTGTGGATGCCTCTCCCACTGGGTTCCGTTCTAAATTGGGTAAATAAAAAGAATGTTATGGAGATAGTCGCTGGGGGCGAAGAAGCCCAGTATTTAGCGCGCGGGAATTGCACTCAGTAGGCCCGGGTTCGATTCCCAAAATTGCCGCCGTGTTTACGCGGAGTACGATCACGTTAAACATGTGGGTCCGTGAGTCCTTCCGAGAAGTTGGTGGTAGGGGAAGGAGGGTACGGTCTAAATTGGATGAATAAAAAGAAAGTTATGGAGATTGTCGCGTAGGGCAAAGTAGCCCAATGGTTAGCGCGCGGAAATTGCACTCGGTAGGCCCGGGTTCGATTCCCAAAATTGCCGCCGTGTTTACGCGGAGTACGATCACGTTAAACATGTGGGTCTGTAAGTCCTTCCGAGAGGTTGGTGGTAGGGGAAGAAGGGTACGGTCCCTGTGGATGCTTCTCCCACTTGGTTCCGGTCTAAATTGGGTGAATAAAAAGAAAGTTATGAAGAATATCGCGGAGGGTGAAGTACCCCAGTGGTTAGTGCGCGGGATTTGCACTTGGTAGGCCCGGGTTCGATTCCCAAAATTGCCGAATAAAAATAAAGTTATGGAGATTGTCGCGGATGGCACGGTAGCCCAGTGGTTAGCGCGCGGGAATTTCACTCGGTAGGCCCGGGTTCGATTCCCGCCATTGCCAAAACTGCAGCCGTGTTCACGCGGAGTACGATCACGTTAAACGTGTGGGACTGCAAGTCCTTCCGAGAGGTTTGTGGTAGGGGAAGGAGGGTACGGTCTCTTTGGATGCCTCCCCCATTGGGTTCCGGTCTAAATTGTGTGGCACTTCCTGGCCTTCCAAGCAGTTACCTTACACCTTTCTGGTAGGTCGCGCCAACGAGTTTGCCACGGTCAGAATTTTCAAGGGTAGCGAACAGGCTGGTCGCCAAAGGCGGCTAGTATAACTATAAAATGATTTTGGGATCCCCTAACATCTGGGGACCCTAGGTCTGGGTCTTATGAGCCTAGCCCGTAATTAGGGTTTGGTCGACGTAATGCAATTGCACCCTAAGTACCTCGCCTTTTGAATCCCTTTCACACATACACACGCGAAAAGAAGTGATTTTTCGAAAACCTGTTAAAGCACCCCGTTAAGAATATAAAATAAATACATAAACAGCAATCTATTTCAGCCACTGATCCAGTTTAACATATATTGAACACTCCATTACATTTGCGATCTTAAAACTTTGGTCTTTTGCACAAATTCTATAAGTAGAAAAATGAATAATTAAACGAGAATTTTTGATGTAAAGCACATTGATAGTATAATCGGGAATTTGGATCACATGAATATCCCAAATGATAATTTTTTCCTCGTATTAGTCATTCATTTGCTTAATAGCCTTGCAACCAGCAAAATATATTGATAAAAGTTGGGTTATTGTTGATTATTGGAGTAACGATGGTGACCGTGCAACCTGACAGTGGAATATACTTAAATTCTTCAAAATATGTTTGTTGCGCTACAAATACCTATTAAGATGCAAGTGCGCGTAATATTTCGGACTGGATGATACGTGCTTTGACTTGATTTGGTAAGCATTTTAGCAAAGTTATTTAAAATTAATTATCTTTATATAAATATAATTAGCAGAATACTTACTTATGATTAATTTATTTGTTCTTATCTGTTTTTCGCACTGCATGACTGTTTAAATAAGTTTTTAGTTTCTAGAAGTGAAGTTTATGACACTAATAGTTTTATCTCGTAAAAAATTCTCCTTCGATAAAGTTTAATTTATGTATACAAAGAACCGCTTTTTAACAAGTGTGGAAATTTTGCCTTTTTCATGATAATTTTACTGATTACATTTTTAATCATATTTCGTTTTCCAGCTTCCCAATCTAATGTTTTACAACTTCTAAATTTAAAGTATCCGCCTACTTTCGTACCGAATATTTTGAAAAGAGTTATTTTTTAATTTATTTAAACTGATTTTCGGTAAAATATGATATAAGAACATGAAAATGTCTGAAAATCTTTGCCATCATATTTTTTGACAAATTGGGTAATTTTAAGTAAATGTTAATAACATTTAACTAAAACGTCTAGCACTGTACACAAAATGTTAAAACAACTTAATTTAATATGAACACAAAGTCTGAGAATGATTTTTGAAATTAACTAAAATCTCAGAGAAATTTAAAGTGCAAGAAAATTACAGGCAATGATGTGTGCTAATATGAATATATTTAAAAACTTTGCAACCCCTTTCTTATAAAATGACTTCAAATAAAAAGTATTTCATCCGCATCAAAACTTTTCGTTCATTTCCTTATCAGTAGCATTTAAAACATACACTGAAATTTTCATGCAAATATCTTTTGAGTTTGGATAGTAATTTTAACATCTTTAACAGAAAAAGTATATTGTTGTTTTGACGCTGTAGGAAAGGTGATATACAAACAAAAGAGGTAAAACTCTCAAACAAATATAAAACTGCCGCTTGTGAGAATAATACTTATAGTACTTCCTTAAAGGAAGCAGACATATGCAAATTATGTGACTATAATTTCTTCGATGGAGTTTCCATCCCTCTTCATCAGGTCAAAACAGTGTTCTTATTTAACAAACGCCAATCAGAAACTGGTAAGTTTGCAGGCCAAAAAATCTGATGTGGGCAGTACACGACTTTCCCCGCAGATTCATTTTCTCTTTATGTCTTTAATAATAAATTCATTGAGTTTAATTGCACAAAATAACGCGCAAAATTATTTGATTTTACACTGAATGTGCACTTTTAACTCAATTTCGTTTTCATTTGGTAACTGGATGTATTTTCAAAGACGGCTTAGCAAAAATGCGAGGAAACTGAAATGTTTCAAGAACGACTAATTCTAGAGTAATGAAGTCAGTCTTATTTTTTTCATCGTCGAACATTACGTATAAAACATACGTAGTATTTTATTTTATATTCTGACGATTTCTGCTGGCTATTTCGCAAAAAAGGTAGATTCTTTTTTCCCGAATCGTACCAAAATCTAATCAGCACCGGTGTAACGCACAAGTGACTTACCTATCAAAGTTTGCAAAATTTGGTCAATAAGTTTTCTAGCTAAAGTAGATATACGATTACTAAGGATCATTAATTCACAAAAAAAAAAAGACAGGTTTTTTCATTCCAAACAGCACCAAATTTTAATCAACACCAGGATCATCCAAAGGTGACATACATATAAAATTTTATGAAATTTGATCAATTAGTTTTTGAGTTAGCATGGATGCATACATTGCACATACACACGCATAGACGTTTCCCTAAAAATAGTGTTATTGTGTTCTAGAGGTCACAAAACGTGTGGATCTGTCGAAAACTCGTGTTGCGATTTCCTTCTTCTTCTTCTTCGACTCAGACTGTCCGACCTACCAGAAGGTGTAAGATATCTCTTTGGATGGCATGTTAGTGCTACCCGATTTTGACCGGAACCCAGTGGGGACAGCATCCACAGGAACCGTACCCTCCTTCTCCTACCACCAACCTCTCGGAAGGACTTACGAACTGTCATATTTAACGTTCCCGTATGCTGCGTGAACACTGGGACATTTTGAGAGCTGGGAATCGAACTCGGGTCGACCGAGTACACTCCATGCGCCCTTACCACTGGGCTGGCTGTCCCACCCCTGAGTTGCGATTTTCGACACGATTTCAATGCTTTCTTATACATTATCATGATTGTAGGGAAAGTAAAAACAGTAGAATACATATATTTGGAACAACCAGCCAAGCAAGAATCGTAAGGCGGTAGGCCAAACAATAGTAGAATATATATATTTGGAACACCCAAAGAACGGATTCGAAGCTGGGGTAACAGATTTTGGAAAGAGGCCCCAGTCTTAAATATCAATACCGGGCGATCAGGCAGTCTCACTCTAGCTCACACAAGCGCCAAGCGAAAGAAATGCAACAGAAAGGCATGGATTTAAAATAAAATTTAGTAACAAAGAATGATATTTAAAATAAAATATGGTATTTAAAATAAAACTGAGTGATAAAGAAATTAAAGCTTTTGAATTGTTAACAACAATAAAGGAAAGGGGAGAAAGAAAGTAATAGACCAATTCATATAAAGAGATGAAGATAGAAAAATTGCAAAAATAGTAACTAACAAGAGAGATCAATCATGCTTAAAGCATTGATTATGAAACACTTTCCAACTTCAATGCAATTTTATTTAAACATGTCTAAAATGCAATGCATTCCTCGGTAATATTTTAAAACTTATCACAATACTACACTAATTTATTATATTTGAAAACTTAAACCTTCATCGAAAAAAATGAACTTCATTCAAATGACGACATTGAAATATAAATTGCCTGGTTTAAACATATCTAAAATGTGATACATTTCTCGGTAATAATTTTAGAATTATCATAATACTACGATAATTTATTATATTTGAAAACTTCATCAAAAACAACTGAAATTCATTCAAATGACGTCATAGAAAAATAACACGCCTGGCTCTCTCTATAAAAGCAGCATTTCATTCATAAATAATTTCCCATTCATGTTATTCATCACAATACTATAATAATTTATTTTATTTAAAAATTAAGACCATGGAACTACAAGTAATTAAACTCTATGCGTAAAACTTCATCGAAAAAAATCGTCCTGCTCTTTGTAAAATCAATGAATATTTCATTCATATCAGCTATGCAGACTCCATGAACTAAATGATTTTGTGTTAAAGAAATACAGCAATTCTAATACAACTAATTCTACATATTTTGCTGTTTACATTTTACATAGGTGAAAAATAGTCTTCGTTGTAGAAATAATCAAATTTGGATGAGCATTTAAACTCAAATATATTGTCATTGCGTTGTTTCAGTATGTAGATGCACAGAATTTAGGCAAAAATAAATTGGTTTTAGGACGGATACAACACTCAATATGAATTAAAAAGAACTTTAAAAATCACGATTTTGAGACAAGATGGATGCCATATATCATTTTGAAGTGGGTCACGTGATCTTTTCATATCATGGTCACGTGATCGCTTCATATAAGAGGTGTTATTCTTATTTTAATTTTTATTTAAAAACTACGGAATATATTTCGCTGAATTTTTTTTTATATATTTTATTGAACAATTTGAATATTATCTAAAATTTTCGAAGCAATTTGTGGATTTTAAAGCCGCTTAAAAAATGTTTGAAAAATTAGGTCCCATAGGGCTCAATGTATTTCATTTTTTCAACCCGTGTTCAATCCAAAACTAATTGGGTGATGTTATTCATTTATATTCCCATAGGTCCTACAGACCGTCTGAACAACATACTAAAATTTAATTTTGATTAAATCATTTTTACGGCAGTTATCGTGCTAACGGACGGACAGACAGACAGACAGACAGACAGAATGAGCAAAGTCATAAACACTTTTCAACTTTGTTGTAAAGTGTTAAAAAGTCATAAACAGTTTTCAACTTTGTTGTAAAGTCTTAACAAAGTCATAAACACTTTTCAACTTTGTTGTAAAGTGTTAAAAAGAGTGAAATATGATGAAAGCAAAGTCATGAAATTTGGGATAGCCATATTCAAAATTCACGAAATATGTAGTAAATAGCAAAATGGAGGGAACAAGTTGTTTTGGGGGTTAAAAACCTTTATCAAAACACGAAATTTTATAAACCAGTCAATTAAGAGATAACTAAACAACAGCAATAATTAAAGAATTAAAGATACTTGAAAATAAAAGAGCCAGAGCTAAAGATTAGCAGCAATACTCAAATAACATACAATCAAACTACTTCAAAATTTCCAAAACAGGATACTGGAAATAAGAACAATATGGATAAAAAAATAATAATAGAAACAAATCAGATGTGGGCAGCACATGACTTTTCCTGAAGACATATTCACGTTCTCTTTATTTTAATTAAATTTAATTCACTTTTAACTCAATTTTCGTTCTCATTTGTTAACTGGACCTATTTTTAAAAGGTGGCGTAAAGAAAATACGAAAATACTAAAATATCAAGAGAACGGCTAGTCCTAGTGTATCGGGATTGGTCTTATTCTTTTCTTTGTTAAAATTTACTTATAAAATAAGCATTTGATGGATATATTTGAGCATGCGTAGTTTTTTATTTTAGATTTTGAAGCTTTTTGCTGGTTATTTTGCAAAAAAAGGCAGGTTACTTTTTCCGAATCGTACCCAAATCTAATCAGCACCAGGGTGACCCACAAGAGACTTATCTACCGAATTTTGTGAAATTCAGTCCATTATTTTTTCAGCTACAGTGGATAAAAACTTTTGCGGGCCATTTCACAAAGAAGGCTGGTTCTTTTACCCCGAATCGTACCCAAAACTAATCAACAACAGATTCGCCCACAAGTGGCTGCTTACCTACCAAATTTTATGAAATTCGGTTAATTAGTTTCTCAGTTAGAGTGGATACAAACTCTGCATAGATAGACACACACACAGACGTCACGCTAAAAATTGGCTTATTCGTATTCTAGAGGTCTCGAAACGTGTAGATCCGTCGAAAACTCGACTTGTGATTTTTAGTATGATTCCAATACTTTCCCTATACATTACCATGTATTGCAGGGAAAGTAAAAATCTGATGTGGGCAGCATATGACTTTCCCTGCAGAATTGGACATTTTTCCGAAATCGGCGTAGCAAAATGCAAGAAATCTCAACTATCTTGAGAACGGTTAGTCCTGAAGCATAATGGAGTGTGTTATATTCTTTTCCTCGTCAAAAATTACGTATAAAACAAGAATTTAATTGATATATTTGAGCATACGTAGTCCTTTTTTTTTTTAGATTTTGGCGATTTTTGTGGATCATGTCGTAAAAGCAGGTAGGTTGTTCCTTTCCGAATTGTACCAAAATCCAATCAGCATCAAAGTATCACACAAGTATCTTATCTGCCAAATTTTGTGAAATTTGATCAGTTATTATTTTAGCTAGAGCGGATAAATGAAATTTTTACGGCCATATCGCAAAAAAAGACTGTTTCTTCTTTACTGAATCGTACCAAATTCTAATCAGCACCAGAGTATCCAACAAGTAACTTATCTACCAAATTTTGTGAAATTTGGTAAATTAGTATTTTAGCTAGAGCGGATAAATGAAATTATTACGGGCCATTTCGCAAAAAAGGCAGGTTCAGTTTTCACGAATCGTACCAAAAACTAATCAACACCAGGGTGACATCCAAGTGACTTACCTACTAAATTTTATGAAATTCGGTTCATTAGTTTTTGAGTTAGAGTGGATACATACATTGCACAGACACACAGACAGACAGGCACACAGACAGACACGCACACATACGTCACGCTAAAAATAGTTATTTCGTATTCTAGATGTCTCGACACGTGTACATTCGTCGAAAACTCGAGTTGGGATTTTCGACATGATTCCAATACTTTCCCTATACATTACCATGTATTGCAGGGAAAGTAAAAATCTAATGTGGGCAGCACATGACTTTCCCTGCAGACTTATATTCACGTTCTTTTTATTTAAATTAAATATAATTCACTTTTACTTCAATTTTCGTTCTCATTTGGTAACTGCACTTATTTTCAAAGGTGGAGTAGAGAAAATACGAAAAACTAATATGTCTCGAGAACGGCTAGTCCTAAGTAATGGAGTTGGTCTCACTTTCCCTTTAGACTTAAACTCATATTTTCTTTATTTCTTTATTAATTCATTAGATTGAGTTTAATTCCACTAAATAACACTAAATTTGCGTTTTTAATTCAATTCTTGTTTTTATTTGGTAGTTGGACATTTTTCCGATAGCGGCGTAACAAAAATGCAAGAAATCTCAAACATCTTGAGAACGGTTAGTCCTAAAGTGTAATGGAGTGTCGAAAGCCCAGGCCAACCGACTCATTCGAAGACATAGAGTAACAAAATGGGTGGCCCTCATCAAAAATGGCGTATGAAACAAGAACTTGATACATTTCAGCATATGTAGCCTTTTTTTTTTTTAGATTTTTGCGATTTTTGCGGGCCATTTAGTAAAAAAAGGCAGGTTGTTATTTTCCGAATCGTACCAAAATCGAATCAGCACAAGAGTGTCCCACAAATAGCTTATCTACCAAATATTGTGAAATTTGGTCAATTAATATTTTAGCTAGATTGGATACATGAAATTTTCGCCGGCCATTTCGCAAAAAAAGGCGGGTTCTGTTTTTACGAATCGTACCCAAAACTAATCAGCACCAGGGTCACATCCAAGTGACTTACCTACCAAATTTTATGAAATTCGGTTCTTTAGTTTTTGAGTTAGAGTGGATACATACATTGCACAGACACACAGACAGACAGACAGACACACAGACAGATAGACACACAGACAGACACACACACAGACGTCGAGCTAAAAATAGTTTTTTTGCATTCTAGAAGTCCCGAAACGTGTAGATCCGTCGAAAACTCGAGTTGCAATTTTCGACATGATTCCAATACTTTCCCAATACATTACTATGTATTGCACGGAGAGTAAAAATTTGATGTGGGCAGCACACGACTTTCCTTTCAGACTTATATACACGTTCTCTTTATTTTAATTAAATTTAATTCACTATTAATTCAATTTTCGTTCTCATTTGGTAACTGGACTCATTTTTAAAGGTGGCGTAGAGAAAAACAAAAATATCTCGAGAACGGCTAGCCCTAGTGTAATGGGGTTGGTCTTATTCTTTTCTTCGTTAAAAATTACGGATACAACAAGCATTTAATGGTTATATTTTAGCATACGTAGTTTTTTATTTTAGATTTTGGCGATTTTTGTGGGCCATTTTGCAAAAAAAGGCAGGTTATTTTTTTCCGAATCGTACCAAAATCTAATCAGCACCAGGGTGACCTACAAGCGACTGATCTACAGAATTTTGTGAAATTCGGTCCATCAGATTTTCAGCTAGAGTGGATACAAGTTTTTGTGGGTCATTTCGCAGAAAAAGGCTGGTTTTTACTTTCCCTGCAATACATGGTAATGTATAGGGAAAGTATTGGAATCATGCCGAAAATCACAACTCGAGTTTTCGACGGATCTACACGTTTCGAGACCTCTAGAATACGAAAAAACCATTTTTAGCGTGACGTCTGTGTGTGTGTCTGTCTGTCTGTGTGTCTGTCTGTCTGTCTGTGCAGATTTTGTATCCACTCTAACTAAAAAACTAATGGACCGAATTTCACAAAATTTTGTAGGTAAGTCACTTGTGGGCGGGGCTGGTGCTGATTAGTTTTGGGTACGATTCGGAATAAAAAAACCCGCCTTTTTTTGCGAAATGGCCCGCAAAAGCTTGTATCCACTCTAGCTGAAAAACTAATGAACCGAATGTCACAAAATTCGGTAGATAAGTCACTTATAGGTCACCCTGGTGCTGATTAGATTTTGGTATGATTCAGAAAATAATAACCTGCCTTTTTTTGTAGAATGGCCCGCAAAAATTTCCAAAATCTAAACTAAAGAGCTACGTATGCTCAAATATATCCATTAAATGCTTGTTTAGTGCGTAACTTTTAACGAAGAAAAGAATAAGACCAACCCCATTACACTAGGACTAGCCGTTCTCGAGATATATTAGTTTTTGTCGTATTTTTCCACCCCACCTTTGAAAATAAGTCCAGTTTTCAAATGAGAACGAAAATTGAATTAAAAGTGAATTACATTTAATTGAAATAAATAGAATGTGGATATAAGTCTGCAGGGAGAGTCATGTGCTGCCCACATCAGATTTTTTTAATCTCGAATCGTACCCAAAACTAATCAGCACCAGATTCGCCCACAAGTGACTTACCTGCCAAATTTTATGAAATTCGGTCAATTAGATTTTTAGTTAGAGTCAGTGGCGGCTCGTGAGCGACATGTTGAGGGAGGCGCTCATCTATGTATTTATGTATATATATCCCTCAGTTTGTGCCAACTACGTCGTTTAGACTTCGAGTTCGTCGTTTGTCCGGCACTGATAAATTGGTTCCCGCATACCTCGAAACAGCCGTATGCCAAATTATTATTTTACTTGCGCTGATATACGTTGTGCAAGCTTCCTTGAAATGAATAAGAGCCTATTGCAACCATGGAAATTATTTGAATACGTTTCTAAATAAATTTGTATCAAATTTGTAAAAATTAAATACTCTCAGTCGTATACATGTGCAGTACCTTTTATGATGAGCGCAAATGTTTTTACACCCAAAATGCACACAATTTTTCTCATATACACTCTATGGCTAATAGTTGATCGTCCTTATAACCCAAACAGTAACATAATTAGAGAGCGAAAACCAACTAAATCTACGGCCGTTTATATGCAGAAACAAAGGAACTATTTTTAATACAATAATTAATTTGGAATTTACAGAAAATTCTTATGCTTTATGTTTATCTCTATTCGTCTTTAAAATGATACTAGTGAGTTTTGCCTGCTAGCAGTCACTATATATAGCAATCGGTTTTTATAACAATAAGTGGTTAGCTCGTTGCGCGGGTGCAACAAAAGTGGATTAAAGTTTAAATTGAGCAGATCGAGTGAGTCAATTGTAGAGTAGAAAATACAGTGTGAAAATTGCATCAAAATCGGAGCAAAAGTCACTAAGATAGATAAAAATTCAAATATGGAAAAGAGGAGGGTCTCCCCTCTTTCACCATATTACATATTACCACCATATTACATATTGTTTCATATTACATAATAACAGACGATATTTGTGTGTCGATGTGTGTGTAAGGTCTGTAGCGGAAAATGTAAACATCGTACGGCCTTGAAATGTCGTACACGGATATTTCAGAAACCAAGGCGATGCATTTTTTGTAAAACCGAAATATGAAATTGAGGCTACTTAAAGTAAAAGTTACGCCCAGGGGGTTGACATAATAAGGTTGTATGTCTAATTGATTGCCACCAGTAAAATCTAAATCGCTCAATTAGAATGAGAAATAAGAAATTTGGGAGACAGGGGGGGGGGGGGGCTAACCGAACTGAAAGTTACGCCCAGGGAGATGACACAATAAATATGTATATCCATTTCACATATACAAATGGTGCCGGTACTATAGCCACCAGCGGAATCAAAATGGCTCAATTAGGAACCGAGAAGTGAAATTAGAGGGGGACCATTTAAAGTAAATGTTGCGCCCAGTGGATTGATACGAAAGAGATTTATATTCAAATGGTATAAAGACTGTAATTACCAGAAGATACAAAATCGCTCAATTTAGGAACCAAGATGTAAAACAGTGCGGGCTAGTTAAACTAAAAGTTACGCTCAGGGGAGGTTGAATAAAAAAATATGCATGTCCAGGCGATACACGTATAGATAGTACAGAGACTATAGCCACCAGTAGATTCAAAATCACTTAATTAGGAAGCTATATGAGAAATTTTAGGACTACCTCAAGTAAAATTTATGCCTAGGGAGCATCGGAGCAATATTGGTCTTCAATGAAATTAGAAGCAAAACCAGGGGGATTGAGTAGTGGCCGGTGAAGGGGGGGGGGGGAGATTTTAAGGAAAACGACGCCAGATCAAAGAATCAAGTATCTGGTTGAAAATTGTTTTTTAATATTCTTTAACAAATATTTATAATTTTTTCAATCTTTAATGTTAAATAGCTGTAAAAGTAAGACAGCTGAGTAAGTCAAGAGACCCACCCCCTCAGACAACACATTTCTGAAAGTGTCACTAAAAATATCCACGGGTATGCCTCAAATACAATTCTCGTGACTTTTAAACAATTAAGAGGTCAAACGCATTGAAATTCGTCACAAATAAAGCATAGAACTACCTTAAATCAGAAATGATCCCCTTTCCGAAGGACAGAACCACCCTACATCAGAAATGACCCCCCCCCCCCCCCTTCCCACCGGACGCTTACGGAGTGAAAAAGTTTCAGTAATACGGATGGGTGGGTCAAAACTAAACTGAGTGCCTCAAACAATGCATTTTTCTACCGAAGGCGAAGAACAGAAACCCCCCAAATACCACCACTTATTAAGTAAAAAGCACAAAATATGTATCGAAACTTTTTTGGATTTCTATTTTCTGTATCTAATACTAAACTATTTCGCCATTAACCAAAACTGAAAGAACTAGGTCAATAGAATCAATAAAATAAATCAGAATTACATAAATACAGGAATTTATTTTCAAATATTTATTTAAACATCCAAATTTATTATTTTAAAAAGAAGTGACAGAGAAAACACACATTTATCAAGAAAAATTCGAGGCCAAATTAGCGAAACATTGCCAATTCGAGTCAGTCGTTCACAGCATTCGTTTCTTTTTGGCGACGAGCCGCGTTAACTGCCGCGGCTCTCATCGGATTGAAATATTGCAATGTCTGTTTTTCTAACTCTTAATTTCTATTACTGTTATATTAACATACCGTTCATTCTATCAGCCAGAGGCGATACAGGGACGCGGCCTCATTAAAAATCCCTCGTCTTTCCCTGTAATGCAGTATTTTCCCCTATAGACTTAATATAGTATGAAAAGAGCATCATAAAAGAGCTCTTTCAAAGATTTAGTGCTGCCATCTAGTGACAATTTCATCACTTATATTCAATAATTCGAATTTTAGTTGACATAAAATTCAGATAATTTCCTTAAAAATTGTAATTAACCTATATAACTAAAATAATTTGAAGTACTTGATCAAGGGGGTCCGCGCGGCCCCTCTGAATAGCCGCCCCTGGTTAGAGTGGATATAAAATCTGCACAGACAGACACACAGAAACACATACAGACGTTACGCTAAAAATGGTTTTTTCGTATTCTAGAGGTCTTGAAACGTGTAGATCCGTCGAAAACTCGAGTTGCGATTTTCGACATGATTCCAATACTTTCCCTATGCATTACCATGTATTGCAGAGAAAGTAAAAATCTGATGTGGGCAGCACATGCTTTCCCTGTAGACTTATATACGCATTCTCTTATTTTAATTAAATTTAATTCACTATTAATTCAATTTTCGTTCTCATTTGGTAACTGGACTCATTTTCAAAGGTGGCTTAGAGAAAAAATCAAAACAAAAAACCCCCCAAAAATATCTCGAGAACAGCTAGTCCTAGTGTAATGGGGATGATCTTATAATTTTTTTCGTTAAAAATTACGTATAAAACAAGCATTTAATGGATATATTTCAGCATAGTTTTTTATTCTAGATTTTGTCGATTTTTGTGGGCCATTTTGCAAAAAAAGGCAGGTTATTTTCTTCTGAATCGTACCAGAATCTAATCAGCACCAGGGTGATCCACAACCGACTTATCTACCAAATTTTAAGAAATTCGTGCCATTAGATTTTCAGCTAGAGTGGATACAAGCTTTTGCGGGCCATTTCACAAAAAAAAGCGGGTTCTTTTATCCCGAATCGTACCCAAAACTAATCAGCACCAGATTCGCCCACAAGTGACTTACCTATCAAATTTTATGAAATTCGGTCAATTACTTTTTTAGTTAGAGTGGATACAAACTCTGCACAGACAGACAGACACACAGACACACACACAGACGTCACGCTAAAAATAATTTTTTCGTATTCTAGAGGTCTCGAAACGTGTAGATCCGTCGAAAACTCGAGTTGTGATTTTCGACATGATTCCAATACTTTCCTATACATTACCATGTATTGCAGGGAAAGTAAAAATCTGATGTGGGCAGCACATGACTTTTCCTGCAGACTCAAATTCATATTTTTTTTTCTTTAAAAATTCATTAAATTGAGTTTAATTGCATAAAATAACACTAAATTTGCATTTTTAATTCAATTTCTGTTTTTATTTGGTAATTAGACATTTTTCTAAAAGTGGCATAACTAAATTCGAAAAATCTCAAATATCTCGAGAATGGTTAGTCTTGGAGTAATAGAGTTATTCTTATTATTTTCCTCATCAAAAATTACGTATAAAACAAGCATTTAATTGATATATTTGAACATATGTAGCTTTTTTAAATTTTGCGATTTTTGTGGGCCATTTCGTAAAAAAGGCAGGTTGTTCTTTTCCGAATAATACTAAAATTAATCAGCACCAGAGTATCGTACAAGTAACTTATCTACCAAATTTTGTGAAATTTGGTCAATTAGTATTTTAGCTAGAGTGGATTCATGAAATTTTTACGGGCCATTTCGCAAAAAAAGGCGGGTTCTGTTTTTACGAATCGTACCAAAAACTAATCAGCACCAGGATCATACCCAAGTGACATACCTAACAAATTTTATGAAATTCGGTCCATTAGTTTTTGAGTTAGAGTGAATACATACATTGCACAGACAGACAGGCAGACAAACACACACACAGACGTCACGTTAAAAATGGTTTTTTCGTATTCTAGAGGTCTCGAAACGTGTAGATCCGTCGAAAACTCGAGTTGTGATTTTCGGCATGATTCCAATACTTTCCCTATACATTACCATGTATTGCAGGGAAAGTAAAAATCTGATGTGGGCAGCACATGACTTTCCCTGCAGACTCAAATTCATTTTTTCTTTATTTCTTTAAGAACTCATTAAATCGAGTTTAATTGCACAAAATGACACTAAATTTGCATTTTTAATTCAATTTCTGCTTTTATTTAGCAGTTGGAGATTTTTCCAAAGGCGGCATAAAAAATGCGAAAAATCTCAAATATCTCGAGAACGGTTAGTCCTAGAGTAATAGAGTTGTTCTTATTATTTTCCTCGTCAAAAATTGCGTATAAAACTAGCATTTAATTGATACATTTGAACATACGTAGTCTTTTTTTTAGATATTGGCGATTTTTGCGGGCCATTTCGTAAATGCGGGCTTTTCCGAATTGTACCAAAATCTAATCAGCTCCAGAATATCCCACATGTGATTTATCTACTAAATTTTGTGAAATTTGGTCTATTTGTATCTCAGCTAGAGTGAATACATGAGATTTTTGAGGGTCATTTCGCAAAAGAAGGCGGGTTCTTTTTTTCCGAATTGAACCAAAAACTAATCAGCACCAGGGTCACACCCAAGGGTCTTACCTACCAAATTTTATAAAATTCGATCCATTAGTTTTTGAGTTAGAGAGGATACATACATTGCACAGACAGACACACAGACAGACAGACACACAGACAAACACACACACAGACAGGCACACAGACAGACAGACACACAGACAGACACACAGACACACACATAGACATCACGCTAAAAATAGTTCTTTGTATTCTAAAGGTCTCGAAACGTGTAGATCCGTCGAAAACTCGAGTTGCGATTTTCGGCATGATTCCAATACTTTCTCTATACATTACCATGTATTGCAGGGAAAGTAAAAATTGAGGTAACCGGTATCTAAAGCTATGTGAGCAAAATTTATCAACTAACTTAAAAAAACATGCGATTTAAAGGTAGCAGTGAATATAATTAGAAATAAGGAAATTATACCAAAATTAATGGAAATAACCGGTTTCGAAAGCTGTATAAGCTAGGTTCTTACAACTGAGATTAAATAGCATACGATTAAACGGAAAGATTACCAGTCAGAGAAACTTGAATTAAGAGTAACAGTATTACAATTTCGAGGATGAAACCGATTTCGGAAGAAACCATAACAATTAAACGCATTCAAACAAATCATATTAAAATTATAAAGAAACTAGCAGCATACCCGTTCTTCGTACGGAATATATAAAATAAAGAAACTTATTCACAATCATATGCAAATCCTGTTAAAATATTAAATTTATTGCTCCCAAAGAGAAGTTTAAGAATATCTGTTCTCACTATGCAAAATTATCTTCACGGGCAGATCTGAAGAATAAAACATCATGGCCCCTTTTGTAAGCAAATTCACAAAAGGAAAAAAAAAAAAAGGAATTGAATGATTATATGCAACCCCGTACTACTTATATTCTCGCAGATTAGAAAATATGCCAGTGTGTTAGTAGAACATTACCCGTATTACAATGTGAGTCTCAAAAATATTTGCCAAAATAAAAGAGATGACGTAATAAATTGAAAATATCAATAATCCCCGTAATCTTTATACCAGAAGGTCGTAATTGATTCCAATATATGCCAATATATATCAAAATATATGCCAATATATCTGTACTACTTTTATTCTCGTAGATTAGAAGATATATCCGTGCATTTGTAGAAGATTACTCGTACAACGTGCTATATATGAGTTTCAACAATTTTCGTCATAAATAAACAATGGCATAATAACTTGAAAATATCAATAATCCCTGAATCAACAGTCCCCGAAAATATCAATGACAATAATGTTTAAACCTGAAGACCTTAATTGATATTATCCAGTCAAAAATACAATGTCAATGAAATTTATTTTATATACATATCTTTATTATTCAAATCGGAAAAGATTTAATAAAAATCGTATGGCACATAACACATTGGATCCATTGCTAAGCGACATGATATCATTTGCTTCAAATAAATTGATGGAAATCATATCGTGTTAATAATGCTATCTCCATGGAAGGTTTGGCGACATTTTCGTCAATGTAGCAATAACTTAAAAAATCGCCAAATTTATCGCCAAGTGGGACTGTAGAATTGATAGTCCCATTTTGCGACAAATTGACGAAACATCATCACAATACTATCCCCTAACAAAACACAATTAATTTCATTTATTAAGCGCGATTTTATCAATTCCATGATATTTTTATGGATTTACAAATATTTTTATCAATTTGGTGATATTAAAAAAATTCGTTAAATGTGTTACTAAGTAGGATGGATGGGTTGACCGACAAATGCTACCGAAACATCATTTCAGTACTCTATTCTAAAAAAACAAATTTAATTTCATTGCTTTGCGTCACTTTTATCAATTTGGAGACATTTCCGCTAATTTGGTAAAGTTTAAGAAAAGTTACCAAGTTAGCGATATTCCGCCAAATTCGTAGCTCCGAATTTGCAGATCTGAGGAATAAAATGTCCTGATCCAGTTTGTGTATACTAAATGAAAACACTATAATTGTATAAGATACACCCGTTCTACTCTTTTTCTGTTTCAACAATCGGCTAAATGAATTTATTGGGTAAACACAATATATGAGTTTATTAGCTAAACACAACATATGAGCTTGAAACCTCGTTGCTAAAATAAATGAAAGTGATATACGCAGTCCGCAATTTATATAATTAAAAGAACAATCAAACCGTTCATTTATAAAATATATTTTTACATCCATTTATTTATTATTCAAATAGAAAAAATAATAATAAATATTAACAACACATTTAATTTCATTCCGTTATCTTCCTCATAAAATGCGAAATTAAATAGCCATTTTGATTTCTTTATACATCATCGTTGAGTAAAAGCTTGTGAAAGATAACCCAAAGAGGTAGATATTTCCATTTAAATTCATGTTTTAAACAATTCATGTTTCACGATAGTGACTAATTAATGCAAAAATCCTGCACCAAACTCAGAAATAAAGTTTTATTTAATTTTGACGTTTTAAACAAACGATTTTCATCCTTTCCGTTTGGATAAACCACGGAGTTGGAGAGTAGAACTCTTAGGGAAAAGTTCCGTTTTTCATTAATATCTCGACAACTCCTGGTCTTAGAAACTCGAAATTGGACTAAATTTATTGGGGGCTATTTCAAGGCTATCCGCAAAATTTCATTAAATTCGGTTCAGCCGTTTTCCCATGATGATGAGACAAACGAAAATTTTGTTTCGAGATAAAAAAAAAATAATATCTCGAAAATAATATCTCGAGAATAATATCTCGAGAAGAATATCTCGAGAACCACTGCTCGCAGAAACTCAAAACACAGACTAAATTTTAAGTGGGGCTATTTCTAGGCTACCCACAAAATTTGCCGCCCAGGTGGTGTAGTGGATAGCGTGTTCGGCTGATGTGTGGAGGGCTCGGGTTCGAATCCCGAATAAGGCATGGAGGCTTGTGTGGCTACTGTAACTGGATTTCGATCTGTTGTTGCCACGTTAATTGAATTAAAAAAAAAAAAAAAAAAAAAAAAAAATTCATCAAATTCGGTTCTGCCGTTCTCCCGTGATGATGGGACAAACAGACAGACAGATTTTCAATTTTATTTATATAGATATGACTAGAATTAAGGGGTACATTAAAATAATATGCAAACAAACTACGTATAACGTATCGAAACTTAAAATAATATGCAAACAAACTACGTATAACGTATCGAAACTTAAAATAATATGCAAACAAACTACGTATAACGTATCGAAACTTAAAATTGGAATTTGGAAAAATATGAACAAAATTAGAAAGTTACCGTTTCGGAACTTATATTTGCTAACATTATCAGTTAAACTCAAATAAAAAGTAGTGAATGAGACCAGAATTAAGAAGGAAATAGATAAATTGAAGGAACAACGAGTTTCGAAAGCTGTAAGAGCTAACTTTCAAAGTCAATGATGTGTATGGAGGATATTTTTCCAGGCTATGGAGACGTAAGGAACTACGGAGACGTAAGGACGTAATGGATGGACTTCATCATTAACAAGATTATCAGAGTTCAAATAAATAAATGTTCCTTCCAAAAATCTAGTTCAGATGTAGCGCGGACATGAGCAATGATACTAGATTGAAAGGAATGATTTTCTGACCAACAATTTTGGGAAATAAATGCCTTAGATGTTTCTTGTTCAACGATCATCCTAGCATGTTTTTTGATACGAATTAATACTATACCTTTAAGTGCTATAAAAATAATGAAAATTGGAAAATGTAAGAGAAATTTCTAACCATATTCTTACCACATATGAAGTGAAAAGACAGTGTTGCCAATCATAATGAGTAAAATAAAATAAAAATCGGTGTTGCTAAACTTAGAAATAAGAAAAAGGAAATGCTAATCAAAAGTAAAAGTAGGAAAAATCACTAAATATACAATATTAAAAATACAACAAATACCTATTAGATACAAATAGAGAATAATTATTAATTAAACCAATAATATGTGAAACACAAACATAATAAATACTAGTGAGAGTAGCATAATAATAAAAATCTTAATAAAATAAAAATCGAATTTTGAATTTACAAAGGCAAATCACAGATACAATACATCATCTCCTGACGAGCCAACGGTCGTACCGTGCTGAAAACACCGGTTCTCGTTAGATCACCGAAGTCAAGCAGTACCGGCCGCGGTTAGTACTTGGATGGGTGACCACCTGGGAACACCGCGTGGTTCCAGCGCGCAAACCACCGGGCGCGGTAGCCCGGTGGTTTGCGCGCTGGATTTGCACGCTGCCATAACTGCCGCCGTGTTCATGCGGAGTACGATCACGTTAAACATGTGGGTCTGTAAGTCCTTCCGAGAGGTTGGTGGTAGGGGAAGGAGGGTACGGTCCCTGTGGATGCCTCCCCCACTGGGTTCCCGTCTAAATTAGGTGGCACTTCTCGGCCGTCCAAACAGTTACTTTACACCTTTCTGGTAGATCGGACGGTCTGGGTCTCAACAACAACATCATCCCCTGACAGAATGCCGGTTAGAAAATGTATGTGGTGCGAAAAGCAGATAACATTACAAATAAAAACCAAAAGTAGCAGTTAGTTAATTAACAGTAGCAGATAGTGAAAATTATCAGTACAATGATAATGCCAAATTAAAAATATGCAATTAATAATGCTAAATTACCCTAAATTTATGTACTATACTGTTTACTAAATATAATGGGTAATATTTTGCTAGTTTGAATAAGGTTGTTCATATGATAAAATTTTTTATATAATTTATAAATTCGAAATAACTGATTTATAATGATATTGTGAAATAATTGAACCAAATTACATGAAATAAATGGTAATAATTTATTTATATTAAAATTAAAATAATTTTTCTTAGCACATAAAGTAATAATAATTATATTGGAAGAGTCAATACATAGATTGAAATCCAGAAAATTAATATTGTTACTAATAGATGGTTCATTTGGCAACAATTCCAGATTATCCAGATAGAAATATTTTTTAAAAATTTGAATATTATTTAATTCCAAGGTAACTACACAGATCAAATCATCAACATATCTAAATATTTGGAAGTCAGAAGATTTAAAAGAATGTTCGTAATGATATAGATATACATTAGCCAATATACTATTACTACAACCACCTCGCTGGACACCTGATACTTGTAAGTATAAGTGATTTTCCTGAAATATATAATTATTAAAAATAATTATATATTATTATTATAATTAGATAGAAATATTTTTTTAAAATTTGAATATTATTTAATTCCGAGGTAACTACACAGATCAAATTATCAACAAATCTAAATATTTGGAAGTCAGAAGATGTAAAAGAATGTTCATAATGATATAGATATACATTAGTCAATATACTATTACTACAACCACTTCGCGGGACACCTGATACTTGTATAAGTGATTTTCCTGAAATATATAATTATTAAATAAAACAAAGGAGAAGTTATATATATATATATATATATATATACATATATATAATAGTTTGAAAGTCCAATGAAAGCATTGCCATTCCTTTTACTTAATATCTTTAATTTCTTTACATATTCATATTTGCATAGTATTCTTCATATTTTTAGAGCTAGCTACGGTATCTATGAAATAATTTACACACACACACACACACACACACCACACACACACACACACACACACACACACACACACACACATATATATATATATGTGTGTGTGTGTGTGTGTGTGTGTGTTTGTGTGTAACAATCTGATGTCACTTCTGTTTCATCTAAGTCACATTTCTTACTTTACTCCGTTGTCTAAGATGTTTCATACCAGAATTGTAGATTGTATTGAATTTCTTCTTAGGGAGGCTCAATGCAAGGAAGGACACCTAATTCGACTTCTCAAGGTTATATTGGAAAACACAATTTCCTTTCAATCTGAATAAAGGATGTTTCTGGTTTTCATTTTTCAAATTTTAGGGAGCCTAAATATACCACGGTTGTTTCGGAATTTCTGAGGTTAAATTTCAGAAAAAAAAATCGTATTCAACTGTTATTTGACTGAGGCCCCTGATAGTGTGTAGCCCAAGGCTCTGATTGCTTCTTAGCTTTACCATTCGTATAAAATAATGAACACATTTGTTGACCCAAGAGATTAAATAGAAACACTTTTAGCCATTAAGTAGAGTGCTATTAGATTCCCATAAGTAAAATTTCAAATTTAGCACCATGAATTAATGACATTTGAAGCTATTCCCTTTCCACTTCAGCTTTCGTATAAGGAACACATTTTCTAACTTCGAGATTAAATAATTACATTAGTGAAGCTTAAGAAAGGTGCCTTAAGATTCCCATAAGATTTAATCTGATAGTCCTAATAGCATTTTATTATTATTTATTTCTGAATATTCTTTAACGTATATTTTGAAGGGATGAAGGCTTTAGTTTTCATTTGCTGATGAATTCATGGTCATATTCGGAGCGACAACTGCATTCTTCATACTGTTTCTTGAGGTACAGTTCGCTGGGAAACAAACAAAGGTTAGTTTACAAATTTAAATCTTTGAGATCCTGTTGTTATGTTTTCGAGCAGTATTTGAAATTAATTATATGAATTATTAAAATAATACGTACAGTACTTTTCAAAGTACAGACAAGGTCAGGGTATTAAATTTTTTCACCCACAAGCATCTAGTGATGAAAACTGATGCTAGGGCGATATATTTTATGTTCTTACCTAGTCGATACTCTTCAAAGAATTATAACTCATTTATGATTTTTCGATCATGTCTCATTGCTTCATCCATCCTATTAATTTCCGTCGTATAATGCATGCTAAATCTCATAAAAACAAATATAAAAAGCCGAGTTTTTCAGCTTTACTAAATATGTCAGATGAATTAATTGATTGAGAAGAAATGAGCTCTATAAAAAGTTTCAGACAAAAAAATGCTTAAGTTGAAGAACTATCGCCAAGTTTATCAAACTTCATGAATGAAAGGTATAGAGAGAAAATATTATTGGATGTATTTCGTTATAAATTTGGTATTATAAAAAGATGACTTTTATAATTGAAAATGAAGTATTAGCATCATGAACCCAATTAAGCTTATGAGTACAATAGAAAACATGGGGTACTGAACCAATGCATGTAATGGAAGTGCACTCACGGAATTAATTCTTCATAAGGGGCTCACTTAACCCACGGTGCTGTTTCTGTTAGGTTCTGGCGTGTCTCGGTTATGCTATCGCGACAACGAATAGTCACTCCGCATGCCTTCGGGTAGGACGGATTCAGTCTTTGCTATATATGCATATTAATATGCATAATAATTATTATTATTAATATTAATTATTAATATTAATTATTAATATTAATATGCATAAGCTTTTAATGTGCTTACAGAAATCCGAAATATTCATATTTAAATAAGTTTCAATTTTGCGGATAATTAAAATTAAAATTTAGAATCACAAAACTTTATAGAAAGAGGCTTAAGGCATCGGCAAGTTGGGCTGATCTATGCCGGAATTGTTGGTGTAAAATATTTCTTTATAAACAATTCCAAAATAACCTTAAGAATTCCGATTTTCATAAAGTTTCAATTCACTTGAGGCCGATAACATATAATGAAATTTTGTGAGTAGATATATAGATACGGAACTTTTGTACTGTACCCCAGGCGATTTGAATTTCATCAAAAAACTTTTTTCGTATAATTTTCGCTCCTTACACAAGGTAAATTTGTTTTTAAAATTTACCGAGAATAGAATACTGTGAGTGATGTTGGGTATGATAAGACTATTATTTGTATAAAATGGTAAAAATGTTTAAAAGTTCTTGATGTGTATGTTTAGCTATTTACGTGTCAGTTTATAAGATAATTTCAGTTAAGCTCATTTTCAGATATTGGGTGGACATTGCAAACCTTTAGTTGATAAGAAGAAGACGCTATCTTACACATACTATATCTTGAAAGGTAAGTTTTACTTAAATATGAAAAATTACATTCATAAGAAATTAATATTTTGTAGGAATTTTTAACACCATCAAGTTATTGATGTCTGTACTGAAGCTTTAATGTTCATTATAAAACTAGAACGAATTACCCGCTGTTGCCCGTGTCATAAATAAGCGCCCATTACTTAAATAATACATGTGAAAGTGCTGAACTTCCTCCCGTGGAAACAAAATAATAATATTAATAATAATAATAACTTGCGGATACGGGTTAAACATCATTAGAACTTTCTTCTATCTTTCTGTTGGCGTTAAGATGGAAAATCTGTGATAATATTTCAATCTCCAAGGAACCGATGTGTGTGAAAATCGTGAATATCACTCAAAATCGTGCTAAAACATAAAATAACTCAAAAACTAATTCGAATGAAAAAACATATTGCCTAGGTGAAATCTTTCCTAATCCTGAAGCATCAGTGTTCTAAATTTCATGGCCGTGCGACGCTTAGATTTCCAGTCAAAGACTGCACACACACACATCTTATTTTATGATGTAAGATTTCAAATATATTTCCAGAAATAACGTTCATTATATGAAATTAAATGCTTTCAAATATGATTATAAAGCTCATTTTTTCAAATGTATTTTTAAACTCTTTCATCTAGCAAATAGTGTATTAAAATGTAAATTGTTTCACATTTTACATTCTCTAGTTTTGCTCTAGAAGAAATGTTATGTTAATTTGCTGGATTTATACTCCTATAAAAATTGTGTTTTTAAAGATACATTTAATTTATTCAAGTTTTCTACTACCATATAAAGGCTCTTACAGTATAATTAAGATATTTGCAATGATATATCAAGATTCAAGATTCAATTTTTGATTCTTGATTTTCAAATTATAAGTGACTTATTGGAATTTTCCACTTATGATTTTTCTCGTCCTTTTAAAGCCTCAAATAAATAATTTTATCTGGAGATAACAAGAGACTAATAATGAAATTTATATCTTGTCTGAAAGTTCGCGTTTTTTAATATTACATAACACTCTTATAAATTCGTTCAAAATGCATCATTATTTATTCAATTATTTTAAAAACATTTCTCTAGGAAATTAAAGCTTTAGAAGATTACATATGTCAATCCTAATCCCATGCTCCGGAAATTAGTTTTCAGCAATGAGATAAAATGAAATTTGTTTTTAAATCTATTAAATAAAGAATCAGGCAATAATCCCAATATTTATGAATTTTTTTATTTATTTAATTATTTATGATTTCAAAGTTATACACTACTGTTCATGAAAATTGCAAGTTGCAATTTGCAACACCAAGAAAGAATCATGCTATTCAACTTAAATGTTATCTCACAGATTATTCATTTTACAGTAGATAACTGATTATATTTGCAAAGCTGTACAAGATTTTTTCGATTCAAAATATAGCATCGCAGAAGCTACCTTGAGCAGCAATAACAGCTTCCATACGGCGTGGCACTGAACGGAAGAAGATTTTCATATTGTCCTGAGCTGTTTCTATGCGAGTCCAGAGTCCATTTGCTGTAAATGGCGGAGGTGATTGAGGGACCAGTTGCTTAGCTATCATGTCCCAATCATAATCGATCGAGGGCATGCTTGGTAAACGAACAGGTTAGGAAAGAAGCGATATTTGCCATGTATGGAAGAGGTCTGGGACCTGCTGGGACACATGTAGGCGAGCATTGTCTTGCTGAAATATAGAGCTAGGACAAACCTGAAGGAAGGGTATCAGCACTGCTACATCTTGATGTGTCTGTTGAGGGTTCCTTGAATTCATACCAGGCAAGATTAAGAATGGAACCTGTGATAATGGAATATCACTTTTTCTTGCATTTGGAATGGCAAAAATGTGTATATGGCATTTATGACGTGGAAATAAACTTTGTAGGCATCAAACAATTGACTTATACATACGGTCGCCAGTGGTTGATAGATTCAAATGAATTTATATGGGGCAATAAAGAAATCCCTCACACATCGAAAGGTCACGTGGTCCTTGCGGTTCTGGGGAACTCAGGCAGTTACGCCCAGTATATCTTTGGCCAGTGACAACTTTCTCGCACCAGATCAACGGTCAATGGGAACCGAGCTATGGGAATACATGGGGGTACTACGAGCCAATGAGCCAAATAGATACAAGGGGGAGAAATGAAAGAGGAGCTAGCAGAGAGTTCAAGAGCTTGATACAAAAAATCAATTGATGAATTTGGTGAATAATCGAAGAGGGTGGGACATACCAGTGGCTAGTGCCTAGTAGTTAGTGCGCCCAGTGTGGGAGAGGGTGCACTTGAAGGACCCGAGTTCGATTCCCCTCTGTGCCCAAATTGTCTCCGTGTTCACACGGAGTACGGGAACATTAAATATTTGGGCCCATATGTTCTTCCGAGAGGTTGGTGGTAGGGAAAGAGGGTATAAAAAATCAAATAATAAAATCAAATAATAAAATCAGGTAATAAAATGAAATATAAGATATCAAAAGCTATGTTGGATGGCAGATTTAACAAAACATTAAATATTTAAGTATTTAGGTATGCAGATAGTGGTTTAACTTTCATGGAATCGAAGATAGGATGGCATGCGAAACCAAGTATCTCAACAGGGTCAAAATTGTAAATGAAATCCCGATAGAGATAAATAAACAAGGATTCATAAAGTAAAATGCTCCGGGGGTTATTGCAACGCGTCAAAAGTAAAAGTCTTACGAAACGGAGGAACAAAATGATCATTGAGAACAGTTTGGGATAAAGCAGTGGATAATTTTTTGATTTTAATATCACGGGCATGTTCAGTTACTCTAATAGCAATAGTCCGTTTAGTACTACCAATATAAAATGTATAAATATAGTCAGATGAAACAAGGAGGGCAACGTACACTCCAGCCTGACTTAAAGGATTAGGTTTAAATTTGTCGGTCCAAATACAGCTAAAGATAGAAACAACGACATACAAATGGATATGTTTAAATTTAAATTTAAGACAGAATTGAAGAAGATGATGAAAGTGTGGGAACTAATTGAAAGTAAAACAACTTTTATTAATGATTATCATTATTTATCATTACGTTGTGCGTTGTGTTTGCAATAACGCTCCAATTATTTACTTTTGCGTGAATCCTGTAAAGTAATTATTAATTAATATAATAACAAAAGGATTATTCCATTTAAACTTTAACAATAACATTTATTAACAACATAAAATACTTATTAAATTCAATTACAATATTTAATTATATTATTTCAGCGGAGGGGACATATGCGACCAGTACGGAAACGCTAAATAGTGGTTATGACCAGATATCATTGTCAATGGGCACATAACTTCAAATCTGTCTTGCACTTTGTCAGCATCCATACTACTGTCGTCCATTTACCGACATTAACTCTTGGTGTAATGCTCCGACACGTAAATTCGTTGAACATATTGTACTGTTGTAACTCTGCGCAAATCAAAATGTCATGTCTCCCTCTTAAGTCGTATTATATCATCACTGCTCTAGTTGCTGATCAGTGTCCTTCTTAAGCCAGGATCCCAATTATCTGATTTTTAGTCGTTCTTTTTTGGTCACAGGTTGTGGCTATCTTTTCCCTTCGGGGTGTCACTCCCCCTTTGTTTTCATTTGTAGCATTCAGTATGACGCACAAGCCCCTTTTCTCATTAGTTACTCATTTAACCAATGGAACCATTCCACATCCTCGTAAGAGCCAGCTCGGCTCCCTCTGTCATGGCACCCCTAAATTTATGGTTTTCTAACCTTTAGGTTCACGGGTTGTAAAACTCGGTGCCATCCAGACTGTCAGTATTGTCCGAAGTTTCGAACATATAAAGGCATAAAGCTGTCTCACCAAAGTGTGAGATCAATTTCTGGTCTCACAGAAAGATTTTAGGACTAAATGGAAGACTAGTTCTGTATGGTAAATCAGTGGTGAGGAGGGTGAGAGATGAATTGGGATAAATAAATTTTAAACGAACATCAGGGTAAATTTTAAAGATAAAATTATATATCCGAGTATATCGTATATATATCGTATCCGAGACGGAAATTAAAGTTAATTTCATCATTTAAATATTTAATAGAAGAACAAAAATTGAAAGCTCTGTTAAAATACGTAATGAAAGCAGCCTTTTGTAAAGTAATAGGATAAAAATAGTTAGTCAGAATACAAGTATTAGTAAAGGTAGATAAGTTTACGGAATACAGTGGTATAGAAACCATTAGTACTGCGGGTAACTACAGTATTTAGGAAAGGGAGTGAGCCTTCATACTCGTATCCAGCAATGAAATTTATGGAGGAATAAAAATCAGTTACACTATTCAGCAAAAAATTAAGATCATTAAATCTACTATTCCACACAATAATAACACCATCTCTAAACCGGCACCGTAAAACAGGTTTAAATTGTAGAATAGGCAAAATATTATTTTCAAGCTCTTGTAAAACAGTTTCGGCCAAAAAGCCAGAAAGCTAGTGGTCCACCGTGACACCATTAGTTTGTAAAAATGCTTCCTCGCGGAAACTAAAACAATTTTTTTCCCCAACGATGTTCAAATGCGAAAATGATCGTGTCGATGGAAGATTGGGTGACTTAGTTTTTTACCGATGATATTTACAGCAGTATGAATAGGGGCATTAGGGAGAAAAGATATAACATCAAAACTATGCAACGTACAATTAGGGTAAAAATTAGAATTATAAAGACAAGTAATTAAATCTTTAGTAGAATTGACCGAAAAAATATGATAAGTGAAAAGACGTTTCAAAAAGAGGCTTTTTTAAAATTAGAATCATTACATTTTGAAACTATGGGGCGTATGGAATGTAGTAGCTTTAACATTAAGGGGATACCCAGATAATATGCTGCGCTTGGCTAGAAGGAAAATAACAGTAGTAATGGGGAAGCTTTTAGCAGGTTTACCTGCGATTTCAGAAATATACTTTTGCATCGAAACGACATAATCATCAGTAGTAACAAGAAAAAGTTGCTTAGTTTTATCGTCGGAAATAATAACCAATTACAATTCAATATTTTTTTGAAAATGTAATTATTTATTTATTTGTTCCAGATGAAAATCTTGACATTGTACCTTATAAAGAACATGAAGATCCTACAGAAAATATCCAATACTTATGTACAGAGTCGAGATATCTTGCATTGTGTACACTAAAGCTTCTACCATCTGATGTTTGCTTAGACTTCAGCGCGATATTAGATCAAGGATTCATGGATGTTTTGTCACGTCTGCCTCCTCCTGGTGGTACAACTGCTCTAGATATTTTGAATACAGTTTTAATCCCATCCCATCATATGTCATTTTGGTTTTTAAAGGAAATCAAACGGTCTTCATTATCATTTGTGCGGGTGGACATTATTTTTGATGCTGATTATGAAGCAGTTCTTGGTGCTAGGGTTGGCGAATTTCATCATCTTCTGCTTCAACACCTGAGACGTATTTTTCAGAGAAGTCAATCAAATATCCATACCCTGAAAATAAAAAAAGGTACAAATGAACACACTTATTTGCTTAGTAACGACAGGATTTTAAATATATTAACATATAATAATATGTATGCATATAATATATACATTTCTCCTAGAAAACCCCCTAGCACCCCAATGACTTAGTAAGAAAAGCTCCATCAGTGTACACTTTAGTAAAGTGACAATGCCCGATTAAATAAAAGGGATTGCAGTTCCTCTAGCGGAGAATTTAAAAATTAGGATAACGAATTCGTTAACAAACAAAGATAAACCAAAACAGCCGATGACAAAGTTGTAGAAGATTATCTAATTAGTAGAAATCCTTACTAGAAAGTTCGAAATTCGTACATGAAAGGCAACAAATAGGTTGCATTATCAGGGCCTGTAGCACGGTGAATGCTTGTCAAAGTACACGTTAATATTATTTCGCGAATTCAAATTTGCATTGTTGTTAATAGAGGGTATTTTGAACAGGTTGTATATTAGAATCTTGTTTATGTAAGTGTTGTTTATTTTAGCATTCCTGAATAGGACAGCTATTTTTGAAATTCTAAATCTAACGTATCTTTAAGTTTTAAAAATAGATATATAGCTACCACCAGAATATACATAAAATATGTATAAAATAAGCCATCATTGATTGAAATCGGTTCAATAGTTTAGGCTATATAGATCCGTCAACACAGAAAAAAATGAACGAAATATCATGCTTGTTCCATTTTTGGAAAACTAAATCAAATTTCTTTTAGAAATTATTGATTACACTGAATATTGAATTATGTACACTGAAATATTGAATTATGTATAAGAAATTATTTAGAAATTATAGGAAATTTATATTATTAAGAAATAATAGGAAATTTGTATTTTTAAGAAATTATTGTATATTTTAATGTATAATAGACAATTTATTACCATTTTGAGTATGCAAACATGTAATTTGCATTTTGTATATGGTAATAAATTGACTCTTATACATTCACATATTGTTGCCTTGTCTAAATACCATGTTGCTTCCCGATGTTTTGATTTTCTTCCCCATTCCTCTCAATCTTTTGTTATGGAACTAAAACTTTTGTTTGCTAAATTTGACTCGCTCTAAAACTTTCTAATTGACTTTTCTCCCCTACCTGTACAAAAGGGTCGAGATGCCCCTTGGGGTCCACGGGGTTCCCTCTGGCCTTATTGTGTGGGCTATAGAAAGTTACCACAGTTAATGAGATATTGGCCTGAGGAAGGACTTTTCTTATAACACTGTATAGTACAGCGAATCTACTTCTTTTACAGTGAACAAATGATGTATAATATCCACGACACAATTTTTTAAACGTTGAATTGAACATTTGCGTTTTTTCGGATGACAACATGTAAAACTATTTTAAAGTATCCAATTAACTTAATTGGCATCTCTAAATTGACAATTATGAATATCGATAGCATCCAAAATTAGTAATATAGTCCATATATTAAAATATTTTAATAATTAATTCATCCATTTGGCGTCATTTCCGTTAATTTAGCGTCATTTTTGCAATTTTGACTGTATTTTCGTCAATCTGGGGCGACATATCGTCGAGTTGGCGATAAATTAGTCACCGTGTTCGCCAAATTAAGCGTTACACACTGACGAAAAGAAGAGTTTTTCTTATCGATAAATGAATATTGGCGAATTATTGATTGTAAAAATACAAAGCTTTTACACAAGACGAACTAGATTCATAAGAGTGATGATAACAAATGTGTTGCATAATAGTGCATGAAAAATGAACATATCTCCCAATAGTGAATACTATTTTAAATTTATGTAATATTTTTGATAAATTTATCAGTAAAACGTGCAATATCTTGAGAACGGTTCATGCTAACCTTCTAAAATTCGCGTCCTTCGTTTCTTAATGAAAAATCACATAAGAAATCACTATTTGCGCAACATTATTAAAGGTTCTGATTTTTTAATCATTTTTTAAAAATTTCATTCGAAAGTTTGGTGGTCCTACGGACATTTGATTCGATTGCTTCTAAAGTCAATAGGCTTCCAGTATTCACCGATTGTAATATTTGTACCAAATTTCATATGAAATTCTCCATTCGTTCGTGAGATACTGTTTCCAAAGACTAACAGACAGGCACACACACACATACAAACATCAGCTCAAAAACGCTCAATTCAAGATCAGGGATGATTGACACGTGATCTTCTGTCGAAAACTCGAATTCGAATTTTCGATCCCGTCATAAAACTTTCCTTATTCATTATATATTGTACTATGTATATGTAGGGAAAGTAAAAATATTTAAAAATGTAGTTTTCACTAATTGTTGATTTTTATACTTTAACTCGATTTCATAAATTGTTTAACATAAACGTTTTGAATAACTAAATTCTGATTCACATATAAAATGGTCAATTTAATTAAATTATAATAAATCCCTTGAGGTGTAGACATCGTTCATTGAAGACCTGCTTTCCCGTCTCAACAAATGTCTTCGATTCTATCATTATCCTCTGATAGAATCGGAAACAAATCTAATTGAAGCTAAAATTTTGATGGATTTTCGGCTTTAAATGTTCATAAATTCTAAACTAATTTGAATTAAAAACAAACTTGACGAGGTGTGTCGTCCGGGGACCTGAAATACCCATATACTAAATTTCGCAGCTGTACATAGCATTGATATTCCTCTACAGACGATAGGCACACAACTTACAGACAACTTATTTTAAATATGTATGATTTTTAGTTATAAGAAGCTATATATTGCAAATTGAGATTTTTTACGTAATTATTTCTTTGCAGGTAGCATTGGTATTTCATTCTTTGTAAATTTGATGAACTGTGATTACTCTACGAGAATGGGCAATCCTTGTTTAGTTTCAGTTACAAATGAAGGACACGTATTAATTGAGTACAACGGTAAAGGATGGGTACCTTATGAAACAGAGTTTTTACGTTTTTTAAAATACTTGAATTATCATATGACACTTCAGTCTAAGTTGACCAGAATTCCCCATTCTATAAAAATGAGCTTTAAGGGAAAATCAAGACTGGAGTCTGAAAAACCTAATTTGTTTGAAATAAAAACTGATAGAAAGAATACAGCAACAAACCTTTTTTTAACAATGCACTCTGATTTGAAATATGATAGATTAACAAAAACTGGTGTATTAATTGATCAGGGACCCAGTTCTAAGAGTGTTGAAGAGGTAGGAAGATATGCTAAAGTAAACGTTCAGGACGATAATTCTGAAATTGAACCATTGAAAAATGAACATCATCAACGTGTTCGCAGATACGTTTCAAGTGAAGAGGAGTTCTCCATGAAATTAAAAATTTCTTTCCAATTGGAAAATCCAACCATGAACGGGAATCAAAATGAGTTTCAACGCCATCTTATTTCGCAACTGGCAAAAGCGATGCGAATTCCAATACCAAGTATTAATGATATGAAAATATTGTCAGGTAAGTGCATGCTACTCTCGTTCTAAAACTTTGTTTGCGGCAAACTAAATGACTAAGACAACTATCGGAAGTTTCTTTTTCATATACATTTTTATTGAATAATTAATATTTAGACGGATGTGTAATAATTTTAAATGCTAAATTTGACACTCAGCACAAAATATCTGCAAACAATCTGCAGAAAAATTAGGTTTTGTACCATAGGCGATACTATAAATGTGCAAAACAACACACAATTTTCTTTATCCATGGAAGGAGGCATATAAATCCTGATCCTGTTAGGCTCTGTTCTGATCCTGTAAGGCAAACCACAGTTGTCTCTGCTCTTGGGGGAGGGATAGAAATTCCGACTCCCGTTAAGTTCTATTTTGTCGTCGACAATATAAGTATACAAAAATTCAGTTTTCTTAATCAGCCTTCTTGAGGGGGCTGGCTTCTGGAAGGTCAGGAAGGACTTCTTATGTTTTGAGTGCCCGGAGGAAATGTCAAAAATCCATCTCTGTTAGGATTTATCCTATCGATGATACTATAAGTGTGCAAAGATTCAGCTTTCTAAGTTACCGAGAAAGGGAAGGGGGGATTTTCGAAGTGTCTGGAAAGATTTTTCAAAAACATCTCGTTTTATTCTTCGCTCCCGAATTGGGAAATTGAAAATCAGGCTCCGTTAGATTCTGTTCTGCCGCAGTCGATACTATGTATAAGAGTTCGATGTTCTTGGTCTCTATTGCGGGGGGCTGGAAGGCTAGAAATGAGTTTTCGAAAATATCCCATTTTCATCTCTCCCAGAGGAAACACCGATAATCTGACTCCATTAGGTTTTGTCTCCCGTTGTCGATATTGTAATTGTGCAACGATTCAATCTTTTCCGTCACCGGGGCGTTTCTGGAGGGTCTAGGAAAACAAATACATGTTATTCAATTATTATATAAATCACTAAATTATGCAATTTCCAAAAATATAATTAAATATTTGTGTTTTTTACAGATACAGACGTGTCTTTTACACTTTCTGCTTTCAATGATGCAAATAATGTAATGGACGATTTAAGCGTCATCGAAGCTGCAGATTCTCTGAAAACAAAAATTAAATCCCGACAACTTCGTCTGACAGATTTAAATGGTCAGCTCCTCATGACAGCGGGAAGTGCCTATGCAACCTTAGAAGGTAAATTGCTCTATTTTTACGCCTATTCGTTAAAGAGATTAAAAATAATTCAGTGAAATTTTGATCCTGTGGTAAAAATAAACTAATGAGATTAATTAATTATCTATTTATATTCAAATGCGTGTTTTTCGAAATGTTTTCTGGCAATAAATACAAAATTCTAAAATTTACTTTATTTTTCACTAGAAAATGTATTTGGTGTTATAAGGGATTTAAGGTGCAAATCTTTGACTAAAAATCAGACGACATTCCGGAGATTACGTATTCATAGTGAATTCTCCAAAACCAAAGGGCGCTTTTATAAAATATTTCCGCTTGTAACAACAGTAAAACCACTGCGCTGATGCAGATGGAAACTTTGCAAGAATATTTGGGACCTCTCCGGAGATTACGTTTTCAACCCACGAAAAGTATATATTTTTAAAAATTCTCGAAAATTTGCCTATTTATTGTATGGATTCCGTTTAAAATTTCTTTGTAAGAAAATTTTTCGACCTGGTGTTCGAATAAAACAAAATGAAAACATAAAAAACAGAACAAAAATCTATGCGAGGTGCACCGTTCTCGGTTCTGAAGTACCTATGCACCAAATTTCATGGCCGCACGGTGTCCAGATTTTCCGCTACTGACGACACAAACAGACAAACACACAGGAGGTCTGCGCCGCTCCTCTGGCAGCTGTGTTTATATTTGTGGAAAATAAAATGGATGATATCTATTGTTAATTAAGTTATTTGAACTTTTAAAGTGGATTATTGTTGAATTATAAGCTATGGAGAAAATTATATATTAGACGTTTTTAAGCAGTAAATATTTATGTTTTGTAATATCTAAAGTGTTTTAAATCGGCATGAAGCTGTTTCCCTGACGTGTTTTTTTTCAGATCTGTGCATCCTACCGAGCCGCAGGCCATTAAACTGGTCGGTAAATGTGTACTATTTTGTGTTATATTGATTTGAAATGATGATTAATCTATTCTAAACTGTATTTTAGAGAGTTGTTTAACATTCAATTGACGATAATATAAGCTGGATTGAAGTTATTTATAAAAGTGTTAAAGTTGTATACTTATCCCTGATTGGCTTCGGTAAACAGTATATTGTTTTGGGTTTTTGCAATAATTAAGATAAAATTTGCTTCATATATAATTAGAAAATAGTCTTTAACATCTTCGGATGGCTTATTGGCCAAATTGATTGAATTATTAGATGCATATTTATGTATTTTTATTATTTTGATAACTTCACAAAAGTGATGATGGTTGAGTTTTGTTCGAAACTGAGTGATAATACCAGCCTTCTAACGTCAAGATTTACTTAAAGCTATATAAATAAAATTGAAAATCTACCTGTCTGTATGTTTGTGTCATCATCACGGAAGAACGGTTGCACCGAATTTCAATGAATTTTGTGGGGAGCCGTAAAATAGCCCCACTTAAAATTTATTCCATGCTTTGAGTTTCTAGGACCAGGAGTTGTGGATATACGAGTATTAATAAAAATCCCACTATTAAACATTCCGTAAAGACTGCATTATGCAGACAATACTTTTTCCGACAAAGAAAATCATATCATGTCGCTTAGAAACGGATTTAAATCCAATGTGTTTACGCGGCAGACGTTTTTCATTAAATTTTTTCCGATTTAAATAATAAAGAAATGTATGTAAAATAAATTTCATCGAAATTGCATTTTCAACTGTATATCTGTTATGACGTTGAGGTTTAAAGATTACGGGGTTTATTGATATTATCAATTTATTACTTCACCTGTTTTATTTTGGCAAAGATACTCATATATTGTAGTAGGAGTAATCTTCTACTAATACATGGATATACCTTCTATACACAAATATATGTAGTACGGGTGTATCTTCCCATACAATTTTCGAGCTTTTATTTTGGCATATACTGATTCAATTTCATATTTTTTGTAAATTTGTTCACAAACGGGATCATTATGTTTTATTCTGCAGATCTGCTTGTAAAGATAATTTTGTATTACAAGAACAGAGATTTTTAAAGAGCATTAATTTAAATATTTTAATAGAATACTTTAAATAACAATGTCATATAGAATACTACTGGAATTTGTACATGATTGTGAATTTTAAGTTTCTATGTAATGTATATTCTGTACGAAGAACGGGTATACTGCTAGTGCTTATTAAAATTCTGTAATTTTATTATTAGAAGGCACAGATTACGAATATCAAAAGAAATATTACGATTTTGATATTTCGATAATTATACCAATCCTTACCCCAACTAAGTTGTACTCAAATCGTTTATTTAAACCCTTGGAGATTTGGGGACTCCACCATCGATTTACCACTGATATAAGTGGCTGAGGATTGGTCCTTTCCTTACTCTAACTAGGAAGAAAATATAATGAGAAGTGATAAAGTGATGTAAATGCACTTGAAGATTAAGAATTATTTTCAGAAGGAATAATGTACTAATATTTACTGTAGTGATACAGTTGCACAAAAGATAGTTTCATATTCCAGATATGGCTCGGCGACAAGACGACGCCTAATTTTATAATGGACGGACAACTTAGACAATTTATTTACGGGTAATAAATGAAGTATAGACAATTTATTTACGAGTAATAAATGAAGTATCACAGCATGAGAGATATGACGATGGTCGCAATCGAGTCCGTGGGCATCACAAAGTAACCAATGAGAGCCAATGTAGACCACGTCTAGATGACTAGAGCGAATTAGGAAACAGATAAGGTAAAGCCAATGAGAGCCAAGGGGGAAACTCCTGTGCATCAAGGAAGGTTTAGAATACTTTCCATAGATTTGCTGTAATAAACACGTACAAATGTGCTCTAACACTATTGATTTATTTGTTGAGGAATAAGCACGTAATATGTGCTCCAACACTCTTGATATTGTTCCTGGGATATAAGCACGTGAAATGTGCTAACAGTCTCTCGTTAAAATATCGTGATTAGTGATGCATGAAACTGTCTATGGATTGAATATGCGTGTAAAAGGTGCTTTTATTGAAGGATGTCTAAAGATGACCTACTGTACTCCAAAGATCAAAAAGATAAACTTTTCATATCCTAATATGAGGAAGTTTGTTACCCGACGAAAAGTCGGTGAGAGAATGCAAACTGTATTACTACCGAATCAGTTAAGTCAAAGAAACTGTAATTTTGTTAAGATAGTAAATAGTAAATGTAACTATTGATTCAAAATTAAGCTATTCTAAAATTTAATATTAAATATACACTCAAGGACAATGAAAGTTGCACACCAAGAAGGAAGTATAGGATGGACCTGAAATTTTATTGGTGGAAGGATACAGTTGAATGATATACATAACCACAAAAACAGCTCAGCAGAGCACGTACAGAGGGAGTTGTGGTACACAGTCCAGTCATCTTCAATAGCGAGTCGTACCGCCTCGTGCTGCGATACAAGCAGCCATACGGTCCGGCATGGTGTCGAACAGACGCCTGATGTTGTCTTGCAGCAGACGAGTTCACACATGCTGCACGTTACGCTCCAAATCTCAAAGACTGCGGCAACGAGGCAGCTGGTTTTTTAACTGGTCCTACACATGCTCGATAGGGAACATGTCTGGGGAGCTGGCAAGCCATGGAAGTGTCTGGACCGACCCTAGCCGTGTGCTGTCGGGCATTATTCTGCTGGAATTGCGCACCTGGAATCCCAGCAACGAATGGTAGCACATGGGGCAGTAGAATCTTATCCATGTACCGCTGGCCCGTCAATGTTCCAGGTACAACTACTAGAGCGTATCGGCTGTCGTTGGCTATGGGTCCCCAGCTCATGATGTTTGCAGTGGGGCTGATGTGGCGATCGATAACGAGGTTGGGATTGTGGCGTTGTGCAGGGGACCTCCACACCCAGACACGTTGATCATCGGTCCCCAAAACGAAGCGGCACTCATCGCTAAGCACCACACATCGCCAATCTGTGGCATTCCACGTTGCTCTGGCCCGGCACCACTGCAACCGGAGCCGCTGATGTTCCCGTGTTAGCGGCAGAACACGTAAAGGATGATGGGATCGCAGATCCGCTTCCTTCAGGCATCTAGGTATGGTTCGCGTGCCCCTACGTGTGCCTGTATCGCGGATCGGATCGCCGTCTGCTCTATACGTGCCTACCGCACGATCATTCGATTCTCTCTACTGGTGTTATGCCTGGTCCGTCCAGAGCCGGTTCTCCTTGTTTGGGTGGCGCCTCGTGACCAGTGCTCTCAACACCGTCGGACGGTATAGTCCTTTTCCCGGCCATCCACCCAGCTGCTCTAAGTCCTCGGACGAGTCGGATGGTCAGGGCTTTCGGACGGTATAGTCCAAACGATCCACGTGACGGGCTATCCGGCGCTCTGACCACTCCTCGGTTTTCAGCCCGATGATCAGGCCTCTTGCGTCGGCCGAAGCTTCTCGCATTAATGGGGCGTCGACTACACGCCGGTTTATAAGGCCACTGGTTCATGCTTGCAGCGCCACTCACGGGTGTATGGCCATGCACAATCACACCAGACTGGGATCATTTGCATACCAGCCTGCCCTCTAGCTATTTACATCATTTCGCGGTTGTACCATGTTTTCTTCTTGATGCGCAACTTTCATTGTCTGTGAGTGTAATAATTAAAAAGTTTTGTTTGAGCAATTTAATGTCTGTTTACTGGATAAGTGAAATTCATTTTATATTAATAATCAAATTGCGTTTCAGAAGAAACAATGGGCAACATAGTAAATTAACTATGTTGGGTTGTTACTTCGGCAATGCACAGAAATTTACGATTAGCGGTCACTTACTCAATAAGTACAATTAATTATTTAAATTAAATTAATAAATTAATTTCTTTACCGTTACTACCGTTGCATACTACATGTTTTAGAGTTTTAAAAAATATATATTCCAGTGAAATATTAAATGGATATAATTAAGTTTTAAGAATATTTAAATTGAATGATACTGATACTTATTAATCCAAACGAACTTACTATTTGTGATGGTGTACTCAATAAATTTAGATAGCCTGATGGAGAGTTTTTCGAAGGATGGATTACTGGATAAACATAATAATAAACCAAGGAATTGCTTGGAAAGATGGAACTTTCTACACTTCTCTAGAAATGTACCAAATTTTGTATATTTTTGTATGCTGTAGTATTCGCGGTACAGAAAAACTCAAGGAACGAGAAATTTGTAAAATTGCTACTGCGTCAGCTATTTTTTTTTAATATAGAGAGATTATTGAAAATAAATAGAGGGTTTCCAATTTAAATAATCAAAAGTAAATAAAACCTTTTTGAAATTTGTGCAATTCAAAAGTTAACAAAGTTTCAAAGTTTACATTACAGAAGAGTAAACAATAAATTTTGTTAGATTATCGCAAAATGAACAAACTATTTTAAAAATTCAAATTAATGAATGTAATCAAAGGTTTTTTAAATGTAAATTATAGTAACCAAACAAAACTTTTGAAATTTTAAGTAGTCTAAAAATACAATGCTTTTTACAATTTAAATAATAGAAAAGTAAGCAAACTATTTTTAAAATCCTAAACAATAAAAAGTAAATAAAGGATTTTTTTCAAGTCAAAGGATTTATTAATTAAGGAAGAGTAAACAAAAGATATTTTAAATTTCAAGCTTTTCAATGACCGCACTGTAATATTGAAACGAGCCAATTTTGTTATACTATTAATGCATTTATACCTATAAATAGCATTGATTTATGTCTTATTATTGCGTGTATACTGTTTCGTCTCGTTCTCTTGTCAACTATGTACTTTCAGATCGAGAGAAAGAAATGGCGGCATTTTTTTACGTTCGACATTGGGGTCGGTATATTACACGGATACCAATTATTGTTTCAAACGGGTATATCATAAAAGTGTTGTTTGGTTTTCGAGAATTCTTTGTATATCCCAAAGTAATTTTAATTAGAGATTTGTGTCTTAAATCTCAGAAAACGGCGGGTACATTTTCTAATTGTTTATAAATGCAAATTTACAGTAGACACAAATTTACATTTATAAACAGTGTACATGAAATATTGTAACAGATGTTCATAAATATGTGGATGTTAGATATATTCTTTGTGTAAAAGAATAGAAAATTTGCGAAGTAAGCTATAACGAACAAAAGAAAGCTGCCAAGACAGAATGTGCTGTTTTGATTGATTCCTGGAGCCAGCTGGATGTATACTTTAATATATAGCGGTTAGGACCGACAAAAGAATTGTTGATGATACGAACAGCGTCTGCTCTGAGAAACTTCCGAAATTTGGAATATATGGGTCTTATAGCACTTTTGCACATTCTTTACATAAAATAGTATTTGCATCATTTTAGAATTTTTATATTATACTAGTATGTCTGTCAGAAATAGGAAAAATAATCATCCTAAAAAATTAAGTTGCAACTTTTTTTAACATGTTTTATTTTGTTAATTAATGTTTGGCACTTAGTGTTGAAAATACTCAACCCAAAATCGACTCAGTTAGGTTCTGTCTTTATACTACAAGTGCTTTATACCATTTATATATGGCACATTATCCAGGCCTACTTTTTAATTTTATTACGGCAGATTCCATCAAATATTATCAGACAAGTGTTAAATGCATTTATTTAAAGTAGTTTGACTTTCATATTGCAATAGAAGTGCGCATATACGTTTCTTTCTTTTTCAGATTTGACGTACTATTCCATCGGAGTTCTTGTATTGTTGTGCATTATTTCATTGATATTGATAGTCCTCGTAATCACAGTTATTTACATTGCAAGAAGGACGTCAAACATTCCTAAAAGTTCCAGTGGCAGGAACGAGGTAATCGTGTTTATTTAATTTTCTAATTAGTTAATAACCCAATAAACTAACTTTAAGTAAAACAAGAAAGATCAATCATGCATAAAGCATTGGTTATGAAACACTTGCCAACTGCAATGGAATTTTATTTAAACATCTTTAAAATGCGATATATTCAGCGGTAATATTTTTAAAATTATCACAGTACTACAATAATTTATCATATTTGAAAACTTAAAACTTCATCGAAAAAAATAAACTGACGTCATTGAAATATAAATCGCCTGGCTCTCTATGAAAAAGCAGTAAATATTTCAATTTGTGAATTTTAAATTCGTTTAAAAAGTGTTTGAAAAATTAGGTTCCATAGGAATCAATGTATTTCATTTTTTCAACCCGGGCTCAATCCCAAACTAATTGGGTGATATTATTCATTTATATTCCCATAGGTCTCACAGACTGTCTGAACAACATACTAAAATTTCATTTTGATAAAGTCATTTTTACGGCAGTTATCGTGCTAACGGACAGACAGACAGAATGAACAAAGTCATAAGCACTTTTCAACTATGTTGTAGAGTGTTAAAAAGGGATCACCAAGACCTTAATTATGGAGTAAAATCTCGTTTTAAGATGGAGTGAGACATGACCTAAACTTGGTAATGGCTGCAAACTGGAAAATTTCCTCTATGAGCACATTTCTAAAATCAGTGATAAGTTTCTCAACTTCAGTTTTTATCTGTGCAGCAGGTAAACTGCATAAGTTGACGATGAATTTGAATTTGTCCTGTACTGGTGTTGAAAGGACTGCATCTGAAATTTCCTCTTGAAGGAAAGATACACAACTTCCTCGAGACGAGCCAACGGCCGTACCGTGCTGAAAACACCGATTCTCGTTAGATCACCGAAGTCAGGCAGCATCGGACGCGGTTAGTACTTGGGTGGGTGACCACCTGGGAACACCGCGTGCTGTTGGCACATTTCGGGTGCGGTAGCCCGGTGGTTTGCGCGCTGGATTTGCACGCTGCCACAACTGCCGCCGTGTTCATGCGGAGTACGATCACGTTAAACATGTGGGTCCGTAAGTCCTTCCGAGAGGTTGGTGGTAGGGGAATGAGGGTACGGTCCCTGTGGATGCCTCCCCCATTGGGTTCCGGTCTAAATTGGGTGGCATTTCCCGGTCGTCCAAACAGTTACCTTACACCTTTTTGGTAGGTCGTACGGTCTGGGTCTCAACAACAACAACTTCCTCGATACAAAACAAAAATTGTTATTTTTATTCCTTTTTTTCTTTGGCAACCCTTCTCTGTTTGCCTTCGCAGTTCACTGCTCTTGTCTTAACATGAAATTTATTGTATTATCTGTCCAAACAATTTTGCTAAAATATATATTTGCAAGCTAAAACATGCGCCTGCCTGGTACTCAAATCTGGCAATTTATTCGTTTAATGATTTTTTTTTTCATAAAATAAAATAATCTTTTGATTAATTATATATTTTTGTATAAAGAGGGACTCTTTGGCTTGAAGGGACCCAGAGCAATTGTCCCTTATGGCTCCTTATAAATTCAGCCCTGTATGTAGCTACTATTAAAGGAAAAAATTCAAAATTTGAATTTTCAATTTTATGGTATCCCAATAACTGGTCGAAATCCTGTAAATGTTTACATTTTATCAAATAGATTTCAATTACACACAACATCTTTTTAACACAGTTGAAACTCTTTATGCTAAGTATTCTGTAGATATCGTTAAAGAAAAAAAAATCAAAATTTGAAGATTAAATTTTAAGGTATCCCCATGACCGAAATCTTGTGGATATTTGCATTTTTTCAAAAGAGGTCGCTGACAATCAAAGTTCCGCTGAACACATGTTAATGACAGACAGTTGTCATTCGATATGTTGAGTGTTCTGACTACTCCAAGTGTGCCAAAGAAAAAGAAATAAATAAACAAAAAAGACTGATATCTTATCAAAAACAAATTTGAGAAAAAACCCAGAAGTTCTTCAGCTTCACAAAATATGCCATCCATAAAAATGATTGAGATGTCAGTGATCCTTTCAACCCCGTATAATATCTTCTTAAATTACACAGTTAAAACTTGATACTCTAATGTCTAATGCATAGTTTTCACTAAACGTGACAAGTGCTGAAACAGTGAGAATAAGAAATCAATTGGCCAATGGGAAGGCATGACGTACGCCAGAGTTCTATTGGAGTTGAAAAATTCCAACTTTTTCCGGCAACCTCTCACTTCCTATTGCCTGATCTATCTTGCGCTCGTCTCTTTAGTGTTTGTTACGTTTGATGAAAACTAGGCATGAGCCAAGGTCCGTAGAATATTCTATTAACCTTGGGCGTGAGCTACTGTTAAAGGGGAAAAATGAAAAAATTGAAGCTGTCATATTTTATGGCACTCTAATGATGGGTTAAAGTCGTGCAAATTTCTCAAAAGAAGACATTGACTAGTAAAATTCTACGGAATATATGTTATAGATGGATATTTGAAATCCGATATGTTGACTGTCCTGTTGCTATCGGCAGAGGGAAAAAAAATCAAAATGTGAGGATTTTGATTTTTCTTATCTCGAAATGTCTTATTTTATAGACATGTAATTAAGATCATGCCAGTTTCATTATTCAGTTGAACCTTTCGATTTTATCAAATTACAAGTGCGTTTCATTAAATAAGGAAACAAAGCCTGTTACACGCTTGCAATTCATTATTGAACGAACAGGTTCTGATAGTACTGACTACTCAGGTCTCTGTTTGTTTTCCCTGTTACTAGAGGGTAGCACATATCAGGCAGATTGTATAACAAACATTTTAAAATGGTGGCACTTGAGGAAATGCAGTCAAACCTTGAGATCTGTAGTATGATAATATTTCTGCCGAGTTCAGGGTATAACACCATCTAAAATTCATTGGCTATTTGTTAAGTGCATAGATCTAAAGTGATGTCACGTAAGAAAGTTTGGATTTGGAGGAGTTTTATAACACTTTACTTCCATTGGGAGGTGATTGAATACCCACCTTACATTCCTGATGTAGCATCTAGCGATTTCGTCTTTTCGTCTTTTTAGACCTAGAAGCACCTAGCTTTAGAAGCACCTAACTGAAAAGTGGTATACAACCGATAACACTCTGTAATGTCTTATAGCTACAGGATCTTGGCACTGATTTCTTCAGGTCTGAGATCTATAACGATGGAACAAGTGTGAAGCCTGGACAAGTGTGAAGATTAAGTGGAAAAGTAATGCGTGTCCATGTTATAGTTTATTGGTTATCTTTAGATTGATATAAGAATAAAAGTATTCATACTGTAAATCTTGTTACCTTATTTAGTGAAATACAATAAATATTTGTTTATTTTTATTAATATTAAAAAAAATAAGTAAACAAGAAAAAAATATGAAATATATAATACGAACACATGCATATTTGTTCTCTACGCGATCCATATAGCTGTGTGTATACTTAGTTTGATACTTTATTATGGATTTTATAGATAATAAACGCTTTAAAATACAACTGTGCTAAACAAAAACACACATGAGTAAATTTTGTTATTGAAAAATGGATTATTTCATGTTTCAGAAAATAAAATAAGGTAACAGGCGTGACATTTATCTTTATAAACTGAAAAATGAAACTAAAATAAGTTATTTTAGATACATAAAGAACGAAATATTTTATATGCTTATGTGAGAAACTAGATTCAATAATGTAGAGATTTAGATGCTTTTATATTGACGTTCTACTTTTTGGAATATAAAAAGCAGTACAGAAATGAAATAATAGAATTTGCATATTACGTTTGAAAAATACATTTATTTTAATACCAATATTTTGATATGAGTACATTGTGTAATTTTCTGCAATTTTTTAAATATGTTTACATGCACTGCATACTTTTTGCAGTGGTAAAGGAAATCCAGTTGATTTCCCAAACGTACGTATGTTTATTTATCTTAATTTGCGCTGTGTTTTAAGTTCTAAACTTGTTTATTTTGTTTACATGGCTTAAAGAAAATGAAAATATTATAAAAAATATTTGTATATTCAAAATTAAAAGTTCGTAAGCAGCTCAATTAATTTGTAAGGAAAGGTCCATAAGTCTACGCATGTTAGGTTAAAGTGACCATGCCCGATCGAATAAAAGTGATTTCAGAGACTCTAGTGGAGAAGTTAAAAATTTGAGATGACAAACTCGCCAACAAAGCGAGATAGATGAAAAGGACAATTACAAAGTTGGAGAGCATTATCTGATTTGTGGAAATTGAGAAAAAAAACTGTTGCATTAGGCATTGTTGTCCTATTTAGGAATGCTATAAAACACAACACTTAAATGCACAGGAATCAATTGTACAGCTTAAGGCTCCTATATACTCTGGCTGGCGCATTGCAGCAATTCTGGATCAAAACCTGAGATCCGCGCTGACTGTAAAAGAAGAACTACCTTTCACGGAGGCTCGTATACGCTAGGTTTGGCGCTTTTATATATGTTCAAATACGCAAGGCCGGTTAACGATGGTATTTTGAGGAATTGAATAACCATCATCACTGTTATTGCAGTTAGGGAGTTTTAGAGGATAAATTAATATCTGTAATATATACGCATAGTAGGTTGAAAAAAAGAGGGGAAAGAATGATCTGAAAACTTTATATTTAGAAAAAATAATAACAGGGAAATAAGTCTTTTTTTACAAAATTATAAAACGCAACTAATTTCTATTTACATAGATTGTTTTGCACAACATATTTGTATACTTTTGAGCTATCATGATTTAGAATTTGCTTTTCCTTCCGTGTTTTCATGACGCTGTAGCTGGATAATAATCTATGATGTCTAACTTAAAATCTTCGTAATTTTCTCTTGAAACTTTGGCTACATTTGATTTACTGTCTTGAGCGCTCCTATATTATGCATTTTTAACGAGTAAAGCATAATCACTATGATCTTCTTAAGCGACGCTTAGTCTGCCCAGGCATTTTATAAATGGCATTTATAGTATGTTAATTTATGTGGTCGCCAGAAAAAATATCACTAAAAGTAGTATTTACTGCATTAGCATAATACATACTGTATTGATTTAAAACAGTAACGGACCAAATAATTTTGGTTTTTATATCATGTATTTAGGGTGATCAGAGTGTTCACCCCTCCCTTCACACACACACACACACAAACTAGATAATGTCAGATAAATCTCCCTAAGAAGAATATATAGAGCAACATTTATTATTTGCATAATTATGAGAGAAATGGAAGTAAAAAGAGCAGGATTTTCAATACATGCGACATTAGAAAATGAGTTTCATTAGGGTGTGTTCAAGTCCTCCCTGACTCCTCCCCCCAGATTTCCATTCTACATTGACAAAATTAAAGAGAGTATTGCATAAATGTATATAGCAAATTAATTGTAATTTTAAGATGCATCTTAGAAAAAACTCTAATTTACATCATGTAGGTGAATATATTCTTTTTGCTCAAAAATGCAGGACTTTATTACATCTAAAAAAGTTGATAATGCAAAATTACATTACAATTTTGCTTTCAATTAAGGGCCAATTTGAACATATGTTGTAATTTTAGTATACGTTAAACAATATCAGAACAAGGATTCAACAAAGTTAAGTTTGTAATTAGAAAATAAAAAATTACGAGATAAATATATCTCGAATAAAATATGAAGTTCTTATGTGTTACATTCTTGTAAATATTGTACGTAAAAATTCTTTCAAATTATTAGATTAGTGATTTCTGGGATATACATTAATAAATTTACTTACTGTACAAAAACACTACAAAATTTCAATACTTGCTCTACAAAATTTCAAAGTTTATTTTTACATATTCCAGTTAAACATGGAAAAATCACTTGAAGCAGTTATTGAATTATTTCAAGCACTGTTGACAATTAGGATTTAGAGCTGCAATGAATTTTTAAGTACTACTTAGAATGCACTTAGAGTGCATATTCAATGCCAAATAAAAATAATATTTGAAAGATAAATTACTGAATAAGGCATAACAGTAAATATTTAAATCTAACAAATAATCGGTTCTTGAACTTTGACATTATTTTTGAATTGAATTTATAATTTCTTCAGTTACATTATTGTTTATATTGCATTGTTCTTCAAAGTTCATTTTATTTACCAATGAGTATTACAGATAATTAAAAAATCACTGGAATGTGGCTTTACTTTTAAGTTGCTTGTGTTTTGTTTATTACAAATTTTACAGGAAAGAATTTGAAAAGTCTGTATCGTTGGTTAACTGATTACAATTATAGCATGTTACCCTTCATTTCAAAAGGTTTGAAAAATACTTTCGACTGATACCAAGTTTGACAATGCTCCTTATGACGTTACTAGCCCCCGAGGGGGCTAATAACGCTATAATGAGTATGCGTCACGAACTAATAACGTCACGAACACACAATAATGTTAATAACTATAAATGTCACGAACATACAAATAACGTTAATAACTATAAAATAAACGTCATGAACACACAAATAACGTTTATAACTATAAACGTCACGAACACACAAATAACGTTTATAACTATAAACGTCTCGAACACACAAATAACGTTAATAACTATAAACGTCACGAACACACGAATAACGTTTATAACTATAAACGTCACGAACACACAAATAACGTTTATAACTATAAACGTCACGAACACACAAATAACGTTAATAACTATAAACGTCACGAACACACAAATAACGTTTATAACTATAAACGTCACGAACACACAAATAGCGTTAATAACTATAAACGTCACGAACACACAAATTACGTTTATAACTATAAACGTCACGAACACACAAATAACGTTTATAACTATAAACGTCTAGAACACACAAATCACGTTAATAACTATAAACGTCTAGAACACGCAAATCACGTTAATAACTATAAACGTCACGAACACACAAATAACGTTAATAACTATAAACGTCACGAACACACTAATAACGCTTATAAATATAAACGTCACGAACACACAAATAACGCTTATAACTATAAACGTCACGAACACACAAATAACGCTTATAACTATAAACGTCACGAACACACAAATAACGTTAATAACTATAAACGTCACGAACACACAAATAGCGTTTATAACTATAAACGTCACGAACACACAAATAACGTTAATAACTATAAACGTCACGAACACACAAATAACGTTTATAACTATAAACGTCACGAACACACAAATAACGTTTATAACTATAAACGTCTAGAACACACAAATTACGTTAATAACTATAAACGTCACGAACACACAAATTACGTTTATAACTATAAACGTCACGAACACACAAATAACGTTTATAACTATAAACGTCTAGAACACACAAATCACGTTAATAACTATAAACGTCTAGAACACGCAAATCACGTTAATAACTATAAACGTCACGAACACACAAATAACGTTAATAACTATAAACGTCACGAACACACTAATAACGCTTATAAATATAAACGTCACGAACACACAAATAACGCTTATAACTATAAACGTCACGAACACACAAATAACGCTTATAACTATAAACGTCACGAACACACAAATAACGTTAATAACTATAAACGTCACGAACACACAAATAGCGTTTATAACTATAAACGTCACGAACACACAAATAACGTTAATAACTATAAACGTCACGAACACACAAATAACGTTAATAACTATAAACGTCACGAACACACAAATAACGTTTATAACTATAAACGTCACGAACACACAAATAACGTTAATAACTATGAACGTCACGAACACACAAATAACGTTAATAACTATAAACGTCACGAACACACAAATAACGTTAATATCTATAAACGTCACGAACACACAAATAACGTTAATATATATAAACGTCACGAACACACAAATAACTTTAATAACTATAAACGACACGAACACACAAATAACGTTAATAACTATAAACGACACGAACACGCAAATAACGTTAATAACTATAAACGTCACGAACACGCAAATAACGTTAATAACTATAAACGTCACGAACACACAAATAACGTTAATAACTATAAACGCCATGAACACACAAATAAAGTTAATAACTATAAACGTCACGAACACACAAATTGTATCGCGGTATTTTTCATTACAATGATTGAAACTACCTGTTCCTGTACATTTAAGTTTCGTGGCTATTGAGCCACAAATAACCGTTTTCATGCATGATTATGTCAAATTTTTTCCTATGCTGCTATGTTAGGAAAATATAACATTTTGAAGTTTGTGCTCGAATTTAGAAAGAAAAATCTATCTAGTTCTAGATTTTTTATTAACAAACCTGATAGGTTTATGAAAATCCATTAATATTTTTGGTTGCCTGTCGTGTACGCAAAAAATCGATCACAGACAGACGGACATCACACTAAAAACCGTCGAAACATGTTCAGGAGGTCCTAAAACGTATATTGGCATCAAAAGCGAAAATTTTCGTGAAAACAATATTTTCTCTTTACTATATTATATAGTATGAGAAAGTAATAAACAAATAAATTACTTATAAAATAATAGAAAACACAACTTATAAATTAATCTGATACGAATTGCAAAATCAAACAGTATTAAGAGATACATTATTTTGAAAAAATTAGAAACGAGGGTTAATGAATCAAATGTAATCGGTGTATTTGTAACCTGTCCAAATGTAATATAATAAGAAAACATCAGATGTACAATCAGATTAAAAGTACAAACTTACTTAAAAATACTGATCAACAAAATTTTATACATGAATCGAGAATAGGAGAAAATATATGATGTAAAAACAAACAGGGAAATCAGCCTTGGAAACGAATGTCCGATTGACATTCTTGCCAATTCTCAAAGCAACTCTGCGAAAATGTAAAATTTTTTTAACCTACTGTATCTAGTATATAAAATTTTTGGAATACGATAGCCCAGTGATTAGCGAGTGGAGATTGCACTCGGACGACCTGAGTTCGATTAACGACTCTACCTAAATTGTCCTCGCGTTCACCCGGAGTACGGATACGTTGTATCAAGCAATACGTAATCTTTACGTGTCAGGCCATACGTAACTATTACACGAAAACGGTACGTTAGAATACGGTACACCAACCGTTATATAAAAGGTTATTATTACGTATCTTAATGGTGTTATTACACGGGCAATTTTTATTGCCGAGAACTTCGGCAATTCCGCCCGTCAATCATACTTTAGGCTCTTCCTCTTTAACAGGTCCCTTCTCTCTAATCTCGCCGATTTCATTTCAGAAAGCATTCTTTGGTGTGTTTCTCGCATAATTTGAATCTTTTATATCCTAAAGGTGTCTGTAATTTGTTAAAAGTTCAATTATTATTTTTCCATCTCCAGTTTTTAGAAATTCCTCCCGGCAATGATACTTTAGGCCCCGCCTTTCTAAAACGCCCCTCCTTTCTAATACTGCCGAGTTCATTCCAAGAAGCATTATTTAGTGGAGTTTTTTTTCGTATAATTTGGATCTTTTATATGCCACAGGTGTCTGTAATTTGGTAACAGTTTTATTATTATTTTTACATCTTCAGACTTTAGCAATTCCGCCCAGTAATGATACTGTAAGCCCCTCCTTTCTAACAGGCCCTTCCTGTTTAGTGCTGCCGATTTCAGGAAGCATTCTTTAGCGTGTTTTTTCGTATAATTTGGATATTTTATATCCCACAGGTGTCTGTAATTTGGTAGAAGTTTTATTATTTTTTCCATCTCCAGATTCTAACGTAATTGAGCTGCTTCAACTTCATTCAACGTATTTGCATTACAGTCGCCATCGCCATCTTGAATGCAAATGAGAAGAGGAAAGGCGGAGCGTAGTGACGTCCAATTTTATCGGCTCTGATTGGTTCGCCGCTCAGAAATTGAGCAATTTTTATTGCCGAGTACGAACGAATTGCGGCAATTCGGCGGCAAGATTTCTTCCCATTGAAATGTATGGTGTTGCTGAAAAATTGCTGGAAGGAATTGCTCCGTGTAATAGCACCATTAGTCCTTGCGTGAGGTTGATGGAGTACGGTCCCTGTTGATGCCTCACCTACTGTTCCGGTCTAAATTGGTGACACTGTCGTTCAAACAGATTCCTTACACCTTTAGGTAGGTCGGACGGTCTATGTCGAATAAACGAACAAGCAGACTAAACTTTTTGACGCAGAAGACATTCAGAGTAAATTTCTTCATATTTTGCAACTGAACCAATAAAAATCAAAAGGCAGACAATGAATATAATATATTGTGCTCACTTTGAAAAGTTGATATACTTGCCATGTAAAAGCAATGACGGATATCAGGTCACTTGATTTTTGTGATCCAAAATGTCTGATGAGCCAGCTTGAGTATTTAAGAGCCCTAGTACAGCCTGTTCAGAATGCCCTCCGTTAGCAACAATGCACATTTGAATTCGAGGAAAAATAGTATCACGTACTTTGACAAGCATTGTAGGTTGAAGACCCAGACCGCCCGACTCATCCGAGGATTCGAGTAGCTGTTTAGGCGACGGGAAGTATTGTAGATGTCACTGTGATACAGAATTTGGTACAGCATTTTGACGGGTATTCGACTTCTATGTATGCGTTTTCTGCGTTCTTGATGCCTATTCCTACTCTTCAGATAATTCTCTACAAGTTTGTAATTGACATTTTCTTCTATCTCATTTTCCGAGTTCTTATTCCTAATTTCTCCGATGAGGGCGCGGCTTATACTTTCATTCGATGGGGGCGTAGACATTTTACTCTAGCTAAACTGAACGCGTATACATAGGGAGTTTTAATTCCGAATCTATTTGGGCGCTTATGGACTTTCTTAGAAAATCTGTATAACGTAAAACGTTTGCGGTGGAAAAGAGGCAAAATGAAAATACTTTTAAACTGATATTGAACAAAGAGAGCAACTGGATTTTTTTCTTCTAAATTAAAATTGTGCTTCCAAACCCCTGGGACAGAAGACATCCACAGAGAATCACATTTTAATCAATAGTGAAGCTATTTTCGCTTGGAAAAACACTCAAAGTTGTAAGTGTAATTGAAGAGAATTTCTTGTACGACCGGAACAGTGTTGGTAATAGAATAACGGGGAACACTCCAATTAGGCTGGGTTCGATTCTCGTTCCGACCAAGTGAGATGATGATATGAAAAATGATTCTAGTGTTCGGCAAAGTCTTGGATGCAGAATACTTGTGAAGCAAGCCATTTGACTCATGTTTATTGATCCGCGATGATAGAAGGATGCAGTTCGGAGCAAGTAACTCTTAGGTTGAATGATACAGAAGCTCTTATGGTAGTATGGCGGCAATTATTAGGGGAATTGTGTACTATAATAAATAGTGTAAATGGTGAGCTGTAATATACAAGGTGACAGGTAAAGTTAAAAGTAGGCCAAATAAGCTTTGAACGATGAGGTATAGTCAAGTGATCATGCGCTACCCGATGAGATTGACGACAGCATCCCTTGCGACAAAATTTTGAAGTTATCTCTTCTATCTCGTAAACTATGAGAGATACAGAAAACGTCAATTTGGAAGTTACAGAGCATTACCAAATTAGAGCTTTTGTATTAAATAAACGCCATTTTATTTAATACAAAAGCGCTATTTACACAACGTATAGTTTAATGTATAGTATAATCAATATGTTTACCGTCTGCCACAATAACTTCCTTTTGCACGTTCGCCAGCATTACTGGCATATGTGGAGCAGTAAGAAATTGCTGTTCAGCTTCCACAGCGTTTCGTTTAGATTCACCATATAGTAGTACCATCTCATAATAATCTTTATTCAAATAGCCTGCCATGATCTTTTTTTTGATAGGATGCTAGCCGAAGTACACATATCGGATGATTGGATTATTTGCGAATTGTGTCGTATATTTTATCTTCAGAGGCGTTTTTGTGCTTTACAGCCTTCATTTGCATACCGTACTCAAATTAACGCTTAGTGCTTTGTAATTGCACCATTTATTCCTGCAAAATGTCATTTCTTACTAATTTAATAGTGATCTACAAAATTTTAGTTGACTTTTTTCTGCATCTCTTATAGTTTCCCAGATAAGAGTGATAACTTCCAAATTTTGCCACTAAGAGCGCTGTCGTCAGTCGTATCTGGTAGTGCATAATCACTTTACTATACTGATACATCACTTCCATAGTTCTAGCTACCATCGTTTAAAACTCTTTTGGTCTACTTACACCTTTATCGGTTTTCCTGTATACTTATTCTCAAGCTCCCGTCTTTCTGTTTCGCCTTGTTTTAGGTAGTTTCCGAATGGAAAGATATTTGCAATTTGCTACTCTAGTTCAACGTTTTATATGAACCCCAGAAAAATCGATTTTTTCAAAAATGTTCATTTAGAGGCATTCCGCACCAAAACGTGCAAAATACGAAATGGTGGAGAAAACGATTTCGCGATGAGATTGAGACAAAAAATTTTCTTCAAGAATATATCGTTTGATTTGGAAAGGTGGTACAATTTTACTTTCCCTATATCTGCGCTATTGTAGAGGTGCCGCACACCAAAATGTTCAATTTTCCAAACAAAAGGAGAAACGCCTTCTTTTAAGTGAGATACAGACTTCAAATTTAAAACATGGGCGAAAATTTAGATGAATTCCACAGAGAAAATCTAATTATTCTAAAATTTAAATGGGGAAGGGGGCTCCAGACCAAAACATTCGTAATATGGACTGTTCGGAAAAAAAATACTAAGCAGGGAAATATTCGATTGGGCGAATAAATCGCTAATGTCATCGTTATTAGACACCAGAAAATTCTAAAATCCTTATTTTGTGCATTTGGGGGCTCTTTGATCTTTTCGCCTGCACCATGTTGACGAGCGCCAATGACCGCAAATCCATGTACACGGGTGATTGCAGATGATCAGTTGAGTACTTTCTTGCTTGGTGCAACTCCCAATTATAGGATATTACGCGCTTCCCTTTTAGTGAATTTATTTTTTTAAATTTTATTGAATTTTTAGGAAACCACAAACCACAATATCAAAGTACACAAAATATTAAGTTATTAAAAAAAAAAAAAAAAAAAAAAAAAAAAAAAAAAAAAAAAAAAAAAAAAGTTGAGTTTGAAATATTTTTTTCATTTTGGTGATTTGAAGCAGTTAAAAATGAAATGATAAGATAAATAGATGTTATTTGAATATAGAGGCAGTATAAAATAGTTTTCGAGTCTAGTGAGGAATAAATTCCACATGTGAATAAAATAAAACAAAATACTGAAAATAATTTTGATGAAAAAGCGTCATGATTCTGCAAGCTATCTATAAACATTTCCACTTTTTCAGGCATACTCAAATTTTCACTTTGGAAGAGATTCATCGCAGTCAATTGGAAAATATTCTTATGACAGTGGTCTATGGCTTGGTCCGGGTCCAGAACCATCTTTTACAGTACCAGATGCTCCTTATTATAGGCCTCCTACAGTAGAGCAAGTTTCATCAACACCAAGACCCGTGACTGCTGTGGTATGCAATGGTTTTCAAATATTCGAGCTTAAATTTATAGTTAGGATTTATTTCTCTTGACTAAACTTTTTACTTGTTTATTAACTCAGAGTAGTTGCATAATATGATTCTTAGCTTTTGGAGAATAGACTCGATTTTTAAGAAAAAAAAATCAAAGTTTTTTACAAATGTAAAAAACTTTGTTTTTCAGGCAACTCTGCGTTTATACGAATATATATATATATATATATAATATAATACAAAAGTAATCAGATGAAGAAAACGAAAGCATACATAAGTATGAAAAGGGCTTAACGTAGATGGCGCAATGCTGCACAAGTACGTAAAGCAGATATAGCAAATAAAATTATTAAGGAAAAACGGGAATTAAGCCAACGGGAAAGCATTAATGGCCGAGGGGGATTGTGACCCCTCGTTCCCGGTTATAGCATGCTATTACACCCAGGTAACACTCCCGGTACCAAATACTTTGCCGAAACTTGACTTCCGAAATGGTGTCGAGCACAAGACACTGGCCGTGGAAGTGAGTATAAAACTCAAGTATCGAAGAAAAATCCGAAGTACAAAGCCGAAGTAAAAAATTTTACTTCGGCTTTGGACTCCGGATTTTTCTTCGATACTTGAGTTTTATACTCATTTCCACGGTCTTGTGCTTGACACCATTTCGAAAGTCAAGTTTCGGCAAAGTATTTGGTACCGGGAGTGTTACCTGGGTGTAATAGCATGCTATAACCGGGAACGAGGGGTCACAATCCCCCTCGGCCATTAATGCTTTCCCGTTGGCTTGATTCCCATTTTTCCTTAATAATTTTGTTTGCTATATATATATATATATAAATTTAAGCATTATGTTCTCATTTTAGATTTTAAAACTGCAATAAATAATAATAATTCTTCTTGCTTGAGAACTAGTGTCCGCATTTGAGATGTAACGTCTTTTATGGTTTTCATGTTTAATTTTGGACGCTTCACTTTACTCCGTTCCGAGAGCGTGGTGCTGCGCTCTACGATTAAATTCGGAAGCCACAGTTGTAAAACATTTTGAAAGGAGAATGCGTACTCCAGCAATGACAGAGCATGTTCAATGAAACAGATGGATTTGTCTAATAACCTACATCCGGAATCTTTAAAACGTGTTTAGCCTTGAAAGTCTCGAAATCAAAAATATTCAGGAAAATAATACTTTCTCTATTCAATGGCACGAAAAGGTAATAAAAATGCATACGCTTTGATCCAAAGAAATTAACGTAATGAATTATCTAATCTCTTTCCGTTATTTGTCTATTTAAGTGTCTCTCAAAGTTACTGCTTTTCCAGTTAGAAATTTCTAAAATCTTTCTTGGCAGGAGCGGTGAAATTTCTGCCCTCATTTAAGCCATGAAGGGGTAGAGATTCTCCAATTTTCATACATGCTTAACACCACAGAATACTATACATTATTACAGTACTATACTATTGGGTGTCCCAAAAACATTGACCTCGGCTTTTATACCTTAAATATTGATCTTAGACATATATAATAAATTACAAAGTTGCATAAAAAAAGGTAGAGAATTTTATGAAATTGATTAAAATTTTCAAGGGAATTAAATTTCAAGAAATACAAAATTTAAATTTTTATACGGCCCCCGTACAAAAAACATTTCCGATGAGTAAAATGTGCACCATACACTAATAAGGTGATGTAAAAAATTTCAGCATTTTATCATAAAAAGTCCCAGAGATATGAAAAGACGAAAATGCTGACTTAAACCACTTTTCGATGCATCGACATGGGTTCTCAGAGGGGGAAAAATCATGTAAGCAGATCGCGTTTCAGGGGTCATACACAAATTACGAAAGAAAACAATGATTACATAAATAAATAATAATTTTGCTATTTATTGGTACAAAAGTATCTACACTGTGTAGAAATAATAACTTTATACAAAGATTACAAAGCTTGTTTAAAATGTTTTCTATCCATCCGAATACTGAGCTGCATTCGTCTGATAACAAGCCTATGATGTATTTCTGCGTTGCGTCATTTGCACTCTTGCTGTAAACATTTACATTTTAATTTGTGATTAATACCTCACCAAATTTGTTTAAATATATCTCTGGAATTTTTTATGATAAAATTCTGAAATTTTGTACATCACCTTATTAGTGTATGGGACACATTTTACTCATTGGAAATATTTTTGCACGGGGGCCGTATAAAAATTTGAATTTTGTATTTCTTAAAATTTAATACCCTGAAAATTTTTATCGATTTCATAAAATTCTGTATAAACTTTGTAATTTATTATATATGTCTAAGATCAATATTTAAGAAATAATAGCCGAGGTCAATGTTTTTGGGACACCCTGTATATTAGTCTGTGCTTAAGCCCATAACCTGCATTTGAAGTGCAAGTAAAATTCCGGTTACTCGCAGATGGAAAGTATTTCCGTTCACTACAGATGTCTTTGTACAGACATCTTTTCGAAGGCTCTCTTCCTACGTCGTTCTGATTAGTTAGAGAAGGCTGAAAACTGTACTTTTACTATATATATAGGAAATATAACGCCAGTTTTTGGATTTATAAACTGTAAATAACAATACTTGTCTTGCTTGAGACTTAGTTTCGTTTCGGAGATGTTAAAAGTGTTTTATTATTTAAAATTCTATAAAATCCTGGAAATACAATTTTTTAATTTATTGTCATTTCTGTTTTTTATAGCGTACACGTTTGAAGCGGAATTGGAATGTTGACGAACGGGCGTTAAGTACAATTCCAGATGATTTTAGGAGAAGTTACGGAATCCATGAAGATCCTCGCTGACAACTCAAGGACTGTTAATTTACCATTAGCTTCAAAGAGGAGATTCTTTGAAATAAAAATAAATAAAAAATCTAGAACACCTGCTATTTCTGTAATTAATGTATAATAAACTACCAAATATACTCTCCGTTTCCCGGGATTTAAGATGCAAATCTTTGATTGAAATCACACCGGAACTCAGTGAATTAAAGATAATTAAATCCGGCATCCTATATATCGGAAGATATATCTTCAACACAAAAATAGTACATATTTTTTTTCCGTTCAAAATATGTTTGAAATTTTTTTTTCAATATTTATAATGGTTTCAAGATGGAAACTCTGTGATAATATTTTCTGTTGCTAAGGAACTGATTTGTGTGAAAATCGCTCAAATTGTGCTGAAATATAAAACAACTCAGAAACTAATTTGAATTAAAAAAAAATCTTGCCGAGGTACACCTTTCTGGATTTTCCACTACCGACGAACATCTTTATTATTATGGACTAGTAAGGCGTTGCCCGAGATGTAAGGTGCAAACTTTGGTTAAAATTACACCGGGACATACAGAAAATTTTTGAAAGCCAAACAACAAGTTAATCTTTTGCTTACAGGTGGGACAGCGTCCATCCCAAACGAAGAACCTTCCAAAAAGATAGGTATTTGACATACCCTATCCCAAACAGTTCCCCCCACCTTTGCAGGCATTGGCTAATGTCCAAGGACGCCAGTGTCTGCAAAGGGGGGGTCGAACTCTTTGGGATAGGGTATGCCAAATACCTGTCTTTTTGAGAAGTTCTTCGTTTGGTATGGACGTTGTGCCATCCGTAAGCAAAAGGTTAAAGCTGTGATCTGTTTGAAAGAAAAATAAAAGCAAGGTGAAATATTGTAAAAGTAGGCTTTTAGGTCTTTAATTTTTCACGCAAAAAATGCATATTGAATTAACTAGAAAATTGTGGTAACTTTTACCCTACTTCAAAATATTAAATAGATTCGTACATTAACCGGCCCCTAATTAAACTTAATAAAGCAGTTAAAAGAATATGCAAAACGGTTGAATAGATTCAGTGTTTCTTACAGGACATTTTGGCTGGGGGGGGGGGGGGACACGTTTTCCAGTTGCCCTATATTGATATATCTAAATGATGTCGCATAAATAGACACTAGGTTAACATAAAATGTTTCCGAGGAGGGGGGGGATGTATGCATGAGACATATGCTGAATAGGTTTAGAGTTATAATCGGTCATAGAAGATTTGCAACATACAGGGTGTCTCAAAACATTGACCTCGGCTTTTATTCCTTAAATATTGATCTTAGGTATATATAATAAACTATATATAATAATATTAGGTAATTACAAAGTTGCGTAAAAAGGTACAGAATTTTATGAAATCGATTAAAATTTTCAAGGGAATTAAATTTAAAAAAATACAAAATTTAAATTTTTATACGGCCTTCGTACAAAAAACATTTCCAATGAGTAAAATCTGCCCCATACACTAATAAGGTGATGTACAAAATTTCATCATTTTATCATAAAATGTCCCAAAGGTATGAAAAGACAGAAATGCGGACTTAAACCACTTTTCGATGCAGCGACATGGGTTCTCAGAGGGGAAAATCATGTCGGCAGATCGCGTTTCAGGGGTCATACACAAATTACGAAAGAAAACAATGATTACATAAATAAATAATAATTTTGCTATTTATTGGTACAAAAGTATCTACACTGTGTAGAAATAATAACTTTACAGAAAGATTATAAAGCTTGTTCGAAATGTTTTCCATCCATGCCAAAGATCCATTAAAGATATGAGGCAGATATTATTTGCCTATGGTGCATTTCTGCGTTGCGTCATTTGCACTCTTGCTATAAACATTTACATTTTAATTTGTGATAAATCCCTCATCAACTTTGTTTAAACATATCTCTGGGACTTTTTATGATAAAATGCTGAAATTTTGAACACCACGTTATTAGTGTATGGGGCACATTTTACTTATTGGAAATGTTTTGTATGGGGGCCATTTAAGAATTTAAATTTTGTATTTCTTCAGATTTAATCCCCTGAAAAATTTTATCGATTTCATAAAATTCTGTACCTTTTTTTACGCAACTTTGTAATTTATTATATATGTCTAAGATCAATATTTAAGGAATAAAAGCCGAAGTCAATGTTTTGGGACACCGTGTTGTATATTTTAAATACCGTTGCTTAGAAGATAAGTGTAGAAGAATAAAACTTGATGTGTAGAAGAAAAATCAGAATGCTCCTAAGACTCTGCTTCATTATATGAAAACGTTTCATCGAAATCGATATATTTAGTTTTGGAGAGTTGTGACATATTTTCTCTTTTATGTAGTAACATGGTACAATTTCTGAAATAATTTTAATCATAACCTTGTTCTCATTTAAGTCTAACAAAGCAGTGAAAAGAAGTATGTAAATCGACTGATGCGTTTTTAAGCTATAGGTGGTAAACAAAAACTGGTATTTCAATTCCTGTTGTTCCACGGATTGATAAAACTTATATCAAATACTGCCTAGACTGAGTATTAATGTCTGAAAAAAGTTTCATCGAAATACAATGCATTTTATGGAGATACATTTCTTGAAAGCGAAAGTATAATTTTAACTTTGACATATTAATGTGCTACGAATTTGGACACATTTTTAGCCTTAAACCTTATCTTAATTAGGCTTAACAAATCGACGAAAAATCCGTTGAAAGTGCATGGGTTTTAAGCGGTCCGATGGACGGATACACAGACAAAAACAGATTTCCATTTCCCGTTATTCCGTACTTCACTGTAGGGGAATAAAATTTATATCAGACTAACTGGCGTGTGGATTCATTCGACTTTCTCATACCAGAACCTATTCTTAAGTAGCATGTGATTTTTTTTTCTTTTTTGCAAATTTTATAAGAAAACATTTGAAAAATCTGTATCGTTGGTCACCTTTCACTTCAAAGGGCTTGAATAAAAACTTTCGATTTTGATACATTGTTAAAGTTTATCTTTGGGGGGTAACTTACCCCCTCTCGAGGGATCTAATGACGTCACGAAAGCAAATTGTGTCGTGGCTATTTCTCACTACAATGATTGAAATTATTAAGTTTCGTGATCATTGCGGTATAAATAATCCCTTTTATGCACTTATGTCAAAATTTTCCCTATGCTCTCATATTAAGAAAATATAAAAGTTTTAGCTTGAATTTCAAAAAATTCTATATAGTCCTAAATTTTTCGTTAACGAATATAAAGTCGAATATAAAGTTTCATAAATATAAAGTCATATAACGAATATAAATCGAATATGCAGTTTCGTGAAACTCCATTAATATTTATGGCAGCTGTCGTGTATATAAAAAATCGACCGCAGGCAGAGAGGCGGACAGCACGCTTAAAATAGTCAAACGTTGCAGAATTCATTTGACAATAAAAGTTTGCAATTCCGTTTACGTAGCTCAACTGTAGATCGTCGGTTGACGGACATGAATATTCGTAGTTCGATTGGGAATACAAGATTCTTTACAACGTGTAACCTTATTGCCTGAAAAATCTTCCCTTTTGAAAAAATTTCACAAAGAGTTTAATGAAATCAGAGGCTGGTCGTAGAATTAAAGTAAACTATGAAGAATAATCAGCAAATAGAGGAGAATTTAGCTATGTTAGTTGCACCCACCCGGAAATCATAATTTTACGAAACTGCAAAACTTCATTTTTTTAAGGCTCCCAATAATACATATATATATATATATATATATATAAATTGAAATTTTTAGTCGAAAACTATGCATAAACTACGCTATGTACAAAAAACCTCATCTCTAGCATATCTATTACAAATAAGTATCTATAGACCAAGACTAAGGATAAAAATAGAAAGTTACTTATCACCACAATGGAAAGGGGGTGAGGGGTAGATGAGTATACAAAACTCATAATTAAAAAGGTATACATATATATATATATAAAACAAGAAATATCAATCATTTATAAAGCATCGATTATTAAACACTTTGCAACTTCAATGCAATTTTATTTAAATATTTCTAAAATGCGATACATTCCTGGGTAATATTTTAAAACTTATCACAATACTGCATTAATTTATTATATTTGAAAACTTAAAACGTCATCGAAAAGATGAACTTCATTTAAATGACGGCATTGAAATATTTGCCTGGTTTAAACATCTCTAAAATGCGATACATTCCTCGGTAATGTTTTTTAAATTATCATAATACTATAATAATTTATTATATTTGAAAATTCATCGAAAACAACTGAAATTTATTCAAATGACGTCATCAAAATATATCACGCCTGGGTCTCTCTATAAGAGCGACATTTCATTCATCGCAATACTATAATAATTTATTTTATTTAAAACTTAAGACCATGGAGGTACAAGTAATTAAACTCTATGCTTAAAACTTTATCGAAAAAATCGTCCTTCTCTCTGTAAAATCAATGAATATTTCATTCATATCAGCCATATTGAAGACTCCATGAGCTAAATAATTTTGCGTTAAAAAAATGCAGCAATTTTTATACATCTCATTTTACATATTTTGCTGTTTACATTTTCCATAAGTGAAAACTAGGCTTCGTTGTAGAAATAAGCAAAGTTGGATGATCATTTAAACTCAAATATATTGTAATTGTGTTGTTTCAGTATGTAGATGCACAGAATTTAAGCAAAAATAAAGCGGTTTTAAGACGGATTCAACAGTAAATATGAATTAAAAAGAACTTTAAAAATCACGATTTTGACACAAGATGGATGCCATATTTTGTTTTGAAGTGGGTCACGTGATCTCGTCATATAACGGTCACGTGATCTCTTCATATAAAAAGTGTAATTATTATTTTAATTTTTATTTAAAAAACTACTGAATATATTTTGCTGAAATTTTTTTATATATTTTATGGGATAATTTGAATATTTCCTAAAACTTTCTAAGCAATTAGTGAATTTCAAATACGCTTAAAAAATGTTTGAAAAATTAGGTCCCGTAGGGTTCAATGTATTTCATTTTTTCAACCCGGGTTCAAACCAAAACTAATTGGGTGATATTATTCATTTATATTCCCATAGGTCCCACAGACCGTCTGAACAACATACTAAAATTTCATTTTGATAAAGTCATTTTTACGGCAGTTATCATGCTAAAGGACAGACAGACAGACAGACAGACAGACAGAATGAACAAAGTCTTAAACACTTTTCAACTTTTTTGTAAAGTGTTAATAAACAAGAAAGATCAATCATGCATAAGCATTGATTTTGAAACACTTTCCAACAGAAATGCAATTTCATTTTAAAATTTTTAAAATGTGATACATTCAGTGGTGATATCTTTTACATTATCACAGTACTACAGTAATTTAATATACTTAAATATTTAAAACTGTATCGAAATATAAATCATCTGATTCTCTATGCAAAATCAATGAATATTTCATTCATATAACTTGTATTCCAGACTCCAGAGCTAAATAATTTTGTGTGAAAAAAAATCAGCAATTCTTATGTAACTCACCTTACAGTCGCTTGAGATATTTGCATTCTGCATAAGTTAGAATTAGGCTTCGTTGAAGAAATAATAAAAGTTTAGGGATAATTTAAAATCATAACTATTGTAATTGTGTAGGCACGGAATTTAGATACACAGATAATATATGTGTGTGTGTGTGTGTATGTATTCAAAGTATTGGAATCGTGCCGAAGATCGGAACTCGAATTTTCAAAGGATCTACACGTTTTGGGACTTCTAGAACACGAAAAATCTATTTTTAGGAAGACGTCTGTGTGCGTAAGGGTGTATCTGTGTATGTTTCTGTGTGTCTGTGAGGATATTATATCCACTCTAATTGAAAAACTAATGGACCGAATTTCATAAAATTTGGTAGGTATGTTTTTTGTGGGAAATCCTGATGTTCATTAGATTATAGTACGATTCGTAATAAAAGAATCTGCCTTCTTTGCGAAATGGCAGGCAGAAATTGCCTTTATCCACTCTAGCTAAAAAACTAATGGAACAAATTTAACAAAATTTGGTGCATAATATTTCAATGACCTACAAGTGATTTATATACCAAAGTTAACAAAATTTGGTATATAAATCATTTGTAGGTTATTCTAGTACGATTCGGGAAAAAGGAACGGGCTATTTTTGCGAAATGGCCCTCAAAAATCGTTAAATATAAAAATAAAAGATTACGTGTGCTCAATTATATCAATTAAATTCCAAATTATACGTAATTTTTGACAACAAAAAGAATAAGACTAACCCCATTACTCTAAGACTAGCCGTTCTTGAGATATTCTAGTTTTTTCGCGATTTCGCTACGCCTCCTTTGACAATAAGTCCAGCTAGCAAATGAGAACCAAATTTAAATTTAACGTGCAAATTCAATGTCATTTAAAATACTTATGGCTGTTATTTTGTGCAGATAAACTCAAATTATTATTGAAGAAATAAAGAGAACGTGAATATGAGTCTGCAGGGAAAGACATGTGCTGCCCACATCAGAATTTTTAACAATATTACAACAATGATTTATAGAAGTGAACGGGGATTATTCGCAGGCCATTTCGAAAAAAATGTATGATCTATATTTAAAGATCCACCAAACTTTTGTAGAATATAATGTTCAACAAATTTAAGCTGTGTATCAAATTTTTACTCTCTAGGACGAAGGAAAGTGCATTAAAAATGCCATCAAATAAGTAGATCATGAAGAGTTATATAAAATTAAAAAAAAAATTGAAAAATTGTTATTTACCAAATTTATTTTAAAATGTGAAGCCTCTCTCATATACAAAATGATTAAACACTTGGAAAGATATTTATTATATAATATATCTCTGTTTTATTTCTGGTGGATATCCCAAAAGTCAGAATTTAATTGAATTTATTTTTTGCCCTATATTAAATAATTTTTAATTAAAAAACTACTTAACATATTTTACTGAAATGTTTTTTATATATTTTATGGGATAACGTGAATATTTCTTAAGAATTTCGAAGCAATTTCTGAATTTTAAGTTTGCTTAAAAAATGTTTGAAAAATTAGTTCCCATAGGGTTCAATGTATTTCATTTTTTCAACCCGGGTTCATTAAAAAACTAATTGGGTGATATTATTTATTTATATTCCCATAGGTCCGACAGACCGTCTGAAAAACATACTAAAATTTCATTTTGATTAAGTCATTTTTACTGCAGTTATCGTGCTAACGGACAGACAGACAGACAGACAGACAGACAGACAGACAGAATGAACAAAGTCATAAACACTTTTCAACTATGTTGTACAGTGTTAATAAAAACACTTCCGTTGTTGTCTCATAAGAAATTCTTCATATGATTTTAATGGAAAAAAGATTCACTTGAATGGTGCAGCGAGGGATTTATATTAATGAATTCTTATTCTCATTGCTATAGTGGCAATGTACATAAACGGGTAAAAGAAACACAGAGCATATATTTTTTTAACGTATATGCAGCAAAACATTGGAACAACGGCTGCCATTGGAGCCGTACGTTCCTGGCTGAAGACAAATGTGCTAGGTAATAAATTATGATCATACATATGAAAACAAATGTGATATATATATATATATATCTCATATGCTGCCCACATCAGATCTTATATATATATATATATATATATATATATATATAGCTAACTTGCTGATATTTAGACTTAGATTAACGAAAATATCGTCAGTCAAAATTGCAAAAATGACGCTAAATTGAGGAATTAATTATTAAAATATTCTAATATATGGACAATATTGCTTATTGCGAATGCTACCAATATTGATAATTGTCAATTTAGAGCTGCGCAAATATAAGTTAATTGGGTACTTGGGAAATAGTTTTACATTCTGTTATCCGAAAAAGCGCCAAATGCAGAATTCAAAGTGAAAAGCATTTTGCCGTGAATCTTATACATCATGTTTTCACTGTGAAAGAATAAACTCATTGCATTATACAGGAAACACATGTGCTGCCCACATCAGATTTTTTGTTCATACCATTTTAAATTGAGACAAGAAAGATCAATCATGCTTACAGCATTGATTATGAAACACTTTCCAACTTCAATGCAATTTTATTTAAAAAAGTCTAAAATGCAATACATTCCTCGGTAATATTTTAAAACTTATCACAATACTACATTAATTTATTATATTTGAAAACTTAAACCTTCATTGAAAAAAATGAATTTCATTCAAATGACGGCATTGAAATATAAATTGCCTGGTTTAAATATCTCTAAAATGCGATACATTCCACGGTAATATTTTTAAAACTATCATGATACTAGGATAATTTATTATATTTGAAAACTTCATCGAAAACAACTGAAATTAATTCAAATGACGTGAAAGAAAAAATAACACGCCTGGATCTCTCTATAAAAACGCATTTCATTCATAACTTTCTCCCATTCATATCCTTCATCACAATACTATAATAATTTATTTTATTTAAAAATTAAGACCATGGAGCTACAAGTAATTAAACTCTATGCTTAAAACTTCATCGAAAAACATCATCCTTCTCTTTATAAAATCAATTAATATTTCATTCATATCAGCCATGCAGACTCCGTGGGCTAAATTATTTTGTGTTAAAGAAATACAGCAATTCTAATACAAATCATTCCACATATTTTGCTGTTTACATTTTACATAAGTGAAAAATAGGCTTCGTTGTAGAAATAATCAAATTTGGATAATCATTTAAACTCAAATATATTGTATTTGCGTTGTTTCAGTATATAGATGCACAGAATGTAAGCAAAAATAAAGTAGTTTTAGGACGGATACAACACTCAATATGAATTAAAAAGAACTTAAAAAATCACGATTTTGAAACAAGATGGATGCCATATATCATTTTGAAGTGGGTCATGTGATCTTTTCATTTCATGGTCACGTGATCGTTTCATATAAGACGTGTAATTATTATTTTAATTTTTATTTTAAAAACTACTGAATATATTTCGCTGAATTTTTTTATATATTTTATTGAACAATTTGAATATTACATAAAATTTTCGAAGCAATTTGTGAATTTTAAATCTGCTTAAAAAATGTTTGAAAAATTAGGTCCTATAGGGCTCAATGTATTTCATTTTTTCAACCTGGGTTCAACCCAAAACTAATTGGGTGATATTCTTCTTCTTCTTCAGTGGCCTGACAGCCCAGGATGGACCCTTGCCTTCCGCAGAATAGAACTCCAGGCTCCCTTATCCCTGGCCAAAGACCTCCAGTTCAAAACTTTTAAAATTTTGAAGTCCTTTTCCACACAGTCAAGCCATCTGAGTTTAGGTCTTTCTCTTTTACGGGTGCCGAATGGTCTGGCCGAAATGATCTTTTTTTTTGTACGGCTTTCGGCCATCCTGCACAGGTGGCCCACCCATTTAATTCGCTGAATTGGGTGATATTATTCATTTATATTCCCATAGGTCCTACAGACCGTCTGGACAACATACAAAAATTTCATTTTGATAAAGTCATTTTTACGGCAGTTATCGTGCTAACGGACAGACAGACACAGACAGACAGAAGGAATGAATGAATGAACAAAGTCATACACACTTTTCAACTTTGTTGTAAAGTGTTAAAGTCCATTAAAATTTTTAACTTAAGTTTCCCTAAAAAAAGAAAGGAAAAAAAAGTACAAGAATGTCTGTTCTTGCCATACAAAACTATAATGAAATTAAATACAATTCTCAATAGAACTAAATTTGAGACAGGTGCAGCATTTAAAAATGCATTAAAAATGTAAAATAGAAGTTTAAATAAAACAATATAAACTTTCAAAATATATTGCCTGTTTTTCTCGTATGTGCTATTGCATATAAATGAACACGAAAGTTCAATCATGCTTAAATATTGATTATGAAACACTTTTAACTAAAATGCAATTTTATTTACATTTTAAGCTTCTTCAAACATTGCCATCGACAAAATTAATCATGAAACTTTATCGAAAAAGACAATGCTAGTTACACAAAATGAACTTTATTCAAATGATGTCATCGAGAATATAATACAAGCTAACACAAGAAATTCTCATGCAAAATTTCATGATTAGCTTTAGGAATAACATAATAGTTGTAAAAACGAATAGAAATGGTGTTTCGATTGATTTCTAAGTAGTTGGGGTTCTTAATAATACGTTTAAAAATATAACGTTGAGGAATAGTTAACATGTCAAAGCGTTTCCTTAATTCAGTAAGCGCGTCATCATTACTACTATTATGCAAAATTAATTGATGCAGCTTCGACTCAACTTTAATCAATGGATGAAGACTAGAAAATAATCACCACCTCAAATAAGGATACCGGACAAGAATAATTGGTTTTTGGGATTGCGCATCACTTCTCTCACCCAATTTCATTTGTTGATGAATCTGTCAGTTGTATTTTCTTTCGGGCAGAAATTTTATCTTTTTGGGGCTACAGATGGTCTCATGTGTACGCTCCTAGTACACCTAGCCGCTATCTAGTGTTAAATCTTCGGTCAGATCACCTACATTGTTAAAAAAATTTTCATGGCCCTTATAAGGACCGTCTTATTAGACGATTTCAACTTACTTACAAAATGAACTTCGATATTTTATAAGACTGGCAATTTAGGATTCATTAAAGAAAATGCGACTATCCAATGGAAAAATGGAACATATTAAATTTGCAGAGCAATTCAATACCCCTTAAAAGAATTCTAAATTTAGACATTCAATGTAACTGACAGAAAAAATGAATGGAAAAGTTTTGACAAAATTTTATTCTCAAAATAATTTTCTATGAGATTTTATTGAAAATGCAAAACATTTTACGAACATTCTTTAAATATCGATTCCTATTCCTTTCGTTATGACAGAGTTTCTGCGATTTCAAAATTTCTAATACTTTCACAAAAAGCAATATGGAGGGGCTTAAAATGTCCGAAGCCTAATGAGGTTCATAATTCTGCTTAAATCCCTCATGTCAAAAACATATTTTGGAGATAAACATCCTAATACACGAAAGATAATTGCCCTATTATTTTTGTTATTATTATTGCCCTATTATTTTTGCTTTTATTATTGCCATATTATTGTAAAAAGAGTGCCCTAAAAGAGAAAAGTGAAACCCGAGAATTTTTCAGGGAAGAGTTTGAAGTGGACCCGGATATGAATCATTGGCAATTTTGTAGAATACCATAAAATCGTAACTACGAAAACAAATAGTTGCTAGGAAAGAGCAATTATCTGTAATAACAAGAAAGATCAATCATGCTTAAAGCATTGATTATGAAACACTTTCCAACTTCAATGCAATTTTATTTAAACATGTCTAAAATGCAATACATTCCTCGGAAATATTTTAAAACTTATTACAATACTACATTAATTTATTATATTTGAAAACTTAAACCTTCATCGAAAAAAATGAACATCATTCAAATGACGGCATTGAAATATAAATTGCCTGGTTTAAACATCTCCAAAATGTGATACATTCCTCGGTAATAATTTTAGAATTATCATAATACTACGATAATTTATTATATTTGAAAACTTCATCGAAAACAACTGAAATTCATTCAAATGACGTCATAGAAAAAATAACATGCCTGGCTTTCTCTATAAAAGCAGCATTTCATTCATAAATAATTTCCCATTCATCACATTACTATAATAATTTATTTTATTTAAAAATTAAAACCATAGAGCTACAAGTAATTAAACTCTATGCATAAAACTTCATCGAAAAAAATTGTCCAGCTCTTTATAAAATCAATGAATATTTCATTCATATCAGCTACGGAGACTCCATGAACTAAATGATTTTGTGTTAAAGAAATACAGCAATTCTAATACAACTAATTCTACATATTTTGCTGTTTACATTTTACATAGGTGAAAAATAGGCTTCGTTATAGAAATAATCAAATTTGGATGAACATTTAAACTCAAATATATTGTAATTGCGCTGTTTCAGTATGTAGATGCACAGAATTTAAACAAAAATAAAGTGGTTTTAGGACGGATACAACACTCAATATGAATTAAAAAGAACTTTAAAACTCACGATTTTGAGACAAGATGGATGCCATATATCATTTTGAAGTGGGTCACGTGATCGCTTAATATAAGAAGTGTTATTATTATTTTAATTTTTATTTAAAAAACTACTGAATATATTTCGCTAAATATTTTTTTATATATTTTACGGAACAATGTGAATATTACCTAACATTTTCGAAGCCATTTTTGAATTTTAAATCCGCTTAAAAAATGTTTGAAAAATTAGGTGGTCCCATAGGGCTCAATGTATTTCATTTTTTCAACCCGGGTTCAACCCAAAACTAATTGGGTGATATTATTCATTTATATTCCCATAGGTCCTACAGACCGTCTGAACAACATACTAAAATTTCATTTTGATTAAGTCATTTTTGCGGCCGTTATCGTGCTAACGGACAGACAGACAGACAGACAGACAGACTGAACAAAGTCATAAACATTTTTCAACTTTGCTGTAAAGTGTTAGTAAAAGCAGATGTGTGTATGTTTGTGTCGTCTATAGCGAAAAATCTAAGCGATCGACAGCCATGAAATTTGATTCAGCGGTACCTCGACTTCCGAAAGAAAACGCCTCGTCGATATTTTTTAAAAATTAGAATTAGTTAATAGTCGAAACTCGGCTCTATACCAATACAGTGGTACTTGTGATTGGTGGCGCTATCTATTGCACGTTGTTAAAACTACTTACTAAAACTAGGCATGATCGGCTCTTTCAACTTCATTCAATCGTACACATTAACGATAAGGAGGAAAATTAAATTCAACGGACGAAATTGAAATTCAATTTAGCGATCCTGCTGGCCATATTTGGATCTAACTTTTACTCGTGAAACTCTGTAACTTTTTTGATTACTTGCTCTGTGGAAGAGGAGAGACCCTGGAAAACATTTTATTCTTCTGCACTGTAGAGAATTTTATTACAACTGTTTTAACAAAAATTTGTGTTTCTCTGTCTATTTTATCTGTCTTGTCAAGGCACATTTAATGTGTATTGCTTTTTATAGTCTATTGAAAACATCGTGAAATCGGTCCCTAATGCGCCGGAATCACTTATTAGTTGTATTGTATTGTCATCGATGGCGCTATTTAAAGATGAAGCGTCGGTTCCATGAATTTATTGATATTTTGAATGTTCTTTCAGACCTTATTTAAAATTTAATTAGTTAATTTCACGTCTTTCATCATATCTGTATGTCATCAGAAAGCGCACATTTGTTTTTCTAATGTTTTAACTCGCATAGAAATTAAATGTTTATTACGTCATTTTTGAAACTAAATTCTTTGTTGCAAACGGGAAATAATATTTTTTTATCATTGACATCATGTTGGGGGTTTTGATGAAGAGGGGTGGCACCTGAATAAACACAATGTCAAATTGAGGAGCCAAGAAGGGACCTATGTATATCCCATAATAATAGTTCTATTGCATTTAACTTTTATCCTCATAATCTATAATTACACAAGTTGGGACTTCACCTAGTGTTCTCTGATGTTTGCTAACCCCCGGAATGCGTTTCGAGAACTCTTTTATCCCATCCAGCTCTTTCTTTAAAGAACTCGCGAAGCGAGCTCCGGAGGTTGGTGAGGGCCAGCAAATAATGGGCGTATTACCTCTGCGTAGCAGGCGGCATGAACGTGTTCACTAAACGTGCGAGTGAGCGCCAACGAGTAGGGGAAAAGCTGTTTGACTCGAGAAACGAGTTATAGGGTGTGGCGATTGTCTGTGACCAGGGGGCAGTACCCCCTAGTAAGTAGTAAAGAAAGAGTTCCTTTATGTACATGGTTTTGTTAGGTGCCCTGAGCTTTTTTCCTTTTTTAACACTTTACAACAAAGTTGAAAAGTGTTTATGACTTTGTTCATTCTGTCTGTCTGTCTGTCTGTCTGTCTGTCTGTCTGTCTGTCTGTCTGTCTGTCTGTCTGTCTGTCTGTCTGTCCGTTAGCACGATAACTGCCGTAAAAATGAGTTTATCAAAATGAAATTTCAGTATGTTGTTCAGACGGTCTGTAGGACCTATGGGAATATAAATAAATAATATCACCCAATTAGTTTTTTATTGAACCCGGGTTGAAAAAATGAAATACATTGAACCCTATGGGACCTAACTTTTCAAACATTTTTTAAGTAAATTTAAAATTCACGAATTGCTTCGAAATTTTTAGGAAATATTCACATTATCCCATAGAATATATAAAAAAAAATTCAGTAAAATATGTTAAGTAGTTTTTTAATTAAAAAAATTATTTAATATAGGGAAAAAAACAAATTCAATTAAATTCTGACTTTGGGATATCTTCCAGAAAGAAAAGAGAGAGATATTATATAATAAATATCTCTCCATTTGTTTAAACGTTTTGCATATGGGAGTGGCTTCATATTTTAAAATAAATTTGGTAGATAACAATTTTTCATTTTTTTAAAATTTTATATAACTCTTCATGATAAATTTAATTGATGGCATTTTAAATGCACTTTCCTACGTCCTAGAGAGTTAAAATTTGGTACACAGCTTAAATTTGTTGAACATTTTATTCGACAAAAATTTGATGGATCTTTAAATATAGATCATACATTTTTTCGAAATGGCCTGAAAATAATCCCCGTTCACTTCTATAAATCATTGGTGTAATATTGTTAAAAATTCTGATGTGGACAGCACATGTCTTTCTCTGCAGACTCATATTCGTTCTCTTTATTTATTCAATGATAATTTGAGTTTATCTGCACAACATAAGTATTATAAATGACATTGAATTTACACGTTAAACTTAAATTTGGTTCTCATTTGATAGCTAGACTTATTGTCAAAGGTGGCGTAGCGAAAACGCGAAAAAACTAGAATATCTCAAGAACGGCTAGTCCTAGAGTAATGGGGTTAGTCTTATTCTTTTTGTTGTCAAAAATCACATATAAAATAGGAATTTAATTGATATAATTGAGCACACGTAGTCTTTTATTTTTATATATAACGATTTTTGCTGGCCATTTCGCAAAAATAGCCCGTTCCTTTTTCCCGAATCGTAGTAGAATAACCTACAAATGATTTATATACAAAATTTTGTTAAATTTGGTATATAAATCACTTGTAGGTTATTGAAATATTATACTCCAAATTTTGTTAAATTTGGTTCATTAGTTTTTAGCTAGAGTGGATAAAGGCAATTTCTGTGGCCATTTCGCAAAGAAGGCAGATTCTTTTATTACGAATCGTACTATAATCTAATGAACATCAGGATTTCCCACAAAAAACATACCTACCAAATTGTATGAAATTCGGTCCATTAGTTTTTCAATTAGAGTGGATGTAATATCCACACAGACACACAGAAACATACACAGATACACCCTTACACACACAGACGTCTTCCTAAAAGTAGTTTTTTCGTGTTCTAGAAGTCCCAAAACGTGTAGATACTTTGAAAATTCGAGTTCCGATCTTCGGCACGATTCCAATACTTTGAGTACATACACATACACATATATATTATCTGTGTATTATCTGTGTATCTAAATTCCGTGCCTATGCAATTACAAGAGTTGTGATTTTAAATGATCCCTAAACTTTTATTATTTCTTCAAGGAAGCCTAATTTTAACATATGCAGAATGCAAATATCTCAAGCGATTGTAAGATGAATTACATAAGAATTGCTGAATTTTTTTCACACAAAATTATTTAGCTCTGGAGTCTGGAATACAAGTTATATGAATGAAATATTCATTGATTTTGCATAAAGAATCAGATGATTTATATTTCGATACAGTTTTAAATATTTAAGTATAATAAATTACTGTAGTACTGTGATAATGTAAAATATATTACCACTGAATGAATCACATTTTAGAAATTTTTAAATGAAATTACATTTCAGTTGGAAAGTGTTTCATAATCAATGCTTATGCATGATTGATCTTTCTTGTTTAACACAACAAAGTTGAAAAGTGTTTATGACTTTGTTCATTCTGTCTGTCTGTCTGTCTGTTAGCACGATAACTGCCGTAAAAATGACTTATTCAAAATGGAATCTTAGTATGTTGTTCAGCCGGTCTGTAGGACCTATGGGAACATAAATGAATAATACAACCAATTAGTTTTGGATTGAACCCGGGTTGAAAAAATGAAATACATTGAACCCTATGGGACCTAATTTTTCAAACATTTTTTAAGCGGATTTAAAATTCACAAATTGCTTAGAAAATTTTAGGCAATATTCAAATTATCCCATAAAATATATAAAAAAATTTTCAAAATATATTCAGTAGTTTTTTAAATAAAAATTAAAATAATAATTACACCTCTTATATGAACCGGCCGTCCAAATAGCTGCTCATGTCCTCAGGACGAGCCGGACGGTCTGGGTCTTCAACCTCTTATATGAAGCGATCACGTGACCATGATATGAAAAGATCACGTGACCCACTTCAAAATGAAATATGGCATCCATCTTGTCTCAAAATCATGATTTTTAAAGTTCTTTTAATTCATAATGAGTGTTGTATCCGTCCTAAAACCACTTTATTTTTGCTTATATTCTGTGCATTTATATACTGAAACAGCGCAATTACAATATATTTGAGTTTAAATGATCATCCAAATTTGATTATTTCTACAACGAAGCCTATTTTTCACTTATGTAAAATGTAAACAGCAAAATATGTAGAATGAGTTGCATTAGAATTGCTGTATTTCTTTAACACAAAATTATTTAGCTCATGGAGTCTGCATAGCTGATATGAATGAAATATTCATTGATTTTACGAAGAGAAGGACGATTTTTTTCGATGAAGTTTTATGAATAGAGTTTAATTACTTGTAGCTCCATGGGCTTAATTTTTAAATAAAATAAATTATTATAGTATTGTGATGAATGAAATGAATGGGAAATTGTTTATGAATGAAATGCTGCTTTTATAGAGAGAGCCAGGCGTGTTATTTTTTCTATGACGTCATTTGAATGCATTTCAGTTGTTTTCGATGAAGTTTTCAAATATAATAAATTATCGTAGTATTATGATAATTCTAAAATTATTACCGAGGAATGTATCGCATTTTAGAGATGTTTAAACCGGACAATTTATATTTCAATGCCGTCATTTGAATGAAGTTCATTTTTTTCGATGAAGGTTTAAGTTTTCAAATATAATAAATTAATGTAGTATTGTGATAAGTTTTAAAATATTACCGAGGAATGTATTGCATTTTAGACATGTTTAAATAAAATTGCATTGAAGTTGGAAAGTGTTTCATAATCAATGCTTTAAGCATGATTGATCTTTCTTGTTTAATTTCGATGTAGTTTTTGAGAGATTTTACATTTTTATGCACTTCTGATGTGAACCTTTTTTTTCGTATTCACACGGCTAATGATTTCTCTGTCTCGTACCGTAAAAACTATAGCATACAAAAATATGAAATTTGGTACATTTATAGAGAAATAATAGGGTAACACGATGAAATAAACCTTTATGGATTTAAACTTTATTTTGGCAGGAAATAGCTCGCAAAGCGAGCTCAGGATCAAGGAATTCAGTTTTCGGATTTCCTGGGCAAAGAAAAATCCCTGCTTTTCCCCCCTGCGGAAAATAGGCAGAGATAGAAAAGATATTTTTGAAAGTAGAATTTTTAGGAAAGATAGATATGAAGTGAACTCTGCGAGCACAGCGAGTAGGAGGCGAAGCCTCCCGAAGAGGTTACGCGAGCTGAGCGAGCAGGGGGCAGCGTCCCCTAGTATTATAAAGTACTGTGATGGAGTCGAACATTTGAATCCGAATTTTCAACGGGGAGCACATTTTAAGTATCCCTGAACAAGAATCGACCGCTTTTGAAATGATGTCTAGGTATGTTAGTGTGTGTATGTATATTAGTGTGTTTGCGTGTGTGTATAAGTGTGTGTATGTGTGTGTTTGCTTGTGTGTATGTGTGTGTTTGCTTGTGTGTATGTGTGTGTTTGCTTGTGTGTATGTGTGTGTGTTTGCGTGTGAGTATATGTGGGTGTTTGCTTGTGTGTATGTGTGTGTGTTTGCTTGTGTGTTTGTTTGTGTGTATGTATGAGTCTGTGAACGCGATATATCTCACGAACGGTTGAAACTTTTCGAAAATTACTGTTGTTACACTTATTATAATTGTACGGTTATTACAATCAGTGAATACTGGTACCCTATTGATTTTAAACACAATCAAATGTTCGGAATCAAATGCTCCAATTTTCTGATACATTCTTGAGAAAATCATAAAAAAATAATCAGGACCTATAATAAGGAAAAACAAATAATATGTAATTTTTCATTAGAAAACGAATAATACAAACCTTAGAATACCAGCATGAACAGTTCTAGAGATGTTGCAAGATTTTTGAATGCGGTTTTGAAAAATAATTCAAAAATATAAAAACTTGTAATTATGAAAAATAAAGAATCAGTTTAGATGCAGTTTTTTTTATTACAAAAAGAATAACACTAATTTTAAAACATCAATTTGTTGTCAATAGTTTGCTTTTTAATGTATTTTATAATATTTTAATCCGTATATTTTTTATTGAATTGTATTTTGCACGCTGTTACTGGGACTTTGTCCTGTAGCTTGCATTCTTTCGAATAAATAAATAAATAAATAAATAGCGCTAGCAAGAACCGTACTCGAGATATTGCATGTTTGTCAAACAAATGTATAAAAGATTACATAAAATTAAAAAAAGTACCATCCAATGTATTCATTTTCTACATCCAATATTACGCAACAAACCTGTAAACATCATTTTCATGAATCTAGTTCCTTTTATTCATGAGAGAAGTTACTGTTTGTAACTGCTTTGATAAACTGCTTTGATTGAGGCGCTAGAATTCGTCAATAGCTAAATATTTCCCGGTATATTCATTAAATGTGAATTGCATTTTGATAAAGATTTTGAACTTGTTTATGAATAAGTCATTCTGTTTCTACGAATAAGTTGCCGATAGTTCCCAATTTCAATTTACGTGGTATGAATTTAATACAAAAAAATCTGATGTGGGCAGCACATGACTTTCATTATATAATGCAATGAATTTACTACTTTTACAGTAAAAAAATAATGTATAAGATTGACTGTACTATGTTTTTATCATTGAATTGCACATTTGGCGATTTTCCGGATGACGAGATGTAAAACTATTTCAAAGTACCCAATTAACATATATTTCGCGTAACTCTAAACAAGAAAGATCAATTGTGCATAAAACAATGATTATGAAACATTTTCCAGCTGCAATCCATTTATATTTAAACTTCTCTAAATTGCGATACATTCAGCGGCAATATTTTTAAAATTATCACAATACTACATCAATTTATTATATTTGAAAATTTTAAACTTCATCGAAAAAAAAAATGAATTTTATTCAAATGACGTCATTGAAATATAAATCGCTTGGTTCAAACATCTGTAAAATGTGATACATTCAGCGGTAACATTTTTAAAATTATCACAATAATACAATAATTTATTATATTTGAAAACTTACAACTTTATCGAAAAAAAAATGAACTTTTATTCAAATGACGTCATTGAAATATAAATGGCCTGGCTCTCTATGTAATAATGTATTAAATATTTCTTTCATTCATACACTTTTATTCCATTCCTTTCATTCATCCAAATACTACAATAATTTATTTTATTTAAAAACTTAAAACCATGGAGGAAAACGCAATTTAACTCTGCTTAAAACTTCATCGAAAAAGGCTTCTATAAAGTCGTCTGCTTCTCTATGTAAAATCAATGAATGTTTAGATTCACATTAGCTATATTGCAGATCCCAGAGCTAAATGATTTTGCGCTAAAGAAATTCAGCAATTCTTATACAACTCATCCTACATCTTTATGCGTTTACATTCTCCATAAGTGAAAATTAGGCTTCGTTGTAGAAATAATCAAAGTTTGATGATCATTTAAACTCAAATTATTGTAAGTGCGATGTTTCAGACTGTAGATGAACAGAAATTAAGCAAAAATAAATCGGTTTTGGGCCGGATACGACACTAAATATAAATAAAAAATAACTTTAAAAATCACGATTTTGACACAAGATGGATGACATTGATCATTGAAACTCAAATATATTATAATTGCGTTATTTCAGAATATAGACGCAAAGAAATTAAGTAAAAATAAAGCCGTTTTAGGACGGATACAACAGTAAATATAAATTAGAAAGAACTTTTAAAATCACGATTTCGATACAAGATGGATGCCATATTTTATTTTGAAGCGGGTCACATGATCTCTTCATATAATATGGGTGTAATTACTATTTTAATATTTATTTAAAAAACTACCGATTATATTTTGCTGAAATTTTTTTCATATTTTCTGTGGGATAATTTTAATATTTCCTAAAACTTTCGAAGCAATTTGTGAATTTTAAATTTGCTTAAAAAATGTTCGAAAAATTAAGTCCCATAGGTTTCAAAGTATTTCATTTTTTCAACCCGGGTTCAGTCCAAAACTAATTGGGTGATATTATTAATTTATATTCCCATTTGTTCCACAGACCATCTGAGCAGCATACTAAAATTTCATTTTGATAAAGTCATTTTTACGGCAGTTACCGCGCGAACGCACAGACAAACAGACAGACAGACAGAATGAACAAAGTCATAAAAACTTTTCATCTATGTTGTAAAATGTTAATAAACAGTTATCACAATTTATAGCATCTTTAATAACCAATATAGTCCACGTATTAAAACATTTTAATAATTAGCTCACCAATTAGGAGTCATTTTCATTAATTTAGCGTCATTTTTGCGATTTTGACGACATTTTTGTCAATCTAAGGAGGAATTTCGCCAAGTTGAAGATACTTTGCTAAAATATTCGCCAAGTTCGTCAAATGCATCCTCAAGTGTTCAGACAAACGGAGAGAGGAGCATTTCATATATACTAGAATGTATGCTCGTCATATGGCGGAAATCAGAATTTGAGAAGCATTACTTCTCATTTGCCGTCATTTTTATCAATTTGGCAACATTTTTGTCACTTTGGTAACATTTATAAAAGTTACCAAGTTGGTGACGTCCTTTTTTTTTGTGAAATTTCTCGCCAAGCGTTACTGACGGGGAAATGGGTTATTCTTATAGCCTATTTTTATATTCTTTCCATGATATTGAACTTTCATCAATTAGTCATCATTTCATTAATTCAGCTTCAGTTCCATCAATTTCGCGAATTTTTATCAATTGGGTGGCATTTTCGTCAATTTGAGAACATTTAAAATGTCACCAAGATGGAGATATTCCGAAAAATTCTTCACCAAAATTTTATCCAAACGTTACAGACGGAGAAATAGGTTATTCTTATAGTACTCGTAGATTTTTATATCCTTTCCTTTCAATTTTTGTCAGTTAGTCGTCATTTTCATTGATTTAGCCTCATTTTTATCGATATGGCGACATTTTGCTAATTTGGCAAATTTAAAAAGTATCCAAGTGGCCGACATTCAGCCAAATTTGTCGCCAAAATCTCGCCAAGCGGTATGGATGAATAAATAAGTTATTCTTATAGCAAATAAATGACTATTGGCGTCCAACTACAAAAGTATTACCCTAGGTATCTTTTCTCCTGAATGGAACGAGCTAGATCCATGAGAATGATGTTACCAAATTTATCGCATGATATTGCATATGAAAAGTGATCATATTTCACAATAGTTAATCATTTTTTTTTTAATTTATGTGATTTTTTGATACATTTATTTGAAAAATGTGCAATATGGCGAGAACGGTTCATGCTAACGTTTTAAAGTTTATGTCAATCGTTGTCTAATGAAAAATTACATAAGAAATGACTATTTACGCAACGTTGTTAAAGGTTTTGATATTTTGATGATTTTTCTAAATTTCACTCGAAAATGTAGCGGGTTTTGAAAATTCGATTCCTTTTAGAAACAACAGGCTTCCGGTATTTACGGATTGTAATCGTTGTACCAAATTTCGTTGGAATCGCTCCTTCGTTCGTGAGATATCGTTTCCATAGACACACTGACACACACATTATCTCAAAAATGTTCGATTCGTGTGCAGGAATGCTTGAAACGTGCTCTCCCGTCGAAAACTCGAATTTAAATTTTCGACCCCGTCACAATACTTTCCTTGGGGCGCGGTAGCCCATTGGTTAGCGCGCTGGAGTTGCACTCGGTAGGCCCGGGTTCGATTCCAGCCACTGCCAAAAACTGCCGCCGTGTTCACGCGGAGTACGATCACGTTAAACATGTGGGTCCGTAAGTCCTTCCGAGAGGTTGGTGGTAGGGGAAGGAGGGTACGGTCCCTGTGGATGCCTCCCCCACTGGGTTCCGGTCCAAATTGGGTGGCACTTCCCGGCCGTCCAAACAGTTACCTTACACCTTTCTGGTAGGTCGGACGGTCTGGGTCTCAACAACAACAATACTTTCCTTATATACATACTATGTATATGAGTAAAATAAAACATAGTTCTTAGGATCTTCTACACTATTATTTTACCGTGAAAGAAGTAAAGCCATTGCTTAATGTAGGGAAAGTCATGTGCTGCACATATTAGATTTCACTTTCCCTATATACAGGGTGTCCCAGAAAGGACTCCCGAACTTTAAAAATGAATATCTCGGAAATGGTTGCAGATGAAATTGTGAAATAAAGTGTATGTTTATTGGGCAGCCAGTAAAATTTACATACCGTGGTTTTAAAAAATAGTTGAACATTTTCTCAACAGATGGCGCTGATAGGCAACAATAGTCAAATCAGCTTCAACGCTTCCTTTTCTTTCAAATTTTGGGAACAAATAACAAATATATATATATATTTTTTTGATCCGGACCTTTCGATACTTGAAATCTACGTTGAAAACTTCGCCTTGTCTCCGCCGGGCTGTGATTCAACCGATGGTATGTATTCCAGCACAATGAAAATCGTTTGAATCGCAGCCCGACGGAGAGAAGGCGTAGCTTTCAACGTAGATTTATTTCATTTGGTACAATTATTACAATCCGTGAATACTGGAAGTCAATAGATTTTAAACGCCATCGAATGTTAGGAAGTTCCCCTATTTTTCAAATGAATTTTTAAATTACAAATAAATAAAATTAATTTTTAAATTACAAATAAATAAAATGAATTTTTAAATTGCAAATAAATAAAATTAATTTTTAAATTACATATTAATAAAATGAATTTTTAAATTACAAATAAATAAAATGAATTTTTAAATTACAAATAAATAAAATGAATTTTTAAATTACATATAAATAAAATGAATTTTTAAATTACAAATAAATAAAATGAATTTTTAAATTACAAATAAATAAAATGAATTTTTAAATTACAAATAAATAAAATGAATTTTTAAATTACAAATAAATAAAATGAATTTTTAAATTTCAAATAAATAATAATTTTATTTGTAATTTTTATACTAAAATGAAAGCTATAAACTGTGGAATGCTAGCTTGACTCATTCTTCAGATATTGTACGTTTTCCAGATAAATGTATTTAAAAAATAAATAAAGTGAACAGTAGTAAGTATTATCAAATATGTAACACTTTGCGATACGTTTCGTGACTAATTTAGCAAAATATTGTCAATTTGGCGACTTTTTTATCTAGTACCACATTGACAAAAATATCGACAATTTGGAAAAAAAGACGTTAAAGTTACGAAAATGACGCCAAATTAATGAATTAATAATAATTAACGCATTTCAATATAATATATTGCTTAGCAGATGTTAGCAATATTTTCAATTGCCAAGTTATATTCGTGTCCAATTGTCAAGTTAATTTGTTACTTCAAAATAATTTTACATGCTGTCATCCAGAAATGCGCCAAATGTCAGTGTGCTTTTTAACGTTAAAAACATTGTGCAGTGGATCTTGTCCATCACTATTTCGCACTGAAAATAGTAAAGTACGAGTATTTGCATTATGTAGCGAAAGTCATGTGCTGATCAGATTTTTATTACTGTGGAAGGAAGTTTTATTTGACTGTCCTATAACTACTGTTTCCTGTAACATTTTCGAGATATCGACAACGCCTTTTTATGTAGTCGAGTAGACAACTATTTTGTACATTTATTCCGATGAAAGAAAGGTATTAGAGGGAGAGAGAAATTGTACTTCAAATCATCCCTTCAAATATATCTGATGGTAAAATAAGTTTCCGGTGAAAAAAGGAAACTTAATCGAAGAAGTCTCTTTCTTGCTCTTCAGTACGTAGGTAATCGGCCGGTATTTGATTCTCGACATATTATATTTTGATAAAAGAAGGAAATATTTTTATCAACTCTGATATTTTTATTTCACCTTAGAGTAACTTGATGAAAGATTACGTTGATGACTCTTGGAAAAATGTGCTTAAAATAAGTGATCATAAAAGTTTTATTACTTCCCTATATACATAGTATAATGTATATATGGAAAGTATTGTGACGGGGTTGGAAATTCGAATTCGAGTTATCGACGGAAGAGCACGTTTCAAGCCTCTTTCAACTCGAATCGAACGTTTCTGATGTAACGTCTGTATGTGTGTGTGTCCGCGATATCTTCTGAACGAGTGGAGCGTTTTAAACGAAATTTGGTGCAACTGAATACTGGAAGCCTATTGATTTTAAACACAAATGAATGTAGGGAAGACCCCCCCCCTCCCCCCAAATTTTCGAATGAAATTTTGAAAAAAATCATAAAAAAATCAGAACCTTTAATAATGGTACGCAAATAATCATTTCTTACCCAAACAACACAAGGATGTCTTAAATCAATCCTGTGGAAGTCATATGCAGGATTATGCGACTTCCTAAGGAAGTCCTGAAATCTCCCAGAGTCATCCAGAGGGTGTCCCGTGGAAGTCAAATTGAGACACTTTTGGTAGTACTGTGGGCATCCTTTGTAGGATGCTTTCCGGAATTTTTAGTATGCGTTTAGGCTTACTATGGGATTCTGTAGGAACTTGTTGGATGCTTCTTGACATATTCCTGGACGCTTTGGGGATCTCTCAGGATAGTTTTTGGATGGATATAGGCTTGTTTTAGGAATTCACTGGATGCTTCCGGACATATTACTGGACACTTTTGGGATTTTTCAGGATAGTTTTTGGATGGATATGGGATTTTTTAGGATCCTTTTGGGATTTTCCAGGATAGTTCTTGGATGGTTACAGACTTGTTATAGGAACTTATTGGACGCTTCTTGACATATTACTGGATGCTTTTGGGATTCTTCAGGATAGGTTTTGGATGGATATTGGCTGTTATAGGATGGTTCTTGACATATCACTGGACTCTTTTAGGATTTTTCAGGACTAATGTCAGCTGATTATAGAATTTGTTTTGGAACTTTTTAGATGGTTCTCAATATATTGCAGAATGTTTCTGGGGTCTTTTTCTTTGTGTATATTTTGATAAATTTTGCTATTTATGATAAATAGCAAAAATAATAAACAGCCAAAATTTATCAATATTTTCTTTGTTAAAGTTTTTTATTATTTAAAAATTACTTTAAATAAAGATTAAATATTCCAAAATTATTTTCAAATAGTTTTATTATATTTCTACCAATTTCACACTCACTTTGAAATAGCCTAAAATTTAGTCAATAGTTAAATCAATAGTGCTTGTATCAGTACCAATCAATTTTACTAATAAGAATTTTAAAAAGCACTCATGTATTATAAGCAGTGATTGGAAAAAACTGCTTTATTTTGTAGTGAACTAAAACTACTCTTTTTTTTTTAAAAGTACTGACTACAAACCACTTTTAAAATGTATTCACTGCATAACTACTTTTATAAGATGAATTTGTCCACAGCTTCAATTTGCACAAAAAGTTGAGGATATGGGTATACTATACTTTAGTAATTTAACATATTTAATTTACTGATCAACTTACCATACCAACTTTAAGCTTTTACCCACTTCTGAAAACAATAAAATAAAACAAAAGTATAAAGTAAAAAATATTTATTTAAAAATATGGTTGTTCATTTTTAGTAGAATTTGCAATCAGATAAGCAGGATCTTTTGGGACATAATACATCTGAATATATCCATATAAAAAATGAACTTCATGAGGCAATGGCCTTCCTAACCCTGCAGCATCGGAACTATTGCATAGTTAGTTTCTCCTTGTTCTCTCTCAGGAACAGGCATATGCGTTCGACAGCAGAATGCATTGAGTTTCATCTCATCTTATTTGGTATTATGAGATAGGTAATTAGCTCCGAAGATATCTTGTCAGCTAAAACAGCCGACATTTTTGATTTATTCCAAAGAGCTTGGCACTTTACAAGTCGTACATCGTTGCACAGAACATCAAATTTCGTACAAAGGATCACATATGTAGAATGGCACCTTGTTTGTTTATTGAAAGAATGTTAAAAGTAAGATCAAAACTTTATACAAACTAGTTATTTACCATATCGTTCTACTAGATACACTACTTATTTTTAAAAGTAGTGTGTTACACTACAAACTATGATGAAAAAGTAGAGACTACTGCAGTTTCGTTACTTCTGGCCACTGATCTGTTAATTTTTATTGTCACTTTGGTCAGTAACTGTCATGAATTTTTACCATTATAGTAGTCATAAAATTTGGTAGACATATTTCATAAAATCTGAGGAGATGCATGGCATGTATTCCTAAACTAAAATAACACTAGATATCATAAAATCTGAGGAGATGCATGGCATGTATTCCTAAACTAAAATAACACTAGATATCATAAAATCTGAGGAGATGCATGGCATGTATTCCTAAACTAAAATAACACTAGATAACTCTAGATATATCAATATCATTATTGTACAATAAAAACACAAAAGTTTGAAATCATTATTTATTTGAAGCTTTCTTTACAGAATACAATCTTCTCTCTTTTGCATGTCTCAGTCAATTTTTTTTAATGACATCTTCAATATCGGATCTTGTCACATTCTGACCACCACCTTGAATAGGCATTACAGCATCTATTTGGGATAAAAATTAATATACATTAAAGAAACAGATAAGGAGTTACCTACAGGGGCCCTGTTTGCAAAAAGATATCTGACATTTTATTTGAGGCTGTGTTACAGGAGCTTGAGAACGAGATTTTGCTTTTTTTATTCCTTAAACCTAATCTTTGGTGCCGTTATATGGATGATGTATTTATTATTTGGAACCATAGTTTGAGTGACTTCCTTAATCTTTTGGATAATGTCAATGATTTTTACACCTCTATTAATTTTACTATTGAGTCTAATTTTTCTTTACCTTTTCTGGATGTTCTTGCTTCCCATAACTCTCTTGGGTTTCATACTTCTGTTTTTCGTAAACCTACTTTCACTAATTCTTGTATTCCCACTAACTCCTCTCACCCAATTTCTTCTAAAAAAGCCTTTTTTAATGCTTATCTTAATCGTGCATTTAATATTTATTCATCTATTTTATTCAACTATTTCAGCTTTAGTTATTGAGTTAGTTGTACAGAAAGCACCAACTAGAGTACAGAAAGCACCACATAGAGTACTTTTACAGAAAGCACCAACATTCATAACATTATTTACAATTTTAAGATTTTATTTAGAAGCTCTAACTCTGAGATTTTAAGTGCTGAAATTCTCTATTTTTATGAAAAGTGCTTAAATATTTATTTTATTTAAAAGAACTAAAATTTATAATTTTACTTGAAAGCAGATTTTTATGAAAAAGTGATAAAAATTGAGATGTTATTTAAGTGTTAAAATATGCAATTTTGTTTAAAAGCACTAAATTATATATTATTTAAAAGTGCTTGAAATCACAATTTTAAACATATGAAAAGAGCACGACGTATACAATAGAATTACTGGCTAGACCATCAAATTGCACGACTGTAAATTCAAGAGTGAAATTTCAAGATGTGAATTTATTTTTTCAAGAATTTAAAGACAAGTACTATCCCTGACATTTTCATATCTTAATTTAGAAAGCATAGTGTAAATACTGATTGTAGTTATACTCACCAATAGCAATATCACCAACTTTCAGAGCAGAGAATCAATCATCTTTTGGTGTTCCCATACCAGTTGTATTCTTCTGCTACAGCATCTGCAATCGAATGTTGTATCAATGCCTAGTGTCATCAGCATAAATAGTCCCTCCTAGTCCTCTGAATCTGCTATACTGCAAGAATATAATAAAAATTGCTGTAGTAAAATTCAAACTCAACATAATCAATAATTTGTACACTTTAGTAGAACAGAGCAACAATTAAATAACAAAGATAGGATATTCCCTAAATATAACATTGTTTAGATTAACTGGCTAATAAAATTAATGTGAACAATTTTCACACAAATTTGTTTCATAGCGATTAATCAGTATCTATCTTGACACCATCATAAAAAAAAAAATTGAAAAATTATCTTTTCCAACTATAAACTGAATCGTTAGAATGCATGTGCATTATTATAGGATGTATATGCTGGGGGCAGCCACATATGCATCCACACAGCGAGTTACTATACCTTTTGAAAACTTAATGAATGCAATTAATCTTTGCCATAAATCCCAGGCAGTGTTGTGTACATTTTCCAGTTTTGAATAAAACTGAAATAAATACATTTTAAAAATATATAAATACATGGTAGTCAATTTATTACATGGTAAGTCAATTTATTAATTACTTATAAGGGAAGAGCCACATACTTTTAAATATATTAATAATCATTACTACAAAAAAGTGGCAAAGTGTAAATTAGATACATTTTTTTTTTCTGTTTTGAAATAATGAATACCTGAACTTTATTTTTGCTTTTAGTTTAAATTCTTGATTTTAATCATGCATTGTTAATAATTGAAAATTCATGAAACAAAATAGAAAAAAAAAAGAAACATACAAGTTCAGTGCCACCAGCTGGAGTCATGGCGAATGCCTCAACATTTATCAGTTCTTCCTCACAGGTGGCTGGGAGGGAAAGGTCTATTAGCCCTTCTGCTTCTGGTCCTGATGCTAAAAGAAAACAATGTTTAACATTCATGCACATAATATGTACATAAAATACATTCGCATCAGAATATAAATGATTCTTTTTAAAAATGAATACATAGAAGTAACAAAACATCAGAAATTTCCATATATAATGTGACCATGAAATCTAAGCTCTAGTGCAGAATTGATTATAGACAACTGTAAATACTTTCGATTATACAGACAATTATATCCTGCTCACCCTCATAAAATATTTTCAAATGTTAAAGATCAGTTTCTTCCAGCAAACAAAAAATACTTTGAAACGTATCACTTTAAGCAAGTAAAGTGTAACAATTTTCTAAAAAATGCATGCACTACCTGACACAGAAAAAGCAACACCACTGAGCTGGCCGTGGCCGATGTATGTAAATGATATGCAAGTAGATCAGGTGATTAGAGTGGGGACAATAGGAATGAAAATGGCAGATGAGCCAACTATACTGTCTGTCGCCTATGGAAACCTACTTTTTATTTCAGAAGACATATGCCTGGAGAGATGCCTGGCCAACGCTGCTGAAGTCCATTTCAAACAATTGGACGATCGTGCGATGGGATTCATTTCAGGTCTAAGTATGGTAGAATGGTCATAACGGCACTGAAACACACGCAGATGTGTTTACTGTTCAAAGGATTCGGAGAAAATAGATTGAAGGGCATGTGAATTGTCGCAGTGGACAATTGTGTCCATTCAGAAGTACGTCAGCACACATTGATAGACACATTCGAAGGCATGCGGTGACGGTATCACAAATGACAACTGTCACAACTATCACAAATGACAACATTGCAGAATTTGCAGGGTACATTGGATGTTCCAATATCAGCGAGAACAGCTTCTCAACGATTGGCCGAAAGCTGCTTGCACTCAAACCATCCTTTACGAAGACTCACATTGACGACAAGACACTGATGTGAGAGATTGCAATGGTGTCAGATATGTCAAAGCTTCCTAGATGACTGAATGGAACAGGGTAGTGTTCAGCGATGTGTCTTGGTTCTGCTTGTCAAATGACAGTCATCATGTGAGAATCTGGAGACGACATGGAAACAGATCTAATCCTGCTGTGACTGTTGAACGCCATACTGCTTGACAATGTGGCATTATAGTTTGGGGTGCGTTGATAGCCAGTCACCTCTGGTTCACATCAGAGATACAATGGCAGCACAACAATATGTGGATGATATTCTGTGGTCGGTTGGTGACCATTTTTGAAAGTTGTCTTTTCCAAAACAATTTTATTATCCCAAACAATTTTATTATTTCTTCCAAACAATTGAATTATTATATAACATAAATTAAGAAAATATTACTAACAATCTTTAATCTCTTCTGGTTCAATCTAATATTTACGAACAGAACATAAGTTTACAGCATATCAACAAGTCACTAACTAAAGTGATTCCATCACAAAACACAAAGGGTCCTAATTAAAATTACTTTAGAATATTTATTACACTTTAGCAAGTCCCTTGTTTTACAAACAATCATTTTCACAAATCATTAAATAAATTGACAGAATTTAGAAAATGAAATCTGCATACGCATTTTTTGTCTTACAATAATATTAAAACAACTTAATGTAAAGCTTTGGCTAGGATGGTAGAGAACTAGCAGTCTTCACAAATAAGGTCTTTGGTTCAAATCCAAGTGAATACTTAAATTTTACAACTCATGCCGCCATCTGTTGCTACCATAACCAGAAACTAAGAATTACGTGAAAATTATAAATGAAAATTGTAGATAAATATTGGCATCTTGCGACATTAAATAGTACAAGCTACTATTACAGCATTAACTTCCTCCATTAATAATGCACTGTATATAATTGTGATGACGAGAAAAATAAAGACAAATAATAAAAATGCATTTAACATAAATATTGAAACTTAAATTTGCTGCAAACATTTTCAGTGTATAAAAGCAATAAAATAAGATAATTAACAAATTTCTAAAACATCTGATAAAATAAGTATTTTATGTACATGCAGTAATAAAATGACCCGATTCATAACTGTCTAAAATGCTAATTCAAAATTAGCCGAAATTTAGAGCATCTGTGTATGTCTATTTTACAACTTCCGAGTATTATATAATCATGTGCACATCAATAATTTTATTTACAATTGTTTCTTAATGTGAATACTCCTATGCAACAATGCCTTTTGCATTTTTTTTTAGCAAATGTTCTATTTTGATGAAATTCTGCAAAACACTTTCTGGCTTGATTTTCAGTTTTTTTTGGCAAATAATTAAAAATATTAATTTTTATAAATTATTCTTTCAAAAATGCTAAAGGTTTCCTACAGAAAAAAGAAACTATTAGATGACAACAATGATTTTGAGGAATGTGAATTAGGTGGAGAAAAACTCTGTACAGTAGCATGTGTTTTAATTATTTAGACAATATGTTTTAATATTTTCATAACAATTGTGCCTTTGGAAAAATTTCTATCATATAACTTTTATTTTTTAACACCATATGCATTGATTACTACCTACTTTTGTATTTTCTAATAGATATTTCCTCTGGAATAAAAATCTTCTGTTCCAGAAAATAATCTTCATTCATGTGAACGAGTACTTTAAAATATAGTTTAAAATGCAGTACCATAAATGCTAAAAATTTCAGAAAAGATGCTACTTAATGTAATAGTCTGACTTGGTAAAACATTCAAACTTCCTGATAATTACATTTTTGCATGCATATTCAAATAAGGAACTGGTAAGTGACTACCTGTAGAGTAATATTTCTAAATTCACTAACTTCTTGCAGGTTCCATATAATATATAATTTACTCAAAGTTGATACTTTATATTTGATGCAAAGCTGTTCTACAGCGTTTATTTGCAAAATTGCTTCAACAAGGCAATTGTGAATCCATTTCTTCCCTTACATTACATACAAATATTCAAAGCTCTATAACTATATAATTAGTTCTGGGACTCTTTTCTTGAACCCGAAAACAAGTAATCTTTATTGCATTTATCCCTTTTCTCATAAATTTAGAAGGTAAAAGAGTAAATATAAAGCCTAATCCACATGTGAAGTTTCCGATATTGTTTCTGCAGTTCAAAATAAAGACTCTTCACTTACCTCCTAGTCTTGCTTCAATTACCTTATGGCACATGAACTTGTTATGTCGCAGTTAATGTTTATAAATAAAGTGCATTCGAAGGTCAGTCTCAACTTAAATTTAGGTTTAAAAATAACACAAACATTACAAATTATAATTGTATTTTTTACACGCCATTTCCTAAATTTTAGTTTTTATTTAGCAAACAATATTCAGCAATCCTGTTCCCAAGCAACATTAAGCAATCAACCATGCTGATAAGACAAGATTATAAAGAAAAGTTGTATACCCTAACTGTAGACATGAAAATTCATAACTTTCGCTTAATAGCAAGTGGCCAGTATGTAGTTTTAAGCTTAATGGCCACTATTGCAGAATTTTAGTAAAATCCACAAGTATGGTTATACATAATAAGGGCCTGATTATGTACTGAGGTGAGTGATATCTATTTTCTGGACTACCTAACTGGAACATTTAGTTTACATTAAGTGTTACAAAACTGATAACATTAGCCGAATAAATCTACCATTCATGATTACAATAAGCTCTATTGTATCAGAGTTGAAAAAAAAACCAACTTAATTTAGGAAGAGATAGCCTACTTGAGTTTTTGTGCATTTCTCCGTTTGTTTCTGAATTTTTGTTTTAGTACTGGTTCGTTATTATGAATGTTTTGAAATTAAAATAAATTAACTATGTTTTCCTAATTATTATCATAAATATCTTTTAGATAAATGGTAAATATCAACATTAAAATTATGATCAATAGTAAATAAGAGCAAGAACAATTTCATTTATTAATCAATAATATAAAAGTTATTGCCAATTTTCCCTCTCCTAAGAGAATGTAAACATAAATGGTTATATGGTGCAAGTTTTGTAAATGTATTCTACTAGTGAGTTTTCTATCCTTTTAAGAAGGAAAACAGTTTCAATATCAATTCTGCATTATATATTATACATGTGTAATATCAATATACCTTATACCAAATACAACCTGCAAATCTTGTGCACATTAAAACAAATTCTTGTTAAAAATTTATTTGTATTAAATTTAACATATAAATAAACGTAATACAACAAAAAAACTGAATTTCAGGCAAAGAAAATTTATATTTGGTGATTGTGTACTGTAGAGAGGAAATATACACAACCCTTGTATATGAAGGTAAAAAAAAATGAAATTGCCTTTTTTATATTAAAATTTATGCAACAATTTCATAACAATTACAGCTGAAGAATTATAGATAGATTCATAGAGGTACAGTGGAATCTCATTACAACGAATTTCTAGGGACCGCAGTAAAAATTCGTTATTTTGAAAACTTAAGTTAAAGTGAAAATTTAAAATGGGGGGCATTTAAAAAATTGAAGGTATAGGAAAAAACATAATGAAACCATATTATATGTTACGATATATTTTAAATTATATACAAATACAACTATTTCGGTTTTTTGTTGTCATTAATCAAAGATGCATTTTAGAATAAAGAGGAATAAATTTATCACACATATATTTAAATTACGTAATTGTATTGATTGTAGCAGTAGATTCTTTATGTGAAGTGTGAAGCATAATATAAAGCAAATCAAACATACCTAAAACTGCAAGTGGCCTTATTTCCAGGATAAGAAAAATCAATAACATATTCGAAAAATAGTCAGAAATTTTTGTTTGCACTGGAAGTGATAAAGAGTGTTTGTTAACAGTTTTCGATATCGCTTAACGAATAAAAATATTCAGTAACAGTTTTTTGCTTAGCTAAAATTCGATATTTGAAAGGACTGTTTGAAAAGATACTGGAGGGTCATATGGTACACATTCATCATTGCCACTCATCACCGTCTTTGTCTTCGCAGTTGCTACTATCAAGACTAGCTATAATATTACTAGTTGTCAAGTCTGAACATATAAAAGCTTACTCATTGTATCCAACATAATCAGAAGGTGCTATTGTTAAAGGAAAATTAAGCTCTTTGGACGCTGTAGCTCATAGATCTTTAGGAAAATCGACAGCTGTAGAATCCTAAAACAAATATATCATTCTTATCACATTCTAAAGAGAATACCCAACTTCTTCTAACAGTTCTGGATTATAAACTGGGACATATTTTGCCAAGCAACAAATATCATTGCAATGGCTTGTCTGAGGTTAATTGCCATACTAGTACTCATCATTCAAGTTCGCAAGTATGTTTTCAACAAGTAGTCAACGAAAATGAATTTAAACATTTTTTTATGATACCCTGATCGAGAGGCCGTAAAATTGAAATGCAGTTAGCAGGAATATTTTTTGTTATCCAGGCTCAGGTGTTGTTTTTGTAATTGCAGAGAAGCGATGAAACATTTTTAAAACAATGAGGTTTTGCGGATTTTCCAATCACTAGTGGGGTTAGTTTTTCTGTGCCAGTTGCATTACAACAAAAGAGAACTGAGATGCAAACTTTTGATTTTTTTTCACCTTTGCACTGTTCGCCTTATTTCGCCATAGTACGATTTGGTGGCAGTTGGTAGAAAAAGGCTATCTCATTAGCATTAAATATGTCTTAAAGTCTTTTCCTGTAGGGACACAAAACAGACTGCTCAGAAAGTTTTAAAATTTTGTTCTTTTTTTTAAAATCGCAGTTATGTAGAAGCAGCAATCCCACATTCCTTTGCAATATCAACTTGTTTTCTTCCAGATTGTACTGCTTCCAAAATTTCAACTTTTTCTTTTAAACAGAACTAACTGCTTTCACTTCTTTCGGACATTTTAAATCAGAAACAGAAAAGTACAGCTGTACAGCCAAATAAACTAACTACAGTACACGTTTAATGTACTCGACAATACTGCTAATCTCAATTTTCTTATCAGTTCATATATGAAAGAATTTTCAGGGAAAATAATCACATGTCCCTCCCCCCCCCCCCCCCATCCGGATGCATTATCTATACACCTGGTCATGTAGACAAAAATATCTAGATAAGGGGTGGTTGCTTCAGAAACCCCTTTCAGTTGCACATTTATTTCCAAAAGGATTATAATTATGAAATACCCTACTTAAAAAGTATATCTTTCCTTTAAAAATAAATAACTTTATTGCAAGTAAAAATAGAAAGGAGTATTAAATGTTATCATACTGAAATATTAAAATGCAACGTTATACAAGAAGGCTAAAATAACGGTTAGATGTTTTTTCTCAAATTTTACAACTTTTAGATCTAGAAAGGGGTTTCTGAGGTAAAATGAAAGAAAAAAATTCGTTAATGTGAAAAAACAAATGCTTTCATAGTTTAAATTCATTCGTTAATGTGAAAATATTTAATGAGGAAAGAATAGGAATTTTTTCAAAACATCGCGCAATATTCGTTAAACTGGTGTTCGTTGTAACGAGATTCCACTGTATACAAAAGAATAAAACCATAAAATGAAAACTAACAAAAAATATAAAATGTTATTTTGTATAGCATTGTGAAAAGAAACACTGATATTAATAGATCGAGTTCATTTAAAAAAATGAGTCCGTCCTTCATTCATGTTTTTTCCAAATTTAATGAATTAGATGCAATGGGATTTGATCGTTGCCTCGCATTTACAGCGTAAACAGCAGATTGAATCATGATATTTATTTCGAATGTAAATTCGGAACATAAAACGATCTTAAATGTTTAAAAATTGTGAATCTCTATAAAATATTCGTCAAATTATAATTAATTTCTTTATATTGCTTTGTTAAAAAGTACGGCAGAATTAGAGGTATAGTTGAGACACTTTTGTCGATCGGGAAATTCCGATTGACAACAATGTTTTGAATAGATGTTATGGCCAAATACACCTACAGTATGAAACATAGGCTAAAAAAAAAAATGCACTTTTTACAACAAAAGCATAAAAACTTTTATACGTATAGAAAATAAAAACTTACTTACTTTGTACTTTAGTTGGAATACCATGCGGTGCAACTATAAATTCAAACAAGCCAAGCCTAACCAGTAACCGGGGCTCCATTTCGCCAGCCCCCCCACCTCGGAATTTCAAAATTTCAATGATGTCATTCGTTTGTACTACGTTTGTACCTGATTGTACCGTCAAAATTTTCGTTTGTACCACTTCCGGAACGGGGTTATTCTCATTTCAAAGTGGGGGGCTGGCGAAACGGCAGCCCCCCCACCTCGGAATTTCAAAATTTCAATGATGCCATTCGTTTGTACTACGTTTGTACCGGATTGTACCGTCAAAATTTTCGTTTGTACCACTTCCGGAACGGGGTTATTCTCATTTCAAAGTGGGGGGGGGGGGCTGGCGAAACGGCAGCCCCCCCCACCTCGGAATTTCAAAATTTCGTCGATGCCATTCGTTTGTACTACGTTTGTACCGGTTTGTACCGTAAAAATTTTCGTTTGTACCACTTCCGGTATGGCGTAATTTCTATTTAAAAGTTGGTGACCTTGAGCTCCGGTAACCCCCCACCTCGAAATTTCAAAATTTCGTCGATGCCATTCGTTTGTATTACGTTTGTACCGGTTTGTACCGTAAAAATTTTCGTTTGTACCACTTCCGGTACGGCGTAATTTTAATTTAAATGTGGATGACCTTGAGCTCCGGCAACCCCCCCCCACGTCGGAATTTCAAAATTTCGTCGATGCCATTCGTTTGTACTACGTTTGTACCGGTTTGTACCGTAAAAATTTTCGTTTGTACCACTTCCGGTATGGCGTAATTTCTATTTAAAAGTTGGTGACCTTGAGCTCCGGTAACCCCCCACCTCGAAATTTCAAAATTTCGTCGATGCCATTCGTTTGTATAACGTTTGTACCGGTTTGTACTGTAAAAATTTTCGTTTGTACCACTTCCGGTACGGCGTAATTTTTATTTAAAAGTCGGTCACCTTGAGTTTCGGCAAGCCCCCACCTCGAAATTTCAGAATTTAGTTGATGATTCCATTCATTTGTGGGACGTTTGTACCGGATTGTACCAAAAAATGTTCGTTTGTACCACTTCCGGTACGGCGTTATTCTCATTTCAAAGTGAGGAGGGAGAAACATCAGCCCCCACCTAAGAATTTGAAAATTTCGTCAATGCCATTCGTTTGTACTACGTTTGTACCGGATTGTACTACCGTAAAAATATTCGTTTGTACCACTTCCGGTACGGTGTTGTTCTCATTTCAAAGTGGGCTTGCTTTAGAAACGGCAGCCCCGTTCACCTAGGAATTTCAAAATTTCGTCGATGCCATTGGTTTGTACTACGTTTGTACCAAATGGTACCGTAAAAATTTTCATTTGTACCACTTCCGGTACAGCGTAATTTTTATATAAATGTGGGTGTCCTTGAGCATCGGCAACCCCCCACCTCGTAATTTCAAAATTTCGTCGATGCCATTGGTTTGTACTACGTTTGTACCGAATGGTACCGCAAAAATTTTCGTGTGTACTACTTCCGGTACGGCGTAATATTCATTTCAAAGTGGGGGCTGGAAAAATGGCAGCTTTGACCTCGGAATTTTCATATTTCAATGACGTCGTTCGCATGTACTTCATTTGCATGGAATGTACCGCTAAAATTTTCATTTGTACCGTTTCCTATATATAGTTGTTCCCATTTCAAAGTGGGAGACTCCATTTCGCCCCTTCTCAGTTCCGAATTTCCAATATGCATCAAATAATTAAAGAACATGCTTTTATGACAATAAAATTTATATATGTATTAAAACATACAAATACAAATAAATATATTTTTACAAATCAGCACATTTATTCAGTACATTATTCAAATATTTTGCTTAAGCCGACGCAGTGGTCGAGTGGTCAAGGCGAGTGTTTCCACAGCAATCGCTCGACCGCCGAGTTGTGGGTTCGAGTCCCACGTAAAGCATGGATGTTTGTGTTGCGGGCGTAGTGTGTTCCGCCCCCCTCTGGTGCGCCTGGGGCAACGTCTTAGGACGGCTAAATGGTTCACGTTCTGGCCGCTGACGAAAGGCGAATGACGAAAGTCAAGTGCCTGGCCATTAATATATATATATATATATATATATATATATATATTGCTTAACATATATTTATACAAATATTCAACTCAATTTACATTTATATAAATATTTAGTTTAATTTACATTTTCCCAAATATTTAACTCAATTGACATTTATATAAATATTTAGCTCAATTTGCACTTATACAAAGTAGCACTTATACATACTAATACGAATATGTAGCACATGTACATTGAAAAATTTGAAGATATATTTCGGTATTTGTGAGTATTTAAAATAGGTTTCAGGAAATAAAGTATTTAAAATATTGATTAATTAAAAAATGTTATGTACCCAACACAATTGAGTATAATATAGTTTTAAAAGTAAAGTAGGAATTAGCTATCATGAATGTGAGAATTTGGTTACAAATCATTTTAATTGCATTCATTTAATTTTATTTATATAAAAATTAGCGAAATTCTTTGCAGAAGTACTGCTTTTACTGTCCTGCATATTAGTTTCCCTATAGAGTATAGGGAACTTATTTAACTGGGGCAAGTTTTCAACGGAAGAACACGTTTCAAGCATCCTAGAACAAGAACCGAACGTTTATGAAGTCATTTCTGTATGTGTTAGCACGTGTGAATACACGCTAATATACTGTTACGACGTATTCTCTGGAATCGTGGGTGTGCGTCCAGGATACAAGAAAGAATCCAAATTTCTGGATAACTAACACGTTTATAAGCACAACATAAACAGGAATAAGATACAGCAAATGGTTCGATAACTATCTCACAAGATTACTAAACAACTGCTAGGTACAGTAAAATAGCAATTAAATGCTCAGTTAATTTCACAAAACAGCGGATGCTATCCTGAAAACAATGACTTATCTCATAATTTCAATGTAGCTCGTATCACGTCAACTGCTCTCCAATTGAGCGATGACTCTTTTTATATATTCTCAGTAGAAACTGCCAGAAGGGGCTCATATCTCGTAGAATACTCGTCATTTTAAGAAGGTTCTCGAACATTCAAAATGTCGCCAATAAAACACCAAATCTGGCAACCATAGCTCGACAGTCCTGAAATGGCATCCCTAGACCCACATCATAGGAATGGCTGCCTGTACGGTGTTTCACTTCTGGTTCTCAAAAGTGCTTCCACTGAAGGCTTCATGATCGGGACAGTACATAGTGTATGTGTGTGCCTGTGAGTCCGCGGAGGTGTTATCTCACACGCGAATGAAGAGTTTTGAATATAATTTGGTACGATTATTGACCTCAGTGTATACTGTATTCCAATTGATTTTAAATGTAATCGAAAGTTTGGAAGACCCCCCCCCCCCCTCCCCCATATTTTGAACGAAAGCTTGAAAAAATCATTAACCAGAACTTTCAATAATGATAAAAAAAAAATCATTTCAGACGTAATTGATAGACAAATGATAGAAACTTTAGAATGTTAGAATGAACCATTCTCGAGATACTACACAAGTTTCGAATAAATTTTTTAAAAAATTATTAAAGCAAATTAAGAATCTGAATGCTGTTAAATGTTTAATTATTTCATACATAATATCCACTTAGAAAACGATTGACATACCACATACGACATTTCGAGATATTGCACATTTTTCATGTAAATTTATTCAAAACATAATGTTAAATTAAACAAGAAAGATCAATCATGCATAAGCATTGATTATGAAACACTTTCCAACTGAAATGTAATTTCATTTAAAAATTTCTGAAATGTGATACATTTAGTGGTGATATCTTTTACATTATCACAGTACTACAGTAATTTATTATACTTAAATATTTAAAACTGTATCGAAATATAAATCATCTGATTCTTTATGCAAAATCAATGAATATTTCATTCATATAACTTGTATTCCAGACTCCAGAGCTAAATAATTTTGTGTGAAAAAAATTCAGCAATTCTTATGTAATTCATCTTACAATCGCTTGAGATATTTGCATTCTGCATATGTTAAAATTAGGCTTCGTTGAAGAAATAATAAAACTTTAGGGATCATTTAAAATCACAACTATTGTAATTGCATAGGCACGGAATTTAGGTACACAGATAATACACAGATAATATATGTGTGTATGTGTATGTACTCAAAGTATTGGAATCGTGCCGAAGATCGGAACTCGAATTTTCAAAGAATCTACACGTTTTGGGACTTCTAGAACACGAAAAAACTATTTTTAGGAAGACGTCTGTGTGTGTAAGGGTGTATCTGTGTATGTTTCTGTGTATCTGTGTGGATATTACATCCACTCTAATTGAAAAACTAATGGACCGAATTTCATACAATTTGGTAGGTATGTTTTTTGTGGGAAATCCTGATGTTCATTAGATTATAGTACGATTCGTAATAAAAGAATTTGCCTTCTTTGGGGAAATGGCCGCAGAAATTGCCTTTATCCACTCTAGCTAAAAACTAATGGAAAAAATTTAACAAAATTTGGTGCATAATATTTCAATAACCTACAAGTGATTTATATACCAAATTTAACAAAATTTTGTATATAAATCATTTGTAGGTTATTCTAGTACGATTCGAGAAAAAGGAACTGGCTATTTTTGCGAAATGGCCTGCAAAAATCGTTATATATAAAAATATAAGACTACGTGTGTTCAATTATATCAATTAAATTCCTATTTTATACGTGATTTTTGACAACAAAAAGAATAAGACTAACCCCATTACTCTAGGACTAGCCGTTCCTGAGATATTCTAGTTTTTTCGCGTTTTCGCTACTCCACCTTTGACAATAAGTCCAGCTATCAAATGAGAACCAAATTTAAGTTTAACGTGTAAATTCAATGTCATTTAAAATACTTATGGTTGTTATTTTATGCAGATAAACTCAAATTATTATTGAATAAATAAAGAGAACGAATATGAGTCTGCAGGGAAAGACATGTGCTGCCCACATCAGAATTTTAATTTTATCAGAATATAAAATTTAAAAAAAATGAAAAATTGTTATCTAAAAAATTTATTTTAAAATGTGAAGCCTCTCTCATATGCACTACGTTTAAACAAATGGAAAGATATTTATTATATAATATATCTCTCTTTTCTTTCTGGAAGATATCCCAAAGTCAGAATTTAATTGAATTTGTTTTTTTCCCTATATTAAATAATTTTTAATTAAGAAACTACTTAACATATTTTACTGAATTTTTTATATATATTCTATGGGATAATGTGAATATTTCCTAAAAATTTCGAAGCAATTCGTGAATTTTAAATTTACTTAAAAAATGTTTGAAAAATTAGGTCCCATAGGGTTCAATGTATTTCATTTTTTCAACCCGGGTTCAATAAAAACTAATTGGGTGATATTATTTATTTATATTCCCATAGGGCCTACAGACCGTCTGAACAACATACTAAAATTTCATTTTGATAAAGTCATTTTTACGGCAGTTATCGTGCTAACGGACAGACAGACAGACAGACAGACAGACAGACAGACAGAATGAACAAGGCATAAACACTTTTCAACTTTGTTGTAAAGTGTTAAAAAAAGGGAAGAAAGTATCGCCACATATAACACTTAGTAACAGTGTAGTAACACCTTCCACATACAATATTATGCAACATTATTCATATAAATCTAGATCATTCCATTCACTGGAAAAAATACATTTTGACAGTGATAGTAATTTGACGCCTATGAATTCGCCAATAGTAATTTATTTCATGTAATTGATATTAAACAGATGTTGATGTCATTTCATGATATTGTAATTAAGTAAACGTGAATATGAGAAGGTCATTCGTTTGGACTAGTAATTTGCCCAAAGCACCTAATTTCAATTGACGTCGTACTATTTTAATACCAAAAACATTGTTCTGTGGACCTTGTACACCATTGTTTCGCCGTGAAAGAAGTAGAATCATTGCATTATGTAGGAAAAGTCATGTTCTGCCCACATCAGATTTTTTAATCCATTCTGAGCCAGCTGATAATTAATTTGCACAAGCAGCTTGCTAGACAATTCTATGAAACAAAACATTGCAAATTTCCTTATTATTAGGCCAATTAGCAATTGCACACCAGGGTATCACCGAAAAAAGTTTAAATATGAATTACAATTACTGCTTACAGGAAATTACAAGAAAGAAAGAAGGCCGCCGCTCTGACGTCGCAACCTTTCAGTGGACTAATCCCATCTCCTCGAACGAGTATCAATTTAGTACTTGTGAAATTTCAGAAAATGTAACATTGAGTAATTAGATTGCATGCTATTGAAGAATTATCTCATTGTATACAAAAAATATAAAATAATAATATTATAACTTCTATCAGCATAAAGTTGTACAATGTAGCATTAGTAATATACTAACGTAATATTTTGAACTTTTTTTTTTTTTTAAATTAAAGTACCTGTACAAGCAAGTATTTCTTTAATTCTCTATCCTTTCACTCGAAATGTCTTCGAAACTAAAGATCGATATAAATAGTAGGCGACAAAAGTATGTATTAGAAAATTTAGTTTCTAACAGATTCCTTTTGAAATTTGCCGCAAAAGGCAACACTCCTCTAGCAGGATGACCATACTTATCTCATACCTAATAAAAATATATTTCCTTGAATTCCTTTAAATTAAAAACACTTGTCAGAAACGTAAGGATTTCCCTCAAAATCTAAACTGCTGATTAATTTTAAATGCAGAAATAATGAAAAAATAGACCAAATTACTAATTAATACTCATAACAAACTAAGATTAATAATTAAAAGCAATTAAAAGAGTTCAAAACATAAAACAATAAGAAGTTATCTTGTTGAACACCAATGTTTGTCACAGAAATGTCAGTTTTATACTGGAACGTGGTGGTGTCCATGTACACAACTAGTTTCAAAAATTATAATATTCCATTAGTAAATAGTCCCCCTTCTCAAATTTAATGTCTTGCATATTTTCTATAAAGCTATAAAAATAATTTTATTACCTATGTAATTGTACAAATAAATATATGATATATGAATATCACTAGAAACATGGTATGATTAATAAAAACAATATGATATTTCTTAATGACAGATTAATTGATTTGCATAATTTTGAATCCAGGTAAATTTGAATTACAAAGTACAAGATCTTATTGGCATTGATAATCACCTAATGACATTTTGTCTTACAGAAAAGACTATGATGGAAAATTAAACTGTAACATTAAGAAGATATATCATGTAAGCTTAAGATGTACAGCATGTAAGCTTAGATGTACGGCATGTAAGCTTAAGAATTGGTACAAACGAAAATTTTTATGGTATAATATCCGGTAATTATCCGGTTCAAACGTAGTCCAAACGCATGGCATCGGCGAAATTTTGAAATTCCGAGGTGGGAGGATTACCGATGCTCAAGGCCACTCACTTTTAAATAAAAATTACGCCGTACCGGAATTGATACAAACGAAAACTTTCACGGTACAATCCAGTACAAACATAGTACAAACGAATGGAATCAACGAAATTTTGAAATTTCGGGGTGGGGGTTGCCGATGCTCAAGGTCACAGACTTTTAAATGAAAATTACGCCGTACCGGAAATGGTACAAACGAAAATTTTCACGATACAATCCGGTACAAACGAATGCAATCATGAACTAAATTCTGAAATTTCGAGTTGGGGGGCTTGCCGAAGCTCAAGGTAACCGACTTTTAAATAAAAATTACGCCGTACCGGAAGTGGTACAAACGAAAATTTTTACGGTACAAACGTAGTACAAACGAATGGCATTAACGAAATTCTGAAATTTCGAGGTGGGGGGTTGCCGAAGCTCAAGGTGACCGACATTTAAATAAAAATTACGCCGTACCGGAAGTGGTACAAACGAAAAAATTTTCGGTACAAACCGGTACAAACGTAGTACAAACGAACGGCATCGACGAAATTTTGAAATTTCGAGGTGGGGGGTTGCTGGAGCTGAAGGTCACCCACTTTTAAATAAAAATTACGCCGTACCGGAAGTGGTACAAACGAAAATTTTTACGGTACAAACCGGTACAAACGTAATACAAACGAATGGCATCGACGAAATTTTGAAATTTCGAAGTGGGGGGTTGCCGGATCTCAAGGTCACCCACTTTTAAATGAAAATTACGCCGTACCGAAAGTGGTACAAACGAAAATTTTTACGGTACAAACCAGTACAAATGTAGTACAAACGAATGGCATCGACGAAATTTTGAAATTTCGAGGTGGGGGGGTTGCCGAAGCTCAAGGTGACCGATTTTTAAATAAAAATTACGCCGTACCGGAAGTGGTACAAACGAAAATTTTTTCGGTACAAATCGGTACAAACGTAGTACAAACGAACGGCATCGACGAAATTTTGAAATTTCGAGGTAGGGGGTTGCTGGAGCTGATGGTCACCCACTTTTAAATAAAAATTACGCCGTACCGGAAGTGGTACAAACGAAAATTTTTACGGTACAAACCGGTACAAACGTAATACAAACGAATGGCATCGACGAAATTTTGAAATTTCGAAGTGGGGGGTTGCCGGAGCTCAAGGTCACCCACTTTTAAATAAAAATTACGCCGTACCGGAAGTGGTACAAACGAAAATTTTTACGGTACAAACCAGTACAAATGTAGTACAAACGAATGGCATCGACGAAATTTTGAAATTTCGAAGTGGGGGGTTGCCGGAGCTCAAGGTCACCCACTTTTAAATAAAAATTACGCCGTACCGGAAGTGGTACAAACGAAAATTTTTACGGTACAAACCGGTACAAACGTAGTACAAACGAACGGCATCGACGAAATTTTTAAATTTCGAGGTGGGGGGTTGCTGGAGCTCAAGGTCACCCACTTTTAAATAAAAATTACGCCGTACCGGAAGTGGTACAAACGAAAATTTTTTCGGTACAAACCGGTACAAACGTAATACAAACGAATGGCATCGACGAAATTTTGAAATGGGGGGTTGCTGGAGCTCAAGGTCACCCACTTTTAAATAAAAATTACGCCGTACCGGAAGTGGTACAAACGAAAATTTTTTCGGTACAAACCGGTACAATCGTAATACAAACGAATGGCATCGACGAAATTTTGAAATTTCGAAGTGGGGGGTTGCCGGAGCTCAAGGTCACCCACTTTTAAATAAAAATTACGCCGTACCGGAAGTGGTACAAACGAAAATTTTTACGGTACAAACCAGTACAAATGTAGTACAAACGAATGGCATCGACGAAATTTTGAAATTTCGAGGTGGGGGGGTTGCCGGAGCTCAAGGTCACCAACTTTTAAATTAAAATTATGCCGTACCGGAAGTGGTACAAACGAAAATTTTTACGGTACAAACCGGTACAAACGTAATACAAACGAATGGCATCGACAAAATTTTGAAATTTCGAGGTGGGGTTTGCCGGAGCTCAAGGTCACCCATTTTAAAATTAGAATTACGCCGTACCGGAAGTGGTACAAACGAAAATTTTTACGGTACAAACCGGTACAAACGTAGTACAAACGAATGGCATCGACGAAATTTTGAAATTCCGAGGTGGGGGGGCTGCCGTTTCGCCAGCCCCCCCACTTTGAAATGAGAATAACCCCGTTCCGGAAGTGGTACAAACGAAAATTTTGACGGTACAATCCGGTACAAACGTAGTACAAACGAATGGCATCATTGAAATTTTGAAATTCCGAAGTGGGGGGGCTGCCGTTTCGCCAGCCCCCCCACTTTGAAATGAGAATAACTCCGTACCGGAAGTGGTACAAACGAAAATTTTTACGGTACAATCCGGTACAAACGTAGTACAAACGACCGTCATCATTGAAATTTTGAAATTCCGAGGTGGGGGGGGGGCTGGCGAAATGGAGCTAGTAACCGGTACGGTAGAGGAAGCACCGAATCACAAAGCCACGCATGCGCGAAAAACTCCATGCTCCAATAGCGGCGGCGTTTGAGCTGGCTCCTTTCGAAGCTTCCCACAATCATTCCTAAAGGAATCCTGTTAGAGTCATTCAGGACGGATCTTTTTAATGGCTCCTACGCAGGACGTCTCAAGACATCCAACTTAGGATAGGACGCTTTTAGGATCTTTGGGATCATTTTAGGATCTCCTGTGGAAGTCACTGGTTGTCTGGGTATGTAACGGTTCGTTCTAGCTTTTGTCAATTCATTAAAAAATGATTGACAAAAGCTAGCACGAACCGTTCTTGAGATATCGAACATTATTCAAATAAATTTATCAAAAATCACATAAAATTAAAAAAGTATTAATTATTGTGAAATATGTTCACATTTTATATATTATATTATGCAATTAATTTGTTATTATTATTCTCGTAGATTCGTGGATCTAGTTCATTGCATTCATGAGAGAAGATACTCTGTCGAAAGCCCAGAACGACCGACTCATCCGAGGACATGAGTAGCAAGATGGTCGTCCGGAGAAGATACTCTGTGTAATGGTTTTGTATTTTGACGCTTAACAATTCGTCATCGGCCGACGCGGTGATCGAACGGTCAAGGCAAGCGTTTCCTAGCGATTGTTCGGCCCCCGGGTTGTGTGTTCGAGTTCTACCTTCAGGCATGGATGTGTCGTTGGGCGCGGCGTGTTCCGACCCCCACTGGTGCGCTGGGGCAACGTTATGTGACGGCTAAAAGGTTCACGGTTCTGGCCGGAGTATAGGCGAATGATGAAATATCAATTGCCTGGCCATTAGAAAAAAAAGAAAATTCGTCATCAGTCATTTATATATAAGAAATGTTCTTCTCTCTGTTTATTTGTAACTTTCGGCGATCAATTTGGTGAACTTGGCGACTGATTTACCGATATATCGCCAAAGCTCCAGATGGACTAAAATTTCGTCAAAATTGTAAAAATGAATAACGAAAGAGACGCCAATATACGACAAGAAAGATCAATCATGCTTAAAGCATTGATTATGAAACACTTTCCAACTTCAATGCAATTTTATTTAAACATGTCTAAAATGAAATACATTCCTCGGTAATATTTTAAAACTTATCACAATACTACATTAATTTATTATATTTGAAACCTTAAACTTTCATCGAAAAAAATTAACTTCATTCAAATGACGGCATTAAAATATAAATTGCCTGGTTTAAACATCTCTAAAATGTGATACATTCCTCGGTAATAATTTTAGAATTATCATAATACTACGATAATTTATTATATTTGAAAACTTTATCGAAAACAACTGAAATTCATTCAAATGACGTCATAAAAAATAACACGCCTGGCTCTCTCTATAAAAGCAGCATTTCATTCATAAATAATTCCCCCATTCATGTCATTCATCACAATACTATAATAATTTATATTATTTAAAAATTAAGACCATGGAGCTACAAGTAAGTAAAACTCTATGCGTAAAACTTCATCGAAAATTATCGTCCTTCTCTTTCTAAAATCAATGAATATTTCATTCATATCAGCCATGCAGACTCCATGGACTAAATGATTTTATGTTAAAGAATTACAGCGATTCTAATACAACTCATTCTACATATTTTGCTGTTTACATTTTACATAGGTGAAAAATAGGCTTAATAGTAGAAATAATCAAATTTGGATAAGCATTTAAACTGAAATATATTGTCATTGCGTTGTTAAAGTATGTAGATGCACAGAATTTAGGCAAAAATAAAGTAGTTTTAGGACGGATACAACACTCAATATGAATTAAAAAGAACTTTAAAAATCACGATTTTGAGACAAGATGGATGCCATATATCATTTTGAAGTGGGTCATGTGATCGTTTCATATCATGGACACGTGATCGCTTCATATAAGATGTGTTATTATTATTTTAATTTTTATTTAAAAAACTACTGAATATATTTCGCTGAATTTTTTTTTATATATTTTATGGAACAATTTGAATATTGCCTAAAATTTTCAAAGCAATTTGTGAATTTTAAATCCGCTTAAAAAATGCTTGAAAAATTAGGTCCCATAGGGCTCAATGTATTCCATTTTTTCAACCCGGGTTCAATCCAAAACTAATTGTGTGATATTATTCATTTATATTCCCATAGGTCCTACAGACCGTCTGAACAACATACTAAAATGTCATTTTGATTAAGTCATTTTTACGGCAGTTATCGTGCTAACGGACATACAGACAGACAGACAGACAGAATGAACAAAGTCATAAACACTTTTCAACTTTGTTGTAAAGTGTTATTTAAAAATGACTACACATTAATAAATTATTTTTTCAATTGTTTTAATATATGGACTATATTGCTTATTGAGGATGCTATCAATATTGATAATTGTCTATTTAGAATTGCACGAAAGTTAATTGGATACTTAAGAGTTTTACATGCGTCGTCTCTCGAAAAAGTGCCAAATCTATATAATTCAGTGTTAAAAACTTTGTGTCGTGGATATTACACATCATTTTTTCTGTGTGTTCTTGTTATTAAATGAAATTTTGGAGTGTAAACATGGCAACTAGATGTATATTTCATATATCAATAATGTAAATATTTACTAAAATTGTATTAAGGAAAAAAATAGATTTCGAGAGTGAAAATTATGTATATTTTATTATGACTTTGAGTTTGAATAATGGAACAGGTTTTTCATATTTTAAGGTGGACATTTTTATACTTCAACATTTGAGTATCCTTAATATGAAAATATTGCTGTTTTGTAAAGACATATCTTGGCGGATTTTTAAACATATGATTTCGAAGATGTGTCATAAGTAAAAAAATAATTCATATAGTTTTCTGTACTCAAGATTAATTTTTAACTAAATTCTCCAGAAATATTTCAAGTTATTTAATGCTTCTATGCACTAAATCGAAAACATTTGAAATTATTTTCCATAAGCATTTTTGAAAATTGATAAAAGTTAATTTTCATATTACCTTTTTTAAAACAGGCGGAAATATGTTTTAGAATAATTATGTTTTCAAAAATTAAAAGTTTTAGATATACTTATTAGTTCAACATGTATTTTAATTCCTAAGCAGATAGGATAATGATCATTTTTTGTAATCATGCGATCAAACACAAAAATTTGAAACTGAGAAGAAAGGTATAAAAGAAACGTCAAAACTTCAGAAAATTGCATTGCATTGCAGTATGTTTAATCTGAGTCTAATTTTAATGCGATTTGCTTTAAATTAATTCTGTAAACGTAATATATTTTTAAAAATTGAATTTAAAAAATTGGGTTGAAAACCACTTTGAAAATAAAATGCTTCCCTTATTTCAGCATAAGACAGTTGGTTAAATGTATGATTTGATTTTGAAGACCAAATAAATAGCCTCTGTTAAAGAAGGTAGCCACTGTCACCTTGACAAAGCAGCCTCTGTCACCTGGAAGAAAACCTCTCTGCAAAAAAGTATCCTCTGTTAGCTTGACAAAGAAGGCTGTTTTTGTCTTATATATATTTAATTAAGAGTCTTACCCTCTTACTAACGAAGTAGTTTAATTCACAGACATTTATACACTCGTCAAAAGTGAAATTACAACACCTTGAAGAAATGAACGTAGCCATATGTAAATCACAGTACTGGTAGAAGAGAGAGTCATATGCAAATGATTAAGATTTGTACGTATCGAGCCATGTGACACATAGTTTCGGGTGATAAAGATCAGCAGACGGCTCGTCACGTAAATGCTATCAGCGACGATTTGTAGCAGCTGAACTTTCGAAAAAGTGGAGAAGCAATGCCTCAAAGACGTCAGCGAGATATATACCAATAGTTAATGGCTAAGGAACGAGACCGAATCCTGGAGCTCAGTGATGTAGATTTGTCGATGCGTGAAATTGCCACACGTGCTGGACACGACGTGAGTACCATCCAGCGATGTGTGACACGATGGACACAGGAACATCAAAGAATACGCTGAAGAGGGAGTGGATCGAACAGGCGCATGACAGAGCGCACAGACCGGCAGATTAGCCGAACGGCTCGTCGAGACCAGTTCGTAACGGCAAATGACATCCGAAACAGCTTGCCACCATCAACGGTTGCACCTGCGTTCACCCAAACCAGTCGCAATAGGTTGCATGAAGTACAGTTGTGCTCATGTCGGCCAACTAGTGGGGTGCCAATAAGCGCTCGACACAGGGATGTACGTCTGGCGTGGTGTCGTCGTCATCGCAACTGGATCAATAAATGGCATCGGGTATTGTTTACGGATGAAACTCGCTTCTGTCTGTGAAGAAATGACAGCCGTAGACTGTGGCAGTTTTCTGGGGAACGCCACTTGCCAGACTATATCACCGAGTGTCACAACCGCTCCACACCGTGCATCATGGATTGGGGTGGTATCATGTTCCATCAGCGGACAGCTCTGGTGCACATTGCAGGTAATCTGACAGCAGAGTGGTACGTTACACAAGTTCTAATGCTTGTGGTTCGATCACTGGTACAGGCCGTTTCCGGTACGGTGTTCCAGCAAGATAATGCCACACCTCCCTGCAAACTCTCAACAGACTGAACGGAATTCACACCCTTTCCTGCCAGCAGTCTCGCCGGATCTCTCTCCCTTTGACCACGTGTGGGTTCTCATCGGACACAGGTGCACCTGGGACCACCGGTATATATTGTATACGAGTGGCGTGCCGCTGTGAACGTTGCTTGACAAGTATTACCTCAGGCAATCATTAATAGCCTCATCGATAGTATGCCTCGCCTTTTAGCGACCTGTATAGCTGCCCGTGGGGGCTACATTCTTTATTGAATAAACAGGTTTCTTTTTCATATATTTGTTTTCTTAATCATTTGCATATGATACTCTTATACCGGTACTGTGATTTGCATATGGCTACGTGCATTCCTTTATGGTGTTGCAATTTCAGTTTTGACAAGTGAAATAGTTTATCAAAAATCAAACAAAATCGCCATAAATTGTTAATATAAATTTGCTAAACATAACGTTTTTTAGAAAAATAAAATCTTAAACTAATAAAGAGTGCTAAGCTTCTTTGTGGCACAAGATAATATTGAAAATTCAATTATATATGTACACTGCTGGACAATTTCTAAGGATGACACTATCACCCATAGCAACCACAAAATGAAAGGAAGCAAAATGTGGAAAATTAGAATAAGTGCGGGATACAGTAAGAAGAGGTGTGCGCATGCAAAGTTTTCATTTCCACGCCTGTTCGTCACGTGATAGAGCTGATAAGATATTTAAAGGACTTGACGCGTGTGGACAGTTGTTGTTCCAAGTGCAAATTTTACGGGAAAGATTTAATTGGCGAACTTGAAATTTTGCGGTATGTCTTCCCGATATCACTGAAATGCTTTTACGCGTGGCCGTATTATTGGAAAGATCGAAGAAGGACGAAAGATAATAGATATTGCCAGGGAGTTCGACATCACCCACAGCGTTGTTTCACGGCTGTGGCAAGCATTTAAAACAACTGGAATGTGTAGCAAGCGTCACCGGGGAGGTCGTGAAATACACCTCGATGGGTACGACGCCTGCAGGAGACAGGTACATTGGCCTATCGGCGAAAAAGGACTGGCGCACCACAGCTTAGCAGGTGGCAAATCAGTTTCTTGCTACCACAGGATAGCGGATCTCCCGAAAAATTGTAGCCAGATGTTTGGGTGAAGGAGGACAATAAGCCTGCAGACCTGTTGTGTTTCCCATTGTCCAGACTGCACCGTACTTCCCGTTTCCAATGGTGTCGTGAGCATTGCAATTAGACCGAACAGGACTGGACTTGTGTACTATTCTCAGATAAGAGTAGGTTTAGTCTGTCATCGGATTGTAGACGCCAACTGATTTGGCGTGAAAGTGGTACTGCTTATCATCCAGGAAGGGGACCGATATCCGACATGCAGTATCATGGTATGGGTCGGCATCATGATCAATGACCGCACGCCCCTATATGTGCTTGCAACTGGGACTATGACCGGCCAAGATTACATTGCTGAAGTTCCACTGCCTCATGTTCGCCTTTTCCGTGGTGCTGTTGGTGATAAATTTGTTTTCATGGACGACAACGCACCATGCCATCGAACACTCGCTATTCAGGATTGTCTAGTCAGCGAGGGTATTCAATGCCTCGTATGGCCAGCACGTTCTCCAGATCTAAACCCCATTGAAAATGTTTGGAATGCGTTGGGGAGGCGACTTGTTGGTCGAAAATATCCTCCAACAAACAAGAACACCCTCAACCTTGCACTGACAGAGGAGTGGGATAATATGCCTCAACAGCTGCTGGATAATGTTGTGCAAAGCATGACATACACGTGTGGAATGTTGCATCGCACTCCACGGTGGATATATCCCGTACTGACACCGTTCTTAATGGTGTCTGCTGTCGTTCATATGCATTTTTCCTTCTTAGTACACAGCAACAAATGAACACTTTTTTCCTTTCAGATGTTTCAAAACCTTCTGTATTTTCCTGAACAATAAATAATCTTTATTCTAATGCACGAACAGTGTAGCAACAATATTTTATCTTGCTGGGCCTCCACCCCCGCTTAATGTTGTGCTACATTGCAATTTGTGATCTGTCCTTAGCAATAGTCTAGCAGTGTATATTGTGTAAGCCAAGCATATGCGTGATTTTTTAACTCTTGAATAACATTAATTAAAACATTTAACATTTATATTAATTCCAGACTTGTAAATTCGTTTTTCTCTTGGAAAGCTGACAAATGACACAAGTATTTGTAATCTGATAAAAATGAACACACACACACACACACAAAAAAAAAAAAAAACATCATTTTAATTTATTTTGTTTTGTTTTTTTCAGTTTCGTGGTCATATTACATGTAAAAAAAGCAAGTCTGCTGCTGTCTTGAGGGGCTGATATACAGACCCCTGAAAATTGGGTTTTGTCATGTCACGTACAGATTCGGAAATGGCGACGTAGCTTGGCGGAATTCTGCCACGTTCCTAAAATTGATTAGCTTGATCTAATCTACAATATTTTATCGAGGCTAGAAAAAACCTCCAATCAAGATACTGGCGTGCACTTTACAAATTAGTATGCAAAATAGCAATTAAATTTTTGATCATTTTGTGGTACTTTTTGTTAGATTATAGATTATCCCCCAAACCTAATGACGCCCACTAATTTAAAGCTTGCTAATGGAAGTGAAAAAATATTGTTTGAGAAATCCATTGGGCTTAAAATGTCCAGTTTGGTATAGAATAAAGCAACAACTTTCAACGTAACAATTTTCTTTGTCACCATTTGATTAATGACTAAGTAAATTTGACAAGTAAAAAATGCAGGTAAAGTGCTGATGATTAATGACACGTCGTTAAAAAAAATCCTTTGATATTTTCTGATTATATGCGATATAAACAGTCCCAGATTTTCTGTTACAAAACACTAAACTATATAAATGCAAACATTAAGTTCAAATTTTAAATTTTAATGGTATGCTTAACTCTAAATGTTTTAAATGCATTTTTAGAGGATTAAATAGGGATTTATTGACAATTTAGGTGATATCTAAAATTGAACACAATCTAGAAGTTAATGTATGCAATGCGGCTTAATTGTTTGCGATAGTGCAAGTTGATTAGCGAATGATCATTGTATTAAGTGATACTTCTAGAAAAAAAAATTATGTATGTTAAAAATTTCTTTGAAATATCTATTTCACAGAAACTGCTATACAATGAGCTCAGTTGATGAACACTTGGATCCAACAGGTTCACTAAGAAGAGGGTTCGCTAAGAAGGGGGTTCACTAAGAAGGGGGTTCCCTTCCGGTTCTTTTTCCATTTCCGGATCAAAAACTGTCCTTGAATCATATATTTCTCAAACACTGCTATAGATAAAGATCAGATGATGATTGATTTGGGTTCAGCATCACATTTTAGAGGAGAAAGAGGTTTATTAAAAAGGAGAGTTCCCTCTTCCGGTTACTTTTTCCTTTTCGGATCAAAAAGTTTCCTTGAAATATATCTATCTATTTCTCAAGACTGACCATAGAGATATTTTAGATAATGACTGAGATGGCTTCAGCTTCAAATTCTAGAGAAAGCGGAATTTTCACATATGGCTAAAAATATTCCTTAAAACATCTGTTTTCAGGACTGACTAGAGATGAAGCTTAGATAACGACACACACACACACATACCCCCATATATATGTATATATATATATATATATATATATATATATATATATATATATATATATATATATATACAATGACTTCCAAAAGTTAAGCACGCAATGCAAATTTTCATTTTTCGAAAGTGTATTTGAATTTGAGTGGCCGAAAATCGCTGCGGATGTAGATGGCAGTATGTAAATATCGTATGTTACAGCCAATCACGATTGACTGTTCGGATATATGTTAATTAGACAGTCATTGAAGACGTCAGCATTCTGAAGGGTTTGAGGTGCATTTAAATGCTAATACGAAGTGTTTATAACCTTTGTAGGATTATTTTTGATGATACTCGTGTTTTTATGGCTGAAAGAAAACGAATGACAGATAGTGAGCGCTGTCGGGCTATCGAACGCATTGGAGCAGAACAGTCAATTAAAGATATCGCTATTTTCTTTGGCGTTGATCATTCGGTAATTTCTTGATTATGGAAACAATTCCAAACAAGTCAAACAGTTGCCCGGAGACCTGTGCCCGATCGTTCAAGGTTTATCTCCCCCTCTGATGATCCGTATATTGTTATAGTAGCCAAGCGGAATCGACAAGTGACCTCCACAACTGTTACATCCATGGTTGCAGTGGCACTTGGTAAGACAATATCTACCAGTACTGTGAGCTGAAGGCTTCACCTGAAGGGACTGTACGCCCGAGTATCACGTGTTTGTGATCCACTAACGTCCAAGGCAAAGGGGCAAGATTAAAGTGGTGTCGTTAACATGTCAATTGGACTGTCTCAGATTGGTGAAATGTCCTGTTCACGGACGAGTCCAGATTTGCCCTGGAATCAGATGATAAGCATATAAGGGTCTGGAGAGAACGAGCACACGCAATCAGATCAAGAACATCATTGAACATCATGCATTCAGAGGTGGCAGCGTCATGGTGTGGGCTGAAATTTCAATGGGATATCGCACAGAGCTGCACATCTTTAAAGGCGGTTCAATGACAGCTGCGCGGTATCGGGATAACGCCCTAGACCCCCATTGCGAGACTCTACGCTGTAGCAGTTAGTCCTGATTTCCTCCTTATCGACGATAATGCCCGTCTCCATCGAACTAACATCGTTGACGAATACTTGGAAAGTGAGGGCATTTCTCGTATGGAGTCTCCGGCGTATTCCCCCAACCTTAATCCCATTGAAAACTTTTGGGATGCCCTCGGGCATGCTGCCTCTGCATGTTTACTTCCTCCAGCCAGTCTCAAAGAGTTGGAAACTCCCCTATTGAAGGAATGGTCAGTGCTCGCATCTGCGATGGTTGATCTCCTCATTGAAAGCATGGAAAATCGTTGTAAAGTTTATGTGAAAGTCCTGGGTGGTCACATACCATATTACTGTAAGTTTTGTTTGGTTTGTTTGCCTTTAAACATCATTTTGTTAATGACCCAAATGTGACGTCATCATATAACTTACGAAAAGTAAATATTTTTTTCATCTTTGTACATAATTCTTATTTTCTTTAATGCATAAACGCATTTGATACCTTCATGTAGGATTTTGAGTTAATTAAAGCTTTACTTTTCCATTTTTGTTGATTTTACCATCCGTGCTTAACTTTTGGAAGCCAGTGTATCTATGGATTCAGCATTAAATTGCAGCGTGGTGAAAAGTCTCACTGAGTGTTTTTACTTTCGGTTCGGGAGATGCCATTTCCGGCTCATCAAGAATCACTTTCATCAAGGATTTCTATTTCCTTATTTTTCACTTCCGGTTAAAAAAAATTGAAGCATCTATTTCTCCCGAATTGAAGCATCTATAGTTAGCCAATCCTTAGATGATGGCTGACAGGGATTTAACATCAAATTACAGAGCGGATTGTGGAAGAGGTTCTTTAAGGATTTCCATCTCCGATTTCAACGGTAGAGCGTCGGCTGACCAGTTCGGAAATCCAGGGTTCGAGTCCCGGTTGGGACAGCAAGGCTCTTTACAATGGCGCCCGAACGAATTAACCCTGTAAGTTAGTGCAAAGATGTCGGAGATATGAAAGTGACCTTAGTACGACTAGTACGGATGCAGTGGACTCTGGAATATTGAGCGTCGATTTCAAATTAAGAGGACAACGACCACGCAGGGTACTAACTTGTGTAAAAATAGTAGTATCAAGAGGATAACCTGAGGTAAAAATAGCAGGAGGTGGTCAGTCAGATTGTCTGTTGCACGCCAACTGGCATCAGAGAGTGGAGAATGCAGAGTCCACTTCCATAATAAGAACTTGCAATTTCGTCCCAATAGCTCAACGGTAGAGCGTCTGCTGGTCTTATCGGAGATCCAGAGTTTGATTCCCAGTTGGGGCAGCAAGGTTCTTTACAAAGTATGCAAAAGGGAATAAAAATAGTTAATAGTTCTTCTGTAAAGGAAGCTTATACACCATTTGCCACCATACAAAGGCTCAAATTTCTTGTCTTGTTTATATTTTATGCCAATTTTGTCAAGTGCTTGTGTCAAGTACAATCTATTACCCTAGCTTACAATGACAAGATATAATATGATTCGAAAAGCTCACACTACTGTTAAAAGTTGGTTAGGTATAAAACACTTTGTATAAAATAGCATGAAACACAAAAAGGGCGTCCACTGGTTTCGAAGATAAAATTCATTTCGTTTTTCTCACTAGCAAGAAGCGTGACCTACAGTCATTAGAGATTGGTCGAGATTTCTGAGGCACAACTGGACAGCCGATAAAAAAAAAAAAAAAAAAAAAAAAAGAACACCGCGCGTTATTTCGGTTCCTCGAATCGTACAGCTAAATCAAATGTATCAGACCCGTAATATTGCTTTCTATAAATAATGAATGAGCAACAAATTTGCATAAGGGATCGTCTTCATATTAAATTTTGCACCAACTTGATTTTTCAAAGGGCCACACCATCTGTTGATAACAGATTCTGATTCTCCAGGTTAAGCACTCCGAGATCATATAAAATTTGTATATAGGAAATCTAAAGAACATTTTAAAACGAAAGGGGTTCAAAAAGGGGTTTGCAAAATTCAAAATACAAATAACAAGAAAGATTAATGATGCATAAAGCATTGATTAAGAAACACTTTCCAACTGCAATGAAATGTTATTTAAACATCTCTAACATGCGATACATTCAGCGGCGATATTTTTAAAATTCTCACAATACTACAATAATTTATTTTACTTAAAAACTTTAAACCTTGGAGATAAAAGTACTTTCTAGCTTCATGCTTAAAACTTCATCGAAAAAGGCAATAATATAGAAACGTCTGCTTTTCTATGTAAAATCATTGGATGTTTCATTCATATCAGCTACTAGTAGCATACCCGTTTTTCGCACGGAGTATATAATATAAAGAAACTTAAAATTCACAATCATGTGCAAATTCTTATAGTATACTAAATGACATTTTTAATCAAAATATTCTGCTAAAATATTTAATATAATGCTTCTAAAAAGAAGTTTAAGAATATCTGTTCTCGCTATACAAAATTATCTTCACGGGCAGTTCTGAAGAATAAAACATCCGTGACCCCTTATGTAAACAAATTTACAGAAAATATGGAATTAAATCAATATATGCGAAATAAAAGCGTTAAAATTGCATGGGACCCGTACTAATAAAATACGCGAATATTAGAAGATATAACCTGTATTAATAGATAACGGGTATTAATTGAAAATATCAATAAACCCGTAATCTTTAAGTCTGAAAACAGTCATTTATTCCAATACATGTCAAAATGAAAGTGCTAAAATTATATGGGAAGATATACCCGTACGACTTATAATGTCGTAGATTAGAAGATATGTCCGATTATTAGTAGAAGATTACCCGTATTATAATGAGTCTCAAATATCTTTGCTAAAATACAACATACGACGTAATAAATTGAAAATATCAATAATCCCCTTAATTTTCATATCAGAAGGCCGTACTTGATTCCAATATATATGCCAATATATGTCAAAGTATATGCCAATATACCTGTACTACTTATATTCTCGTAGGTTGGAAGATATACCCGTGCATTCTTAGAAGATTACTCGTACATCCTACAATATGTGAGTGTCAGCAATTTTTGCCGAAATAAAACAATGGCGTAATAATTTAAAAATATCGATAATCTCTGAATCAATAATCCCGCAAAATATCAATAATATTAATGTTTAAACCTGAAGCCCGTAATGGATATTATCCAGTCAAAAATGAAATGGCAATGACATTTATTTTATACTAGCAGCATACCCGTTCTTCGTACGGAGGTATATAATATAAAGAAACTTATAATTTGCAATCATGTGCAAATTCTGTTAAAATATTAAATTTATTGCTCCTAAAGAGAAGTTTAAGAATATCTGTTCTCACTATGCACAATTATCTTCACGGGCAGATCTGAAGAATAAAACATCCTGGCCCCCTTTGTAAGCTGTAAGCTAATTTACAACAAAAAAAGAAATTGAATCAATATATGCAATCTCGTACTACTTATATTGTCGCAGAATAGAAAATATGCGAGGGTGTTAGCAGAAGATTACCCGTATTACAATATGAGCCTCAAAAATCTCTGCCAAAATAAAAGAGATGACGTAATACATTGAAAATATCAATAATCCCGGTACTCTTTATATCAGAAGGTCGTAATTGATTCCAATATATGCCAATATATATCAAAACATATGCCAATATACCTGTACTACTTATATTCTCTTAGATTAGAAGATATACCCGTTGTTGAAACCCAGACCGTCCAACCTACCAGAAAGGTGTAAGGTAACTGTTTGGACGGTCGGGAGAAGATATACCCGTGTATTTGTAGAAGATTACTCGTACAACGTACAATATATGAGTTTAAATAAATTTTGTCATAATAAAACAATTGCATAATAACTTGAAAATATCAATAATCCTTGAATCAATAATCTCCGAAAATATCAATAATAATAACGTTTAAACCTGAAGACCGTAATTAATATTATCCAGTCAAAAATTCTATAAGAAAAATCAAATCGTTCTTCTCTAAAATATATTTTTATATCCATTTATTTATTATTCAAATCGAAAAAATAATAATTAAAATTAACAGTTAAATTTAATTTAATTGTGTTTTTGAGCAACATGATATAAGATAGAATCTTCCTCATGTTGTTGTTGTTGTCGTGTAACCTCCTGTATTTCGGTCGAACCGCAAACAGGACCAGTAATGCCAGAAGAAGGACAAAGAATGACACAAGACGAGATCACATAGTTTATTAACACAAACAAGCATCACTGACAAAGGTCATGGGGGGTGCAGCTTCACATTTGGCGAGGACCCAGAAGGCGGAAGACTGACTTCATCCTCATGAAAACACCCATGCCTTACTCGGGATTCGAACACAAGCCCACTAGACAGCAGTCGGAGACGCTATCCACTTCACCGCCTGGGCGACAATCTTCCTCATAAACAGCAAAATTAAATAACCACCATTTTGATTTCTTTATACTTTTCATTGTTCAGTAAAAGCTTGTGCAAAATAAACCATGGAGATAGATTTCCCATTTAAATCATGTTTCAAACAATTCATGTTTTCAAAAAGTGACTAATTAGCGCAAAAAAGAGATAAGGTTTTAATTCACTTTCAAGCGATTTTCAAGCTTTTCGTTTGGATAAACCCCGGAGTTAGAGAGTAGAACTTCTAGGAAATAGTTTCGTTTTTCATTAATATCTCGACAACCCCTGGTCTTAGATACTTGAAACTTGGGCTAAATTGATGGGGGGCTATTTCAAGGCTATCCACAAAATTTTATCAAATTCTGTTAAGCCGTTCTCCCGTGATGATGAGACAAACGAAAATTTCGTTTTTTTACTAATATCTCGAGAACCACTGATCGTAGAAACTCTAAAAATTGACTAAATTTTAAGTGGAACTATTTCCAGGCTACCCACAAAATTTCATCAAATTCGGTTTAGCCGTTCTCCCGTGATGACGGGACAAACAGACAGACAGACAGATTTTCAATTTTATTTATATAGATACATCTTCATTATTCAAATCGGAAAAGATTTAATAAATGCCGCATAAACACACTGGATTTAAATCCGTTGCTCAGCGACATGATATCATTTGCTTCAAATAAATTGGTGGAAAAAATATCGTCTAAATAATACTATCTCTATGGAACGTTTGGCGACATTTTTGTCAATTTAGCGACATTTTAAAAATCGCCAAATGTATCGCCAAGTGGGACTGTAGAACTGCTAGTCCGCATGGCGACAAATTGACGAAATATCATCACAATACTATCCCCTAACAAAACACAATTAATTTCATTTATTTAGTGCAATTTAATCAATTTCAAGATATTTTTATGGATTTGAAAACATTTTTATCAATTTGGTGACATTTTAAAAATTCGCTAAATGTATTACTAAGTAGGACGGTTAGTCTGACAGATAAATGCTAACGAAATATCATTTCAGTACTCTCTTCTAACAAAACAAAATAAATTTCATTGATTTGCGTCGTTTTTATCAATTTCTCGACATTTCCGTCAATTTGGCAAAGTTTAAGAAATTTGCCTAGTTTGCGATATCCCGCTAAATTCGTAGCTCTGAATTTGCAGATCTGAATAAAATATCGTGATCCCGTTTGTATATATCAAATGAAAACACTTTGATTGTATTGAAAACACTAAAATTGTATTAGAAGATATACCCGTTCTACTCTTTTTCTGTTTCAACAATTGGCTAAAAGAATTTATTGGCTAAACACAATATATGAGTTTAGTAGCTAACACAATATAAGCTTGAAAACTCTTTACCGAAATAAATGAAAGTGATGTACGCGGTCAGCAATTAATATAATTAAAAGAAAAATCAAACCGTTCATTCATAAGATATAATTTTATATCCATTTATTTATTATTCAAATTGAAAAAATAATAATAAAAACATTAACAAACACATTTAATTTAATTGCGTTGCCGAGCAACATGATATATCCTCATAAAATGTTAAAATTAATTAACGATGTTGATTTCTTAATACTTTTCATTGTTGCGTGAAAGCTTGTGAAAAATAAGCCATGAAGATAGATTTTCTATTTAAATTCATGTTTCAAACAATTCATGATTTCATATAGTGACTTATTTACGCAAAAATTCTCCTTCAAACTCAGAAATAAAGTTTTAATCCAGTTTGACGTTTTAAACAAACGATTTTCATCCTTTCCGTTTGGATAAACCACGGAGTTAGAGAGTAGAACCCCTAGGAAAAAGTTCCGTTTTTCATCAATATCTCGTCAACCCCTGGACTTAGAAACTCGAAACTTGGACTAAATTTATGGGGGGGCTATTTTAAGGCTATCTACAAAATTTCATTAAATTCGGTTTAGCCGTTCTCCCGTAATGATGAGACAAACAAAAATTTCGTGTTTTACTAATATCTCGAGAACCACTGGTCGTAGAAACTCAAAACACGGCCTAAATTTTAAATGGGGCTATTTCCAGATTACCCACAAAATTTTATCAAATTCGGTTCTGCCGTTTTCCCGTGATGGTGGGATGACAGACAGACAAACAGACAGATTTTCAATTTTATATATATAGATATTGGAGATTCCAAAGTTAAATAATTTTGCGTTAAAGAAATTCAGCAATTCTTATACAACTCATTTTGCAGCTTGATTTGTTTACATTCTCCATACGTGAAAGTTTATTTTGCCACACAATATTCACAACACATACAATTTCTACTCATAAGCAAATGTATAACAGTGGAGCAAGGAACTGCTGAAAAAGGCGCTATAGAACTTTTATACATTTTATGGGATAATTTGATTACTTCCTAAAATTTTCGAAGCAATTTGTGAATTTTAAATTCGCTTAAAAAATGTTTGAAAAATTAGGTCTCATAGGGTTCAATGTATTTCATTTTTTTCAACCAGGGTTCAATTCAAAACTATTTGGGTGATATTATTCCTTTACACATTCCCATATGTCCCACAGACTGTTTCAACAATATACTAAAATTTCATTTTGATAAAGTCATTTTAATGCCGTTATCGTGCGAACGGACAGACAGACAGACCGAATGAACAATGTCATAAACACTTTTCAGCTATGTTGTAAAGTGTTAACAAAAAAGATCAATCATGCATAAAGTATTGATTATGAAACACTTTCCAATTCTAATTTTATTTAAACATCTATAAAATTAGATACATTTAGCGGTAATATTTTTAAAATTATCACAATACTGCAATAATTAATTATATTTGAAAATTTAAAACTTCATCGAATAAAACGAACTTGATTCAAATGACGCCATCGAAATATAAATCACCTGGCTCTCTGCGTAAAAGCAGTAAATATTTCATTCATCACAATACTACAATAATTTATTCTACTTAAAAACTTAAAACCATGGAGGTAAAAGTAATTTAACTCTATGCATAAAACTTCATCGAAGAAGTCTGCCATTAAATCGTCTCTCTATGTAAAATCAATGAATTCATACCATGTACATTGCAAACTCCTGAACAAAATAATTTTGTGTTAAAGAAATTCAGCAATTCTTATACAACTCATCTTACAGCCTAATCTGTTTACATTCTCCATAAGTGAAAATTAGGCTTCGTTGTAGAAATAATCAAAGTTTGATGATTATTTAAACTCACATATATTGTAATTGTGTTGTTTCAGAATACAGATACACAGAAATTAAGAAAAAATAAAGCTGTTTTAGGACGGATACAAAACTAAATTTAAATTAAAAAGAACTTTAAAAATCACAATTTTGACACAGGATGGATGGCATTGATCATTTAAACTCAAATATAATGTAATTGTGCTGTTTCAGAATACAGATGCACAGAAATTAAGCAAAAATAAAGCGGTTTTAGGACGAATACGACACTAAATATAAAGTAAAGAGAATTTTAAAAGTCACGATTTTGACACAAGATGGATGCCATATTTAACACTTTACAACATAGTTGAAAAGTGTTTATGACTTTGTTCATTCTGTCTGTCTGTCTGCCTGTCCGTTAGCACGATAACTGCCGTAAAAATGACTTTATCAAAATGAAATTTTAGTATGTTTTTCAGACGGTCTGTGGGACCTATGGGAATATAAATAAATAATATCACCCAATTAGTTTTTTATTAAACCCTGATTTAAAAAATGAAATACATTGAGCCCTATGGGACCTAATTTTTCAAACACTTTTTAAGCACATTTAAAATTCAGAAATTGCTTCGAAATTTTTAGGAAATATTTAATAATTAGTTCTTCAGTTAGAGTGGATGCAATATCCTCACAGATACACAGATACACCCTTACACACACAGACGTCTTCCTAAAAATAGTTTTTTCGTTTTTCAAAAGTTTTTTCGTGTTTCAAGTCCCAAAACGTGTAGATCCATCGAAAATTCGAGTTCCGATCTTCGGCACGATTCCAATACTTTGAATACATACACTCGCACACATATATATTATCTATGTATCTGTGTATTATCTGTGTATCTAAATTCCGTGCCTACGCAATTATAATAGTTGTGATTTTAAATGATCCCTAAACTTTTATTATTTCTTCAACGAAGCTTAATTTTAACTTATGCAGAATGCAAGTATCTCAAGCAATTTTAAGGTGAGTTACATAAGAATTGCTGAATTTTTTCACACAAAATTATTTAGCTCTGGAGTCTGGAATACAAGTTTTGTGAATGAAATATTCATTGATTTTGCATAGAGAATCAGATAATGTATATTTCGATACAGTTTTAAATATTTAAGTATAATAAATTACTGGAATACTGTGAGAATGTAAAAGATATCACCACTGAATGTATCACATTTTAGAGATTTTTAAATGAAATTGCGTTTCAGTTGGAACGTGTTTCATAATCAATGCTTATGCATGATTGATATTTCTTGTTTATTTTGAAGTGGGTGATGTGATCTCTTTATATAAAGGGTTTAATTATTATTTTAATTTTTGTTTTAAAAACTACTGAATATATTTTGCTGAAATTTTTTTTATATATTTTATGGAATAATTTAAATATTTCCTAAAATTTTCGAAGCAATTTGTGAGTTTTAAATTCGCTTAAAAAATGTTTGAAAAATTAGGTCCCATAAGGTTTAATGTATTTCATTTTTTAAGCCCGGGTTCAATCCAAAAGTAATTGGGTGATATTATTCATTTATGTTCCCATAGGTTCTACAGACCGTCTGAAAAACATACTAAAATTTCATTTTGATAAAGTCATTTTTACGGCAATTATCGTGCTAACGGACAGACAAACAGACAGACAGACAGACAGAATGAACAAAGTCATAAACACTTTTCAACTATGTTGTAAAGTGTTAACAAAGTTATAAACACTTTTCAACTATGTTGTAAAGTGTTAAAAAAATGAGAAATTGACGAGAAATAAAACCTACCGGAAGTTAAATATTGAACAAACCAAAGGAGAAACCAAGGTATTAGTTATTAACACTTTTCAACAAAGTTGAATAGTGTTTAATGACTTTGTTCATTCCGTCTGTCTGTCCGTTAGCACGATAACTACCGTAAAAATGAATTTATCGAAATGAAATATGTTGCTCAGACGGTCTGTGGAACCTATGGGAATATAAATGAAGAATATCACTCAATTAGTTTTGGATTAAACCCGGGTTGAAAAAATGAAATACATTGAACCCTATGAGACCTAATTCTTCAAACGTTTTGTAAGCGGATTTAAAATTCGCAAATTGCTTCGAAAGTTATAGGAAATATTCAAATTATCCCATAAAAAATATAAAAAAAATTTCAGCAAAATATATTCAGTAGTTTTTTAAATAAAAATTAAAATAGCAATTACATCTTTTATATGAAGCGATCACGTGACCATTATATGAAGAGATCACGTGACCCACTTCAAAATAAAATATGACATCCATCTTGTATCAAAATCGTGATTTTTAAAGTTCCTTTTAATTTATATTTAGTGTTGTTTCCGTCCTAAAACTGCTTTATATTTGCCTAAATTCTGTGCATCTACATACTGAAACAACGCAATCACAACATATTTGAGTCGAAAACCCAGGCCGTCCGACTCATCCGAAGATATAGAGCAGCAAAAATGGGCGGCCGGGAAACCAACATATTTGTGTGTTAATGATCATCCAAATTTGATTATTTCTACAACGAAGCCTACTTTTCACTTATGGAAGATGTAAACAGCAAAATATGTAGAATGAGTTGTATAAGAGTTGCTGCATTTCTTTAACGCAAAATTATGTATACTCATGGAGTCTGCAATATAAATTATATGAATGAAATATTCGTTTACTTTACAGAGAGAAGGACGATTCCTTCGATGAAGTTTTAAGCATACAGTTTAAATACTTGTACCTCCATGGTCTTAAGTTTTTAAATAAAATAAATTATTATAGTATTGTGATGAATGAAATGAATGGGAAAATGCTGCTTTTATAGAGAGAGCCGGGCGTGTTATATTTCGATGACGTCATTTGAATAAATTTCAGTTGTTTTCGATGATGTTTTCAAATATAATAAATTATTGTAGTATTATGATCATTCTAAAAATATTACCGAGGAATGTATCGCATTTTAGAGATGTTTAAAGTATTTAATTTATATTTCAATGCCGTCATTTGAATGAAGTTTTTAATTTTTTTCGAAGACGTTTTAAGTTTTCAATTATAATAAATTAATGTAGTATTGTGACAATTTTTAAAATATTACCGAAGAATGTATCGCATTTTAGAGATTTGATTGATTTAAAATTATTGCATATGATCCCTCTAAGATCCTTTTAGACTAAAAGTATATATCTATTAAAAGGTAAAGTTCAACCAAATCAAAAGAACATTTTAAAATAAAAAAGGGCTTGAAAATTCTAAATACCAAATAAAGATGTCGGATATAAATAAGAAACCTCTTAGTGGAAAGAAATCAAACCATCCGAAAGTCAAATATTGAACAAACGAAAGTAAAAAGTAAAATATTAGTCTTTTGATTTGAAAATATCGCATTTTAACGCGAATTTAATTACGTTAAGAAGAGATTTTATGAAAACTTAAACGAAAAAAACTTAGAAGCAACGTCGAGAAGATGTAAATAGTTTATCATATTAAATTTTAAATTAAAATTTAAAATATCTGATGTATTCAACACATGGTTTTTCTCTATATCATCATATTTTAATATTGTGTGAAAATAATAACAAAACCTACACCTTTTGTATGACTAGATTTCATTTAAAATCAATAGGTATATTGCAGTTACCCATTTAATACGAGCATAACAAATTTCATTCAATTCGATTACTTCGAAAGATATTTCGCTTCCCAGTAGAAAAGTAAAATGTTCAATATCTCAATGCCGGTTTGCTATAACTACTGAAAAATGGTATCTGGTTTTACTGATTGAAAATAGTATTTATTAGAAGGCAATCATCATTTGATAACAATTGTAGATTTTATTTTTATACTAAAACCGTGCAATATCTCGCAATTTATAGTTATGTATTTCGTTCTTAAATAAAGAATTACGTATAAAATAGCTTTTTACTTAATATTTTGAGCATATGATTTATGTTCAATTTTCACAAATCAATGTTCGAAAAATCAAATGGCACTCCTTGTACTAAATTATTGTACAAATTTATTACTCCTTGTATAATAGTAATTGTGTATAATAGTAGTACTAAATTGTGTATAATAGTGGTACTAAATTGTGTATAATAGTACTAAATTGTGCTCGATTTAAATTTGATTGAGAAATATAACTCTTTATGTGGAAAAATGATATAACTCCTTAAAAGGGTGGGTATTTCCTTACGCACAGCTCAAACTGCTGCTAAAGTAATAAAACTAAAATAACTTTGTTAAAAACAAAATATAATTAATAATAGTGTTGACCGGTGTTGATAGCAAGAAAGAGAGTTCTTCGCCATGACACACAAAAAGAGTAACCTTCATTCTTGGGAGTTAGATAGGCGACTGATGTTCGAATAGCAAATGTGACTGAGGTAGCGGAAGGAGGTTGCCAACGGCGAGGTAACGAAAAAGAGGAAATAAAATAAGGAGGAAGGAAACAAGAGGTGGGACACAATGCGGTAAATAAACAAAGAGGAAATAGAACGTTCAACAAAGGATTCATAGCACTTGTTAAGTGAGTATAATTACTAACTTCAGAGCCCTATTCAATTAAAAAAATCTAATGTGGGCGGCACACACTCTCTCTAAATAATGCAAGTACTTGTTTCAATGCGAAAATTTGATGGACAAGATCCACGGCATAATGCTTTTAACGCTGAAAACTATACTGATATTTGGCGCCATTTTGGATGACAACATGTAAAATTACTTTGAAGTACAAAATTAACTTATACGGGATTACTCGTATTACTCGTATTTCGCTCAAATATAACTTGACAATTGGAAATATTGCTAACATCTGCTAAGCAATATCTCCGTTATATTAAACTATGTCAATTATTATTTCACCAATTTGGCGTCATTTTTGCCAGTTGCGACATTTTCGTCAATTTGGCTCCATATTAAAAAGTCGTTAAGTTAGAGATACTCCGCCAAATTAGTATCCAATGTCGTCAAATTTTTCGGCAAGTGTTACATATTTGAGGATACTTAATACTGCTTATTTTTATGTATTTTTTTAGACACATTTATTTGAAAACGTGAAATATCTTGAGAATAGTTTCAGCTAGCGTTCTAAACTTTGTATCATCCGTTTTAGAATAAAAAAATAATACATAAAAATGATTACTTATTTAACATTGTTGAATATCCTGATTATTTTTATGATTTTTTTGAAGGAATTATTCGAAAATTTGGTAGTTTCTGAACTTTCAATTGCATTTAAAATCAATAGGATCAATTCCAGTATTCACGAATCGTAATAATCGTACCAAATTACGTTTGAAACGCTCTATTTGTTAGTGAGACATCACACACACATACACACACACACAGAGACATCACCTCAAAAATGCACAAATCACGTTCAGGGATGCTTGAAATGCAGACTTTAGCCGAAAACTTGAATTCAAATTTTCGACCCATCACAGTACTTTCCCTATCCATTATACTGTGCATGTAGAGAAAGTGAAAAGCAACTAACCACTTTCGAAAGATACGCGAGTCGACCAAACTAACAGCAAAAATAATAGATTCTAAATAAATACGAAAAAAAAAAAATTAGCAGAACAGAAAAAGTCACTTTAACCATTTTTTTAATTTTTCGGAATTTATACTCTTAATTCAATTTTTGAATTGGACTTTCTTGAAAGTTTCTCGATTGCTTCTCTGTCAAACTCCCTTATTAATGATAATTGCCCTTTCTTCTCTTCTGCTTGGAAATCTTTGGTTTAATTTTTTGATTTCAATTGCTTCTTTTTGCTTACTTTGATATTTTTCATTCTTTTCCTGATTTTTTGTTTTTTACCGAAGTATTTGTTGACGGCTTTAGTTTTTTTAGCTTCTAAAATATTTTTCTGTTCTCCTATATTTATTTCGTGTTTGTTCAGAAGTTCTTTTTTTATCGCTGGTTTGATAGCTTCCCGCTAGTTGCTTGTTTTATGTTATTAGGGCTCTGAATTTCGTATTTATACTCACTTAACAAGTGCTTTGACCATTTTGTTGGACGTTCAAATGTTACCATAATAATATTACCATTCATATTTTAGATATAAAAACCTTTTTGGTACTTTGCCATTTATTCATTGTTGAAACCCAGACCGTCCGACCTACCAGAAAGGTGTAAGGTAACAGTTTGGACGGTCGGCCATTTATTCATTGTGTCGTACCTTTTGTTTTCTACCTCTTTGACTTATTTCCTCTTTTGCCTTATCTCACCGTAGGTAACCCCATTTCCCTGCTTCAGCCACGTTTGCTATTCTTACATGAGCCGCCGATCTAGCTCCCATGAGTAAAGTCATTCTTGTGAAGTTACGCTTCCTATGTGTCCCGACGAAAAATGCTGTTTCTTGCTTTCGAAACCGGTCGACACTATTATCTTTGTGTTGTATGCTGCTTTTAACGAAGTTATTTTAGTTTTTATCTCTGCGGTTAAAAGTACAGGGGGACGAATAAAAAGCTTGCTTTCTCTGTAATTTTAGAACTAAATGTAATAGATGAACTATCCAAACGGTGAATGTAAGTTTTATTCCTGGAAATTTTTGACATGTGAAAAATCATATCGGCCAAATGACCCCCCCCCCCCTCACCTTTCTGCTACAAACATGTGTGCTTCTCTCGGCGTTTTTCACGACATTTTTCAGAATTCCCGGACATGTTTCGGCTATCTCAAGCCGGATGCTCTCTTTTACCGGATGGTTTAAGGATACACTTTATCCTTGAGATAGTGCCAGAGAAAAAAAGTCTAAATTCGGTGAACGTGGTGGATAAAATTCTGTATCTTTTTGAGTTAGAAGTAGAAGACTGCTAGAAGACCGTTTCTTCCCGAAAAAGCATTGTGACTGGCAACTTTACCTGAAAGATAAACATGTAATTTATAAACTTGAAAGTTACAAAAATTTAATATCATTAGCTTATTTTTCACTAGGGAAGAATAACACAGTGATTAAAGCACGGGGATTGAACTCGGAGGACCTGACTTCGATTCCCGGAGCTACCTAAACTACGTCTCTGTGTACGTGGAGTACGGACACGTTAAATCTGTGGGTTCGAATGTCCTTCCGATCCTCCTTCCCCTACCACCAACCACTCGGAAAGACTTACGGATCCACATGCGACATGCGATGACATCACGGCGACAGTTTGGGAAGAGGCGGTAATCGAACTTGAGTCGTCTGAGTGCAATCCTCGTGAGCTAACCACTCGACTGGTGCGCTCAAAAATATCGATTTTAAAGTTAGCCGAGGCGAATTTTCCTGGGCCATGAAGTACCTCGGTACCAAATTTTTTCTTTTGTTGATGCTTAGATTTTGCGTTACATACGACTCACACACATACAGACAACCATCTTCTTTCATTATATGAGATATAAAATTTTATTATAACGCTAAATATCGCATAATTTTGATCTGAATAACATTCATGTTTGCGTATCTCTGTTTGAAGTCGGAGCTTTATGTAAAATATAGACACTTTGGTCGTTTAGATCTCCGAAAATAATAGATAAATATGTAAACATTTTTTTTACTTGCTTTACCGGAAATATGTTTTTATTTATGAATATATAAAAATAATTTAAGTATTTTAATATTTTGAACTTTATTTCGAAGAACTGAAGAGCGATATAAATAATCAGTTGGAAATCCCATTTCTAGATTAATAATTGTTTTTACAAAGCTCATATAGTTTTCGAGGAATCGTCTGTTCAAATTAAAGAAGATTGAAAATTTTCCATTTTCAGAGTTTGTAAAAGTTTCATCTCGAAAAAATATATAGAAGTAAATTGTAGCTTTATGACAGCCTTACAAGGATATATAATTGGATTTAGGATCAGATTCTTAGTTTTTGAAATATAGTGGTAGGAATTTCGATATTTTCTTTTTTTTCTTCAACTCAGACCGTCCGACCTACCGGAAGGTGTAAGGTATCTGTTTAGAGTCGATCGGGAAGTGTAACACAATTGAGACCGGAACCCAGTGGGGTCGGCATCTACAGAAACCGTACCCTCTTTTCCCTATCACCAACCTCATGGAAGGACTTATGCACCCACATATTTAATATGCCCGTACTCTGCATCATCACGGGGACAGTTTGGGGAGAGTCGGGAATCGAACTCTGGTCGTTCTTGTGCAATCCCCGCGAGCTAACCACTGGGCTGCCCCCCCCCCCCCCGAATTTCGATATTTTAATATTTTGAGCTATTAAGAAAAGCTGGTTTAATTTCGGTATTTTAATATTTTGAACTGTTTTGAAAGTGTCCAAAGAAGACAAGCCACCGACAAAGAAATATTCTATTTAAGAAAAAGCACTTTGGCTTCATCGGTTTGGATCCACTGCCGATCTTTTCCCAGGCAATGAGGCTGAGTTCAAGGAATATTCTGATGGAAGTAATCATCCTACAACGGAGTTCCATATAACAGTAAATTAAAAGCTGTTTCTGTTCGTCTTTTATGATCGTTTACAATGGGAATAATCCAACGGATTTTTATATTTTACCACTGGTGTTTTAAGCTGTAATAAGGAGCAGGTTTATGGCTAAAAACGTTTCAGATTTTGTACCGATTTAATATGTAAAAGTGAAAACTACAAAGTATGCTTTCAATTCAATATCTTCTGAAATACGTAATCTAATTTGGTTAAAATTTTGTACGCAATGATACTGGATCTAGGGAATGCTTTAATATAAGTTTTATCCCCCTCCTACAAACGAGAGTTGAAATCCCCGTTTTTTTGTCTGTAATGACCGCTTGCAGTTCAAAAATGACTCCATATATTAAAATCCGTTTTAGATTGGTTTGGTAAGTTTAATAAGGAGCACATACTACGTACATTTTACCTTAGTGGTATCTTGGGCGACGCCGATTATTTCTGCTAGTTATTTGATAATTGAGTATATTTATTGTTTTACTAGCCGCCTTCGGCGACCAGCCTGTTCTCTACCCTTGAAAATTCTGACCTTGGCAAACGCCATAACCCTGTGGAGTTAACAAAGTTTGTTTTAGTTTAATGACGTCAAAACTAATAATGAAATTTTAAGATGAAATATAATGTTCTGGGGGGGGGGGGGTTCTTGAAAATTGATTTGTAAAGTGAATTTACTCTAATGTTTGTGAACTGTGAGATTCGGAGGATTTCTGTACCTATAACCCTAGGAAAGGGATCCCTTTGATGTGTACTCACAGCTGGGATCAGCTAGCTGCACCTATGTTTTTTATAGAGGTATGCTCCTCTATTTTTTGTTTTACATAAATGAAATTGTATCCATTTTTCTGCATTTTTAATATTGCATCGCAAATGACATGAAAGTATTTTTGAGACTGATGATGTTGAATGCGAATTTAGTATTTAAGAAATAACGATGCTGCTTTAACGATGCTGCTCAGCGAAAAAAGTTTTATTTTAAAGATTGTCCCCACCACCACCTGATGCATAAATGCACCGGGACAATCTCCATAACTTTCTTTTTATTTATTTTTTTATTTCTTCAGTGTTTAAGTTTTTTCATTTTGGTCGCAACCACTACCCGATGTAAACAATACATCGCCACAATTCAGTCCAGCATAATGAGCCAGAAACCTTATAAAAAGTAGGCATTAATTCGGTTTTTAATTGTCTCTAGGCCAAAAACCGTACAAAAAGCAAACACTTATTAGGTTTTTAATTGGCCCTAGGCCAAAAACCGTATAAAAAGCAATCACTGGTGACATTTGCAAATATAATTTAATACCCATGTGAATATCCTCATCAGGATATTCGCTAGGGTATCAAGAGCATGGCCCAAATATATCTGCCAGATACCACCAAACACTTCGGTTTTTAATTGTCCCTAGGCCAAAAACCGTCACCATAGAAACACCGTGCGTCTGCGCGCGCATGTGGGTGAAAAATCGAACTTCTTTCGCTGTTTCGCCGAGAAATTGAAATAATGACTTCCTTAAAATCCGGATCGTGCGGCTACTTTTTCTTATTTCTTGACCAGATTGGACTTATAAGAAAGCCTGATCTTTGGGCCTTTTAAAAATGAAAATTATTAGTCGAAATTGTTGGTACTTTTCCCGACGCAAGGATTTAAGAACGAAAATGAAGATTTTTGAGCCGAAAGTGACTTTTGTTTTAAAATCTTTAACAAATATTAGAATTTGTCCCTGAGATTTGAAATTGATATTTTTACTCGCAATTCTCTGCTCTTTCCGGTCGTGTGATTTGTTTTTTTCTACGACGTCTGGATGGTGGAGAAAAAAGGGGAAAAAACGGTCGAAATCGCATAAAACATTAAATAACAATAGAAAATAATTCAAATTTTAAAAATCGGTTTTCACGTGTCACCTTTCCACCCCCAGGGTCTCCGATTGCTAAATTTCGTAGCTCTGCGACGCGCGGTCGCTGAGCCTATAGTGTATAAGACACACAGGCATTGTCTTTTATTATATAGAAAGAAAAGATGATTCTTTCCATTTTAGACAAAACGCGTAAAAAATATCGAGAACAGTGCATGTTAGCGTCCTTTAAATAATATTATTCGCTTAAAAAATAAAAACAAAAACAAATAAATTAATATTTTCGTAAAGTTCTGAAAGGTAATTAAGTTTTATCTAATATTTAGGCTTGTCAAAGACAGAAAACTAACACTCTTAAAAATTTTAGTTGCAACTTCAAAAAGAAAAAAAAAAGTTTTATATTGTTTAACAATATAAGCTTTCAAACTAAACGTCGTAATTGAAAAGTGGCAAAATTAGGTTCTATCTCACGATCGATACTATAACGGGCAAAGTTCCAGCTTCCTAGGTCCCAGGGGGGGGGACGTCTAGGGGGTCTTGAATTGTGCCCTTCAGCACAAAAATATACAAATAAGAAATACAAGAATTTTTTTTTAAATATTTATTTTCTTTCTGAATTCTTCGAAATGTTTCCAACATATTATATTTTTGAATATATTAAAACTTTTCGTAATTTTTATGCACATTACATGTTTTGATTTCATAAAATAGGATGTAGTTTTATCACCTGTGTTTCTTGAATGTGCGATATTGCTGTTAAGATTTGTTTCGTTCAATAACAAGAAAACAAAGTTAGATAAACATCTTTTCTAATATAAGAAAGAAAAAAAATGGAATAAGAACTATAAAATGAAGATAATATTAAATCCGTCTGATCTGAACGTAACATTTCAGCATCTCCCAAATAAATTACAAAACCAAGATTTTAATCTAATCTTTTCCTTGTTTTTTATTTGAACCTTTTCATGTTTCTTATTTTTAATCCTTTTCCCATTTTTCTGAATTTAATAGGGCTTTTATGAACAACTGAACAAGTGATTTAAATTATTTGTTGGACTTTCACTTTCCTCTTTGATATTTTACCGTTCATTTATTATGCCTCACTTATCATTTCTGCCTCCAGAGTTTTTTAATCCTTTTTCTTCTCTCGTTGTTGGCAACACCTTTTCTCTGTTCCTGACATTTTTGCTGCTCTTGCACGAGTCGCGGATCTTTTTTTGACAAGTGAAGAGTGTGCTTCTTCTGGGCCCAAAACAAACGGTAGACTGAAGACTGAAGAGAACTTCATCGCTACAAAATCAATATTACATCAAAATCAATCTTCTTTAAAAACATTTTTTGGCTATATTTTAAACACCTTCCAGCATAGTTGAAATGTGTTTATGACTGTGGTCATTTTGTTTGTCTGTTCGTCTGTTCGTCCGTACTGCCGTAAAAATGACTTTATCGAAATGGAATTTTAGTATGCTATTGAAACGATCTGTGGGATGTTTGGGAATGAAAATGAATAATATCACCCAATTAGTTTCGGACCTAACCCGGATTGAAAAAATGAAATACATTGAACTCTATGGGACTTAATTTTTTAAACATTTTTTAAGCGAAGTTAAAATTCACAAATCATTTCGAAAATTTTAGAAAATATTCAAATTATCACATAAAATGTGTAAAAACATTTCAGCAAAATATGTTGGGTAGTTTTTAAATAAAAATTGAAGTAATAATCACACTCATGATATATGAAGAGATCACGTGACTCATTTCAAAATAAAATATAGCTTCCACTCTCCCGCTGTTATCGTAAATGTTTAAAGTTCGTTTATATTTGCATCCGTCATAAAACCGCTTTATTTTTGCGTATTATCTGTGTATCTAAATTCTGTACCAACGTAATTTCAATATTTTTGATTTTAAATAATCACTATTATTCCTATAAAGAAGTCTTATTTTGACGCTAAACTATAGCATGCAGAATGTAAACAAATCAAGCTATTATAAGGTGAGTTGTATAAGAATTGCTGAATTTTTTTCATGCAAAATTATATAGCTCTAGCGTCTGGAATATAAGTGATATAAATGAAATATTCATTGATTTTACATAGAAAGGCAGACGATTCATATTTTGATGACGTCATGGGAATAAAGTTCATTTTGTGTAACTACCATTGTCTTTTCCGATGAAGTTTTAAGTTTTCATGTATAATAAATTACTGTAGTACTGTGATAATATAAAATATATCAGCGCTGAATGTATCGCATTTAGGAGATGTTTAAATAAAATTGCATTTCAGTTGGAACGTATTTCAAAATAGTTCAATATATAGAGTAGTAATACACAGAGATATATACAGTATATTCATACAAAATAGTTCAATATATAGAGTAGTAATATGCAGAGATATAGACAGTATATTCATACAAAATAGTTCAATATATAGAGTAGTAATACACGGAGATATATACAGTATACTCATACAAAATAGTTCAATATATAGAGTAGTAATACACACAGATATATACAGTATACTCATACAAAATAGTTCAATATATAGAGTAGTAATACACAGAGATATATACAGTATACTCATACAAAATAGTTCAATATATAGAGTAGTAATACACAGAGATATATACAGTATATTTATACAAAATAGTTGATGCTGATTTGTATTACCTAGCTGTAATTTATTTCAATTTTTCATGTCTAGATTTATTTTTCTATATCATCTTTTTGTAAAGATATAAAGTAATTCTATTTCTAGCATAGCATGCTTCCGAATGGTTTTCTCCTTTTAGTCTCTTTATTTCAATATCTCATGCATTTTCTAACATGCAATATATTTTTCAATCTGAAGCTCGGGTTTAAAAGAAGAAGAAGAAAAAAAACCCAGCTAAATGGATTATATCCGTAAAAGTATTTCTGCCTTCTTTTTATTTTAAGCCTAAGCGATTTTATTATGTGCATCAGCAAAATGAAAAGCTAACTCAAATTTTTTTGAGATTTTTACGATGTTTAAATATATATATTTAAAGGCACATTTGTTAGAAGAGAAAATAATTATTAAATGAATGCGAAGATGCAGCAAAGTAATTTCTAAAATTAGTTTATTTTTCAAAATAATAGTTATCTATCAAAACAGGACAGACATCTTAAATATTAACAAGCAATTTAGGAAAAAGCTTTCATATGTTGGCATATAGTGTGTACACGCTATTTTGGACGCAACTATTAAACTTTTCTATTCTCTTTTGAATACTTATTTGTACAGTCATAGAAATTTTTGGGAAAACAGGAAGTGACATCTTCAGAGCTAGAAATGGAAATCCTTAGCGAATCCCGCGATCCAATTTTGAGAAATATATGTTTCGAGGAAATTATTTGAACCGGAACTGAAAATCTTTAGTAAAACACACTATCACCTCAAAATTTTAATGTTGAATTAATACCAGTAATCATCTAAGCTCTATCTATAGCTAATCTTGAGAAATAGACGTTTCAAGAAAATCTCTTAGACCGAAAGCGAAAAAAAAAACCAGAAGTAAAAATCTTTATACTACCTCCAGAATTTGATGCTGAACCCACATCAGTCACCAATTAAGCTATATCTATAGAAAATTTTAAGGAATAGATGTTTCAAGAAAAATGCAAATTTTTTAATCGAAAGGGACATCGCCAGAACCGGAAATCCTTAGTGAGTTCCTGTATCCCCTCCAGAATGTAATGTTGAATCCATATCAGTCATTATCTGATCGCTATCTATAATTAATCCTATGAAATAGGTTTTTTCAGTGAACATTATAGAACCGGAAGTGGAAAGGAAACCGGACAAGACAATTCTTAGTGAACCACTCCATCTCCTCCAGAATTTGATGCCATATCCATATAAGTTATCAGTTAAGCTGTAGCTATATGTAATCGTAAGAAATAGATGTTTTAATTAAACTTTATCCTCATTAATTAAACGATATCCTCATAATTCTGATCCCTTTCACCACCATTATAATGCTTTAAATTCTTTGCTCTTTCCCCTGTCACTTCTGATGAAATCTTAAAGATCTTGACATTAAAAAGGGCCGAGTTATGATGAATTACACCCTAAGGATTTAAAGGCCGTTTCAATTATTATTTCCGTTCCTCTATGCTATACCGCAAATTTAATCTTCTCAACTGGTCGTGCTCGGCACCCTTTCAAAATGGATAAAGTTTCTCCGATCTTTAAAATAGGAGATACTTAGAATATTCTAAATTATAGATCCATTACTGTCTTGAATGCTTGGGCTAAGGTTTCTGAAATATTATTCGTATTAGACATTTTGACTTTCGTAATAAAAATAACATTATCCATTCCAACTAATTTGGATTTCAAAACCGAAAATTGACTGAACTTGAAATTTTGACCCCCCACTATTCAGCGCAATTTTGATACTAAACATTCGGTTCTCTGTATGTTTTTTGATCTGCCAAAAGTGTTTGATACTATTCATCAACAACGTCTCCTGTCAAAATTTGACTGCATTGGCATCAGAGGTATAACTAATATTTTATTCAAAAACTATTTAACAGATCGTAAACTATTCGTCCAGTTACAAAACGTACTGTTTCGCTATGAAACTATCATGCCTGGTGTCCCTCAAGGCTCCATCTTAGGTCCGATTCTGTTTGTGATATACATAAATGATATCTGCTATGTTCTCTCTTGTGCTTCCAAAATAATTTTTGTTGATGATACGAGTTTAGTTTTTGATGATGAAAATATTCAGACCCTGCCAAACAAGTAAATTCTCAAATCCAAAACTTTATAGACTGGTTTGATCAACACTTCCTAACTTTATATACTGAATAAACTAAGCGTGCTTTTTTTCATAGGAAAGAATTTGCTCGTGATATAAATTATATTTATATAAATGGCTCCCATATTCTGTTTTCTTCTAACGTTAAGTTCTTGAGCCTGATTTTATAGAATGACTTAAATTGGAATAAACATATTGATCATATTTGTAACAAAGTAAGGAAAAGCTTTGTATTAGTTTGAATAAAATTATCTTTTTATTCTAAGACTATTTTAATTATGCTCCATTACAGTTTAATTTTCCCGTCATCTGTCTTATTGTAATCTTGATTGGGGAAACACTATAACCACCAGGAATATAAACAAGATTCGCATTCCACAAAATAAGTATATTTCACTCCTTAAAGATTCGTTTGATTCGACAATTCATCACCATGATTCATGTTCTGGCTATAAAATTTTGTCCGCCACTAAGATTTTTCACTATCGTTTGGCTTTATTTATGTTTCAACATATTCATCATAATCAGCATTGCTGTAACTTTCCACTTCGGCGATAAAAGCTTGCAATTTCACCCCAGTAGCTCAACGGTAGAGCATCGGCTGTCCAGTTCGGAGATCCAGGGTTCGATTCCCGGTTGAGGCAGCAAAGTTCTTTACAATGGCGCCCGAGCAAATTAACTCTGTAGGTGAGTGCAAAGATGTCGGAGGTCTGAAGACCCCCGACCGTGCGACTCACATAGTGGGTTTAGAGTAGCTAGCTGCACAGCCGGGAAAGGATACCTCCTGCACTCAGGAGGCACCCAAGATCTACCATCCCGCCAACATTTATTTAGGTCTAAAAAGATAACAATTGATGAAAAATATTGTGGTTAAACAGACAGTTTTACATTATATTTGAACTTGACAAGTACGTCCATTTTTCAGAAGTGGATTATGATGTCGGAGGTCTGAAAGTGACCCAAGTACAACTAGTACGGATTCAGTGGACTTTGGAATATTGAGCACCGATTTCAAATTGAGAGGATAACGACCACGCAGGTTACTAACCTGGGTAACGATAGTAGTATCAGGAGGTTAAGCTGAGGTAAAAATAGCAGGAGGTGGACAGTCAGATTGTTAGTTGCACTCCAATTTGACATTAGAGGGTGGAGAATGCAGAGTCCACTTCGACTATAAGAGCTTGCAATTTCGTCCAGTAGTTCAACGATAGAGCGTCGCCAGTTCGGAGATCCAAGGTTCGATTCCCGGTTGGGACAGCAGGGTTCTTTATAACTTTTTCGCTGAATTTTCATGATCATAATTACAATGTTCAGAAGAGGAATCAATTTTTACCTTCCCCTTTTCTCGTACAAACAGCTTATACCTAAATATAAATTCTGCCGGCTTAAGATTATGAATTCTTTTCTACCTTTCTTAAAATTACCGAACTCCGAAAATAGTTTTAAGGAGTACTTAAAGATATTTCTGTTACAAGTTTCATCGGTTTGTTGATCTATTGTTTATTTGTTTTCTTACCTGTATTTCTACTAGTTGTTTCTAGTCAATTTTTTTATGACTTTTGTTCTGCCACTGACTATTGATTTTATGTTAGTGTCATAGGCGCCAACTTGAAAAATTATTGGGGGTTCCGGAAATTTTAACTCGAATGATAAAAAAATTTCTGCATGATGTTGCGAACGTGTAACATTCCCTCACTGGCGTCTCCCGTCTTGTCTTTCATCTGTTTCGTAGACCAAACAGTTTCATCGGTGGTTTTCTCCAGAAAACAGCGGTACGAGCATTCTTACCATGACGTCATTCTAGGATTGCCACTTTTGGAACTTAGGGAGAAGGGTTACCAGATTTGGCGATTTACCGCCAATTTGGCGACTTCCGGAATATTCGAGAAAGACCACGAAATAACTAATAGTCTACGAGATATTAGATAATTTTAAAAGTTTCTATAGAAAGAGCCTATAAAAAGGAGTCATCACTCAGAGGGAGTTCAGTTGACCAGATACGAGCTGCATTGGAATGTGATTTTTGTCAATGTTTCGAGAATAGTAGCTGCTGTTTTGTGAAATTACTTTTGTCAATGTTTTGAGATTAATATCAGTTATTTTGCGAAATTAGTGGAGCACTTAAGTGCTGTTTGATTGTATATTGTTCCTGTTCACCTTATGCTTGTGAATAAACGTGTTTAGTTATCCAGAAATTAGGACTCATTCTTGTATCCTGAATGCACACCCACGATTCTAGAAGATTGAGGTGTCAGAAGTGGGATTTTCTGAAACCTGACAAGCGGTTATGACTCCCACAACTAGAAAAACGATGGAGGAATAGTTATGTGAGATGATGGAATTTATGAATGCCGGACAAGAAGCTATGCAAGCTAGACAAGACAAGATGAAAGCCAGACAAGACAAGATGAAAGTGTACAAGAGGAGAGGAAAGCCAGATAAGAGGAGATGAAAGTCGCACAAGACAAGATGAAAACCGGACGAGATGAAAGAAGCGATTAAGGCGGGACAAGAAGCAATGGAAGCCGTACAAAACAAAATGAAAACCGGACAAGACGAGATGGAAGCCGGACAAGAAGAGATGAAACAAGAATTTAAAACCGTGAGAGACGATATTAAAAAAATGAAAACAAGCCGAATTCAAGGAAGAAATTAAATCCGAGATGAAAGACAAAATTATATCCGTTCAAAACGAAATCAAAGAAGAAATTAAAACTATATATATATATATATACATATATATATATATATATATATATATATATATATACATATATATATATATATATATATATATATGTATATAAATATATATATATATGTGTATGTATATATATATATATATATATATATATATATATATATATATATTTGAAATCAAAAAAGAGGATAAAGTTCAATGGAGGGAACCAAATACAATGCATACAATGGCAGAGGGGGATTGCGACTTCTCAATCCCGTTTAAAGCTGCTTTTCCAGCCCAGGCAAACGCCCAGGAACCAATGCATTGCAAAGGTTGATCCCCCATACATGCCTAGTCACAAGCACCCAAACATGGAGAAACAGACCACCGAGAATGGAAGTCAAGAAACGCACAAATGAAGAAACACAAAATCTCCTATTATATAAGTAACTATGCGCATGTGCAAGTCTTCAAGTGATATGCAGAAACTATCCCAATTCAGTAAAATCCATTTTGAATGAATTTGCTTCATTTTTATTGTTGAAAAGTGAATTATAATATTTCTTCAGGAAATTAACTGGGTAATTCTTTCTTAATGCTTTTAATATTATCCCCTTGTTACTGGATATGCAATCCTTTGCAAAAGTGTTGCAAATTTGGTTTCTTTTGAAATGTCCCAAAAGTATATTTCTAAAAATGAATCTTGAAAGGTTCGTTTTCCAATTGATGATATGGTTAATTTTTATTCCATAACTTGTTCTTTTGTCGTGTAGACTCGTATAAATTCCATTCCTTGTATTGTACTTAATGGTGATATCCAAGAAATTCACCGATCCATCCTCTGCACGTTTATTTTCAACCAATTCCAAGCCATTGGGGTAAAAATCGAATTCCAATACTGGTGCATTTTCATAATATCCATACAGCACATCATCAACATAACAAAATTACGGTATCTCATATAATAGGTGTGTTCCATGTTCATATTTAGTGAGATATATGTCAGCCAATATTGATGAGCAACCTCCTCCCATTGGAATTCCTTTAATCTGTTTATAATAGCATTTTCCGTCAAAAAATATATTTTCCCTCAAAACCAGATTAATAAGGTCCATATATTTGCGATATGTAATGTACTCTTTCAAATCATGTAACTCATGTAATTCCTTCAATATATGTTAAAGTTGTGCAATATCAATATTATTGAAAAGATCGCAAAAATCATAACTTCTGAATCGCAATTCCTTGTCACAGAATTTAAGTCTTTTAATGACATAATGGCTGTTCTTGATAATAACAGTTCCCTGCTTTTGAAGGTGAATCATAACTTGCTTCTGGATATTTAAAAGTTTTAAGTTAGCAATGGTCAAATAAGTTCCGTATCCTACGGTGACAGTGCGGAATTTAACGGGTTCCTTATGCAACTTTGGTATAAGCACTAAATATGGGAACTTAACATTTTTAAGATCAATATCAATTCTTTTGTATAAGGCTTTGATCCGATTGGTCAATGTTTTACTATTATGTGATACCGATGTATACATATCCTGATCAAGGTAATATTTCTGTAAATTTTCCACATAATATTTTTTACAGGTAAATGCGTAATTAGCCACGATTTTATCTGTATAAGTGATTACAAAGCTCTCTCTGATGTTTTTGATTGATCTAAGTATGGAGGATACTTTGGTATTTTGGCATCTCTTTTGATAGTACAATTTGAAACCATTAATTAAATGCTATCTCCATTCATCAAATGTCTGAACAAGAACACTGTATTTCACAGCTAAACGGTAAATGAATTGATTCAGATCGCTATGTAAATCATCATATACACTCTCAAATTCTTGTTCTCGAAACCTAGTTCCCAATTTAAAAATACTTTTTAGTTGTTGGTCTTCAATAAAATTTAAGTTTCCTGTAATAATATGTTTGTGATATGGGTCACTATATACACTGTTCTTGCAATTACACTCTTCCACATCATACAACGAGGCATTCTCACATATATGACTATATTTGTATATTTTTCTGCCGTTAGTACAAACATAACGGTAATTCAATTTAACTGTAATAAAAGGGATTGGTAAAAATTTATTAATTCCATTCAAAATAGAAGTGAAAGGAATTCTGTCAAAAATCTTGTTTTTAAAAGTAGTCATAAAAAATTCCTTTGTAATTATCTTCTGTTTTTGAGGGTTCAATTCAATATGATGCTTACTGGCTTTTAACTTAATCATATCCAATACCATAGCCATAAATTTACAATTCTCCTCCGTATGTTCATGAGGATCAGTAGAAGTATATTGCAACACATATTGCCATATTCGTGGCAGATATTTAAGTCTTATTCCATAAATAACGTTTTTAATCCAACACTTATATTAGTTGTTGTGTCATTTTTGAATTTTTCGATAAATCTTTGGATCTCTTCCACCGTACGTTTATAACTGATCTTTCTGTGTTTTTTCCCTCTATGCCAGCGATACGCCATAATATTAATTTACATCTTTGTGATTGCGGATAGCACTTGTCGTATATTGGGTATATATATATATATATATATATATATATATATATATATATATAGTTTTAATTTCTTCTTTGATTTCGGATTTAAGTTAACTGCATTTGCGCTGAATTGGTGTCAATTTTTATCACATTATTATCCCAATCTTCTCATATTATAATGTCTGGTAATTGTTATTCCTTGGTAATAATTCTATTCTTAGCCATTGATTTTGTGATCGACCTTAGTTTTTCATACATTGAATATTACAGTACTGCCTCCCTGGTAGTATTGCGACTTGTTCATTCCGGTGCTTCTAGATAATTTAAGCTGTTGAGCTTGATCGTGCATACACGTGGTGAAAGAAGAAGTGTTCATGCCGCATGGTAATACAAATTTTCTTAACGTTTCCTATCTTCATTTTTTCATTTTTTGATGTCTGTAGTCTGAGTTTGAGTATTTATAGTAATGTATTATTGCTCAATCTAAAACAGGCATTTGTTTGAGTTAGTTAGAGTTAAATACTCAGACCTGAAGAGGAATTTAATTCTGACTAATCATCGTATTTGGGCTGGTGCTGTTCTCTTCTCTTATCGGCACTATGGCCGTGATTTTGCTTCTATGGTGATGTTAATATTACTTGATTTTTTTATTATTACATATTTCTAATATATATATATATATAGTATATATATATATATACATATATATATATATATATATATATATATATATATATATATATATATATATATATATATATATATATATATATATATATATATATATATATATGTATATATATATATATATATATATATATATATATATATGTAAAAGACAAGACAGGAGACGCCAGTGAGGGAATATTACACGCTCACAACACTTGGGGAGATCTCACTTCTAATCCCACTTCTAATTTGTTATGAATGACGTATCCTCTGGAATCTTGGGTGTGCACGCAGGATACAAGAATGAGTCCTAATTTCTGGATAAGTAAGCACGTTTATTCATAAGTACAAGGTAAACAGGTACAATATACAATCAAACAGCACTTAAGTGCTCCATTAATTTCAGAAAATAACTGATATTAATTTCCAAACATTGACAAAACTAATTTTACAAAACAGCGGCTACTATTCTCGAAACATTGACAAAAATCACATTATAATGTAACTCGTATTTGGTCAACAGAACTCCTGCTGAGTGATGACTCTTTTTTATAGACTATTTCTATAGAAACTTCTAGAATTATCTAATATGTCGTAGATTATTAGTTATTTCGTTATCTTTCTCGAATATTCCGGAAGTCGCCAAATCGTCCATTCTGGCAACCATTTTCCTAAATTTTAAAAGTGGCACCCCTAGAAAGACGTCATGAGAAAGAATGCTCTTACCGCTGTTTTTTTGGAAAAAACTCCCGATGGAGACGTTTGGCCTACGAAAGAGACGAAAGACAAGACGGGATACGCCAATAAGGGAATATTACACGTTCGCAACAATATATACGTACATTTCCCCCACTAAATACACTAGTATCTGCCCGTTGCGTTGAATGGCTATGGAAGGAACTTTCGAATTCAAATATTTTCTAGCAACCCCAATTCTTAGCGCTTTGGCGATATTATGGTATTGTACCGCAGTAAATTGTCATTGGAACGGAACTTTGTTGTTTATGCCGATTGTCTATACCAATATAGTGCACATTACTTTTAATCTTTCACATCGCATCTTTAAATTGTTACAGATTTCTTCTCCTGATAATTATTGAAATTATAATGGCAGAAAACGATAAGAAAGATGGTAATAATATCGTTTGCAGTTATTGCGAGCGAACGTTTACTCGACGCCCGAACATGTATGCTCATATAAGGAAATTTCATCCTGGGGAAAAAATACAATTTCAACAGAAAGCAACGAACATGTGTTGTTTATGTGATTATCAGTGTTTATGAATGGCAGCTCTTATTGAACACCTATCTTATATAGAAAATATATTTTTTTTAAATAGAAAATTATTTTCTCATTTATTCATCCACTTGTACCAAATTAAAATACAAAATATATTTTCAATATAATGTTATTTGTGTTGGATACTTGCTAATGATAATAATGCTTAAAACCAGACAAATAGTGTGCAGTTTGGGATACTGAAAATGTGCTGCTATTAGAGCATAACTAAACACCATAAGATATTTTATTTTAAAATACATAAAAGTATGGAATATTATAAGTCTTCGAGTAGATTTAAAAGTCCCCAAAAGTCGGTTTTAAATATTTTCTGGGTTTTCACATTTTATATAACCTTATTACATCCTTTAACATTAATTTCTGAGTTTAGAATTTTAATAGATCAAGTACAATTAAAGAATTGTTTAATTCGGTGGTGTACTATCCTATCATACATATTAAACTAAAGACAAAAAATCAACATTTTTAAACTGATTTAAACAGGGACTGGAAAGAATCTTTCAATTATGTATTATAGATGGTGCCACTGAACACTTATTAAATACATTCATATAAAAAATATAAAAGGCAATACAATTTTTAAAGTAAAACACAGAAATTACAAATTTCACGCTACACTGCACACAGACATTTACATGCAACTATTATAAATTACTCTGTCAACAAACTTTTTAATTAAAGAAATTCATTAAAATCAGGAAAATAGCATTTATACAATCTTTAAATAAGCAACGTGGAGTCGACATTAAAATTTCAGAAGCTGATTTTCGAAATTTTGTTTTATTGCATTCATTTTTATATTTGTTTGGAGTATCTGAAAGGTGAACAATCACGTACTATGGAAAATTCAAAATCTTTCTTAGTGTATACATTACAGTAAAGTAGCAGTCAAAACATACATCGCCAAATGAGCGATTTTGTGCCAAATATGTTTTCCAACCTGCAAAAGTTCTTTCGTTCCAACTCCATGTGCATGCGCTGTATAGGTTTTCATATCGGCCATAGCCATTCAACGCAACGGGCAGACACTAGTCTAAATACGCACAAAAATCTTAAGGGTTCGAGGAACCAACCCATAACGAAATTATTGGTGGTTCAAAAAGTGCCTCGAACCCACGAAGTCGGTGCTGTTGGCTAGTGTGTTGCCAGTTGGATGGGAACTGTGGGCTCGTCAGGCCCAACTAAAGTGCCTTTTTTCTCATTTCATTTCCTCACTGTTATATATTCATTTATAAGATAAAATTGTACCTATTGTGCTGCAAAATAAAGTTTATTTATTTATTTATTTAAATAGGGTGAAACGAATTAGCGAAATATAAGAATTAGTAAAAGTGGGTTTACGAAATACAAAGGTGTGGAAACCATTAATATCATGGGAACTAGAACATCAATAAAGGGCAAAGACCCTCTCCCCCCCTTCACCCATTCATGTTCAGCAGTAAAACTTATAGAGGGATAAACTCCGTTAAAGTTATTAAGAAGGCTATTAAGATCGCTTAAAATATTATTCCACACTATGAACATATCATCCACGTAGCAAGAAGAATGAACCGGTTTTAAATGCAAAGAAGGAAGAAGGAAGAATCACATCCTGAAGTTCCTGCAATAGAACACTATAATCAAGGGAAATGCTGCCACTGTATATGAGTTCGATCCGTAGTATAAATAGCATTGACAAGCTGCGTGTGTTAGGTTTTATTGATATACTGGGTTTCTAAGAAGTCATTACGCACCCTATCAACTTTGTAAGAAAACGTCCAAGAGTGTACACGTTAGGTCAAGGATCGGCAACCTTTTCTCTTTCATGGGTCTTATAAGTGTACATGGAAAGCAATAAATGTTTGTAAAAAGTTTTATCATCAGCGTTTGTAATACGGTGACACCTGAAATGTTTGTTCGCGGTATTTTCCTTTAGGGAATTTAAATGCGCATTGTCTCTGACGGAGGGTTCTAACTAAATTCCTGTTCATGTAAGTGCTGTTAATTGTCTCATAACTGAATATGACAGTAATTCGGCAATAATCATATTGCGTTAAATTGATTCTTCCTGTAATAATTTTATTGTCGATTCCTACTTATTAGACAATTCTCTGCGACTTTGTAATTGCTTTTTTTTCGTCTGTCTCGCTTTATTGCCGAGTCCGTTATCCTAAATTTTTAAATTTTCCTCTAGAAGAAGTTCAGTCACTTCTATTCGATCGGGCAAGGTTGTTTTATTGTAGATAGACCTAACGTGTACATTCATAAACCTTTCCTTACAAAGTTATTGGGGGTGATTAAGGGCTCTCTTAGAAACCCTGTTAACAATTGGCAAGAGACAACTTTGCCACTCAATCCTGCCTATACAGTGGAAATCTTCGACCGCATTCTACGCAAATGAGAATATCATTCTAATAGAAAAAACCCTTGAAATTACTAACGAAAACAGAAATAAACCATTATAAAGAAAAGCTAATCCTCACAGTAATCATTAAAACTTACATGCTTACCTTGTGATTTGCTCTCGAACCATATTTTAATAGCTCAGTTGCTTAAATATTCTCTTACTTTTCTCTTAATTCTAAGCGAAAAGTTTTAAAGAAGAATTTACTGAAAAGTTTTGTAAAAAGGCGATATCTTTAAATAGCACGAGTTTTTAAAGAAATAAGAGCAAACACCTTTAAGTTGCAGGCATTAAGAATAGATTGCGCAACTTAAAATTGAAGATATTTAGGAGTTTCATATCTTTTTTGGATTGAATCTAAAGCCCTTGATCTATAAGGACTTTTTATGTTTTTCTCTCTTAAATAACAGGTTTAATGTATTCAGTATTTTTAAATGAAAAATCACAAGAGTGCAAATGCTTTTGACTCAAAGATGTGCTTTTGCATTATATCGGTAACGATTTTTTCACTGTTATTTATTATGCAAGCACAAATACTATCTTTTTACAGAGTTAAACACTAAATCAGTTTTATATTATTTTATAAAACAAGCTTAACAATGATTTTTTACTAATTATGAAGTGCTAGTATGTAAGCCTGACAAAGATAGGAAAGCTAACACTCTTTAAGCTAAAACGTTTTTTTTTAATAAGTTTCATTTTGCTTAATGATGTATGTTGTTCAGCGTCGAAAATAGTTTTCTCAATTAACAATTTACAGTTTTGGTTTTGCTCCGTTCTCGAGTTTCTGCCTTTTATGTCACCGACGGGGAGGGGGGGGGGTAGTTAAGGAGGATTCTAACTAAGTACTCCTCGAAGGTTCTAACGTAGATCTACGAGTTCTAAGAAACTTTACCCTCCCCTCCATTTTGTACACTCAGGGAAAAAAAACGAAATTCGGGACACGTTAAGTTCGGTTCAGTGGGCGATACTATAACTGTGCAAAGATTCAGTCTTTTATGCTACCAGAGCATTGCTTGAGCGTGGGGAACCTTTGTTGTTGTTGTTGAGACCCAGACCGCCCGACCTACCAGAAAGGTGTAAGGTAACTGATTGGACGGCCGGGAAGTGCCACCCAATTTACACCGGAACCCAGTGGGGGAGGCATCCACAGGGACCGTACTCTCCTTCCCCTACCACCAACCTCTCGGAAGGACTTAGGGACCCACATGTTTAACGTGATCGTACTCCGCATGAACACGGCGGTAGTTGTGGCAGCGTGCAAATCTAGCGCGCAAACCACGGGGATACCACACCCGAGATGTACCAACAGCACGCGGTGTTCCCAGGTGGTCTCCCACCCAAATACTAACCGCGCCCGATGCTGCTTGACTTCGGTGATCTTGCCTGTATTATGCCTGTATCATGGAATCACTGTATCTGTATCATGCCAATCTTGTCTGTATTATGGAAATCTTCAATCGTGATTAACACAAATGATAATGTTAATAAAATAACTTAAAAATACTAATGGGAGCAGAAATAAATCATTATAAAGAAATGCTAATCCTCACAGCAATCGTTAAAACTGTACATGCTTGCCTTGTGATATGGTTCCGAAGAGAAGAAATTACAGAAAAACTGAAGACAGAAAAAATTTGAAGAAGAAATTGCTGAAAAGTTTTGTAGAAAAGCGATATCTTTAATACCACTATTTTTTTAAAATAATAGTAAACATCCTTAAGTTTCAGGCTTTAAAAGTAGATTGCGAAACATAAAATTGAAGATATTTAGGAGCTTAATATTTTTTTGGATTGCATCTAAAGCTCTTGATCTATAGTGAATTGTTATGTTTCCCCCCTTAAATATCAGGTTTAAAGTATTCTGTATTTTAAAGTGAAAAACCACAAGAGTGGAAATGCTTTTGACTATCAGGATTAAAGTTGTCTTTTGGCATTAAACCGGTAACGATTTTTTCACTTATTTTTTATGCAAAAGTGAATACTACCCTTAGAAAGCTTTTATTTAACTCGTCATGATCGATATGTGGGTGTCTGTCTATTTCAGCTTCGTTGATGGCATTTTAAACATACTGTCCTACGTCCAAGAGAGTTGAATTTGGTACACAGCTTAGTCTAGTAGAACATTTTAATCTATCAATAGGCGGATCTTCGAAAAATAGAAATGGTAGTATTTTCCGAAATGGACTGCAAAAATCCCATTGTTGAAAGATTCTTAAAAAAGAGTATATATATATATATATATATATATATATATATATATATATATATATATATATATATATATATATATATAGATATATATATATTGAATGTTAAAATTTTTTGCGAAAATGACCTTTTTATAATCATTGATATATTTAAAAGTGACTGGTATAAGTTATAGAACTTACACCGTTCTTGAGATATTGTATGTTTTTGATCCAAACTGGAGAAAATCTTAAAAGATTAAATATGTACATTGTTATCATGTGACTAATTGCTTTACTGGTGTTTTATTTACTATTTTAAATTGGTAACTGCAATAAACCTACTGATTTTCAGTGAGAAAATTTTACTTTTTCACAGAGAACACGTTATCTTTCAAAAGAATCAAGCGCGTGCACAATTTTTGAACTTATTGCAATAGAACATTGTTTCAATGAAAGTTTTAAGTAAAATTTTACAGAGTAAAACTCTGTAAAAGAGTAAAATTTTCTCACTGAAAATCAGTAGGTTTATTGCGGTTACTAATTAAAAATAGCAAATAAAGCACTAGTTAAGCAATTAGTGAGGACTTAAATTACACCTCAAAACAATTGTGGTCACATAATTGTTCTACGCCTGTTTCCTTCAAAGAAACATTAGAAAGTTATAACGCAATAAACCGATTTTCAGCTTGAAATTTTACTTTTCATAGCGATCACGTTATATTTCTCGAAATAATCCAGAGCATTACAGGAAATTGTGCTTATTTGTTTTAATCTGCAACAGCAGTAAAGCTATTGATTTTCAGAGAAAAATCTTTACTTTGTCACAGGAAACACGTTATTCCCTAAATAATAAGACGGATTACAAAAAATTTTGTTTGTTTACTTTCATAGGTAACAGCAATAAACCTATTGATTTTCAGGTAGAAAATTGCACTTTTTTACAGAGTGCATTGTATGAAATTTTGTCTACTTATTCTGATCGGTAACAACAATGAACTTATTGACTTTTACAGAGAAAATCTTACTTTTTCTCAGGGAGTATCTCTCTACTTTATCTTCCGAAATAATCAAGCCCATTACATGAAATGTTGTTCATTTATTTAATGGGTAGCAGCAATAATCCTATTAATTTTCATTGAGAATTTTTTTTTCACACAGAGTTTCTTATCTCTCGAAATAATCAAGCTATTACATGATATGTTGTTTACTTATTTAATGGGTAACAGCAATAATCCTATTGAATTTTAGTGAGAAAATTTTATTTTTTCACACAGAGCTTCTTATCTCTCGAAATAATCAAGCCCATAACATGAAATGTTGTTTACATATTTAATGGGTAACAGCAATAATCCTATTGATTTTTAGTGAGAAAATTTTATGTTTTCACAAAGAGCATGTTACCCCTCTGAATAATCCAGTGAATAGCATGAAATTTTTGTGTTTATTTTAATCGGTAACAGAAACAAACCCATGGAGTTTTAGCACGATCTATTAGTAAGTGCTTCTTTGGTGTTATTGTTTCATATAATTACAAAATTTGTTATCTGTAGGGCAAGTCATGAGTTGGATACATCAAACAGTTTTCAAAAATAGCGAAAGTAACGTGCGACAGATGTTTCAGACTATAAATTTAAAATATTCATTATAATTGTATGGAAAAATTCGGAGGCGAGCAGGGTGCATGAAACTACGCTTATATCATCAATTCACATGTTATTCTTGCGTGTCCGGCAGATGCATAAACACTGTTTATAGAAAATATTTCTATGGTAACAATGTCACGATATAATACTACGTAAGAACACTGATATTACTAAGAGGTCGAATGAGTAAAAGTCATGCAATGCAAATATATATGCGAAAGGGCTTAGTTGCTGAATCAGTTCAAAATAATGTCTTTCTGAAATGGAAACACACATTGCAGGCGTGTAATCTAATTGGAATTTTTTTATTTTATTTATCTGTCACAATAACGTTTTTTCGTCATAAACGTATCATCAATATAATGATTGTCTGGAGCTTTTTTGTCTTTCCACGCCCTGCAAACGTCTCTTAGTAACCTAAAAGAGTGAATCTTTGCAGACTTACTGAATCGACCTTAAGACAAAACTTAACGTAATCTAATTCTCGATTCCCTCCACGGGAAGAAGGAGGGGAGGGGAAAATGAGGTTTTCAAAAAGCCAAATACGTCTCGCAGAAACATATGCTTCATAGAAACCCTCGTTGACCTAGAATACGAAATTTGTGCACACTTCATAAGATAGAGACCGTTAATATATAGAAATATATCGATTTTACACAAATCTAACTTGGCAATTAGTAATATTACTAACATCCGCTGAACAGTATAGTTTGTATATTAAACGATTTTAATCGTTAGAAAATATGGTATTTTCATCAATTTTGGAATCATTTTTGTTAATTGAACGTCATTCTTACTAAATAGGCGCCATTTTCATACACTTAGCAACATTTTTAAAAAGTCTTCAAGTTGGCGATATTGCGCCAAAGTAGCGCCAAGGTCAACTTATTTAAGAATATTTGCTATTTATTTTAATTTTGTATAACCATTTCTATAAATTCATAAGAAAACATATTATATCTTCAGAAAAGAACATTTTTACATACTGAAGTTGATGCCATTCGCTTTTTAATGTTAAGAAATGATTATATCTTTTTAACATTATTATATCTCTTGATCTTTTATTGATTTTTTCAAAAGTTTATTCGAAAATTTGGGGGTTTCCGAACATTCGATCGCGTTAAAAAAATTCTGAAGTGAGCAGCACATGGCTTTCCATATATAAAACAATGAATTTACTTCTTTCACAGTTAAAAAATGATGAAAAGATCCACATCACTGTATTGTACATTTGGCGCTTGGATGACAACATGCAAATCTATTTTGTACACAATTAACGTTTATTTCACGGAATTCTAAATTAACAATTATCAATATTGATAGCAATCTCAATAAGCAATATAATTCATATATTAAAATATTTTAATAATAAATGCATAAATTAGGCGTCATTTTTGCAATTTTGACGATATTTTAGTCAATCTGGGGCTAAATATCCTCCCAAGATGGCGATATTTCAGTAGATTATTCGCCAAATTCGCCATATGTATCGTTAAGTGTTATAAACAAACGGAGAGAAGTTTTTTACGGAGAGAAGTTTAGTTCGTTTGTTTGTAACACTTAACGATATACAGGGTGTTCCAAAAAGATTGAAACTCGCTTTAATTCTTTACCTGTTGGAGATAAGTGGGCAATGTAAATTGCAAAACTGTTGAAAGTGAGGTAGGAAATAAGACTACGTTAATGAAATAGCCATCCCATTAATTTTCAAAAGGTTACATTTTTTAAATATTTATACGAACCCCTTAGACAAATTTGGTCAATCATAAAATTTTTATTTTTAATATAACAAGATCATTAAAAAAAACCCGCATATCTGTATCTTTAAAATCAACTGAATTATGATAAGGGAAGAAATCTGACTTATGCCACTTTTCCGTACCATGTGAAAGGCTGTTTCATCAGTGAGAATAGGATCATCTGGCCTTTGGGTGAGTCGGACGGTCTGGGTCTGCAACAGACAGAGATCATATAAAGCAGTGGTACTCACTACGCGGTTGGGTATCCTATGTATTATCATCCAGTTTTATTAACACTTTACAACAAAGTTGAAAAGTGTTTATGACTTTGTTCATTCTGTCTGTCTGTCTGTCTGTCTGTCTGTCTGTCTGTCTGTCTGTCTGTCTGTCCGTTAGCACGATAACTGCCGTAAAAATGAGTTTATCAAAATGAAATTTTAGTATGTTGTTCAGACGGTCTGTAGGACCTATGGGAATATAAATAAATAATATCACCCAATTAGTTTTTTATTGAACCCGGGTTGAAAAAATGAAATACATTGAACCCTATGGGACCTAATTTTTCAAACATTTTTTAAGTAAATTTAAAATTCACGAATTGCTTCGAAATTTTTAGGAAATATTCACATTATCCCATAGAATATATAAAAAAAAATTCAGTAAAATATGTTAAGTAGTTTTTTAATTAAAAAAATTATTTAATATAGGGAAAAAAACAAATTAAATTAAATTCTGACTTTGGGATATCTTCCAGAAAGAAAAGAGAGAGATATTATATAATAAATATCTCTCCATTTGTTTAAACGTTTTGCATATGGGAGTGGCTTCATATTTTAAAATAAATTTGGTAGATAACAATTTTTCATTTTTTTTTAAATTTTATATAACTCTTCATGATAAATTTATTTGATGGCATTTTAAATGCACTTTCCTACGTCCTAGAGAGTTAAAATTTGGTACACAGCTTAAATTTGTTGAACATTTTATTCGACAAAAATTTGATGGATTTTTAAATATAGATCATACATTTTTTTCGAAATGGCCTGAAAATAATCCCCGTTCACTTCTATAAATCATTGGTGTAATATTGTTAAAAATTCTGATGTGGACAGCACATGTCTTTCCCTGCAGACTTATATTCGTTCTCTTTATTTATTCAATGATAATTTGAGTTTATCTGCACAACATAAGTATTTTAAATGACATTGAATTTACACGTTAAACTTAAATTTGGTTCTCATTTGATAGCTGGACTTATTGTCAAAGGTGGCGTAGCGAAAACGCGAAAAAACTAGAATATCTCAAGAACGGCTAGTCCTAGAGTAATGGGGTTAGTCTTATTCTTTTTGTTGTCAAAAATCACATATAAAATAGGAATTTAATTGATATAATTGAGCACACGTAGTCTTTTATTTTTATATATAAAGATTTTTGCGGGCCATTTCGCAAAAATAGCCCGTTCCTTTTTCCCGAATCGTAGTAGAATAACCTACAAATGATTTATATACAAAATTTTGTTAAATTTGGTATATAAATCACTTGTAGGTTATTGAAATATTATACTCCAAATTTTGTTAAATTTGGTTCATTAGTTTTTAGCTAGAGTGGATAAAGGCAATTTCTGCGGCCATTTCGCAAAGAAGGCAGATTCTTTTATTACGAATCGTACTATAATCTAATGAACATCAGGATTTCCCACAAAAAACATACCTACCAAATTGTATGAAATTCGGTCCATTAGTTTTTCAATTAGAGTGGATGTAATATCCACACAGACACACAGAAACATACACAGATACACCCTTACACACACAGACGTCTTCCTAAAAGTAGTTTTTTCGTGTTCTAGAAGTCCCAAAACGTGTAGATACTTTGAAAATTCGAGTTCCGATCTTCGGCACGATTCCAATACTTTGAGTACATACACATAAACATATATATTATCTGTGTATTATCTGTGTATCTAAATTCCGTGCCTATGCAATTACAATAGTTGTGATTTTAAATGATCCCTAAACTTTTATTATTTCTTCAAGGAAGCCTAATTTTAACATATGCAGAATGCAAATATCTCAAGCGATTGTAAGATGAATTACATAAGAATTGTTGAATTTTTTCACACAAAATTATTTAGCTCTGGAGTCTGGAATACAAGTTATATGAACGAAATATTCATTGATTTTGCATAAAGAATCAGATGATTTATATTTCGATACAGTTTTAAATATTTAAGTATAATAAATTACTGTAGTACTGTGATAATGTAAAAGATATTACCACTGAATGAATCACATTTTAGAAATTTTTAAATGAAATTACATTTCAGTTGGAAAGTGTTTCATAATCAATGCTTATGCATGATTGATCTTTCTTGTCTTTTTTGTGGTATGTCACAAATTTACATTTCTAATTTGATATATGGTCCCCATTCACAATGTTCAATTTTCAATGAAATATAACTCTCTCAATTTTAAAGATACAGATATGCGGTTTTTTTAATGATCTTGTTGCATTAAAAATAAAAAATTTCTGATTGAACAAATTTGTCTAAGGGGATCGTATAAATATTTAAAAAGTGTAACTTTTTGAAAATTAAGAGGGGGACTATCTCATTAAAGTAGTCTTATTTCCTACCTTACTTTCAACATTTTTGCAATTTACATTGCCCACTTATCTCCAAAAGGTAAAGAATTAAAGCGCGTTTCAATCTTTTTGGAACACCCTGTATATCGTTAAGTGTTACAAACAAACGAACTAAACTTCTCTCCGTAAAAAACTTCTCTCCGTTTGTTTATAACACTTAACGATACATATGGCGAATTTGGCGAATAATCTACCGAAATATCGCCGATAAATATCGCCGATATTAATTCCGTCATATGACGGAATTAAACATTTGCAAAGCATTGCCTCCTATTGGCGTCATTTTTGTCAATTTGGTGACATTTCTATCAATTTGGCGACATTTTCGTCAATTTGGCAACGTTTACAAACCCGCCAAATTGGTGATATTCAGCAATATTCGTCGCTAAAATTTCGCCTGACGTCATGGACGGAAAAATAGGTTGTTGTTGTTTCTAATGACCTCCTGTTTCGGTACAGCCGATACAGGACCAGTGACGCAGGAAAGAACGAAGAAAGACACACAAGACAAGAGAACAAATTTATTACAAACAAGCATCACTGACGAAGGTCGGAGGGAGTGCAGCTTCACATTTAGACGAGGACCCAGAAGGCGGAAGACTGACTTGCCTCAATGAACATCCATGCTTTACTCGGGATTCGAACCCGAGCCCACCAGACAGCAGCCAAAGACGCTATCCATTTCACCGCCTGGGCGGCTAAAAAATAGATTATTCTTATAATAGATAAACGAGTAATGGCGTCTAAATACAAAACTATTACCCAAAATATTTTTTCTCCTGAATTGAACGAGCTGGATTAGCTAGAATAATGATAGCAAATTTATGGCATAATATTAGATATGAAAAGGGAACATATTTCCCAATAGTTAATACTTTTTAATATTATGTAATTTTTTGATACATTTACTTTAAAACTGTACAATATCTCGAGAACTGTTCATACTAGCGTTCTAATGTTTATGTTAATCATTTTCTAATGAAAAATTATATAAGAAATGATTATTTACGTAACTTTATTAAAGGTTTTGATTTTTTGATGATTTTTTCAAAAATTTATTTCAAAATTTGGGAGGGTTCTGCGGCATTCGATTGCGTTTAAAAACAATAGACTTCCAGTATTCACTGATTGTAATTTTTTCACCAAATTTCGTTCGAATCACTTCATTCGTTAATCAGTTATCGTATCCACACACACACATATCACCTCAGAAACGTTTGATTCGTATTCAGGTATGTTTGAAACGTGCTCTCCCGTCGAAAACTCGAATTCAAATGTTCGACCCTGTCACAATACTTTCCTTATTCATTATAATATGTATATAAGGAAAGTAATTAATATTCCAGTATTCACTGATCGTACCAAATATTTTTCGAATTGCTAAATTCATTCATGAGATATCACTTCCACAGACTAAGGGACACACACACTAACATACGCATACACACACTAACATACGCATACACACACTAACATACATACACACATAACCACAGATATCATCTCAAAAACGTTCGATTCGAGTTCATGGATACTTGAAACGTGCATTTTTGTCGAAAGAATCAGTTTTGCACTGGTGGAAACTCGAATTCGAATTTTCGATCGCGTCACACTACTTTCCCTACACATTATACTATGCATGTAGGGAAAGTAAAATATGCAGTACTGCACATGTTCACGGTCTCTAAATGATATTAGTAACGTCTGAATAAAAAAAATAACTATTTTTGTAAGCATTATTAACATATTTATTTTTATATTCCCTATATACATAGCATAATATATAGGGAAGGTATAGTGATTGGGCCAATATTCGAATTCGAGTTATCGACGGACGAGCACGTTATAAGCATCCCTGAGCTCGAATCGAGAGTTTTTGATATGATGTGTGTGTGGTGTGTGTACATGTTAGTGTGTGTGTGTATGTTAGGGTGTGTGTGCATGTTATAGCGTGTATGTTAGTGTGTGTGTATGTTAGTATGTGTGCATGTTAGTGTGTATGTTAGTGTGTATGTTAGTGTGTATGTTAGTGCGTGTGCGTGTGTGTGTGTGCATGTTAGTGTGTATGTTAGTGTGTGTGCGCGCACGTGTGTGTGTGTTCTCGTGAGTCTGTGAATGTAATATCGCAAGAATGAATGGAAAGTTTCGAACGAAATTTGGTATAAATATTACAATTGGTGGATACTGGATCTCTGGAAGCTTATTTATATTAAACGCAATTGAATGTTCAGAAGACTTTCAAATTTTCGCATGACGTTTTCAATATATCATTAAAAAATCAGAATCTTCAATAATGTTACATAAATAATTATTTCTTATGCAATTTTTCAATCAAAAATGAATGATATCAACTTTAGAAAGTTAGCAAAAACCGTTTTCACGATACTGTACGTTTCTTATATAAATGTATAAAAAATTACGTAAAATTACAAAAGTAGGAACTATTGTATAATATGTTCACTTTTCATATGCAATATTATGCGACAAATTTGTAAGCATCATTTTCGTGGATCTAGCTCATTCCATTTGCAAGGAAACATACTTTGTGTATAAATGTTTTCTATTTTGACTTCCAACAATTCGCTAATAATCATTTAGTTATATGTAAGAAGAGTTCTTTTCGCTGTCTATACTGGCGATAAATTTGGCGAACTTTGGGACTAATTCGGTGAAATATTGCCAACTTGGCGACTTTTTATAATGTTGCCCTATTGAAAAAAATATCGTAAAGTGAAAATGACGCTGAATTAACAAATCGACGCCAAATTGTTGAGTTTCAGCACATATAGGAATAGAGGGTAATGAGTGGAGCAACAGAGCACCCTGAAGAGACAACGCATAACGGTGTCAAGCTGACGAAAGCAACACCAGATGAAAAAATCTGATGTGGGCAGCACATGACTTTCCCTGTAGACTCATATATCCGTTATCATTTTTTCTTCAATAATTCATTATATTGAGTTTAATTGAACAAAATGACGCCCATAATTATTAAAATGACACTGAATTGACATTTTTAATTCAATTTTCGCTCTCATTTGATAACTGGACGTATTTTTAACGGTAGCGTAGCGAAAATGCGATAAAACTAAAATGTATCGAGAACGGTGTAATGGGGTTGATCTTTATTATTTTCATCGTTAAAAGTTACATGTAAAACAAGCATTTAATGATATATTTGAGCATACGTAGTCTTTTATTTAAGATTTTGACGATTTTTGTGGGCCATTTCGCAAAAAAAAGGCATTTTTTCCCAATTATACCAAAATCTAATCAGCAACAGGGTGATCCACAAGGGACTTATCAGCTAAATTTTGTAAAATTTGATCAATTGGTTTTTCAACAAGGGTGGATACCGGCAATTATTGCCGGCCATTTCGCAAAAAAGGCAGGTTGTTTTATCACGAATCGTACCAAAAACTAATCAGCACCAGGGTCATACGCAAGTAACTTACCTACCAAATTTTTTGAAATTCGGTCCATTAGTTTTTGAGTTAGAGTGGATATATACATTGCACAGACAGACACATAGACAGACACTCAAACAGACAGACAGACACACACACACACATAACAGACATCACTCTAAAAATAGTGTTCTCTTGTTCTAGGGGTCCCAAATCGTGTAGATCCGTCGAAAAGTTGCGATTTTCGACATGATTCCAATACTTTCCCCATACATTACCACGTATTGCAGGGAAAGTAAAAATCTGATGTGGGCAGCACATGACTTTCCCTGCAGACTCAAATTCGTTTTTTCGTTATTTCTTTAATTAGTCATTAGATTGAGTTTAATTGCACAAAATAACATAAATTTGCATTTTTAATTCAATTTTTGTTTTTATTTAGTAATTAGACATTTTTCCGAAAGCGGCGTAACAAAAATGCAAGAAATCTAAAATGCCTTGAGAACGGTTTGTCCTAAAGTAATGGAGTTGGTTATATTCTTTTCCTCGTCAAAAATTGCGTATAAAACAAGAAATCAATTAATGCATTTGAGCATACATAGTCTTCTTAATTTTAGATTTTGGCGATTTTTGCGGGCCATTTCGTAAAAAAAGGCAGATTGTTCTTTTTGAGATTGTACCAAAATCTAATCAGCACCAGAGTATCTCACAACTAACTTATCTACCAAATTTTGTTAAATTTGATCTATTAGTTTTTCAGCTAGAATGGATACAGTCAATATTTGTGGCCCTTTTCGCGATAATAAGAGGGTTCTTTTATCTCGAATAGTACCAAAAACTAATCAGCACCAGGGCCACACGCAAGTGATTTACTTACCAAATTTTATGAAATTTGGTCCATTAGTTTTAGAGTTAGAGTGGATACATACACTGCACAGACACACAGACAGGCAAACAGACACACACATACGGGCGTCATGCTATAAATAGTGTTTTCGTATTCTAAAGGTTCCAAAACGTGTAGATCCGTCGAAAACTCGAGTTTTGATTTTCGGCATGATTCCAATACGTTCCCTATACATTACCATATATTGCAGGGAAAGTAAAAATCTTATGTGAACAGCACATGACTTTCTCTGCAGATTCTAATGCATTTTGTAATATTTTATTTCAACTATTTCGATTATTCGTAACAAAAATGCAAGGAATCTCAAATATCTTGAGAACGGTTAGTCCTAAAGTATAATGGAGTGTGTTATATTCTTATCCTCGTCAAAAATTGACTATGAAATAAGAATTTAATTGATACATTTGAGCATATACTACTTAGACTTCTTTTTTAGGTTTTGGCGATTTTAGCGGGCCATTTCGTAAAAAAAGGCAGGTTGTTCTTTTCCGAATCGTATCAAAATCTATTCAGCACCAGAGTAACTCACAAGTAACTTATCTACCAAATTTTGGGAAATTTGGTAGATCAATTTGGTAGATCAGTTAGTCATCATATCAAAATCTATTCAGCACCAGAGTAACTCACAAGTAACTTATCTACCAAATTTTGTGAAATTTGGTCGATTAGTATTTTAGCTAGGGTGGATACATGAAATTTTTACGGGCCATTTCCTAAAAAAAGGCAGATTGTTCTTTTCCAAATCGTACCAAAAGCTAATTAGCACCAGAGTATCCTACAAGTAACTTATCTACCAAATTTTATGAACTTTGTTCAATCAGTATTTTAGCTAGAGTGGATACATGAAATTTTTACCTGCCATTTCCAAAAAAAGGCGAGTGTTGTTTTTACGAATCCTATCAAAAACTAATCAGCACCAAGGTCACATCCAAGTGACTTACCTACAAAATTTTATGAAATACGGCCCATTAGTTTTTGAGTTACACACACACACACACAGCACTTGGTGGAACTCTGAACTGAAAAAACAACGTAATTTTATATCCGCTTTATATAAACGTATTAAATCTCTAAAAAATAACTCAGCACCCCCGGAGGAAATCTCAGCTACCTCTACTAAATATAAATTAAACAGGGCTAAGTATAAAAAACTAATTAAAAAAACAAAATTAAACTCATGGAAATCCTTTTGTTCTAACTGTAACTCCTCATTTGGCACCCTTTTCAAATTTGCATTTCAAAAGCATCGTAAGATCAATTGTATAGAACTTCAATTCCCAGATAACATTAACTTAAATCACTATGAAAAAGTTGATAGGCTTTTGGACCATTGCTTCAGGGAAGATGCAGATTTTTCAGGTTTTCCCTCTTTTGACTTGCCTGCCACTGGCTTGGGTGAGGTTTCTCCAGAGGAACTTTTCATAGTCTTCAATAACTTAAAGAGTGGAAGGGCCCCTGGCCCTGACAAAATTGATTTTACCCTTTGGAAAAAATTCTATAAAGCTTTTCCCTCCCTTATTATTAAAATCTGTAACCTTTGCTTCAAATTTTGTCACTTCCCCTCGTTTTTAAAAACAGCTAATGTTCTATTTTTTAATAAACCGGGCAAAGACCCTTCCCATTGCTCTTCCTATCGACCAATCTGCTTACTACCAACCTTTGGCAAAATATTAGAGAAACTATTTATCAACAAACTTAACTTTTGGCTCTCCTCCGGAGAGATTCTCCACCCTCTCCAATTCGGATTTAGAGAACTATGTAGTTGCGAGGATGCAACCCTCAGTTTGATCAACACCATCAATGGGTTCAGACCAGGACATTATGTTTCCCTCACCACCGTGGACATCTGCGGAGCTTTCGATAATTTAAATTGGACAATCCTTCCCAGTATCTTCAACAGAATTAACCTACCACCTTCCTTCCAAAATTTTATTTTTACTTACCTACAAAATAGAAAAATCTCCTTTATTGATGGTCCCTCCGTTCATACAAAACAAATCTCTCGTGGAGCCCCTCAGGGCTCTATAATTTCTCCCACATTATGGAATATCTATTTTAATAATATCCTTCTTCTTAACAATGATCAACACTATTTACAGGCCTTCGCAGATGATCTCGCGGTGGTTACCTTCGCTCCTAACCTTCGCTTTCTAGCCATTAAGAACAACTCCATCTTAAATACACTTTCGGAATCTTTGGCTAATCTAAAACTAGATATTTCCCCCTCGAAATGCAATGCCATCATTTTTAATAAAACCCGCTCCAAAATTAAGAAAAATCCTTCCTTCAAAATCAATGGTGTCAAAGTCAACATTTCCAGACACCTTAAATTCCTCGGTATTATCATTGACGATAATCTGAAATGGAGCGCCCACATCTTCCACCTCAAAGAGAGATGCTATAAGATTGCTACAACCTTCGGTAAACTTGCCGGGTGTAACTGGGGAGTAAATAAATCATTTTTAAAAGAGTGGTACTTAACTGTAATTGAAAAGGTTCTCTCCTTTGGGGCGGGTGTCTGGGGTAGTAAATTAACGGGGGCTCAAATTAAAACTCTTCTTTCTCTTCAGAGGATATTTCTCCTCAAAATCTCTTCAGGTTTTAGGACCTCTTCTAACATCTCTCTTTTTTCTCTTACTGGAATTCCCCCCATTCACCTTGTCATAAAAATTTTACACTCAAAATATGCCTTTTGGAAACGTCGTGAAAATCTTTTTTCTAATTCTAATATCCCTGCCCCTTCCCTCTTTGATTTAAACTCCCCCTTTTCTGGCACTCCCCCCTCAAAACGTATCGCCCTCCTGGAATCCTCAGTCCCCCTTACTTTTTCAAATATTAATATATTTACTGATGGCTCTTCTCTTGAAGGCAATACTGGCTTTGCAGTGTGTATCTTCAAACATGATGTCCTGGACAGGGTCTATTCATTCAAACTAGATGGTGAGAATACAGTATTCCAGGCCGAAATTGCAGCCATAGATTTCGCTGTATCCTGGGCAACCGATAACAACACTAAAGTTAACATCTTCTCCGATAGTCTCTCCTCGATCATGGCTTTCAAATCAATCAATAACAAATCTAACTTTCTTCAAAAAAATTAAAACTAAAGCTAATATTTCCAATAAACTTATAAATCTTTCTTGGGTCAAAGCCCACGCGAATAACCTTGGTAATGAGGTCGCAGATCATCATGCTAAATTAGCAACCACTTCTGGCTCTCCCTTACACATCCCCTTCCCTTACTCCCTTCTAAAAAAGCACTGTAAAATTCTTCTTAAAAATCTTTGGCAGTCATATTTAAACGATTATATCTCCCCCCGAACCCATGACCCTGCGAGAATTTCAAAATTTCTTCCCTGTGTTGACCCTGATCTTTTAATTTCCAATCAATATTTAACTTATTTTTTAACGGGTCACGGCCCCTTTTTGGATTATTTACATTTTTTTAAGCATAAATCTTCATCTAATTGCACTTGTAATGTTTATGGTGATGCCGACCACTTTGTCTTTAACTGTCCTTTTACCCTCCCGTTCCACCTTTCCCGTCCCACTGTTGCCAACTCTGCGACTTGGTTTTCTAGGGTTCTTAAAAACAAATCTTCTATTTCAAAAATTAAAAACTGTATTCTCGCTGCTAGGGAGATTTCTAACAAAATTGCTTGATCAGCCTGGGGGTCCCCCCTGGTCTGTGAATCCTTCACTGCTCCCCACACTTTCTAAATCTGTTTTATAAAACCTGCTCCCTGTGCCTTGGGCACTATAAGATTTTATATTCACCACCTCCTGTAACTCATATGGTTTAGTTTTTATATTTGTACACTAACAGTATATCAATCCTAATCTTTTCGGTATGTATCAAAAACATCCATTGTGTATATATACTTTGATCATGCTTCTTTTTGTACATATACCTAATATGTATCATCCATTATATATCATCCATATCTAATTTGTATCATCCATACCTAATATGTGTCGTCTTTTATGTATCATCCTTAAAGAATATATACCTAATCTTTTCGGTATGTAACAAAAACACCCATTATGTATATATACTTTGCATACATCCTAACCCGGATTTTTATAATTATATTTTCTCACCCTGACTTTATTCCCTTACATCCTCGGTTTCTCAACTTATACTTTGGTTTTTCATCCCCCAACTGTCATGTGTTTTTGTATATATAATTTTATATGTAATTTTTGTGCTTTTTTTTGTATTTCTGTGTATTTTATGTATTTCATGTTCTTCTTTTCGTTTTGTTTTGTTTTAGTTGGTTTTACTACTTTTGTGCTTGAGTTTTTTCCCTTCGGGGTTTTCCCCTCTTTTCTTTTTTTTCCTTCTTATGTCTCTCTTGTATTGTATTGTATTGTATTGTTTTTATGTTTTGTTTTGTCGTTGCCTTTCTTTTATTTGTCTTGTAACTGTGTTGTGATTCAATTTTAACCTGTTTTGTAATGTTTTGGATCTAAAATAAAGTTCCCGGCCACACACTTAGCTGCAGTAAACCTTCGGGTCTGTCGTGTGGTCTGGGTTTTCAACACTTCAACACACACACACAGACACACACACAGTGAGTAGTGCGCGAAGGAAAAATTTTCCACTAGTATTGTATTTTTTTGACTCAAATACTTAGATTTCGATTGCTAAAATTTGAAAAATTTGTTACATTTTTAATTCCTCTACATTAAAAGTAGCTGCCCCTGCTGTTTGACAAATTTCGCATCCTTCGAGTTTCTCGGTCATATACCGCAGAAACTATTGCATATAAAAGTGTGAAATTTTGTACTTTTGTAGAAAAATATGTAAGCTAAAATAAACCATTTTTCGATTGAAAATTTAGTTTAAGAAATATTTAAAATTAAAGAAAGGATATTTGTGTTTTGAGTTCGCTTCCAGGATAGACTGATCGAGAGCTAGCGAGTAGGAGACGAAGCGAGTTGCGGGGGTTGGTGTGCGTCAGCGAGCAGGAGACTGAACTCCCTAGAAATAATATGCCCTACCGGCATATTACTTTAGAAACCGTGAAGAAAGAGCTCGTTAAACTAGCTCCGGCGGTTGGTGTGCGTCAAAAATCAAGCGACGAACCCAACGGGCGTATTATGCCTGCGTAGTAGACGGTAAGAAAGATCTCACGAAGCGAACCCACCGAGCACTAGTGAGTAGAAGTCGAAGCAGGGGCGGAGACTCCTACGCTATCACATCTGTTGTTGTTGTTGAGACCCAGACCGTCCGACCTACCAGAAAGGTGTAAGGTAACTGTATGGACGGCCGGGAAGTGCCACCCAATTTAGACCGGAACCCAGTGGGGGAGGCATCCACAGGGACCGCACCCTCCTTCCCTTACCACCAACCTCTCGGAAGGACTTACGGACCTACATGTTTAACGTGATCGTACTCCGCATGAACACGGCGGCATTTGTGGCAGCGTGCAAATCTAGCGCGCAAACCACGGGGATACCGCACCCGAGATGGCCAACAGCACGCGGCGTTCCGAGGTGGTCACCCACCAAGTACTAACCGCGCCCGATGCTGCTTGACTTCGGTGATCTAACGAGAACTGGTGTTTTCAGCACGGTACGGCCGTTGGCCCCACTATCACATCTGTGTAGTAGCTTTAAAGAAAGAGCTCGTTCTGCGGTTACTGAGCGGCAGCGAACAAGGGGTTGAGACCTCGAGTTCCAGGAGTTCCGAGCGAGTTGAGGGCGTTGAGTCCGGGCAGGGTGAAAGAGCTCGCGAAACGTGTTCTGGTGTTGGCGAGGTTTAGAGAACACTGGGCGAAGCCCCAATTGGTGTAATACGTCTACATACTGCATTACGAACAAACATCAAAACGTACAGTTCTGAATTTCTATGAACCCGTTCATGTGCAAGGCCGTTTTAGATTTTTGCTTTAGGCTAATTAAATATTAAATAATATAATTTTACATATTGACAAAGATTTCATTAGTCGATCCAATTCCCAATTTCTTTGTGATTGGTTTATTGGTAAAACCTCACGCCTTTGTCAAAAAATCTGATGTGGGCAGCACATGACTTTCCTTATGTAATGCAATGAATTTACTAATTTTACAGTAAAAAAAAAATAGATTATTTTTATAGTAGATATTTATATTCTTTCCAAGATATCGAATTTTCGTCAATGAGTCGTCATTTTCATTGATTTAGGGCATTTTTATCCATTTGGTGAGTTTTTCGTTAATTTAGCAATATTTAAAAAAGTCGCCAAGTTAGCGACATTCCACCAAATTCGTCGCCAAAATCTCGCCACGCGGTATGGACGAAGAAATAAGTTATTCTTCAGCAGATAAATGACTATTGGCGTTCAAATGCAAAAGTATTACTCAAAGTATCTTTTTTCATGAATGGAACGAGCTAGATCCACGAGAATGATGCCACCCAATATATCGCATGGTATTACATATGAAAAGTGAACATGTTTCTCAATAAGAAATATTTTTTTTTTATTTTATATGACTTTTTGATAATTTTTTTGAAAAATGTGCAATATCTCGAGAACGGGCCATGTTAGCGTTCTAAAATTTATGTCAATCGTTTTCTAATGGAAAATTACATAAGAAATGTCTATTTGCGTAACTTTATTAGCGGTTTTGATTTTTTGACGATTTTTTTAAAATTTCACTCGAAAATTTAGGGGGGTTCTGAACATTCAAATGCGTATAAAAACAATAGGCTTCCAGTGTTTATGGATTGTGATTTTTGTACCAAATTTTGTTCGAATCGGTCCATTCGTTTGTCAGTTATCGTCTCCACAGACTCGCACACACACACACACACACACACACACACACAGACATCACTTCAAAAATGTTTGATTCGTGATCAGGGATGCTTGAAACGTACTCTCCCGTCGAAATCTCGAATTCGAATTTTCGACCCCGTCACAATACTTTCCTTATACATTATGTATATAAGGAATGTATATAAGGAAAGTAAAAACGGTAGACTACAAAGTAGTTAGTCAGTACATTTGAAAATTGATGTATCTTACCTACCTTATTTATGTTTATACTTTGTGGGGGTGGGCTGAAAGTGTATACGAAGCGGTGCCCGGGTGTTTCAGAGCTTCAGTGAACAAAAGGCGGGGTGAAAAAATAATGTATAAAAATAGTAAAGAAATAGTACTTAGCCGGAGTACTTAGCTGCCGAAGGCGGGCTTCAAACTACCACTACGCCCGCGTTGCAGGCTTGGTGCGGCGGGAACTACACCATCAGCAGCTACTGCAAGAAAACTATGTTTACGCAGCGGCTGTATTTTTTGATAATTTCATAAAAAAAATGACCGCACGCATAACGGATGGGCCGTTAGTAAATATTTTAAGATACTAACGAATAAATAACGTTTACCTTTTTTTAATATTTTAGCCAATTACATTTTATTAGGATATTGTTCCCATTACGTATGCCCTGGATAGACCAGTGGTTAAGGCGGGATATAGACACTATAAATCTGTAGGTCTGAAGGTCCATCCTTAAGGATTGCATGCAGTTAAGACAACGATTTTCAACCTCAGGTACGTGTGTACGTGTACATGTGGGGGTATGTGCAAGGACAGTTGGGGATACTTGGCAATATTTCAGCAATGGCGGACATGAGAAAATTCGTTTTAAAACCAAATTAATTCCTTTTATACGTCAGACTTAAAATAAATGTAAAAGTATACTCATTTAAAACCAAATCTTTGTTTTAATTATATAACTGAATACACAAGAGTCAGTAATTTGTCACATATTCAAGTTTCAGGCATCTATCTCACTTTACAAACTTTTGCCGAATTTAGAAAAATGTGTGTCCCTGCGAAGCTTTTTAAACAAGCATTTTGCATCGGCAGTAGCTGATTTTTTGCCGTTTCCAACGACGACAATGAGTGCTTATATTACGCTCCAAATACCAGTCGAGTATTAATTTCAACATTTTCTGGGTCCACTTGTAAGATTTTTTTTTTCACATTTTCATAAATTAATGGTACTCATTTATGTACTTTAGTAATATATTTGAAAGCTTATTATTTATTTATTTACTTATTTATTTTTTTGTATTTGTCCTATGAAATTTCATGGTAAAAATCTTAAGTACAGTAAGAATATTTTTTGTTCCCCAAAACTACGTGTTATTTTTAAAACTTGAAAAGCATATAGTCATTTATAGGAAATCAAATTTATAACAATTACAATATATGAATTGAAAAACGTAATAGTGTAGTTCAATTAACAGATATTAATTCAGTGGGTACAATTGAAATATATAGATACATCAATGAAAGAAATAAAAATATACGGGGTACATTGAAAAAACTGACAATTAGGGGGGGGGGGGATCTCTGGTAAAAGGTTGGGAGTAGTTGTGCTACAGGAAGGATATCGGTCCCTTGGTTAACACCACCATTGATTCCGGTCTACATTAAGGGGCACTTTCTTGGCCATCTAAACTCTCGAAGAGCAATTAGGAAAACAAGAAAGATCAATCATGCTTAAAGCATTGATTATGAAACACTTTCCAACTTCAATGCAATTTTATTTAAAAAAGTCTAAAATGCAATATAATTCCTACATAATATTTTGAAACTTATCACAATACTGCATTAATTTATTATATTTGAAAACTTAAACCTTCATCGACAAAAATGAACTTCATTCAAATGACGGCATTGAAATATAAATTGCCTGGTTTAAACATATCTAAAATGTTATACATTCCTCGGTAATAGTTTTAGAATTATCATAATACTTCGATAATTTATTATATTTGAAAACTTCATCGAAAACACCTGAAATTAATTCAAATGACGTCATAGAAAAAATAACACGCCTGGATCTCTCTATAAAAACAGGATTTCATTCATAACTTTCTCCCATTCATTTCATTCATCACAGTACTATAATAATTTATTTTATTTAAACATTTTATTTAAGACCATAGAACTACAAATAATTAAACTCTATGCTTAAAACTTCATCGAAAAAAATCGTCCTTCTCTTTATAAAATCAATTAATATTTCATTCTTATCAGCCATGCAGACTCCATGGACTAAATTATTTTGTGTTAAAAAAATACAGGAATTCTAATACAACTCATTCTACATATTTTGCTGTTTACATTTTACATAGATGAAAAATAGGCTTAGTTGTAGAAATAATCAAATTTAGATGAGTATTTAAACTCAAATATATTGTCATTGCGTTGTTTCAGTATGCAGATGCACAGAATTTAAGCAAAAATAAAGTAGTTTTAGGACGGATACAACACTGAATATGAATTAAAAAGAACTTAAAAAAATCACGATTTTGAATCAAGATGGATGCCATATATCATTTTGAAGTGGGTCATGTGATCGTTTCATATCATGGTCACGTGATCGTTTCATATAAGAGGTGTAATTATTATTTTAATTTTTATTTAAAAAACTACTGTATATATTTCGCTGAATTTTTTTTTATATATTTTATGGAATAATTTGAATATTACCTAAAATTTTCGAAGCAATTTGTGAATTTTAAATCCGCTTAAAAAATGTTTGAAAAATTAGTTCCCATAGGGCTCAATGTATTTCATTTTTCCAACCCGGGTTCAATCCAAAACTAATTGGGTGATATTATTCATTTATATTCCCATAGGTCCTACAGACCGTCTGAACAACATACTAAAATTTCATTTTGATTAAGTCATTTTTACGGCAGTTATCGTGCTAACGGACAGATAGACAGACAGACAGACAGACAGAATGAACAAAGTCATAAACACTTTTCAACTATGTTGTAAAGTGTTAATAAATGCATATAAAAAGTTTTAAGTTAATTATAATGTTTCCTCTATTGCTGTTGTTAATTAATTCCAATTAATAATTAGTAATTAACTAATATAATTGTTTTAAATTATGGAGGCATCTTTCTGAATTCGAAAATTAACAATTATCTGTCGACTTATATCTTTTAAAAATAACTTGTATTGATGGATTGAATGTATTTTATGGCATTCAAATATCAAACAAGAAAGATCAATCATGCATAAAGCATTGATTATGAAACACTTTTCAACTGAAATGCAATTTTATTTAAGCATCTCTAAAATGTGATACATTCAGCGGTGATATTTTTAAAATTATCACAATACTACAAGAATTTATCATATTTGAAAACTTCATCGAAAACAAATGACTTTATTCAAATAACGTTATCGAAATATAAATCGCCTACTCTCTATGAAAAAGCAGTAAAAATTTCATCCATAAACATTTATTCTATTCCTTTCATTCATCTCAATACTACAATAACTTATTTTACTTAAAAACTTAAAACCATGGAGGTGTTTGTTGTTGTTTCTGATGATCTCCTGTAATCGAATCATAGCCGACACACGACCAGTGACACAGGAAAGAACGAGCCCGGGTTCGATTCCAGCCACTGACAAAACTGCCGCTGTGTTCACGCGGAGTACAATCACGTTAAACATGTGGGACCGTAAGTCCTTCCGAGAGGTTGGTGGTAGGGGAAGGAGGGTACGGTCCCTGTGGATGCCTCCCCCACTGGGTTCCGGTCTAAATTGGATGGCACTTCCCGGCCGTCTAAACAGTTACCTTACACCTTTCTGGTAGGTCGAACGGTCTGGGTCTCAGTAACAACAACAAGATGGATGCCAAATTTTATTTTGAAGTGGGTTACATGATCTTTCATATAATATATGTGCAATTACTATTTTAATTTTTATTTAAAAAACTGCCGAACATATTTTGCTGAAATTTTTTTTTATGTTTTATGGCATAATTTCAATATTTCCTAAAATTTTCGAATCAATTTGTGAATTTTAAATTTGCTTAAAAATTGTTTGAAGAATTAAGTTCCATAGGGTTCAATGCATTTCATTTTTTCAACCGGGGTTCAATCCAAAACTAATTGGGTGATATTATTTATTTACATTCCCATATATCCCACAGACCGTTTCAACAACATACTAAAATTTCATTTTGATAAAGTCATGTTTACGGCAGTTATCGTGCGAACGGACAGACAGAATGAACAAAGTCATAAACACTTTTCAACTATGTTATAAAGTATTAAAAAAGAAAAGGGAAGCTGAATCAAACATAGTACAAAACAAGCAGACGCTTAAAAGTTAAATCGGACAAATATTCGCCTCAGTGCTCGTTGCGTTTGGTAGGGATAACACCTTAATAGTAACATTTCTGTGTTTACTGCTCTAGAGGGAATCTTGGAAAATATTTCTTAACATAAAACTTCATCAAACTGTTATTTTTTTCACAATAAAGAAATCTTAGACATTTTTAAAGTGCATTTGAAGTCATTAATTATTAAAAAACAATTTTACATTTCCAGTCATTTATGGTCAAAACTATTTGCTCTCCCTAGGGCCCAGTTGGAATACAAAGTAAATGATACCATAAATTGTATTTAGTCCTTTTTAATTATAAATAAAAAGACAGAGATTATTACACTTTTTTACGCAGTTTCGCACCCCAAAGTAACACTTCGTATTTTTTACTAAGGAACAAAGGTAAGTGATCAAATAAGATAGATCAATCATGCATAAAGCATTGATTATGAAACACTTTCCAACTGCAATGCAATTTTAATTAAACATCTGTGAAATGCGATACATTCAACGGTGATATTTTTAAAATTATCACACTACTACAATATTTGACAACTTCAACAAAACTAAATGAGCTTTATTCAATAAATGTCATCGAAATATAAATCGCCTGGCTCTCTAAATAAAAGTAGTGAACATTTCATTCATAAACCTTTTTCCATTCCTTTTATTCAGCGGCGATATTTTTAAAATTATCACAATACTACAAAAATTTATTTTACTTAAAAACTTATAATCATGGAGGTATAAGTACTATATAACTCCATGCCTAAATCTTCATCTAAAAAGGAAATAGAATAGTCTGATTCTCTATGTAAAATCAATGAACGTTTCATTCATATCCGCTATATTGCAGACTCCAGAGACAGATAATTTTGCGTTACAGAAATTCAGCAATTCTTATACAACTCATCTTACATCTTGATCTGTTTACATACGTGAAAATCAGGCTTCGTTGTAGAAATAATCAAAGTTTGATGATCATTTAAACTCAAATATATTGCAATTGCGTTGTCGCAGTATATAGAAGCACAGGGGAAAAAACAAAAAATAAAGCTGTTTTTGGACGGAGGTAACACTAAATATAAATTAAAAAGAACTTTGAAAATCACGATTTTGACACAAGATGGATGGTATTAATCATTTAAACTCAAATATATTATAATTGCGCTGTTTTTATATACATGCACAGAAATAGAATATACATATGCGCTGTTTTTATATACATACACCATAGAATATACATGCACAGAAATTAAGCAAAAATAAAGCTGTTTTAGGACGGATACAACACTAAATATAAATTAAAAAGACCTTTAAAAATCACGATTTTGACACAAGATGGATGCAATATTTCATTTTGAAGTGGGTAACGTGATCTCTTCATATGATATGGATGTAATTATTATTTTAATTTTTATTTAAAAAACTACCGAATATATTTTGCTGAAATTTTATTTGATATTTTTTATGGAATAATTTGAATATTTCCTAAAACTTTCGAAGCAATTTGTGAATTTTAAATTCGCTTAAAAATTCTTTGAAAAATTATGTCCCATAAAGTTCAATGTATTTCATTTTTTCATACCGAGTTCAATCCAAAACTATTTGGGTGATATTATTCATTTATATTTCCGTAGGACTCACAGACCGCCTGAACAACATACTAAAATTTCATTTTGATAAAGTCATTTTTACGGCAGTTATCGTGCTAACGGACAGACAGACAGACAGACAGAATGAATGAATGAACAAAGTCATAAACACTTTTCAATTATGTTGTAAAGTGTTAGAAAGGCAAAGTTCCTAAAACATCTGATTTAATTTTGATCTGATTTAACTTGGTGTGAATTGCAGGACACATTGAGCACTGATTTTTCGTACGCACATTGGGACCTCGGGTCTTTCCCGGGCCCACGTCTGTCTGAGGAGTCGGATTTCAAAGTTATCAGAAAAGAAACTATTTTTCTTGAGTGTTTCAAAATTTCTGATATCTTTGGAACAAACACTAACCTCCATAAAGACGGACAGATTCAGTCTTACCACTCATTTGGCATTAAAGACCAGACAGCACAATGCTGTTACGACAAAGACTAAGAGTTAATGCTTACAGAACCCGTCTAAAGGAGGGGGGTGTTTCCAAACCTAAAGTTACTCTAGTATCGATGATGGCGCCTGTAATGGGTATTTGCAATGGAACTTTAAGAACGTCATTTAGGTGGGTTCTGCGAGTATATGTTTTACAACTTAAAAATTTACATTAATTAAAGTAACTTAACTTATGTTATAAAATTAAGAAAGTTTTAAATTAATCAAACTTCCAAAATTCAAATTTTGCAGCATACAATGTCTTACAATGGTAAATTAAACACGGTATTTTTCAATTCTTATATTTGTAGAATTTATTTATTGTCACAATCTCTAAATTTTTGTCTCTCTATATCTACTTATTATGCTCCTCCCTCCATGTTGCTGCTACCAGTGTTTATTTCAGGACTTTTTGGCCGGAGATAGAACGAATGGACACTCCGAGGGGGCTATTACATGTGCACACACACACACACACACACACACACATACATACATATATATATATATATATATATATATATATGTGTGTGTGTGTGTGTGTGTGTGTGTGTGTGTGTGTGACAGACAGACGGACAGAATGAACAAAGTCATAAACACTTTTCAACTATGTTAGTTTCGTAGTTTTGCTTCTGTGATGATGTTAATATTATTTGAATTTTTTATTATTACATTTGTCTAATATATATATATATATATATATATATATATATATATATATATATATAGTGAAATTGCAACACCATGAAAAGATGGACGTAGGCTTATGTAAATCATAGTACGAGTGGAAGAGAGAGTTATATGATTAAGTTTTCGTACGTATCAATGACTCAAATGATTCGTACGTATCAATGACGTCAAATGATAAGGTTTTCGTACGTAACGGGTCACGTAACACTTAGTTTCGGGTGATAAAGACCAGCAGGCAGCTCGTTTCGTAAATGCTATTAGCAACGATTTGCCACTTTCAAAAAAGTGGAGAAGCGATGCCTCAAAGATGTCAGCGAGATGCATACTAGCAGTTAATGGCTGGGGAACGAGATCGTATCCTGGAGCTGCGTGACGCGGGTTAGTCGATGCGTGCAATTGCCACGCGTGTTGGACACGACGTGAGTACCATCCAGCGATGTGTGACACGATAAACGCAGGAACATCAGAGAACGAGTGGATCGAACAAGCGCGAGATAGAGCTTACAGACCGGCAGATTCGACGAACGGCTCGTCGAGACCCGTTCGTAACGGCAAGTGACACCCGATGCAGCCTACCACCATCAACGGTTGCATCTGCGTGTACCCAAACCATTCGCAACAGGTTGCATGAAGTACAGCTGTAGCCACTGGGGTGCTATCAAGCTCTCGACACAGGGATGCACGGCACGTCTGGCGTGGCGTAGTCATCATCGCAACTGGACCAATGAATGGCATCGGGTATAGTTTACTTATGAATCTCGCTACTGCCTGTGGAGGAAAGACCGACCGTCGACCGTCACTTGCCAGCCCATATCACTGAGCGTCACATCGGCCCCACCTAGGGCATCACGGTTTGGGGCGGTATCATGTTCGATCAGCTGACAGCTCTGGTGCACATTGCAGGTAATCAAATATCGCACCTGTACGTCATACAAGTTGTGATGTCTGTGATTCGGCTACTGGTGCAGGCCGTCCCAGGCGCGGTGTTCCAGCAAGATGATGACAAGTCACACAGCGAACTCTCAACAGCCTGGACGGAATTCATATCCTTTCCTGGCTGGCAGCATCGCCTGATCTCTCTCTCATTAAACATGTGTGGGCCATCATCGGACGTCAGGTACACTGAGGAGCACCAGTACATGCCGTAGACGGACTGTGTGCCGCAGTGGACGCTTGGCAAGGATTACCTCAGATAACCATTAATAGCCTCATCGATAGTATGCCTCGCCGTTTAGCGGCCTGTATAGCTGCCCGTGGTGGCCACATTCTTTACTGAATAAACAGGTTTCTTTTACATAGCTTTGTTTGTTCTTTTACTCATTTGCATACGACTCTCTCTTCTACCGGTACTGTGATTTGTAAATGTCTACGTGAATTCCTTCATGGTATTGCAATTTCACTTTTGACGAGTGTATATATAGTAATTACATTTGGCTCGATTACAAAATGTCTCCAATGGAGCGAATGATGGCTTCCGGAGGGGGGGGGGACGAAGCCTTTCCGGATGCCTGAAAGAAACACTGGCTTCTATGTGCAACATATGTATTTCAGAAGGTAGACCGCGTCTATGCGGAGTAAGTGCACGGTAAATATGTGGGCTCATAGAGTCCTTCCGAGAGGTTGGTGGCAGGGGAAGGAAGGTAGGCCTCCTGTGGATGTCACCCCACTCGGTTCCGGCCTAAATTGTGAGCACTATCCCGGCTGTCTAAACCTTACACCTTCGGTAGAAAGAAGATTGGAGCTGTAAGTTCTTATTTATTAAGATGGTTCAAATAACTCGTTACAAATGTATAAATTATTATAAAAACCTGATTTACACAAATTGTTTAACTTACTTCTGCCAATCTGAATGAGAAAGTTCCTCGAGTAATTTATAAATATTTGTTTCTCATCAATTTAATTTATTATATTATATCTGCACAAAAATAATCACAATATGAAATGAAAGCACTCCATGGATTTTTTTTGCATAGTTCAGTGTTTCGCTCATAAGTATATTTCAATTTCATTTTGAAATGAGAATTTATTTAAGTGAGTTAGGAATTGATAAAAGATAGATTTATAAAGCACCTGACTCTTTTAAAATAGAATGAAATAAAACAATAATGAAAAAAAAATAATAATTAGAGAAACGTATTTAAACAATTCTTATTCATGCTTTCAAATATTCGAAACCTTACCTCGCAAGTTATTCTTGATGTTCCCATTTCAGTTTTCATCGTATTCAACAAGAGATAAAACTGAAGAGGGTCTACATATCAATCTTATTTGAATGCAGATAATCACATGTCTGAATTCTTTCTTGTGTTCTACAAGTGGTCAGGTGGCCATCTTTTCTTTCAACAATCATAAATCAATTGCCCAATTAACGACACTTTTAAGTGGACACACGGAGCAAGGCTTAACTGTATCACGCACTTAATACAGATATCCTATTAGAATAGATGAATAACAGAAGCCTGAAAAACGGTCCAAAGATGTTTCTAAGGTGGGTTGGGTATAAACATTTGAATTTTTATCGGATGATCCTTATTTCCACGGAGTAATGAGAAAAGAGTATCGAAACTTATAATCCGTACGGCGGCATGGAGGACGGAATACAGGGAGTCGGCATGTGTATGTGGGAGGATGAAGATCTGCAGATTTCTGCGCGGGTAATTGGCTTCCATTTTGGGAGTTCCACGAAATAGAACAATTCTGATAGAGTTGTTACTGTTCTCGGGCAGGCTGCCCAGGGCGGCCAAATTTCGAGCGGCTGTGGAAAAATAAAGTAATATGTAATTAGAATGACTTAAAAGAGCGTCATTTCAGCAAGAAAAAAAATATATTTAACCAATTTTGCAAGGCTGGGGAAATATATTTAAAAAAAAATGTATATTTTCGAAATCAAATGTAGGGGAAAATGCAAAATATATACCTTCCGTAGAAAACAATATAAAATACATACATTATATTTATTGGAATGTTAACAGGGTTGTAAAATTGCAATGCTTGTGAGACAGTGACCTACAAAACTTTCTTGGAGAAAACAGGCATGTCTGTTAGGCGATGACAATTGTTTCGAAGACTTTATAACAGTGTGCGTATTTAACAATTACTAAGAACGAACTGTTTATTTGCTGAACGAACAGTTCCTTCTTATTCTTAACTGCACTTATTTAGGGCTATCAAAGAAGCTTATTTAGGGCGTATCAAAGGCGTTTCTATATTATTTAAGTAGCGTGCGCTGGGTAATTCGTACTAGTATTTAATTTAAGGTTGTCCAAGATATTATCACATGCGATATTTACAATACAGTACATAAGACAGTACATTTATATATTGGTATTAAAACTTCTTAAAAACAGAGAAACTAATCATCACGGCAAAATAATCATTTATCTATCCACTTCCAAAAAAAAAATTTGTTTGCATTAAAATTAATTATGATAGATTTAAAAAACTGGTTCACAAATTTTGTTATTTTGTGTTATAAGATATTCGGTAAGACATGTTTTGTTCGGTATTTCTTAGAACTGAAACCCGTAATAAAATAATTTCTCTCCAACTCGTTGCGAATTTAAATTACATTTGTAAGTGTCTTAGTATTTTAAGAGGCGGGTAATCAGATATCTAAATACACAATATTTTCTTTGGAATATTCAGTTTAGGGAGAATATAATGCTTTTTATAGTCTTCATATATGGTTGAAATTCAAAGCGTACATCACTTTCATGTACGAGGTCTAGTAAAACGACTACGTTAAATTCTGTCCAATCGTCGATACTATAACTAAGAGGATGGTATATATTTCATTTTCTTAAAACTATAAGTGCGCAAAGATTCAGCTTCCTAGGTCACCATGGGTTTCTCGAGAGCCAAGAAAGAAAATGCTGACATTTTTTAAAACAATCGATCAAATCGACTATAAATCTCTATTTGGGTTTAAAATTTGAGTTTTGTAGTAAGATCTATGTCATTCTAATTTACATTTTAATTGGATATTAGTATTTAAGCAAGTCAAGGACAGGGTTAACACTCTTTAAAAGTGCCATCTTTCTTTTCAAGTTTCATTTTGCTAACAAAGCATGGCGCTTAAAAGCGTCGAAAATAGTTTAAATAAAAATTAGCTCTATACTATCATGTTTCATGGTTGATACGATAAATGTGCAAAGTTTCTGCCTTCTAAGTCAACGGGGAACGAGGGGGTGAAGCTTCTGGGGGGTCTGAAAATACTTTTAATACCCCCCATTTTATGAACCCCGGGAAAGAAATCTAAAACCTTGTTCTGTAATGTTCTGTTACATGGTTGATATTATAAGTGTGTAAAGATTCAGCTATGCAGATGCCTCCTGGGAAGCTTTACAATTCCACCATTTTAATCGCCTTCCGGAGGTGAAATCTAAAATCTAACTTCATTAATTTCTGCAACTTGGTCGATACTATATGTGTGCAAAAATTCAGCTTTCCAGGTCATCGGAGGATTTTGAAGGGCCTGGAAAGACGTTTCAAACCTCATCTATTTTCTCTGCTCCTCTCAGGAGGGGGAATAAAAAATCCGGCTACTTTAGGTTCTGTCCTGTTGCTGATAATACATTTTAATCTTTTAGGTCACGGAGGGGCTTCGGGGGATTCTGGTCAAACTAAAAACAATTTAGACAATATTATTATATAGATTTTTATAAATGTTGAATACGTGAACATTTTGTTTCACATTTAACGTTTGAAATGACTTTAAATTAAATTCAAGTCATAAACTTGTAATTCCAAAGAGTGCTTTGTAAAAAAAATATACAGCTAATTGGGGTGAAAAGGACCTTGAAAAAAGCATACTATAAAAACACCTCATATGAATTCAATGTGTTCTACCACTAAAGAAGAAACAGAAAATCTCCAATTCACAAGTTTCAGGTGCTAATCAATTAAATTTCATCACGAACGGCTTTAAAAGTTAAGCAAGATCTAGAATATCTAGTTTCTAAAAGAAAAACACAGTTAGTAGAAGAATTAAGAAGTTCTCCATTTAAACTCGCTAAAGTTGAGGAAGAAGAAAAGGCTGAACGGGAAAAGTTTCACTCAAAATAAACAAAGAATTGGCGATGACGTCAGTCAGATGGAGCTGAGATGGGTTTGCTTGAATAATATTTTGCAAAATAAAACGCCATTAAATTTTAATAAGTTTATTCAATTTTTTAGACGCATTTGTTTCATTTACATGCTTTCAAAGTACTACAAGTTATTCATTCGCTAACTGTTTATAGTTAACTGTCACTTTCAGTTTCAAAAATCACAAAGATGGTCAAAAACAATGATATGTATTAATATTGATTCTTAAGAACAGAGCATTTCGTAACTATTATTGTCATAAACAATTATTATTTCATCTGTAAACTCTGACCACAGACCTCAAAATATCCAATTATTCTAATAACTTGTTTTGCGGTATATAAGTTAAACTTATACAATATATCTGATAAGATTTTACATTTAAATTAATACAAAAACTTACCTGGGGGTACATAAATATGTACTTGAATACATATATTTCCATCTATTCTGTTCAAACCTCACCAATCATTAAACATCTTTAGAATCCCCAAGTGCATTTAATTTCCTAATTTTTACTTTCTCTTACGTAGTATTGAGAAAGTATTGTTTTCACTAATATTTTCCATTTCGAGATTTTGTTGCTAATATATGCTTTAAGACCTCTTGAACACGTTTTGACTATTTTTGGAGGGATGTCCGTCTGTCTGATGTCTGTGGTCAATTTCTTGTGCACACAATTACAGATACAAATATTATTGGATTTTCACGAAACTTTATATCCAGCTTTGTTATCGAAAAATGTAGAACTGGATGGAATTTTTTTTTAATTCGAGCGAAAACTTCGAAATTTATTTAAAATTAAATATATTTTTAACATGGTTACATAAGACAAAATTTGACATAATTATGCATAAAAGGGATTATTTATGGCTCAATGATCACGGGACTTAATAGTTTCAATCACTGTTGTCGAAAATAGTCACGATACAAATTTTGGGTTCGTGACGTCATTTGCATCCCGGGGATACATTGTGAAATGCGGTACACTCGAAATATTTTGTCAAGCCCGTTAAAGTGAAGGGTAAGTACGCTATAATTTTAATCATTTGGACCAAGGATACTAATTTTCCAAAATTTTTCTTGTAAAAAAAAAAAAAATCCAACTTACAAGCTACTTTAAAATGGATTATGGTATGAAAATATCGAGTTGAGCCACACAGCAATTAATTCTTTAAGCGAAACAAAATATCTCATGCTTGTACATTAATCAGTCACCAAGCAGTAAGTAAACAGATTGAGTTGTAACAATTTAAATATTACAGCTCTCCCACCCATTGGAAAACTCTGGATGCAATGCTAAAATATCGATATCATAATCACTGAACTTTGAAAACTAAGAGCTTGGTTCAAAATCCAATTATATACACTTGTACTGCAGTGGCGGCTCGTGTATAGGTACTGTGGCACTGCGGGAACGACAGTGCTCTCTCTCCCTCGCAGCCTCGCTTGTAGCTTCCTATGTGCGCATGCACTCAACAGTCAAACACCGTTCTCTCTTCCTCGCAGTCTCACGTGCAGCTTCCTATGTGCTCATGCGCACATAGGAAGCTGCACGCGAGGTTGCGTACTGCACTTGAGTAAAGCACTGTCGCTCCCGCAGTGCCACAGTGCCTATACACGAGTCGCCACTGACTTGTAGGGCTTTCAAAGAGCTATAAATTCTTGCTTATTGTTTATAGTTTGCACTTTTACATTTTAAGGTTATAAACATTACAAATTTGTGAAACCGAACATTTTCAATCTTCTTCAACTTGACAAGACGATTACTCGAAAACAATAAGAGCTTTTTAAAAAAATAAATAAAGATTTAGAAGCTAAGTTACCTCATTTATATTTTTGTTGCTTACTATCTATATCTAACTTTTATAATTTCGAAGCTATTTCGAGTGAAAGTGAGAAAAAAAAACATTCACCCGGACAGATACATTTAAGTTTTTTCCATGAAAAGTTCAAAATATTAAATTATTTAAATTATTTTTATATACTCATAATCTGGACTCTACTTACAACAAAACAAGAAACATTATTTACATTTTTAAAATTAGGTATGAAGCTATAAGCGTCTAAATTCTCTTCTACTCTTTAAAGTATGGAAAAATAAAAAGATCCGAAATTGAATATCTTTTTTTACTTTTAGTTTCAAAGAATGGAATAAAACTTCCGTCGTAAAAGTGAAGTCATAACTCTAAATTCCCAGGTTGCAAACACAAAATAACATACGAAGCGTTGCAAATAATCAATGTAATAAATAGTTCAGCATGAAATGGGAGTATGAAGAGAAGATAATCCATTTATCAGAGGCAGTAAATCTTCAGAGGTGATATATGTCATGCGTATATAATCTCCAACTCTTGAGGTGTTGCAAATAGCGTTTTGCAGTAAAATACCGTGCTTCGAGTTTGATTCATATGCAGGTGAAAATACGTAATGCAGTTACAAATTTGTGATTAAACAGCATTTGCTAGGTGCCCAATGATCGGAACAGTGGTGAAGCGTGATAAAATAATTTGGAGAGACTTAAAACTAGGGACCAAAATTTAAAAGTATAGAGTTCCATGTATATTTTAACAGGGTTACGAATAAAATAAAATATAATAACTAAACTTGAATAGAAACAAATTAATGATATTTTGCAATTTTGTCGTTGCAGTGGAATCCCGGTTTTGCGTTTCTGTGTCGAACCGATTCAAAAACGTTATATGTACGTTTAACGTACAACATAATGCACGGGAAACTGAATTTTAATTTGCATATGAAAATCAACGAAGACAAGTAAGAAAATAAATATACCACTCATCTTTCAATAAGTACTCTTACACTTATAAAAAAATTTAGTTTATGATTCACATAGAAAAATTCCGTATAAAAATGACCAAACTCCTATGATTTAGCTGTTCTATAAATCAAATTTGCTATTAACTTTTAAAATAGCTTTCCAGACTCCTCAGATAAAAAAAATACGTTTCCGCAAACTTGAATGTTTGCGGAAACGAAGCTATTCAAACAAAAATCCTTTAGGGAAGCGAAAACGGTTGTGGTTGTGCATATCCGTATTAACCTGTATTTATCATTTTATATATATATATATATATATATATATATATATATATATATATATCTGTGTGTTATTATACCATGATTCGACCCCCTATCAGATTCCTAGATTTGTGTAGATGTAGACAATAATGATAAAATATTTATATATATATATATATATATATATATATATATATATATATATATATATATATATATATTTACCTCGGCTTTTATTTCTTAAATATTGATCTTAGACATATATAATAAATTACAAAGTTGAGTAAAAAAAGGTACAGAATTTCATGAAATCGATTAAAATTTTCAAGAGAATTAAATTTTAAGAAATACAAAATTTAAATTTTTATACGGCCCCAGTACAAAAGCATTTCCAATGAGTAAAATGTACCCCATACACTTATAAGGGGATGTACAAAATTTCAGCATTTTATCATAAAAAGTCCCAGAGATATGAAAAGACAAAAATGCTGACTTAAACCACTTTTTGATGCATCGACATGGGTTCTTAGAAGGGAAAAGTCATGTTGGCAGATCACGTTTCAGGGGTCATACACAAATTACGAAAGAAAACAATGATTACATAAATAAATAATAATTTTGCTATTTATTGGTACAAAAGTATCTACACTGTGTAGAAATAATAACTTTACACAAAGATTACAAAACTTGTTCAAAATGTTTTTCATTCATGCCAAAGATCCATTAAAGATAAGAAGCAGATATTATTTGCCTATGATGCATTTCTGAGTTGCGTCATTTGCACTCTTGCTGTATATATTTACATTTTAATTTGTGATTAATCCCTCACCAGCTTTGTTTAAACATATCTCTGGGACTTTTTATGATAAAATGCTGAAATTTTGTACACCACCTTATTAGTGTATGGGGCACATTTTACTCATTGGAAATGTTTTTGTACGGGAGCCGTAAAAACATTTAAATTTTGTATTTTTTCAAATTTAACCCTCTGAAAATTTTTATCGATATCATAAAATTCTGTAAAATTTTTTACGCAGCTTTGTAATTTATTATATATGTCTAAGATCAATATTTAAGGAATAAAAGCCGAGGTCAATGTCTTTGGGACAGCTTGTATATATATATATATATATATATATATATATATATATATATATATATATATTTGAAATATGTAATAATAAGAATTATGTAAAAATAAAAAAAAATACAATTCAAGTAATATTAACATCACCATAGAAGCAAATTCACGGCCATAATGCCGATAAGAGTAAAGAACAGAACCGTTCCAAATTCGATGATTAATCAGAATTAAATTCATCTTCAGGTCTGAGTATTTAATTCTAATTAACCCAAACACCACTGGACACCCTGTATATATATATATATATATATATATATATATATACAGGGTGTCCAGTGCTATCGGTGCCCAATGGCTATTTCCTCAACCGTTAGTCACAGAGATATACTCCCAATTGTAAAAATGTTTTAAATTTTAAAATCTATTATCTTAGAAACAGTTTAAATCAATAAATACATTTCTGAAAGAAATACGAAATATAAATTTTTATATGGTCCCCCAATCCTACCAATTATATTTAGGAAAATCATCCTCATACAATTTCATGCAAAATAAAAAAAATCTTCCTTTTACGACTAAAATTTCCAGAGTTATGAAGCATTTAACTGTATGACTTAAGTCGCTTTTCCACGCATAAAAATGTTCCGTTTCAGGCAACCAACCAATCAGGGACCGTAATAACAATTTATCAGCACAAAAAGTGCTCCAATTTTAAACAGCTATAAGTCGGTCAATTTTGGTCGTAAAAGGATGATTTTTTTTAATTTTGCATAAAATTGTATGAGGATGATTTTCCTAAATATAATTGGTAGGACCGGGGTACTGTATAAAAATTTATATTTCGTATTCCTTTCAGAAATGCATTTATTTATTTAAACTGTTTCTAAGATAATAGATTTTAAAATTCAAAAGATTTTTGCAGTTTGAAGTGTATCTCTGTGGCTAACGGTTGAGGAAATAGCCATTGGGCACCTATAGCACAGGACACCCTGTATATATATATATATATATATAGCCATTTTATATATATATATATATATATATATATATATATATATAGTATATATAAAATAAAATGGTCAAAAATATTTTTATTGATAATTCTTTTATCGAAACACGCCTGAAAAATATCTTTGGGGAAAATAACTCGTTTTATGGTTCTAGTAACACTGAAATATTTCAACCTACACTGATGGCCTCAAAGTCCCAAAACAATTTTATATACCGGCCTATTTATATTTTCTTTTCTAAACACAGTGAAACATAAACACTGTAATGCATAATTAAACAAAATCAAATCTTTTTCATGATGATACTCCACTTTCTTTATGAATATAAAATAATGATACCAAAACATGTATGTACCTTTTAATTTTTTTTATAATAAATTATTTGAGTACTTTTAATAATATGCAGGTCTTTGCAAAGTAGTTTCGAATTTTAGATTTCTCTTCTAATTATTAATTGTCTTTGCTGTGGTTTTTCAAATATTTTGAGATAAATGATTTTATAATGTAGCAAGCTAACATGATAAATACTATAAAAGTGAAAATGAAGAAGAACATTAGAAAGACCACAGATAAAGCAATTCTAGTTGTAAAAAATTATTTAAGTTTTGATGTGTTTGGGACTGCACAGGTAAGAAAATATATTAATTTAGCTTTATGCGCCAAATTAAAAAAAATACTATTTATATTAAAATGAAATCCTGCGATTTTTTGACACTGCATTACGAATAGACGGCAAAATATACAATTCTGAAGTTTTAGTTATGAACCCGTAGATGTGCAAGACGGGCTTGGAAATTTGATTTAGGAGTTAGTTAATTAAAGAATTAATAAAATCTTGAATTGCTAGTATGAGCAAAAATTTAATGAGTCAAGTCGATTTCCTTTTCTCTGTGATTGGTTGGTGACAGAAAAATCCCAAAGATTATCAAAGGCAATCAATGCATTACTATTGATTCTTATAAACAGAGAGTTTCGCAACTACTATTGCCAAAACAATTATGATTAAAATGCAGTTATTATTGCCGATAACAATTGTATGTCTTATTGATTATTCTAAACAATTAAACACATTAATTACGATAACAACGTTTCCATGATCGCAATTATTAGAACTTTTAGCACGTCAATTGTTTTTTTAATTGAAGTAATCTCATTTGTTTACATTTTCAACCGCATACGTTGTATAGTCAGTTAAATGTCGAATTACATATTTACCTGGATCTTAATACAGTTCAGATTAGGCTTCTTATATTATTATAAACTTCCACCAAAGTGAAAAGGATTTTATCTCCTGATGAATATCCAAAATATTCTAGAATTGCTGGTAGGCAGTCAGGTTTAGGGTTGGGGGGAGGGGGAGGCGGTCGTGTATACTCGAAAAGTGGCTAACGAGTTGGGAAGTGAAGCAAGCTTCAACTGCTATTGTAGCAAGCTCCAGGAGTTGTTGTTGAGACCCAGACCGTCCGACCTGCCAGAAAGGTGTAAGGTAACCGTTTGGACGGCCGGGAAGTGCCACCCAATTTAGACTGGAACCCAGTGAGGGAGGCATCCACAGGGACCGTACCCTCCTTCCTCTACCACCAACCTCTCGGGGGGACTTACGGACCCACATGTTTAACGTGATCGTACTCCGCATGAACACGGCTGCAGTTGTGGCAGAGTGTAAATCCAGCGCGCAAACCACCGGGCTACCGCGCCCGAAATGTGCCAACAGCACGCGGTGTTACCAGGTGGTCACCCACCCAAGTACTAACCGCCCCCGATGCTACTTGACTTCGGTGATCTAACGAGAACCGGTGTTTTCAGCACGGTAGAGCCGTTGGCTCAAACTCCAGGAGTTGCCGAGCGTCAGCGAGTAGGGGGGCGGATCCGCCTGGTTTTACTAAAAAGAAGTGGAATTATAAAAATATTTTACTAATCCTTAATTATAGCATATTGTGTGTGTGGATAACTTAATTAATAATTTTGATTTCCATGTAAATCTGACTATTCCAAAAAGAATTGATTCATGCTATAGGGATGGTTAGAATACTTTTTATTGGGTACTGAATACTCCCCCCTCATTTAATGAACTTAATTAAATAATGAATTTATCGAGTGGTTAATATAGAATTTTATGAAAATATTTTACTTTTATGGGGCTTGAAAAATTTTATGTCTTGAAGCGATTATCTAGCAAATTAATGTAACTAATTTGATATAAACTAAATATAACTACTATAAATGTCATACCCTCAGAACCTAGATATAGATAATTTTGTCTTTTTTATTAAATATATAGATTATTATATTAATATAAAACTCATATTAATAAAGTCTTTCTTAATATAAAAATACCTTTATGATTTAGGCACATACATTTAATTTAAAATATTTATGGTATGCCACTCGTTAAAAACTGTGCATAAGAGTTTGACTATAGAAATGAAAATGTTAATAAGGGCCCATGATAAGTGTATAACGTCACTTTGCATAAACTGAACTATTTATATCAGAACGTAAAATGCTGCTCAAAAGCGGTGTAGTAAGTAGACGCATGCTTCGGAACGACAGACTTGGATCTGAGAGTCAAATGAGAGTTTAACCTTGTTGCGTAAGAAGCAAAATGGCTAAATGACAGAACATAGTATGATAGCGTCACCTAGTGTGTCAAAAAACAGCAAAACGAGATAAATAAACAAAATGCAAAATATATAAATGCAAAGTAAGGAGCAGAAAAAGAGTAAGACAGTAAAAATAATTAAACGTGGTTATGCCTCAGAAGATATGGAGTTATTGATAAGTCATTGGCTCCATTGATTAATATTTATTTATTTATTTACGTATAAGTGTACAGATCAGATTGAGAATCCAGATGGGTGACTGACGAACAAAAACACAGTACATTCAATTCGGAAATAGCAAACGATCACAAGTTTTACATTATTTAATCTCGGACAAACATGCATTTTAAATTGAGGAAATGACATGTTAAAACATCTAGAGTTCTAGCATGCACATTAAATAGTTTGCAGAACTTAACAATATCATTTTAATTACAGTAATTATGTCTAGTTAGAACATAAAACAAATCTTTATTTCTCCGTTTAACATTTCTGACTTTTAGGAACTGATTTATCAAAAAACTATCAAATCTTCAATCGCTAATCACTGCTGGATCGCAAGTCATCGGTTTAATATTACTTCTCCGTCCACATTCATACTTGATCTTCAGTTTTCTAATTATTTGCTAAGTTAGTATTTTGCACTTTTATTTTAGTATTCCTGCATTTATTCAGAAATATTAATATACCAATTTCAATTTACCATTTTGTTTATTTAACACGCAACAAACGTGGAAGTTTGAAAAACTGCTGGAAATTTCCTCACTGTATTTATTACAATGCGTTTAATTTTATTGAATTATTTGAATAATTTGCTCTTCAGAAACGTTATTTGCAATGCGGATTTGAATAAAACAGAGCCGAAAACAACGAAAAGAAAGAGGATAATTCAACTAGTTATTTACTTGTTTTATTTCGTCTCAAAGTCTTTCTTTTGTTATTCTTTCAAGTTGGAAAACTACTAAAAAAGTAAAATTGAAAAGTAGATCTTGTTTTGTTCGACTTTTATGTATTATGTTGTTGGTACAGAGAAAAGTTCCAGATTAAAAGTAAATATAATTTGATATTTTATTTGGAAATACTTATTTAGATTAATATTTTAAAAACAGTGTTGTATTTCCTGACTATAATACAGTTTTGAAATAAATCAAATAATTCAAAATTGCAACGCGATACATATCTGGAGTGAGCGTCTCCACTCGAATTTCTCATACATATCTATTCCGTAGTGTTCAGTTATACGTATATCATAGTCACTATCAAAACAAAAAATATGTATATTTTTCATATTTAGTACTCAAGTTACTGTATAAATTATATAAAACTTTCATTTTTCAGATTGGCAACAGCCTAGTGATGTCTGTTGATGCATTTTACTTATCTGTGTTAATAAAATATATTGTGATACCATTATCATGCATAGAGTAGTTAAAATTATCAATCCTCCTATATAGTTTTAAAGAACCTTGTTATCCTAGCATGTGCTCCAATCGCGGAGTTTCGTACTGACCAGCCGGCGCACTCTCATTTGAGCTACTAGAACGGAATTATAATTCTTATTGACGATTTGGACTCTGCATTTTCCTCCATATAATATCAGATTGACGTGAAACTTAACAATCTGACTGACCACCTCCTGCGATTTTTTTTTATCAACGTAGTCTCCTGAAGCTATTTTCATCCTCCAAGTTAGGTGCATGCGTGGCGAGTGCACCTCCTTTGGCCTTCTTTTAAAATCTGCGATCAGGATCTTAAAGTCCACTGCATCCATGCTGGTCGTACTAGGGTCCCCCTGCATCAGGCCCCCTGCCAGGCCCCCTGCATCATTTTACTAACATACAGGGTGGATTTGCTCGGGCGCCATTGTTAAAAACTATGTTCTAGTCCTAACCATGTCTCTAATCACGAATCATCGTACTGGCCAGTCGACTCACAGTGCTCATTTTTGGCGATCTGAGTGAACAAAAGTGTTATATATATATATATATATATATATATATATATATATATATATACATATATATATATATATATATTTATATATATATATATATATATATATATATATATATATATATATATATATATATATACATATATATATATATATATATATTTATATATATATATATATATATATATATATATATATATATATATATATATATATTTATATATATATATATATATATATATATATATATATATATATATATATATATATATATATATATATATATATATATATATATATATATATATATATATATATATATATATATATATATATATATATATATATATATGACTTTTCATCTATGATACATGTTCATGTTCTGTTTTACTTATATAGGTAATTGTCTTGTCTCCGACTCTGACTCACTGGACGGGTCTGGGAGGGTCGTTGTGAACGTATGTTCTGCCTCCTAGGTTGTATTTCGTCATGTTCATTTCGGTGCTTCTCGATATTTTTCATACTCTTGCGGTTGATCGTACTTACACGTGGTGAAAGAAGAAGGGTTCCTGCCTCATGGAAATAGATTTCCTGATTTTTCTTATCTTCAATTTTTCATCTTTTGGTGCCTGTAGTCTGAGTTTGGGCATTTTACAGTAATGTACTATTGCCCAATCTGAAACAGGCATTTGTTTGGGTTAATTAGAATTAAATACTCAGACCTGAAGATGAATTTAATTCTGGTTAATCTTCCAATTTGGACCGGTGTTGTTCTTTTCTATTATCGGCATTATGGCCGTAGTTTTGCTTCTATGGTGATGTTAATATTTCACGATTACTTGAATTGATTATTTTTAATATTACATTTTTCTGATATATATATATATATATATATATATATCATTCTAAACAGTTACTATTGGATTTAATTCATATACAAATGCAACGAAAAAAACTTCTCTCTATTCTTAATCAATTATATGCCATTTCACTGAACAGCGAACTCATATTTTAAAAACTAGTTTAGATCTGGTAGAAAACTTAAAATAACTGATAATATTTTAGGTCGCTAAGAAATCGATTTAATAAATATCGGCCTAAATCGGGTAAAACATAAATAACATAATAACAAAAATAACAAAACATGAATAATAAAAATCTTCCACCAACCTCAGAAATAAAGTTTTAATTCACTTTCACGTTTGAAACAAACGATTTTCAACCTTTTCGTTCCGATAAACCACTGAGTTAGAGAGTAGAACTCCTAGGAAAAAGTTTCGTCTTTCATTAATATCTCGACAACCCCTGGTCTTAGAAACCCGAAACTTGGACAAAATTTATGGGCGGACATTTTATGGCTATCCATAAAATTTCATTAAATTCAGTTTAGCAGTTCTCCAGTGATGATGAGACAAACAAAAGTTTCGTTTTTTACTAATATCTCGAGAACTACTGGTCGCAGAAACTCAAAATATGGACTAACTTTTAAGTGGGGGATATATCCCGGCAGCCCACAAAATTTCATCAAATTCGGTTCAGCCGTTCTCTCGTGACGATAGGACAAACAGACAGACAGACAGAGAGATTTTCAATTTTATTTATATAGATTACTAGCAGCATACCGGTTCTTGGTACGGAATATATAATATAAAGAAACTTGAAATTCACGATCATGTGCAAATTCTTATAGCATACTAAATGACATTTTTAATTAAAATATTCTGTTAAAATATTTAATATAATGCTCCTAAAAAGAAGTTTAAGAATCTCTGTTCTCGCTACATAAAATTATCTTCATGGACAGATCTGAAGAATAAAACATCCCCTTATGTAAGCAAATATAAAAAAAAATATGAAATTGAATCAATATATGCAAAATAAAAGCGTTAAAATTGTATGAAACCCGTATTAATTATATACGCGAATATTAGAAAATATAGCCTGTATTAGTAGATTACATGTATAAATTGAAAATATCAATAAACCCGTAATCTTTAAATCTGAAGGCAGTCATTTATTTCAATATATGTCAAAATGAAAGTGCTAAAATTATATGGGAAGATATACCGTACTACTTATAATGTCGTAGATTAGAAGATATGTCCGATTATTAGTAGAAGATTACTAGTATGACAATATGAATATCAAATGTCTTTGGCAAAATACAACAGACGACGTAATTAACATTAATTGAAAATATCATTAATCCCTTTAATCTTCATACCAGAAAGCCATACTTGATTCAAATATATATGCCAATATATGTCAAAATATATGCCAATATACCTGTACTACTTATATTCTCGTAGGTTAGAATATATACCCGTGCATTCCTAGAAGATTACTCATACAACGTACAATATGCGAGTGTCAGCAATTTTTGCCGCAATAAAACAATGGCGTAATAACTTAAAAATATCGATAATCTCTGAATCAACAATTCTGGAAAATATCAATAATAATAATGTTTAAACCTAAAGAGCGTAATTGATATTATCCAGTCCAAAATGAAATGGCAATGAAATTTATTTTATACACATATCTTCATTATTCAAATCGGAAAAGATTTAATAAAAATCGTCTGCCGCATAAACACACTGGATTTAAATCCGTTGTTAAGCGATATGATATCATTTGCTTCAAATAAATTGGTGGAAAAAATATCGTCTAAATAATTCTATTTCTATGGAACCTTTGGCGACATTTTCGTCAAATTAGCGACATACTAAAAAATCGCCAAATTTATCGCCAAGTGGGACTGTAGAACTGACAGTCCCATTTGGCGACAAATTGACAAAATATCATCACAATACTATTCCCTAACAAAACACAATTAATTTCATTTATTTAGTGCAATTTTATCAATTTCAAGATATTTTTATGGATTTGAAAACATTTTTATCAATTTGGTGACATTTTAAAAATTCGCTAAATGTATTACTAAGTAGGACGGTTGGTGTGACAGATAAATGCTAACCAAACATCATTTCAGTACTCTCTTCTAACAAAACAAAATAAATTTCATTGATATGCGTCGTTTTTATCAATTTGGCGACATTTCCGTCAATTTGGTAAAGTTTAAATTGCCAAATTAGCGATATTCCGCCATATTCGTAGCTCTGAATTTGCAGATCTGAATGAAACATCCTGATCCCGTTTCTATATACTAAATGAAAACACTACAATAATATTAGAAGATATACTCGCTCTACTCTTATTCTATTTCAACAATCGGCTAAATGAATTTATTGGCTAAACGCAATATATGGGCTTAGTAGCTTAACATAATATAAGCTTGCAAACTCTTTGCCAAAATAAATAAAAGTGATGTACGAAGTCAGCAATTAATATAATTAAAAAAAAATTAAACAGTCCATTCATAAGATATAATTTTATATCCATGTATTTATTATTCAAATGGAAAAAAAAATAAAAACGTTAACAAACACATTTAATTTAATTGCGTTGCCGAGCAACATGATATATCCTCATAAAATGTTAAAATTTATTAACCACTAGCAGCATACCCGTTTTTCGTACAGAGTATATAATATAAAGAAACTCATAATTCGCAATCATGTGCAAATTCTGTTAAAATATTAAATTCATTGCTCCTAAAGAGAAGTTTAAGAATATCTGTTCTCACTATACAAAATTATCTTCACGGGCAGATCTGAAGAATAAAACATCCTGGCCCCTTTTGTAAGCAAATTTACAATAAAAAAAGGAATTGAATTTATATATGCAACCCTGTACTACTTATATTGTTGCATATTAGAAAATATGTCAGTATGTTAGTAGAAGATTACCCGTATTACAATATGAGTTTCAAAAATATTTGCCAAAATAAAAGAGATGACGTAATAAATTAAAAATATCAATAATCTCCGTACTCTTTATACCAGAAGATCGTAATTGATTCCCATATATGCCAATATATATAAAAACATATGCCAATATACCTGTACTACTTATATTCTCGTAGATTTGAAGATATACCCGTTGAGACCCAGACCGTCCGACCTACCAGAAAGGTGTAAGGTAACTGTATGGACGGCCGGGAAGTGCCACCCAATTTAGACCGGAACCCAGTGGGGGAGGCATCCACAGGGACCGTACCCTCCTTCCCCTACTACCAACCTCTCGGAAGGACTTACGGACCCACATGTTTAACGTGATCGTACTCCGCATGAACACGGCGGCATTTGTGGCAGCGTGCAAATCTAGCACGCAAACCACGGGGATACCGCACCCGAGATGGCCAACAGCACGCGGCGTTCCGAGGGGGTCACCCACCAAGTACTAACCGCACCCGATGCTGCTTCACTTCGGTGATCTAACGAGAACCGGTGTTTTCAGCACGGTACGGCCGTTGGCCCAAGAAGATATACCCGTGTATTTGTAGAAGATTACTCGTACAACGTACAATATATGAGTTTGAACAATTTTTGTCATAATAAAACAATTACATAATAACTTAAAAATATCAATAATCCCTGAATCAATAATCCCCGAAAATATCAATAATAATAAAGTTTAAACCTGAAGACCGTAATTGATATTATCCAGCCAAAAATGCTATAAGAAAAATCGAATCGTTTTTTCCTAAAATATATTTTTATATCCATTTATTTATTATTCAAATCGAAAAAATAATAACTAAAATTAACAGACAGATTTAATTAAATTGCGTTTCTGAGCAACATGACATAAGATAGAATCTTCGTCATAAACTGCGAAATTAAATAACCGCTTTGATTTTTTTATACTTTTAATTGTGAAATGAAAGCTTGTGAAATATAAACCATGGAGATAGATTTCCCATTTAAATCATGTTTCAAACAATTCATGTTTTCAGAAAGTGACTAATTGGCGCAAAAAATCTCCGATCAAACTCAGAGATAAAGTTTTAATTCCATTTCAAACGATTTTCAAGCTTTTCGTTTGGATAAACCACGGAGTTAGAGTGTAGAACTCCTAGGAAAAAGTTTCGTTTTTCATTAATATCTCGACTACCCCTGGTCTTAGATACTCGAAACTTGGGCTAAATTTATGGGGGCTATTTCAAGGCTTTCCACAAAATTTTATCAAATTCAGCTGAGCCATTCATTCTCTCGTGATGATGTGACAAACGAAAATTTCGTTTTCTAATAATATCTCGAGAACCACTGATTGTAGAAACTCCAAACATGGACTATATTTTAAGTGGAACTATTTTCAGCCTACCCACAAAATTTCATCAAAATCGGTTCAGCCGTTCTCCGGTGATGACGGCACAAACAGACAGACAGACAGGCAGATTTTCAATTTTATTTATATAGATTTTTATTTCTTAATTCTTTTCGTCGTTGCGTAAAAGCTTTTGAAAAAGTGAAATATGGTGACAGATTTTCCATTTAAATTCATGTTTCAAACAATTCATGCTTTCAGGTAGTGACTAATTAGTGCAAAATTCCTGCACCAAACTTAGAAATGAAATTTTAAATCTCTTTAACGTTTTAAACAAACGGTTTTCATCCTTTCCGTTTGGATAAACCACGGAGCTAAAGAATAGAACTGCTAGGAAAATGTTCCGTTTTTCATTAATATCTCGACAATCCCTGGTCTGAGAAACTCGAAACTTGGGCAACATTTATGGGGTGTTATTTCAAGGCAACCCACAAAATTTCATTAAATTCGATTCAGCCATTCTGTCGTGATGATGAGACAAACGAAAGATTCGTTTTTGACTAATATCTCAAGAACCACTAGTCGTAGAAACTCCAAACATAGACTAAATTTTAAGTGGGGCTATTTTCAGGCTACCCAGAAAATTTCATCATATTCGGTTCAGCCGTTCTCCCATGATGATGGGACAAACAGACAGACAGACAGATTTTCAATTTTATTTAAATAGACTAGCAGCATACCCGTTCTTCGTACAGAATATATAATATAAAGAAATTTATAATTCGCAATCATGTGCAAATTCTGTTAAAATAATAAATATATTGCTCCTAAAGAGAAGTTTAAGAATATCTGTTCTCACAACGCAAAATTATATTCACGGGCAGATCTGAAGAATCCTGGCCCCTTTTTGCAAGCAAATTTAAAATAAAAAAAAGGAATTGAATCAATATATGCAACCCCGTACTACTTATATTGTCGCAGATTATAAAATATGCCAGTGTGTTAGTAGAAGATTACCCGTATTACAATATGAGTCTCAAAAATATTTGCGAAAATGAAAGAGATGACGTAATAAATTGAAAATATCAATAATCCCTGTAATCTTTATACCAGAAGGTCGTAATTGATTCCAATATGTGCCAATATATATCAAAACATATGTCAATATACCTGTACTACTTATATTCTCGTAGATTAGGAGATATATTCGCACATTTGTAGATTACTAGTACAACGTACTATATATGAGTTTCAACAATTTTCGTCATAAATAAACAATGGCATAATAACTTGAACATATCAATAATCCCTCAATCAACAGTCCCCGAAAATATCAATGATAATAATGTTTAAACCTGAAGACCGTAATTGATATTATCCAGTCAAAAATGCAATGTCAATGAAATTTATTTTATATACATATCTTTATTATTCAAATCGGAGAAGAATGAATAAAAATCGTATGGCACATAACACATTGGATCCATTGCTAAGCGACATGATATCATTTGCTTCAAATAAATTGATGGAAATCATATCGTGTCAATAATGCTATCTCCATGGAAGGTTTGGCGACATTTTAGTCAATTTAGCGATAACTTTAATTATTTAGCGATAACTTTAGTCAATTTAGCGATAACTCAATTTGGTGATATTAAAAAAATTCGTTAAATGTGTAGTAAAATGTGTAGGATTAATGTTCGTTAAATGTGTAGGATGGATGGACTGATCGACAAATGCTACCGAAACATCATTTCAGTACTCTATTCTCAAAAAACAAATTTAATTTCATTGATTTGTGTCATTTTTATCTATTTGGAGACATTTCCGCTAATTTGTTAAAGTTTAAGGAAAGTTACCAAGTTAGCGATATTCCGCCAAATTCGTAGCTCTGAGTTTGCAGATCTGAGGAATAAAATGTCCTGATCCCTTTTGTATATAGTAATTGAAAACACTAAACAGTGAAATAGTATAAGATACACCCGTTCTACTCTTTTTCTGTTTCAACAATCGGCTAAATGAATTTATTGGGTAAACACAATATATAAGTTCATTAGCTAAACACAATATATGAGCTTGAAACCTCTTTGCTAAAATAAATGAATGTGATGTACGCAGTCCGCAATTTATATAATTAAACGAACAATCAAACCGTTCATTTATAAAATATATATTTTACATCCATTTATTTATTATTCAATTAGAAAAAATAATAAAAAATTTAACAACAAATTTAATTTCATTCCGTTGCCGAGCAACTTGATATAAGATAGAATCTTCCTCATAAAATGAGAAATTAAATAGCCATTTTGATTTCTTTAAGATAACCCATGGAGGTAGATTTTTCCATTTAAATTCATGTTTTTAATAATTCATCTTTTCCGATAGTAACTAATTAATGCAAAAATCCTGCAACAAACTCGAAAATAAAGTTTTATTTCATTTTGACGTTTTAAACAAACGATTTTCATCCTTTCCGTTTGATTAAACCACGGAGTTGGAGAATAGAACTCTTACGAAAAAGTTTCGTTTTTCATTAATATCTCGACAACCCCTAGATTTAGAAACTCGAAACTTAGAATAAATTTCGGGGGGGGGGGGGGGGTTATTTCAAGACTATCCACAAAATTTCATTAAATTTGGTTCAGCCGTTTTCCCGTGATAATGAGACAAACGAAAATTTCGTTTTTTACTAATATCTCGAAAACCACTGCTTGTAGAAACTTAAAACACAGACTAAATTTTAAGTGGGGCTATTTCTAGGCTACCCACAAAATTTCATCAAATTCGGTTCTGTCGTTCTCCCGTGATGATGAGACAAAAAAGACAGATTTTCAATTTTATTTATATAGACTAGCAGCATACCCGTTCTTCGTACGGAATATATAATATAAAGAAACTTATAATTCGCAATCATGTGCAAATTATGTTAAAATATTAAATTTATTGCTCCTAAAGAGAAGTTTAAGAATATCTGCTCTCACTATGCAAAATTATCTTCACGGGCAGCTCTGAAGAATAAAACATCCTGGCCCCTTTTGTAAGCAAATTTACAAAAAAAAAGGAATTGAATCAATATATGCAACCCCGTACTACTTATATTATTAGAAAATATGCCTCTGTGTTAGTAGAAGTTTACCCGTATTACAATATGAGTCTCAAAAATATTTGCCTAAATAAAAGAGATGACGTAATAAATTGAAAATATCAATAATCCCCGTAATCTTTATACCAGAAGGCGTAATTGATTCCAATATATGCCAATATATAACAAAATATATGCCAATATACCTGTACTACTTATATTCTCATAGATTAGAAGATATAATGCATCTGTAGAAGATTACTCGTACAAAGTACTATATATGAGTTTCAATAATTTTCCTCATAATAAAACAATGGCATAATAACTTGAAAATTTCAATAATCCCTGAATCAACAGTCCCCGAAAATATCAATTATAAGAATGTTTAAACCTGAGGACCGTAATTGATATTATCCAGTCAAAAATACAATGTCAATGACATTTATATTATATACATATCTTTATTATTCAAATCGGAAAAGATTTAATATAAAATCGTATGCGGCATAACACATTGGATCCGTTGCTAAGCGACATGATATAATTTGCTTCAAATAAATTGATGGAAATCATATATCGTCTGAATAATGCGATCTCCGTGGAAGGTTTGGCGACATTTTAGTCAATTTAGCGATAACTTTAAAAATCGCCAAATTTATCGCCAAGTGGGACTGTAGAACAGATAGACCCATTTTGCGACAAATTGACGAAGCATCATCACAATACTATCCCCTAACAAAATACAATTATTTTCATTTAAGCGCGATTTTATTAATTCCAGGATATTTTAATGGACTCACAAATACTTTTATCAATTTCGTGATATTAAAAAAATTCATTAAATGTGTTACTAAGTAGGATGGATGGATTGATCGATAAATGCTACCGAAACATTATTTCAGTACTCTATTCTAAAAAACAAATCATTGATTTGCGCCAATTTTATAAATTTGGAAACATTTCCGCGAATTTGATAAAGTTTAAGAGAAGTTACCAAGTTATTTAGAGATATTCCGCTAAATTCGTAGCTCTGAATTTGCAGATCTGAAGAATAAAATATCCTGATCCCGTTTGTATATACTAAATGAAAACACTAAAATTGTATTATAAGATACACCCGTTCTAATCTTTTTCTGCTTCAACAATCGGCTAAATGAATTTATTGGGTAAACACAATATATGAGTTTATTAGGTAAACACAATATATGAGCTGGAAACCACTTTGCTAAAATAAATGAAAGTGATGCACGCAGTCGGCAATTTATATAATTAAAAGAACAATCAAACCGTTCATTTAAAAATATTTTTTTACATCCATTTATTTATTACTCAAATAGAAAAAATAATAATAAATATTAACAACACATTTAATTTCATTCCGTTGCCGAGCAACATGATATAAGATAGAATCTTCCTCATAAAATGCAAAATTTAATAGCTATTTTTATTTCTTTATACTTTTAATTTTTCAGTAAAAGCTGGTATAATATAAACCAAGGAGATAGATTTCCCATTTAAATCATGTTTCAAACAATTGATGTTTTCAGAAAGTGACTAATTAGTGCAAAAAATCTCCCCCCAAACTCTGAGATACAGTTTTAATTCACTTTCAAACGATTTTCAAGCTTTTCGTTTGGATAAACCACGGAGTTAGAGAAGAGAACTCCTAAGAAAAAGTTTCGTTTTTCATTAATATCTCAACAACCCCTCGTCTTAGATACTCGAAACTTGGGCTAAATTTATGGGGGGCTATTTAAAGGCTATCCACAAAATTTCATCAAATTCGATTCTGCCGTTCTCCCGTGATGATAAGACAAACGAAAATATCGTTTTTTACTAATATCTCGAGAACCACTGATTGTAGAAACTCCATTTATGGACTAAATTTTAAGTGGGTCTATTTCCAGGCTACCCACAAAATTTCATCAAATTCGGTTTAGCCGTTCTCCCGTGATGATGGGACAAACAGACAGACAGACAGCTTTTCATTTTTATTTATATAGACTAGCAGCATACCCGTTCTTCGTACGGAGTATATAATATAAATAAACTTAAAATTCACAATCATGTGCAAATTCCTATAGTATACTAAATAGCATGCTTAAATCTAAATATTCTGTTAAAATATTTAATACAATGCTCCTAAAAAGAAACCTCAGGATCTCTGTTCTCACTATACAAAATTATCTTCACGGGTAGATCTGAAGAATAAAATATCCTGGCCTTTTTTGCAAGCAAATTTATAAAAAGTATGGAATTGAATCAATATATGCAAAATAATAGCGTATTGTATGGGACCCATACTACTTATATACGCAAATATTAGAAGAATAACCTGTATTATGACATTACATGTATACATTGAAAATATCAATAAATCCGTAATCTTTAAACCAGTAGGCAGTAATTAATTCCAATATGTGCCCAAATGAAAGTGCTAAAATTATATGGAAAGAGAAACCCGTACTACTTATAATGTCATAGATTAGAAGATATGTCCTAGTGTTAGTAAAAGATTACCCGTATTCTAATATTTAGTTTGAAAAATTTTTGCCAATATATAACAGATTACTTAATAAATTAAAAATATCAATAATCCCCGTGATCTTCATACCGGAAGGCTTGATTCCAATATATGCCAATATACATGTAGTACTTATATTCTCTTACATTAAAAGATATACCCGTGCATTTGTAGAAGATTACTCGTACAACGTACAATATATGGGTTTCAACAATTTTTGCCGCAATAAAACAATGCCATAAGAAATTGAAAATATCAATAATCTCTGAATCAATAATCCCCGAAAACATCAATAATAATAATGTTTAAACATGAAGATCGTAATTGATATTATCCAGTCAAAAATACGATGGCAATGAAATTTATTTTATATACATATCTTCATCATTAAAATCGGAAAAGATTTAATAAAAATCTTCTTCCTCATAAACACGTTAAATTTAAATCCGTTGTTAAGCGACATGTTATGATTTGCTTCAAATAAATTGGTGGTCAAAATATCGTCTGAATATCTCTAATGAAGGTTTGGCGACATTTTAAAAAATCGCCAAATTTATCACCAAGTGGGACTGTAGAACTGACAGTCCCACTTGGCGATAAATTGACGAATCATCATCAAAATATTATCTCCTAAAAAAAACACAATTTCGTTTATTTAGGACAATTTATCAATTTCAAAATATTTTTATGGATTTATAAATATTTTTATCAATTTGGTGAAATTTTAAAAATTCGCTAAATGGGTTACTAAGTAGGGCGGTTGGACTGATAGACAAATGCTAACGAAACACCATTTCAGTACTTTCTTTTAACAAAACAAATTTAATTTCATTGATTTGCGTCACTTTTATCAATTTGGAGACATTTCCACTAATTTGGTAAAGTTTAAGAAAAGTTACCAAGTTAGCGATATCCAGCCAAATTCGTAGCTCTAAATTCGCAGATCTGAATAAAATATCGTCATCCAGTTTGTATATACTAAATGAAAACACTAAAATATTATTAGAAGATATACCCATTCTACTCTTTTTCTGTTTAAACAATTGGATAAATGAATTTATTGGGTAAACAGAATATAAGTTTATTAGCTAAACACAATATATAAGCTTAAAACTTCTTTGCTAAAATACATGAAAGTGATGTATGCAGTTCGCAATTAATATAATTAAAAATCAAACCTTACTTTTATAAGATATATTTTAATATCCATTTATTTATTATTCAAATCGAAAAAATAATAATAATCATTAACAAACACATTTAATTCCATTCCTTTGTCGAGCAACATGATATAAGATAGAATCTTCATCATAAAATGCGAAATTAAATAACCATTTTAATTTCTTTATACTTCTAATCGTTGAGTAAAAGCTTGTGAAATATAAAACATGGAGGTAGATTTTTCCATTTAAATTCATGTTTCATACAAATCATGCTTTCAGATAGTGACTATTTAATGCAAAAATCCTGCATCAAACTCAAAAATAAGGTTTTAATTCCCTTTGACGTTTTAAACAAACGATTTTTATCCTTTCCGTTTGGATAAACCACGGAGTTGGAGAGTAGAACTCCTATAAAAAAAAAGTTCCGTTTTTCATTAATATCTCGACAACCCCTGGTCTTAGAAACTCAAAACTTGGGCAAAATTTATGGGGGGCTATTTCAAGGCTACCCACAAAATTTCATTAATTTCGGTTCAGCCGTTCTCTCGTAATGATGAGACAAACGAAAGTTTCGTTTTTTACTAATATCTCGAGAACCACTGGTCGTAGAAATTCCAACCATAGACTAAATTTTAAGTGGGGCCATTTCTAGGCTACCCACAAAATTTCATCAAATTCGGTTCATCCGTTCTCCCGTGATGACGGGACAAACAGACAGACAGACAGACAGACAGACAGACAGACAGATTTTCATTTTTATTTATATAGATTAAAACTAGGAATCTTTATGGAAAATAAAGGGTGTACCTGTTGTTGAGGCGTTTGTAGGAGTCCTCTTGGCCAGGATCATCATTGCGCGGCTGCTCTTTTTCTATATTGAATTCATCACCATTACTCACTCATTTCTCTTTCATGTCTTACTCATTTCTGCATCATTTTTTCATTTCTCTTTTACAATTTACTCTGATTTTTTGTGTTACTCTTGAACTGCTCTGCTGGTTTGTCTTTCATTTCTGCCCTTCGTCTATTTTTGATCCTTTGGCTGGTAGTACCACATGTATCTTCATAGCTCTGTTCCCATTGGCAGGAAATACCTAATGAAAGCAAGCTCTCACTTTCCGGAGATGTACTGGGCAAAACTGCCTGCGGTACCCAGGCCTGCAAGGACTACGTGACTTTACGATGTGTGCTTGAACTTTTAATGCCCACACATAAATTTATTTGAATTATATGTCAACCACTGGTGCCCGTCTGACTGAGTATATTGTTTGACGCATTCAAATTTTATTGCCAAGCTCTGGTACTTGTTGTTTTGTGTCTTAAAATTGTCTTATATGCTACAACTATTTAAAATGCAAAATTGCATACTTATGCCATCACAATTACAATGAACTCTGAAACTCTCTTGATTTTGGAAGTGATCGAATTTTCGGTAAACCCCCCCCCCAATCTTTGAATGTATTTTTGAAAATTTTTTTGAAAAATCAGGACCTCCAATAATCATTCCAGACGTAATTTTTCATTACAAAACGAATGGCTGAATGTTTATAAGGCTAGAATAAACTTTTTTCGTGATATTGAACATTTTTCAAAAATTCCAGAAAATTTAAAAAGAAGTAAGTGTAGTTAAATACGTCGATATTCAGTATGCAATATTATGGGATAAACTTACTAACATTTTTTTTCTTGGATCTAGCCCGTTCATGAGAAAAAACATCTTTTGTTCAGAACGCAAACCAGCGGTTAATACCATTTACGAAAAGTTCTTTTTACCGTCTGCTTGTCTATATATAACGCTTGACGATAAATTTAGCGACGAATTTGGTAAAATATCGCCAACAACGACTTTTAAAAATGTCTCCAAATGAGCAAACGTAACGTTTAATTAACGAAAATGTATCCAAACTGATGAAAATTCAATATATTGGAGAATGGAGTCAATTATTTTTTTAATTCCTGTCGCTTTGACGGAATTAATATCCTTGATGTAGGGAAAAACCATGTGCTGCTCGCATAAGATATTTTTAGTAGACCTAAAAGGTCTTGATGGAAATATACTTGCAAGTTTAGTGGCTTCTTTGATATTAAATCTTTGATTGTGTCAAAATTTTCTAACAATCGAAAACTACCCGAATGTATTTTTTAAAGCTAAAAAATAAATATATAAAGGGAATGAGAACGAAACTTTAACTTGATACAAGATTAAACTTCTTAAACTATAGAAAATAAAGGACTTCACTTGAGTGGTAAAATGAAGCAAACTACTTGTAACAAATAAAAATTTAGTTACTCTGAAAGAAAGTACGCAAGAAGCCAATAAAGAACTTGTCAGAAAATAGATCAGACTATTTGAAACTACCGACGAAGAGCAAGCATGCATAAAAGAATTATCTTCGGTCCAAAAGTAAGTCTTGGTTAAAGAAAAAAGATTAAAGCGGAACTTTATGTGAAGATCTGCAAATCAATATTTAGTAAACGTTTGATTTTATGAAAAACTTTAATGTTAATTTGTTATTTTAACTAAACTATTAAGGCAGTTAGAATATTGCAGTACTTAAGTATCCCAATTACTTTGTAAGCAGTTCACGAGTGTACACGTTGAGTCTATCCTCAGTAAAGTTATCATGCCCGATCGAATGACAGTGATTGAAGCGCTCCTAGCGGAGAATTAAAATAAGTTAGGATAACGAACTTGACAACATAGGGGGACAGCCGAAAAAGGCCAATTACAAGGCTGTAGAGCAATGTCTAATGAATAGGAATGGAGTATAAAACTGTTATAAAAGGCATTTATTTGATACAATAGAAGTAAAAGAGAAATGACAATTGAAGGGCCGCAGGCGGATCGCATTCCAATGTGATGACGTCACTATAGCGTTATCTTATCATCTGACGTCATCTGATAAGGTTATCTTATCGGATGACGTCATGTGTTGACACAGAGAGTGGGGTTGAGGAAGACCTTGGAGGGCATCTTGGATGTTTTGGTGGCTCCTTCTATTGGCAGGTTGGAGAACTGTGGACGATAAAAGGAAAGAATGGTTCTGGACCGAGCTGAAATCGAACTCAGGGCCCCTCGCTTCGTAGGAAAGTGCTCTAACCAGTATACAGACTAAGACTTGAAGGTAGACGATGATTGAATGATATCTTTCCTGCGAAAGGAGTAAGAAAGCTGGGTACTTAAAATATTTTGCGATCTTCCACGAGGGGATTTAATGAGCTCGAATGAATTAGGTTAATATTTTAATTAATTTTTAATGAATTAATAAAATTTATTATGAAAAAATGGAATGTAGTCATAATCGAATTTCAATAATGATGAGGATTATTTTTTAATGATTTGAACGAGGGTAATTATTTTTTTATGGAATGGTTTATTTTTTAAAAGTATGTGAAGACATCTACGAAGTTTTGGGCGGTGGTGGCTCCCTCTATTGGCGCTTTAACGAAATACATGCGTGTTATTGAATTTTAATGGAATTAATTTCTGAATTAGGTTCTGTGTTAATGAATATTTTAATTAGGAAGGGGGATAGTCGAACGTGGACTTAATATTTGGGTTTCATAAATTTTTTTTAGTAAAGCTTCACACTCATAAATGTTTTAATGAAATGTGTTAGGTTTGGAAGTTATTTTTTTTATGGAATGGTTTATTTTTGGAAAGTGCTTGAAGACATTTACGAAATTTTGGGCGGTGGTGGCTCTCTCTATTGTCACGTTAATGAAATGGATGTGTGTTACAGAAATTTAATAGAATTAATTTCTGAATTATGTTCTGTGTTAATGAATATTTTAATTAGGAAGGGAGATAGTCGAACTGGAGTTAATATTTGGATTTCATAATTTTTTTTAGTAATGCTTCACGCTCATAAATGTTTTGAGTATTTCAACGAAGATAATTAATTTTTACGTTAAGATTTCTGTTCATCAGAATTTTAAGGACGGGATATATGTCAGGGAATGCGTGTGTTATTGAATGTTAATGACTGTTTAATGAAATCATTCATTTTTGTGGTAAGCCATTGGATGACTTTTAATTGGGGGATTTCTAACACTCCACAGCGAAATAGAATATCCCAATTTTAACAAGAGATATTATAAATTTCTACCAAAACTTGGGAACAGGATTTGACCCGTTTAGAAGAGGTGTGTGCGTATCAGCCATGATTTGACTGACATATTTTAACAGCAAGATTTTAATGGCGTGTTATAATACTCACTGAACACGACTCGACTAATTTCAGAATGATTGTGTGTGCCACGCGATTTTTATATGCCAAGTTTCAGAACCTGCTGAATCCGTTTAGACTATTTTTAGCTATGAAAAATGGCTGTATTGATTTCTTTTCAAATATATGGGAAATGGAGAATTCAAGACTTTGCTATATTTAAGGAAGTAGTTAAAATGAATAGGTGTACTGAATTATCAGTGAATGCAATGCTTGGGAGATATTTTAAAATAAGAAAATGCAAAGTACTGAAAGCCTCACAAGCTAATGTTGTGCACAGATGTGACATAAATATGCATGGAGCAAATGCGTGACATGGATGTTCTTACCAAAGTCGGCTTAAAGTCCAAAGAATGGAATCCATATTATTTTTAGTAGTATATTTGGTTATTTTAAAGAGTCATCTAAAATGTGATGTATTAGAAAATAGCAAGATCCATTTCTATGTTATTAGAAAATAGATGATACATAGAAGAAAAAAGATGACACATAGTCCGATATAGCTCCTTCGAAGGTCCGTAGGAATCGAGAAATTCCATACAATTTCGAAAAGGCAAGTAAAAGGCTAACCAGTGGCTTCCAGGTTCTGTCGAGGAGTCTGCGTTAGCTACGAAACAGGAGGGATATCGCTCAATCGTTTCAGGTAGATTGTCGCTTGCAAAAACACCTAAAAAGGAATTGCTCGTAAAAATGTTCTTGGACAATGCCTTGTGCAGTTGCTTGGTATCCATTTTTAATTGGCAAAATCACACAGAATGTGGCGAGACTTGTTAATTTCAATCACGTTTTCAAATTCCGCATACACCAAGATGGAAATGGTTTCTCGAAGAGCTTTAGAAAATTTCACTTCTACGCGTAAATTACCTTGCTGCTGTAAATTCATATGCGGCCCATCGCGCATGTCGGGTGACAAATCAAAAGCGTACAAGGCCCTTTGCAAATTCGTCTCGGGTCAGGTGAATTCCCTTGTCTTGGTTAAATCCAGGGAAGAGACTGTCATAGGCACGAACGTAGTTGTTATCTTCAAAGTTCAATTCTAAGGGTTTACTTGAAACTGGATTGCCGTCCACGTAAACACTTAAAAAGTTTACGTGTTGATGGTCTAGAAAAAATGGATTTAATACATATTGGCCGTTCATGCTGGCATTATTAAGGCACGCAATGACCACTCTTTTTGACATAACACCCAAAAAGACATTATCTTGCATAAAAGACCAACTGCCTTTCGACACTGAATATGTTTTACACAATACACGGTCTATAGGATACTTTGCCAAATTCTCTTCCAAGGCTTGAACATATCCTAATAATACTCCGGGGCTTACTTTAACTTTTCGAACAAACATGGAAGCGTGCTCTAACAAAACTTTGTAGTCGGGTTTGGGTGCGTTGGACACTAAACGAAATTCAGATTTGCTTCGTGTCATTTTTAATTTAAAATCCACCAAATTCAATATGAGGCGATTCTGCTGAAATATATCGGAATGAATCTGTCCAATCATGTCCACGGTTCTACTTAATTTACTCATTTCGTATCTTTTTTTCAATCCTTCGTTGGGGTTCTCCGATAGAGGGTCTATATCACTCAGATTCGTATCTTTAAAGAAGCATTCACAGGTGAGTAAACTTTTCTTGGCATCTGCTCCATAATTTAAAAGTGTTTCTATGTAGGCTCTGTAGAGATAGGTGTTGGTGGCTGAAGAAATCACTCTTTCGTTCAAACTGACATCGACTTGTGAGAATAAGGAATGCAAAAACAAGTTCACGGGAGCTACCGATTCTTTATCAGGTAAAGGGGTTCGGTCCGATTTCACAATTTCCACTTTAACATACAAGAACGAAGAACCCACATCCGTATATTCGTCTCCACTTCGAGATATGTTAAACTCTACGGGGCCTCCATCTCATATGTCAGACAGAGGGTGAAATTCTATAAAGTGTCCTTTTTCTGTGGCCGTTTGGGTCGATGGGGTCACAAATAAATCCAGTTCGGACTTGGTACAGGGAGTGGAATCATTATGAATCAGGGTAGTCATTCTGAAGAGAAAATATCTCGTGCTTTCCCCTTCTTAGCAGCGGGAGAAATGATTCAATTTTTGGAGAGTCTCCTCTTTTTATGGAATTTTTTTTAATGTAAAGAACCAATCATCGTTTTCATTTTACTGGCAGCCTTGTCTGTCAGATTACGGCCTGCCTCTTTAAAATGGCGTTGGGCAACTACTTTAAAATCATCTCCTCTAGTTACGTCATTCAATACATTCACTCCACTGTGTCACAATTATCTTCCGACGGCTTTCGCCCCCGATTTTAAAAGTGGAACAGCCGCTCTAAAAAATGACCGGAAAAGGCTTCCAACGCCATATCCTGTCTGAAAAGTGCTTCCTTGGTAATAATTAAGACCTTGCCCTGTTTGGTTCACACACACATAATAGTCTTCTAAGGATTTTTTACAGCATTCAAAGGGAACATACATTATGACAGGTACTTTTGGCGAAAGTGTAGTTTCACGTAGGAGCGTCAAATGGCGTCAGGGCTCCCGTGTGTATTCTTATAACGATTTCCTGGGTGTCGATCATTTTTCTACTCACAGGTAAGTAGTGAGGTCGATCGAATATCGTGGAGCCCAATTCTCCATCATTTCCAGTGACTTTAACGATACGTAAAAGAGGCGCCTGCACGTCTCCCACAATTTGCTGTTCCACAATGTCTGAATATACAACCATACAACCAGTACACGATAATGTGCGTTTACATCTGCTACATAGCTTCCTTCGGTCATCATTTCATGATCAGATTCTGAAGAAATCACCATGGGGTCGAAACCCAACACTTGGGCTAAGACATCTTGTAAAATCACCTTGGCTCTATTCTTCACTCTAATGCGAATTCGTTTCGTAATAGGACTGTAATGGAAGGATATCTTATTTTGGGCCGGGAAGTGCCACCCAATTTAGACCGGAACCCAGTGAGGGAGGCATCCACAGGGACCATACCTTCCTTCCCCTACCCCCAACAGCACGCGGTGTTCCCAGGTGGTTACCCACCCAAGTACTAACCGCGCCCGATGCTGCTTGACTTCGGTGATCTAACGAGAACCGGTGTTTTCAGCACGGTACGGCCGTTGACTCTCCAGGTGTGGGGGTATAAAAACTCGGCGATCCCTATTTCTCACGCCCTCTTTAACTCTATAGGGGAGGGAAATCGAGTTATAAAATGAGAAATTTTATTCTCTGGAAAAAAACTCATCGAGCTGTCGCTCGGTAGTGTCAAGTAGAAACTCATCTCGGCGAATGATTTTTCAAAGTTAAAGTCCCCCTCTTTTATAAGGCGGATAAATCAGAGGTAGGAATCCACTGGTTAAACTTGGCAGGGTATCCACGATATTTCACAAAATATTCCAAATGCCTTTTTCGATATCGTTTCTTTAAAACGTGTTCGATTTGGTATTTCTCTTTCATTCTCACTTTTTGCAATTCTTGCAAGTAAAACTTCCCTGAATCGTTTCTCCCAGCAAGTCTTTATTTCTGTAAACAGCTGGTTCTCTTGTAACACATTCTGTGACTTTGAAAAGTTCTTCAGACCAGTTTGTTTCGTATGCCTTTTCAAAGGTCATTTTTACCTTGGATACTTGCACGACATCTCCCTCGTTTAAAATACATTTCGAGACACATGTGGGAGAATTACCATAAAGGGCATTCCACACTTGTGCTTCATTACTCTTATTCACTTCGGCAGGTGCTTTCTTAATGCTAGAGTGAAATGTGTGGTTATAGCTTTACTCGAGCGAGTCTAAGACATCTAAATAACGATATGTGTTTTGGCTGGTAAAGCATTTCCACATTTTCAATTTAATGATTCGATTAAAGCGTTCAACAACTGAGGCCTTCGTTGTGTTAAAGGTTGTAAAAAATCTGACTTTATTCTCTTTCAAATACCTCTGAAATTTTTTAATTTTAAATTAAGTACCTTGGTCCGTCTGTAATGATTTTGGAATGCGGTCTGCGAATATGGTTTGAAAAGCCACTAAAATATCTGCTCCGCGCTTTTGCTTCAAAGGTACCGCCTATGCATATTTAGATAAAATGTCAATACAGGTCAAAATATATCGAAAACCGTCATTATGATTTTTCAAGGAAGACATGTCGGCTAAATCTGCTTGCCATTGCTGGTCTATGCCGTGTACAAACACACGATTTGTTAAAAATTTTCGTTGAACAGGCTTGTGCAATGTGTAGGCGTCCACACTCTCCAACCAGGTCTTTATATTCCTCTTGCTTACCTTTCCATGAAGCGAACGATATAGCCCATCTACCTCACCAAAGCTGGCAGGGTACCTGGGGTCTTTGTATGTTAAATCCATCAATTCGCGAATGAAATATTCACAGTGTCATTTAAATGCAATAGAATATCTCTCGGCAGTGTCACTCCGAATAAGACTTCCGACACAATGTATACCACAGCCAGCAAGAAAAATATACACACGTAACGATAACCTCTTCACGCGAAGTCATTTTTCGAAATGAGCCGTTCCTCTGTTTTATTCTTCTTATAAACACGTAAAAATAATTTTTCAAATCTTAATATTCGATCTTTAAATCGATATGCATCAATCTCCCAGAATCCTTTGCGATCTCCATTGCTGTGTATGTATGCAATGCACACGTGATCCGAAAAAGTCACACGCTTCATATCACTAAATTAAAAAATAAATGATTGAATAAATAATAAAGTTCTCTGCCAATAGAGGGCGCCGCTGATCATCTTATTGGTTTCACTATGATAAAGAAGGTTAAATAGGGAACTGCCATCAAGCGTCTATGGTCCAGCTGGCTGCGTGTTCGGCAGCTGACCCATAGAAGCTTTTTAGACTCGAGTTCGAACCCACACACGAAAAGTAAACTTTACATAAAAATAAAATTAAAACATATTTTATAGACATTCAGTATGATTTAAAATATTTAAAGTTTCGCGTTAGGCTTTTCATGATATTTTTATGAATATCATTAAAAAAAATCTGACAGCATTCCCAGTAAAATTTAAAAAAAATTGTCAAACGTGTTCAGTGAGTATTATAACATGCCATTAAAATCTTGGGTGCTTTTAAAATATGTCAGTCAAATCATGGCTGATACGCACACCTCTTCTAAAAGGATCAAATCCTGTTCCCAAGTTCTGGTAAAATTTTTACCATCAAAAATGCGATATGCTAGTTCACTATGGAGTGTTAGAAATCCCCCATTACTTCATCCAATGTCTTACCACGAAAATCATTTCATTAAACAGTCATTAAAATTCAATAACACATACATAACATACACCCCGACCTTAAAATTCAATGATCTAGATTATTAAAATTCAATGCCATCTTAACGTAAAAATTAATTATCTTCGTTCAAATACTCAAAACATTTATGAGCGTGAAGTTTTACTAAAAACAAATTATGAAATCCAAATATTATCTCTACGTTCGACTATCTCCCTTCCTAATTAAAATATTCATTAACACAGAACCTAATTCAGAAATTAGTTCTATTAAAATTCAATAACACGCATATATTTCATTAACGCGCCAATAGAGGGAGCCACCACCGCCCAAAATTTCTTAAATGTCTCCAAGCACTTTCCAAAAATAAACCATTCCATAAAAAATAATTACCCTCGTTCAAATCATTAAAAAAATAATCTTCATCTTTATTAAAATACAATTATGAGTATATTCCATTTTTCACAATACATTTTATTCATTCATTAAAAAAATAATTAAAATCTTAACTTAATTCATTCGCGCTCATTAAATCCAATCGTCGAAGATCGAAAAATATTCTAAGTACCCAGCTTTCCCGCTCCTTTCGCAGGAAAGATATCATTCATCCACCGTCTCCCATCAAGTCTCCGTCTGTATACTGGTTAGAGTGCTTTCCTACGGAGCGAGAGGTCCCGAGTTCGATTCCAGAACCGTTCTTTTCTTTTATCGTCCACAGCTCCAAGGTTATTATATCTATAACGTTGCGCCACTTCAGCTCTAGCCAATGAGAGCACGTAAAGACGCAACGTCACTTGGAGTTAAATGTCAGGAACGGCCCGGTAGACTCCAATGTTAAAGGATGCTAACAAAATTAATTTAATCATTTTTTTTAAAATTTAAAATGAAATAAATACTCAAATACCATTAATTTTACTTCAACACAACTTAAATATGCAGTACAGGTTTTTTTTTGGAAGGGTACATACATAATAAAACTGTATTTCCCTTTCTGAAAAATATAAAGCATCTGAAAGTTTCGTTTCGCTTTTTGAAGCCAGTCAATGTCATTACAGGGGGCGATGTTATTTTTAATGAATTTTGTTTTAAATACACGAATTTACAGAAATATGTTCGGAAAGTTTTCTAAAGCAATCATTCTAAAATTTTCATTATACACAAATAAACATCGCGTAATTTCTTTCTAAATGCATATAAATAAAGTTATTTTCGATTATGTTATCTCTAATAATTGAAAATCAAAACAATAATTAAAACGCTAACACTAAGAATTTTATGTCTTGTTAGGGGGGGGGGGGGGATGTACTTATGCCTAACTAGTAAACGATTTAAGTGCTGCTTTTATAGTGAAGAACTTATATTATTGCTAAACACTTGATTTTATTAGTATTTTTTAGATCAAAAAGAGAATTTATATCAAATCGAAATTCAATGTAAACATATAAAAATATAGAAACTAATCGTTTAATACACACACTATGATATACTTTCAGAATAATAAATTAAATGTATTATAGTATATTGATTCATGATGAAAAATATACGAGTAAGCGCCTGTTTATTTTCTTAAATCGTACCCCCCCCCCCCCCTCATTTTTTGAATGTAATAAAATTTAATTAATAAAATGTAATGTAATAAAATTTAATTAATATAAAATGCGCGAGATTAAATCCTGTTCGATTTTTCAAAAATTACAAGAACATCATTAGAAAATATATAAAGATACAAATAACTTGCTGTAAAATGAAATGCATAAATAGTATACTGTACTTTCATTTTTTAATATTTAAAAATCCTACATAATGGAACTTCATGAACTAAACTAATGTTTCAAGAAAGTTTAAGCCAAAGTTTACGTAAAAAGATACGTAAGAAACAACAAAATATCAACAAGGACCGCGTTCAGATTGAAATAGAAATAATGAAATATTTCGCCGGCACTCACAGGCGGCGGTTGACGCGCCATCTTGTGGCGCGTTCTGCAAGTTCACTCCATCTGACGTCACATATAGTGTTCGTGGCAGAGAAGTGGCACCCCCTGCACAGGTCTCCAACCTGCCAATAGAAGGAGCCACCAAAACATCCAAGATGTCCTCGAAGGTCTTCTTCATCATCGGACCCCACTCTCTGTGTCAACACATGACGCCATCCGATAAGATAACCTTATCGGATGACTTCAGATGATAAGATAACGCTATAGTGACGTCATCGGCCGATGACGTCATCACATTGGAATGAGCTCCGCCTGCGGCCCTTCAACTGTCATTTCTCTTCTACTAATAGAGTAAATGGCGAATGGCTATCATATTTAGGAATTATACAATATGCAACAATTACATGAACATAAATCTAATATAGAGTCTTTTAAAAATACTATCCGTTAGAGACATTATACATTTGGATTCCAGAAAGATGATGATACAAATTTTTGACAGGTATTTATGGTCTTTTATACACGTGTTTCGTTCGTTCTTGGTTTTGATTCCCAATAATTAGACAATGCTCTAACCCTTTGTAATCGGATTTTTAGTCTATCTTGCTTAGTTGCCGAGTTTGAAATCTCAACTTTTATAATTCTCAGTTAGAGACGCTGCAATTACTTTATTCTATTGGACATGGTTACTTTAGTGCTGATAGATTTAACGTGTACACTTATTGACATTTCTTTACAAAGTTATTAGCTTGCATAAGAACTTGTATAATTCACGTATTTTTGGTTCACTTTTATTTCAAAATGTGAAATTTATGTATATTTGAGAACTTTTAAATTAAAAATGTAAGAATAAAAAGAGATTCGAAAAAAAAAACTTAAAAAATAAGAAGACAAATTTAAAAGACGTCCAATATACAGATTTAAAACATGTATAATAAGCCATATCCAATTTCTTACATATGGATAAGAATTATTCATCCCTTGTGTATTTTATTTTTTATAAAAAATGTATTTCTTTTAATCAAGCTTAAAATGTGAATCAAACTTTAGAGATATGTAGCATAAAACTCGTACTACATATTTCTTAAAAGCACTGCTACTTCAGACTGGGATGTTTTAAAACTATTTCATGAAGATCTCATTAAAGAAAACCTCATATAAAATAAACTTGTAAAAAAAGCGAAGCTCTTCGACTTTGAAAAGAATGCCAAACTTAAAATTAGAGATGAAATCAGCTTCATAAAAAGTGCCAGCCATAAAAATGATTGAGGTGAAAAACTATTACTAAGTTCAACAAACTTCATGAATGAAACTTATAAAGAGAGGGAGTAATTGCATGCATTTCGCAAAAATTTGACAAATTTACCTCTTTGATCCAAAGATGTTTATTGCTGCAATGACCTTAAATAAATTGAAAGGAATTGAGAGAGAGAGAGAGATGATAAAACTTAAACTACATATATATTACATCTCTATATGCCGTTATTAGGTAAATTTGCCAAGTTTACTGCAGAATATATTCAATAGCTTTTTAACACTTTACAACAAAATTGAAAAGTGTTAAAACTTTTCAACTTTGTTCTGAAAGTGACTTTGTTCATTCTGTCTGTCTGTCTGTTCGTTAGCACGATAACTACCGTAAAAATGACTTAATCAGTATGTTGTTCAGACTGTCTGTAGGACCTATGGGAATATAAATGAATAATATCACCCAATTAGTTTTGGATTGAACCCGGTTTGAAAACATGAAATACATTGAGGCCTAAGGGACCTAATTTTTCAAACATTTATTAAGCAGATTTAAAATTCACAAATTGCTTCGAAAATTTTAGGTAATAGTCAAATTGTTCCATAAAATATATAAAAAAAAATTTAGCGAAATATATTCAGTAGTTTTTTAAATAAAAATTAAAATAATAATAACACACCTTATATGAAGCGATCACGGGACCGTGATATGAAAAGATCACGTGACCCACTTCAAAATGATATATGGCATCCATCTTGTCTCAAAATCGTGATTTTTAAAGTTCTTTTTAATTCATATTGAGTGTTGTATCCGTCCTAAAACCACTTTATTTTTGCATAAATTGCGTGCATCTACATACTGAAACAAAGCAATTACAATATATTTGAGTTTAAATGCTCATCCAAATTTGATTATTTCTACAACGAAGCCTATTTTTCACCTATGTAAAATGTAACCAGCAAAATATGTAGAATGAGTTGTATTAGAATTGCTGTATTTCTTTAACTCAAAATCATTTAGATCATGGAGTCTGCATAGCTGATATGAATCAAATGTTCATTGATTTTACAAAGAGAAGGACGATAATTTTCGATGAAGTTTTACGCATAAAGTTTGATTACGTGTAGCTCCATGGTCTTAATTTTTAAATAAAATAAATTATTATAGTATTCCGATGAATGACATGAATGGGAAATTATTTATGAATGAAATGCTGCTTTTATAGAGAGAGCCAGGCGTGTTATTTTTTCTATGACGTCATTTGAATGAATTTCAGTTGTTTTCGATGAAGTTTTCAAATATAATAAATTATCGTAGTATTATGATAATTCTAAAATTATTACCGAGGAATGTATCACATTTTAGAGATGTTTGAACCAGGCAATTTATATTTTAATGCCATCATTTGAATGAAGTTCATTTTTTTCGATGAAGATTTAAGTTTTCAAATATAATAAATTAATGTAGTATTGCGATAAGTTTTAAACTATTACCGAGGAATGTATTTCATTTTAGACATGTTTAAATAAAATTGCATTGAAGTTGGAAAGTGTTTCATAATCAATGCTTTAAGCATGATTGATCTTTCTTGTTTCCTATACCGGTAGCTACAGGATAATCAGCATATCAAATTTCTTTCCTTCTGGAATTTTTATGAATAACGACATATTTTTAGAAAATGCATATTTCGACCAGTTATTAGGGTACTTTAAAATTTGAGAAGTACGAATTTTGTAATTTATTTTTTTAACAATTGTTACAGGACACTTAGCACAACTTAGCATCGAAGTTAAACTATATATCTTAGACAGATTTTCCAGCATTTTGATTATGGCTCTCAGTAGCTATAAAAGGCCGGTTGAGGGCCACTTCGGTGAGGTGCAGCCGATGACTCATTGAGGAGGATCCCTCATTTGGGAGGAGGGTTGCCCCATTGAGGAGGGTTGTTTTTGGTGAGGTGCAGTACCCGATGGCCTCACTGAGAGAGGAGGGTCTTTAGACCAACTGAGGAGGCAGTACTGCGAAAGAGGCAGTATTGCGGAAGAAGCCTTGAAGCTGAGGAGACTTGAGTGAGTGAACTAACTGATAATCTGGAGAGGGAGATGCCCTTTGACCGGATTGCACAATAGCGCAAAGAGTTAATTGCGCAATCACGAGAGCCTCGTAGACCTTCCTCCACCGCTGCTGCTGATGTACTGGCGTGTCTTATCAGTGCTGACGTAGTTGAAGGGCCCTCTGGCGAAAGTTTGTTAGGTGCTGCCACCTATCGGCAATTTTTTTAATTTCCAATTGTAAAAAATTTTGATTTTTCCACCTGTCAGGGACGGAACTCGAACTTGGAACTTAGAGATTAGAAGGAGAGCACCTTATCCATTATGCCAACCGGCTCTTGCTTCACCGATTATTATCGTGAAAGTGTGTCCTGTGAAAGTAAACGGAAGATAGATTATTTTCAGGGTTGTGTTAAGAACATTTTGATTGGAAATTATTAGGGGGAAGCTATATTTTGTAATGAAAATGATATGTATTTAATAAATAGGAATGTGTTTTATAAAAGGGAATATAGATATACACGAAAAAGCGGTACTTCATAATTTTTTGGTGTGTTTTAATACAGTATGTTAGCTTTTTTTTTCGGAGTGGTTTAGTGATATGATTTTATAATAACATAATGATTTCGTGTGTTTAAAAACAAAACGTAATAGTAAATTATTTTTATGGATTTGAAGTGAACACAAAATTGTGTTAAGTAGATTTTATTTAGTGAACAGGATTCGACCATTTTAAGTGTTGTGAATTTTAACAGTATGATTTTTAGCGTATATTTAAAAACGAATTTAATACTAAATTACGGTTTGGTATTTTCAAAAATTTCGTTAAGTGGATTTTATCTTGCGAATTTTAACACTATGATTTTAACATCTACAAAATAGGATTTAACCGTTACCGAAATGATTTTAAGTGTGTGTGTTTGTTTAAAAACGAATTTTATACTAAATTATGGTTAGGTATTTTCAAAAATTGTGTTACGTGTATTTTATCTTGTGAATTTTAATAGTATGATTTTTAGCGTATGTTTAAAAACGAATTTAATACTAAATTATGCTTAGGAATGTTCAGCGAACACAAAAAAAAATTGTGTTAAGCGGATTTTATCTCGTGAACAGGATTCGACCATTTTAAGTGTTGTGAATTTTAACACTGCGACACCGACGTTTCGCAAGCTTTTAAAAAGGATTTTATGGTTCTAGAATTTCTAAATATGAATAGACTGTTTTTGAACTAATAAACGATGTTTTCGCGGATTGCATATATTTGCATGACCAATATTTCGATGAAACCGAGCTTACTTTAAGCTTCTAAATTTGAATATTTAGAAACATTTTGTATTCGCGCTGAAAATAGTTAACAAAAATTGGAACTCACGGAGCGACGTGTTGCTATCCAAACTAGAAGTGCACCAAACTATACACTATTAAAAATGAGATCTTATCTATAATGACGTCCTCATTTCGACCTGTTGACACTTATTCCTTCTTAATGACATATTTTTAATAACTTGATGTTATCAACCTTACTGTACTATCCATGGGTCTGGCCCGTACAATTCATTCTCACAAGCCAATGGGACAAATTTTAAAGTGTAAAGTACTGACCTACAGTTCGAGAACATATTTTAATAAAGTTAATTATACTTATTAAACTATAACAAAGCAGATATGGTTTTAAAAATGCATGAAATAAATCCATTCCAATGCAAGACATAGAGCATTTACAATGATTATCGCCCCAACATCGAGATACCAATTGCTTTGGGCAGTGCAGTATTTACAGAGGGTCCAGTAACAGTATTTATTTATTTAGAATTCTGTGGTTTTATTCGAGATTAGCGCTTAGAATGCGTTCATGTCCCAACACACAAACCTATGATATTATTAATAAAAGGCAATTTTAAAACTTTGCATGAGTTCTACTTTTAAAAATTAAATTCACTTGAGAATACACAGAGCCTTACCAATGTAAAAAATTGCAATCATTTCCCAAATAGACATTTTTAATCTATTTATAGAATCTGAAAAATAAAGATTTTTTTTCTTCTATACTATACCCATGCTAAGTGGCTTTGGTATGTCCATATTCATGTTAAGTGATTTTGGTATGTACGAAACCATGTTACGTATTTGGGAACATTAATTAACGTTCTTTAAAATCTGAAAAAAATAAAGTTTTTTCATTTATACCAAACGAAGAAATTGAACGTTTTTTCCTAATTCTGAAAAATAATCAAATCCATGTTAAGTGGTTATGATAGTTGTAAAAACCCTATAAAGTAACTCCCACGCAATCTATTAATACCAAAGCATACAATACACTATGAATATTTTAAAAATGCAAAGTGTCTAGACTTCGGCGAGCTAACCATTGCCCTCAATCTGAAAAGAATCATCTAAGAGAAAAGTTTCCATTAGAAATTGAATGTTATACATAAATAATGAGTGTTACATATTATAAATTACAAGAGTATGTTATACAAAAAGCAGTGTTAGAAAAAGTGGGAAATGTTAGTAGAAGAAGAGAAAGAGTGTGCGATTCCGACAGACCCAGAAGGTGCCGCACCCTGTCACTACGCTCTTTAAGGGCAGCGTTTCCCACTAGTGTTGTTGTTGAGATCCAGACCGTCCGACCTACCAGAAAGGTATAAGGTAACTGTTTGGACGGCCGGGAAGTGCTACCCAATTTAGACCGGAACCCAGTGGGGGAAGCATCCACAGGGACCGTACCCTCGTTCCCCTACCATCAACCTCTCAGAAGGACTTACGGATCCACATGTTTAACGTGATCGTACTCCGCGTGAACACGGCGGCAGTTTTGGCAGTGGCGGGAATCGAACCCGGGCCTACCGACTGCAACTCCCGCGCGCTGACCACTGGGCTACCGCACCCTTTCCCCACTAGTGTTGTTGTTGTTGAGACCCAAACCGTCCGACTTACCAGAAAGGTGTAAAGTAACCATTTGGACGGCCGGGAAGTGCCACCTAATTTAGACCGGAACCCAGTGGGGGAGGCATCCACAGGGACCTACCCTCCTTCCCCTACCACCAACCTCTCGGAAGAACTTACGGACCCACATGTTTAACGTGATCGTACTCCGCATGAACACGGTTCCCCACTAGTGTGAAATAATTAATATCGATTTTAAATAAATCTGAATTTTATATTCAGATACTTGCAATTTTATTTTACAAGTTAAAGTTTCATTAAGAATTTTAATTGTAATTGCTTTTAAAAGCAATTTAAAAATAAATAAAGCTGCATTTTAAATTTAGATAATTGTAATTTTATTTTACAAGATAAAGTTTCTTTATGAATTTTAATCTTAATTGCTTTTAAAACAATTTATAAATAAACATGAATTTTGAATTGAGATTCTTGTAATCTATTTTACAAGATAAAGTTTCAGGAGGAATTTTAAAAATAAATCTGAATTTTTAAATTCAGATACTTGTAATTTTTCATTCCAAGATAAAGTTTTATGAAGAATTTTAAAAAATAAATCTGAATTTTTAAATTCAGAAACTTATAGTTCTACTTTACATTGCAAGATAAAGTTTCAAAAGAATTTAAACATAATTGTTTTTTTAAATAGTGAAAAAAATAGTTAAAAATTAATTTTAAAATGTAAAGTAGTAAATTTCACACTAGCAAGCCTATTTCCCATATAAAAATGAACACATTGAGTTCCAACATAAAAATATTACAAATTATTCCAACAGTGGAAAAAATCTTATTGTAATCACACATATTTCATTTTTTTCAATGCACTTGGATTTTTTTTTTTTTTTCAAATTTTTAATTTTTTTTCTTTTCAAATTTTCATTTTTTTTTCATATATTTCTGGTATTCATACTTTCATAACTTCATTTTCTTCTGCCTGATCTTTAATTCTGGCCGTAAGCATAAGTATGCACGCCATCGTCCAATATGTACCGTTTATCATCGTATGGAGAGAGTGACACCTTACACTGTTTCAGAGTGTATAAGTGATGATACTTACTCCGATGCGGTACGTGCAACTTTAACATTGGTAAGGCAACTTTTGTACATGTCATGTCTTAGTTGCTTACTGATAACTGATCGGGAGACCCCCCTTTGCTGTTTTTAGTGCCACTAACTGCCAATAGTGAGTACATTTTAGACCTGAGCCTCACAAACTCAAGTCCCTGTTGTTTCTTCAGTTCATCCTTAAAACAACCAATCTTCTTTTTATTGACACCACTGTGCACCGGATGATTCGGGGGGAAAATCAGAGGTGTCAAAGAGATGGCTGTTTTTCTGCATGTCCTGATGAAAATCACGACACTGCACCTCATAGGTTAAAGAATCAGTGTCAGTGAATAGTAACACAGCCTTTGCTCCATAGCACTTTTTCATATAGCCATAATGAAAATTGTACATATGGAGCTTGCTCAGCTCCATAATGGTGAATCCAACGTAAATCGGACTGTTAAAGACAATGCAGTTCTTCACCCACTCAACTCCAACCAAGTCTTCATCAAAAATTTTGAAGCGCTTGGGTGTGGGCGCCGCCACGAGCTTTTCACCCCGCTGCGTGTCGGTGACCAGATCTAGATTAATTGGTTTTCCATAGATTTACAGTATACGACGTTGTTCATGAGCTTGAAGAAGTCCTTCTCGAAGCTCGATTGAGTCCTCTTCCTTTGCTCCGTGTTGAAATTAATGTAGGGCTTCAACCAGGCCCGTTGATGGAATTTAAGGACTTTGTGAACAGATGTTACGTGCAACCCCAGTTCCAGGTACATTTTCAGGCATCTGTAATGCACCACATAATTCTTCTTGTTTCTCAAATTTGGAACAAGTTTTTCTTGTTCTTGGAACTGGGGAACTCCAAGCTCCTCCATGATCCTTACCGTATACGACGACACATCCTCCTCTCGGATTGCCATTTTTTCAGGTGCAACAGGGTAATCATTATGGAGATCATGAAGTTCTGGCGGGTACTCCAAGTCGATCTCCAAAATGTAGCCAACCGATGATTGGGGCAAGACAGGATCCTAGTCTGTCGCCATTGTAGGTGACACCCACTCAAACTTTCCATATGGAAAGGGCTGAGACATAGCCCACCCGTACAAGTTGTTTGCATCTAAATACATAATGTACTGGGTAGGCTGTGCAGGGTCATACTCCACCTTGTATGGATTATTTGCACGTGCCAAACGCTTCGTAATGACAGACGCACCACCTCTGATACCACGCTCTATGAAGAGATTCTGGTCAATCTCAGTCATAAGATCCAGGGGCTGCTGACACATCTTCAGAGCAGCCTGCCATGCCAAGCCGGGTGCCTGCCATGCCAAGCCGGGTGCCATGCCAAGCATCCTGCCATGCCAAGCCTGTCATCAGGTGGACACAATCCAACCCATAGTACACCCTGCACAGGTGTCGAAACTGCTGAAATACGTCGGCCAACAGAAGAATATCACTTTTAACATAGAGGTCGTGGTAATCCCCTAATGTTTTCAAGTTGAATGTTCTCCATACATTTTGAGCATGAGCATAATCATCAGTGGTGGGGGTCTCATCCGGCAGAGTGCTATAAAAAGCTGAGAGTGGAGGTAATGTCTGCTCATCGAATTTCGCCAATGAATTCATGTACTCATAAGGGTACACTCCTTTGCGAAGCAGCAGCTCAAAATTGTCAGGCATATTGGTTTTCATTATTTTAATCTGAGCAGCTGGTAGATTGGCTACTAACTTCTCCAAGGAAGCATTCATGAATTGCAAGCTATCAATGAATTGCAGGCTATCAATGAATTGCAGCCTCACACTCTCCTTTCCCTGGTACAGGGAGATGGAGATATATCTCTTCATATTTTGTGGAATGACCTCTAAGCTGTGGTCTTTCAGCTTTCCAAGCCCCGACATTAAGAGGTGCAAATCATATTTTTTCAAGTTATGGAATATTATAGGGACACTCTTGCGTAACTTGTACCTAAGATTACAATTCGAGTGTGCTGCACCCCTATAGTTTCCAACTATATGACAATGATCGCGAACCTTCATAATGTACCGGTCACCGTCCTTTGCAAAGGCCCTCTTACACAGATAGCAGTGGGATGCACTGTTGAAGGCCAATGCCTCACTCCTGGAAAGTCGCATAGGTGCGATACTATTGAAACGAACGGCCAGCTCGTCTTTTTCCAGGAGCATCCTCTGCAGAAAGTGGGTTACGGCATCAGGACCCCGATAGCAATACACGGGCTTGTGTGATTCGCCTTGGGGTCCCACGACGACGTATACGTAGCCGGAAGCTTCATGATGAGTCACCTTTTCTACAAAGGACCGACCATCGCTAGGCTGTGCACTAGGCACTTCTACCAAAAGCGACTTAAAGTCGGCATAAATCACGAACGGGACCGGGTGTCGATACTCCAAATTGGAGAATTTTAAACAAATATTCTCGAGGCTTAGCATCTCAACACTTTGCGGTGCGTGCTCTTTGCAGTAGGGAGTGTGTGCCATGAGTAAATCTTCTCGGAAGAAGAGGTGGAGATAGTGATAACACACGGGAAAGGCATGCTCATGCTGAGTTAAATCCCTGAGAAGTCTCGACATACTGCGGATCAGGTAGTACAGGCGGCCCTCGACTTTCGCACATAATTGGTTCCTGAAATGTTCGAAAGTAGAGGTATGTAAAAAAACCCATAAAAAATTGTGTTTTAAAACATTTATTTATCAATAATAATCGTATTTATTTATCAATATACATAATTAAGTTAACGAGTCGTGTTGAAGTGCTTTCTTTACAAACTTGTCAAGAGTTAGTTGAATACCACCCTATTTTTTCTTTTCTTGATAAAGAGTTCTATAACATGTTGTATCTTTCTCAATCACCCTACGTACTTGAGATGCATTCTCTATTGGAATCACAGTCTTCCATGATAGTCAAAAATTTGTCAAGATGCATGCAGGCTTCATTCATATTTTTGATTGTCAAAGTCTTGACGATTTTATCAGCTTCTTCTTCCTCACTTTCATTGTGTATTTCATTTAACTCTTGTTGCTCAATTAAGTATTCATTTAACAGAGGTACTGAGTAAGATTCAATCAACTCATTAACATCTTTGTTGTTGATGTCCAAGTTTAGTTCATTCATAAAGCTAACTATTTCATCTGTGATAGTTTCCAGAGTTTCTTCAGAATTTATAAAATCACTCATCATTTATGGGCATAATTGTTTCCAGGAACCTTTCATTGTTGACTCTTTTATTTCAGCCCACTCCAAAAGTGTTTATTGAGTTCCATATATTATAGTTCTTCCAAAAATCTCTTAATGTAGGCCCACCTTCCCTGTCAGTTGCCTTGATGGCCTGATTCATTATTGTCCTCATATAATATCGTTTAAAAGTAGCTATCACTGTAGCTATCACTTGTTAATGCAAGACTAAACCTGTTTAATACATTGTAGACATTTGGCCCCCACTACCGCGGCTAAGGCTCCTATATAGACGTTGGTTAGTATATATAGGAGCTTTAACCGCGGCTCGGAACCCTAGTGACGTCACAACGATTTCGAAAAGTCCGCTACTCTAGGCGGCAACGTGTGAGTGAGCGCGAGCTACCGCGCTCCGTGGGAGTGTCTGCATGGAAGCGAACGATTTTTGTATTACCAACAAAAAGCTTTAAAAAAATTGAATTTTTAAAAATGTGCGAAATAGAGAATTGTGCGAAAGTCGAGGGCCGCCTGTAATGTTGTTGAGTATCCTGGCTTATGAGTAGAAGGTTAATGCAATCAGTATCCTCTCTTGCTGATATATGCAGAGGAAACACTTCTTCATCCTCATAGTCGAAAACATTAATCCGGCAGTTGTTCAGCTTCTCTAGGGTACCAACCAAACTTACTCACAGGTACCGGGCGCTCTACATTCCCCAGGTTTATCTCATGCTCCCTAGGCAAATAATGAGCCACACGCTCGGGTTTCTCGGCCCAATGCAAATTGAGCCGGTGAGCGAGAAGACACCACACGAAACACTTCTGATCAGTGTTTTCGATATTCAGGAGTGCTGTTTTGACCACAAGTTTGGGGGCAGGGGCAGATAGCTTGCAGGGCGCAGAGGTCTATATTTCCCCACGCAAACATCCACCTTGATAACAGAATCCAAAGACCACCCCGATCCCAACTGTTGGTACTCTTCAAATCACTCTGAATCTTCCGGTACCCCTCACTCACATGTTGCTCAATCGTGTGAGAAATAAGGTCAATTCCACACCTACTATGAAAGTAGGCCGTCGTACTCGCTTCCTCCTCCTCAGAATTCATTCAGATCATCTTTGCGTAGAGGACCAGGTACCATTTAATCTGATTAGCCAAGAGTTCCTCACTCAACAAGCATCAAAATAAAGAAAATAAATAAGCATGAAAAGTACCTTGACTTTTTGTATTGTATCTGTACTTGGAGTAGAAGCAATACATGCCGATAGTATCCATTGATTTTGTTGTATCAGTACACGCGATTCAGAAGTGACGAATATTATACGGTTCATAAGACAAATCCGTATAAAATAATTTTTCAATAAATAAGTACTTTTATTGACTTCTTAGAAGCAACGTTGTGGTGTGAGGTATAATTTCACACTAATATCTTGACAGTGTCAAGATAAAAAAAATCGCTACATTGACAGGAATGGTAATGGCGGACGGCGTCTACAAAGAGTATGGCGATAGCAACCATTGCTAGGGGGAATGTGACGTCGGCGCAACTCATCTATATCTACATTCTGAGGTAGAGGTTCAGATTCAGGTACTCCGGAAGCAGGCGTCTTGGCTTGGCTTCACTAATCGTTTGTAGACACCTTTAGCTTTCTGGAAGGAACTTAAACTAAGTCGCTTTGAAAGAAGTTCAGCCCCAAACTTTACCAGATTGGAGTCTCATTCCGGAGATAAGTCGACTTAACTTTCAGTGCGAAAGGGGTTTGGATGAGTTTCATGTGACGTCACGTTCGCGATTCCACTGCACAGCGACCATGTTCTTTGTAACTTTTTTCTATCCTTACTATTGAAGAACGGGAGATTAAGATAACAGTTATGCTACATTATAAAATGATAACGTTCATATTACTTGAAAAATTTATTTCCTTATAATATATTACATATAAACATACAGAATTAAAATGTACTTTACTTGTGAAATAGATAAAAGAGAATAGTTAGGACAATTTAAGGTGATAAGAATATCAACACACCCAAACGAATATAAATTTTTATAGATTTTCAATAGTAAACATTAAATAGTTAGCTTTATTATCTACCAAATAAATAATATGAACTGATTATTTCGCAAATTAGTCAGTTTATTCAATTATAATAAATATATTAAAATTTACACACTATTGCATTAAAATAAATTAAATAAATAAGCATCAAAAGTACCTTGACTTCTTCTTTTGAAGCCTGACTTGGAGTAACAGTAAAATATAGACCATTTGACGGATCAGATTTGATTGACATCAGACCATTTGACGGATGGTATCAGAACAGGCGATCGAGAAAACTTTGTATTGGAATAATATATGGATCGTCAGTTAAACCCGCAATAATTAATTTTTCTCTATACCTCTGTTGGCTTTCTAAAGGCAATTTCTCGACGTAATCAGATAATTTCATATAAAGAATACAGTGATGGCGGACGACGTCTACAAAGAGTATGGCTGTGAATGTGACGTCGGTGCAACTCATCTATAAGTAGCAATCATTGTTGAAATTGAAGAACATTTTGCACGATGCTGCGTGTTTCCTCGGTGTATGCCCTCCCTCAGACATTTGCCGCACTTCTTTTGTCATTGTTGTTGTCATTCAATGGGAAAGAGGTTGAGGATTAATATTTGTTATTTTTTATTATTTAAACAAAAATAGTGATTTATTATGTAGATCCGTAGATTCTACTAAACGGGACAACTTTATCAGGTGTTTTCGGGCTGGGATGCTTCTGGTCCTTGGGAAATATAACGCGTAGCGTTTTATACGTACAGTGAAAAGTAAACAAATCGACTGCGATTCCACTACTGGAAAATGGTTCTGCCATTGGTGGTGGAGCGTGAAAATGTATCAAGACTAACCAGAATGTGGTCGTGGGTATTTTCCAATGCTAACTTTCTAGTTAGCCTTGGAAAAGTGCCATTATTATGGGGATATCCAGGGAGGGGGTTTCCCTCCCCCCCGAAATTGTAAAAAGGGCAGTCTTTTGCATTCGTTGCGTTGCGCCAAGCGAGTATAAAGAAAATCAATGTCCCTGTAAAAACTATGGATACGCCTTTACTCAAGGCCTCGAACTTTTTGGAAGTATTCTTCGATTCTTTAGTAAATTGCAAAAGAGTTTTATATGATTTTTTCAATCTCATGTTTTCGTCTAAAATAAAATTGAAAAAAAGAATTACGAAAAGAAGGGAATGAATTTTAAAGTTGTGAGTAGTATACGTTGGCAACAATCTTCTAGGCGGGAAGTGCAATATTTTATTTACATTAAAAAACCTTCTCAGTCAGTCAGTAAAAACCGTACTGTTGGGGATGATCGCAACTCTGATTAAACGGAATTTGAAGTGTGAAAAGGTAAATTTTATTTTGTCTTTGTAATACAATATTGTTTTTATTTAATTATAATACTATACCTTTAATTTGTTTCACATTCAAATTTGTCGTTAATGAAATATTGTGTCTGCATATATGCAATGTGTATATACCTAACTATTATAAACACGTCATTATAAAATGATTAATAAATTTTTAAACTGATTTACAAAATAAATTGAGGCAGTATATTCATGTCTTCATACAATCTTAAGGGATCTATATAAGGAATTAAAATCGAACTTATTTTTAAATGTATCTGTTAGTTTTGGTACATAATTGATGTAGTGAATAATATTTGTGATTCTTGATAACTCTTGCTGCAAACTTTTGAGGTGAGCGATAACAATAAATATAAAAAAATTGCTAAGACGATTTGTGTAGTATGTGGTTAAATATGACTAAGTGAGCATGAATACATGTATATGTAGTAATAAAGGATTCACAATTTGTCTGGAAAGTATCTATGTACCCTGTACATGTGTAATTTAAATTTTTTCAATGTGCATGTATTTACTGTTTGAAAACAATTGCAAAAAATGTTTAAGGACAAAAATATTAGTAATAAATGTGCATATTACTGACCAATTAGTTCACAACTTCAGGGCTATGGAGACTGAGTCAGAATTCATAAGCTGTTGTGTCAGGAGTAAAAAGAAATGTACCGACTCTTGATTTAAAAATGAAATGATTTAAAAATAATTTTATTTTGAAATATTTAATGTTTTATTAGTTTTCAAGAAAATAAATTATATGAACAGCAAATGTTTACCAGTTAAAAGGCTATTGATATAAAAAATTATAAATTTTAATAAAACAGGGAATAAATGCATATTTTAATGAAACGAAAGATATGCTTGTGTGAAATTAAATATTGATAGAAATAGATGCTTTTGAATTTATAATACTAGCACATAACTGTGCGAAACTTTATTATAGTTGCACAAAATTTGGATTTTATTAATTTTTACATTGTCAAGTAGAACATTTTGTGAGAATTTTTATATTTTATGGTAATGGTCATGGTATAGGGTAAGTGCTCCAGTTTTGGTCACATTGTAACAATTTTACAAATAATTAATAATTAAATGTGTTATTTAACAAATGAATTTTGTTCTTCCATTTTGCAATTCATTGTTTTGATTATATGTATTATGTACCATCATTGGTTAATTGCCTATACCATGGGACTCACTGGAAAAATAAATCTGATTAAGTAAAGATATATTTTTAGGCTTTATTCTAAAGGTGGCCAAAACTGGTACAATAAATTCTACATACACTCCACTTTTGGCCAAAAGTGGAACATCATGTGCCCCAGTTTTGGCCATGTACATTCAACACTTTAATTTGGCAATTTAATTATTTCAAATAGTGCTACAACGCAAATTTATGTTCATAGACAATGTAACTGGTAGTTTTTCGTGGTTTTACACTAAATTTGCATATGGCAAGCCAGAAAGTGGGCTTAGGTGTAAAAATGAAAAGGCTGTGCTGTTTGTTCTTAAGTGGAAAGTGCGATAATAGGAAATAGTGATAAAGGATGGTATGCCTGTTTTAAAAGCTTATCAGCACCTAGCCATTTGGGAGTAGATAGTAATTCAGACTGGATGGATGACTGGAAAGGCATTTTACGAGTATATTGCTAATGTTTTTTTTATCCCTATTTAGTAGAAAAATAAACATTATTTACAGTAATAATTTCCTTAGATAGGCATAAATCCGACATTACTTTACATGTTAGCAGTTCTTGCAGAGAAAAGAACATGATCTTAGTTGCAGTGTTACATAATGCAATTCATATTCTTCAACCTTTACCAGATTCTATAATGATTGTGTTTTCCTGTGCATGAATTATGCCAATCTAAATGAAGATTTGGATGCCTATAGTGAAGAATTTGAATAATAGGAAATTTATAACACATCAATAATATTACACATCAACATTTTATCAATCTTAAATATGTGTTGTATTTACCTCATTATGAAATGTCTTCCATATCAATTTTGTGATTAATATTTTGTAATAATTTTTTAATTTAATTATTTTATAACTGCTAGATAGACTTGCAGTTATTAAATACCCACTAGGTGCATCAAACTATTCATTTATGTATGTTTTTATAGATGTAAATAACATTTGATTATCATGGCCAAAACTGGTACAAAGTGAAAGATTTTGTTTATTTTTAAAAATTTCAAGGAAAACAGAAATTTTGTAAAATATTGTTACGTACTTATCGGTTATAGGGACCATGAAGCTAAACACTGTTTTGGTTACCACAAATTTCAATGTAACACAATCTTTTTTTGTTAAGTAAAGTTGATCAAACCCCATTATATATTAAATTTTAATCGTGTTTGTAGTGTATTTCTCGTATCTGATTATATCGCCAATGTTCGTGTTAGCAACAACTAGGAAAAGCAGTTGCTAACCCATGGTCCCTATAACCGATAAGTACCTATTGTTATTACCTAGAAGTAAATTAAATTTACTATTAAATGTTGTGTATCAATTTATAGTGTTTATTTAATTAGGCAGGATAAATTTTTAAACTTATAAACTGGAGCACTCACCCTACATCATTTCCTGAAGGCCCTAGACAAATAAATCGTCAAAACTGAAGATCTCACAAAAACTTCTAATTCATACATTTGTTATTTTTGAAGGAGTTGGACAGGAGGAAGAAAAGATGAATTGGAGTCGAAGGCATGATGTCAGACTTCACAGCCCTGCACAACATACTATGAGCTGTTCATCATGAATGAAGTGGCATTTGAATATAGGTAGGACTTGTTCAAATTTTACTGTAACTGATTTTAAAATTTTTGCATGAGGGCATGTGTGAGCTAGAACTGTTACTTGCATGTACTCATTGAGTGTATTAATATGGATGTTTTAATGCAAATGAAATTAATGTAATTAATGAACTATACCATTTCCAACTTGAAAGGGATTTTTTTAAAAATCTTATAAATGATAGTTCATATAAACATTTATTTTTCAGTATTCTGCAGCTGAGAGCATTTTCTGTGTTACTATACTGCCGACCTTTTGATAAAGCTGGTTAAGGTATTAAGATTGGTTAAACAAACTTCCTAAAACAATCAGAAGCACTTATAAATATAACTATTTTGAGATCATCCATTCAAATTTGAATTTTTTTTACATAATAAAAATATTTAATTTTTACTAGTAATATGAAATTTTATCTAGAATGTCATCAACATTTTGCATAAAAAAAATTCTTTTTGAGGCTTATTATAAATTACTTTGATTTAAAGATTTTTTAATTTAGCTTAATTTGTGGTTATACTGATGATCAATTTATTTATATATTTGATTTAAAATTATTTAAAAATTATGGCAATAGTTTTTACGATACTTTTGTATTATTGTGAGGTTCACTGTTATACATTACAGAGACAAAATCAGCTGATAAGTAGTTAAGAGTTAATATTAAGTGTTAACTTTTAGAAAATTTGATTAATTTACAGCTTTTCTACTAGTTAATGATTATATTAAAATCAATTGTAATTATTATATATTGATTGATGTATAGTAGCTATATGGATATTAATAATCAACTTTGCTTACAAATATAAATAAATATGCAATTATTTGTTAATAATTTATTTGGAGTGAAATGTATAATAGTAACTATTATGGTTTATAAATGCTAATAATTGTGTTTTTGGTGACCCCCCCCCCCCCCTTGAATTTCAGTGCAGCCCCAGTTTAGTTTTGTCTCTGGCTATAGCCTTGTCTGCTACTGTGTACCACTCACTGAAAAATCTCTATATATACTACTTACCAAGTGTCCGTCTGTCCGTTAGTCACCCTTTTTTTTTTAGGCATTTCCCGACTAGATAGAGACTTGCAATTTGGTACACTGCTCGGTCGTTGGATAAAACCCCCGGGGAAAAATCGAATTTTTCGAAAATGTTCTCTAGCAAGGGTGCTCCACAGAAAAACATTTGAAATGTGAAATGATAGGAAGGCATGTTTTGCAATAAGATAGAGACTTTAAATTTGGTGTATGGGTAAATCGTTCGAAAGGAAGAAAGTGTGCAATTTCAGATTTCCACTATTTTTAATTAAGGGGGCGCCGCACACCAAAATGTTCGATTTACTGAATAAATGAGAAAAGGCTGTTTTAAAATTTGATAGAGACTTGAAATTTGGTATAGCGGCTAATCATTTGACGAAAACACCCAAGACGAATATATTTTTTTAAAACTGTTCGTTTATGGGGGTGCTCCAGAGAATAACGTTTGAAAGGTGAATTGATAAAAAAAACATGCTTCGAGATGAGATAGAGATATCAAATTTGGTATAAGGGTAGACAGCTTGGAAGGAAGAAAGTGTGCAATTTCAGTTTACCAATATTTTCTACTTTAGGGGGTGCCGCACATCAAAATGTTCGATTTACTGAATAAATGAGAAAAGACTGTTTTAAAATTTGATAGAGACTTGAAATTTGGTGTAAGGGCTAATCATTTGACGAAAACATCCAAGACTAATATAATTTTTCAAAACTGTTCTTTTATGGGGGTGCTCCAGAGAATAACGTTCAAAAGGTGAATTGATAAAAAAAAACATGCTTCGAGATGAGATAGAGATATAAATGTGGTGTAAGGGTAGACAGCTTGGAAGGAAGACAGTGTACAATTTCAGTTTACCAATATTTTCTACTTTAGGGGGTGCCACACACCAAAATGTTCGATTTTCGGAATAAAGTAGAAGTGCCCCTTTTAAAACGCGATAGAGGCTTGATATTTGGTATATGGGCAAATCATCTGATAGAAAACACAAGAAGAATAGAGTTTTTTGAAAATGTATATTTAAGGGGGTGGGTACTCCACACAAAAACATTCGAAAAGTGAAATGATAGTAAAAGAATGCTTCGCGATGAGACAGAGACTTCAAATTTAGTGCACGGGTAAAAGTTGGAAAGGAAGGAAGTGTGCAATTTCAGTTTTCCAACATTTGCTATTGTAGGGGGTGCCTCTCACTAAAATATTCGATTTGCCGAACAAATGAAAACCACCTCCTTTACAATGTGATAGAGGCTTGAAATTTAGTATATGGACTAACCATTTGATAAAAAAGCAAAGATGAATACGGTTTGACAAAAATGTTCATTAAGGGGATGCTACACAAAAAAAACGTTCGAAAGGTGGAGTGATAGAAGAAACATGCTTCGCGATAGGATGGAGGCTTCAAATTTGGTCTACGGGTAGATAGTTTGAAGGGAAGAAAGTGTGAAATTGCAGACTTCCAATATTTGCTACTTTAAGGCGAGCCGCACACTAATATGTTTGATTTTTTAAATAATAAAAGGCAATGTCTGTATGTGTGTCTGTCTGTCTTATACACTATAGGTTCAGCATCAGAGAGCGTGAAATTTGGCAATCGGAGACCCGGGGGTGGGTGGGAAGGTGACACGTCAAAACCCATTTTTAAAATTTGAATTATTTTTTTTTTGTTATTTAATGTTTTATGTGATTTCGAGACCATCCCCCCCCCCCTTTTTTCTCCACCATCCAGACGTCGTAGAAAAAAACAAATCACACGACCGGAAAGAGCAGACAATTGCGAGTAAAAATATATCAGTTTCAAATCTTAGGGTCAAATTTTATATTTTTAGATTTTAAAACAAAAGTCACTTTTGGCTAAAAAAAACCGAACTTTCGTTTTTAAATCCTCGCATTGGAAAAAGTTCCGAGTATTTCGACTAATAATTTACATTTTTAGAAAACTCAAAGATCAGGGATTCTTACAAGCGCAATCTGGTCAGGAAATAATTATAAATAGCCGCAGTATCCCGATTTTAATGGGCTAATGTTCTCGACGACTTCACTCAGAAGAGTTCCCAGTTACCCTGCGTGCGCAGCTGGTGATGTCACTCCGTTCTCGGGTTATGAGATAAAGGACAATATTTTTGAGTTTTATTTTTGTGTGAATGCTTTTGGGAAGCACGTCACTATTTTGGATGTTTGATGTATAGAATGGAACTTATTCCATAGAAATTTCAGGAGATGGTAAATTGGTCGAGAAATGTAGTTTATTTTTTTGTTTGAAAATTTTTGCTAACGATCATGCATCGGGTTATAAAATTAAGTGATATTTTAAATGATGGAATTAAGAGCTTAGCATATGGTCATAAAATTTAAATGATTGAATTATGGTGGATTGATGGATTTTTTAAATGGATATTTTAAATGATGGAATGATGGAATGAGGATGGTAGAATTAAGAGCTTCTGTGACCCAGACCGTGCCCCTTGCCAACAAGGACTTAAAGGGTTTTGCTGCACAGTCAGGAAAAAGTGTGATCCCATCACCCCAGAACATTTATTATTTTTTTTTAAGAGAAACCGACCAAGATGGTTACAAAGGCTAAATGAAACAGGTACATCCGCTATTATTAAGCGAAAATAAAATTTAACAGAATTTCACCGGTATTTCTGCTTCATTTAGCTGGAAAAACATGAAGAAGACGCCATTCACAACTGTTGAAACAAAACCTAACGATGGTTCACTCCCTTGTGGGAACAAGTATTTACACAATAAACATTATTATATAGTTATTATACTATATACAGTTATTATACTATATACTTTTTACAATTAATTACAAATTTACATATTTACAACCCTTGAGGGCATTGCTGAATTTCCAACAACTGATATTATACACAGTTATTATTATACAATTATTAAGCTATATACAATTTGCGTTATTTACATATTTACAACCCTGAGGGCATTACAGACTTCCCAACAACAAATAATGTATAGTTCCGTTATGTTACAATAAGTTTACACATTTGTAATATTTTACACTATATTTATTTACATGTGTTTCTATTTATTTTCATATCACCTGTTATATATCGTATTATTGAATATAATTCCTCTGGTCAGTTATTTTCCAATTTATACAATTTTATTATACAGTGTTTATTTGTCATTTATTTATTCATAATTCTGAAAACCAATACTAGTATGTGTTATTAACTATGTGCAATTGGCTGAGGCGCCTGTTAAAAACCTTTAAAAGCACATAAAACTGAATTGGTTATATTATAACTAAAATATAAAAATTTTTAACTGTGTACCCAGGCAGAGGCTATTAACTACATTCAAGGTCGGAATAAGTAAAGATTGGTTTAAATACTTTGTTAGTGACATTTTTCGCTAACCCTAGCAGCAACCAGGACACAAGTTTCGATATGCTTGGTTGATGAGGAACTAGCAACGACTCTATCAAACCTAAAGGCCTGTCCTTCAGCCGAGGGTTTAGCCAAGTGCCACCTGAGGGACAGAGGGCAATTGAATACATAGTGATCCGCGTTGCACACTGCCCTGCAGGTACACAGGGGAGAGAGTTTAATTCTAAAGCGATTCAAGTATGCTGGAAAGGGACCATGTCCGGTAAAGAAAAATATTAGGGCTATATTAATTATTTGGCGAGACAAGTCAAAAAAGGGAAAAAACAAAAGGGCCCACGAGTCACTGAGCGTCCGCCATCTCCCAATCACCTCTGTCCTCACAAAGCTGGACAGAAGCGAATAGGGGGCAGGGACGTCAGCGGTTCACCGGACCTAGCAGCTAATTTCGCATTACTTTCTGCCTCCTCGTTACCAGCAATACCAACGTGAGCCTTTACCCACCGCAAGGAAACCAGATTTTGGCAATGTACAAGGCTCTTACAGACATCTGACAACAACGCAGAACGGTTTTTAGACTAGCACAGTGCGGCAATAGATGATGCACTATCAGTGTAAATAACAGAGGGAACACCCGACTCGAGAGCCCAACTCCCTGCATATTTAATGGTGCATAGTTCCGCTTGAAATACTGAATTAAAATTGTTCAGTTTATATTTACTAACATGGATCAAATTTTCATTTTCAAATACACAAAAAGCAAAACCCACCTCCCTGTCAATCTTCTACCAGTCAGTAAAAATCTGAAACCGGGGCTTGTCACCAGCTCCCTCCAAAACCAAGACCCAGAATTAAGAGCTTCTGCTTCTGCTGCGACCCAGACTGTGCCCCTTGCCAACAAGGGATTATGATCCAATTATTATTGATCCAAGCAAGATCACATCCAGGATTTGATTTCGCAGGGGGGGGGGGGGGGGGGGTAACCCACATTTCATATCTTGATGGATCTTTACCGTTTTAATGTTAACTTTTTCATTTTGGGGGTTTTGAACCCCCGAAAAAACCCCTTGGTTACGGCCATAAATCCAAGTAAATAATATTTAAACAGAAGCAAATGTTTACTTACCGAAAAATGATCTTCACAACACCAAAGAGATGTTTTATTCGATAATTTTGGATTTTTCTGCTCGTCCCTTTTTATTTCTTTAGTTTAGTCCATGCCATTCGTTTAATTGGACCTTTTGGAACATTAAAAAACAGCTTATCAACTGAATTAACCGTTGTATATGTGCAGCAAGGTACTAAACAGTACTTGTAGGTTGGTTTTAGAATCTCACTCATTATAAAAATATGATAAATAAAATATTTTGTCGGAGAATCAAGTGAGCACCTCTCGGAATCCACAGTAAACAGTGTATTGCGCTCTTTGTTTACATGCATAGTGACGTCACAAGAGCGGCCATTACAGAAACAGCGTTTTCGCGCCGGATTGTTAAGTGCGAGTTTAAACATTTTTATATTAACTATCTGAGTTCAAAAATTAAAAAAAATATATACTATCATTTATGATTTTTTCTCTAAACGTGAAAAAAACGTGAAAATTCATCATTCTAAATACACTTATGTATACCTATCCTTCATTAATAGGTTCAAATAAGCAACACCATATTGCTCTATGAAGACTGAGGTTTTATTCAACATTAATATCAACTTCTTAAACACTATAAATCTCTAACTATACTTTAATAAACACGAGTACAAAAAGACACACCCTTTCACCTCCGCGCCATTGCTAGGGACGGGAATTAAGAGCTTAGCATATGGTCATTATAAAATTTAAATTAGCGCGTGAAAATTGCACTCGGTAGGCCCGGGTTCGATTCCTGCCACTGCCAAAACTGCCGCCGTGTTCACGCAGAGTATGATCACGTTAAACATGTGGGTCTGTAAGTCCTTCTGAGAGGTTGGTGGTAGGGGAAGGTGGGTGGCACTTCCTGGCCGTTAAAATAGTTACCTTACACATTTCTGGTATATCGCTCCAGCGAGTTTGCCATCGTCAGAATTTTCATGGGTAGCGAACAGGCTGGTTGCCAAAGGCGGCTATTTCAGAATAAATGAGGCATGCTTCCTTTTAAATGTGATAAAGACTTGATATTTGATATATGGGCCAATCATCTGATAAAAAACCCGAGAGGAACTGTGTTTTTCAGAAATGTACATTTATGGGTGTGCTCCAGATAAAACGTTCGAAAGGGGAAATGATAAAATAGTATGCTTCGGGATGAGATAGAGAATTTAATTTGATGTACGGGTAGATAGTTCGAAATGAAGAAGTGTGCAATTTAAGTTTTCCACTATTTTCTTCTTTAGGGGGTTCTGCACACCAAAATATTCGATTCACCGAATAAATATGAAATGCGAATTATTCAAAAATTTACATTATTCAGGGGTTGCTTATTGTGACACTGTTAATTTTCAACGGGTATTTGGTTAGTATATATTAATTCGTCTGTCTGTCATGCTTTTTCAGGTACTTCCTGAATAGATAGAGACTTTTCAATTTGGTAGATGGGTCGATCGTTCGATAAAACTCCCTGGAAAAAATCGAATTTTTAAAAAATGTTATGTGGAGATGGTGCTCTTCACAAAAGCGTTCGAAAAGTGAAATGATAGGAAAGCATAATTTGTGATGAGATAAAGACTTATATTTGCTACTTTAGGGGGTGCCTCTCACCGAAATGTTCGATTTGCTGAACAAATGAGAAACGTCTGCTTTAAAATTTGACAGAGGCTTCAAATTTGGTATATGGGCTAATCATTTGATGAAAACACCCAAGACAAAAGGGTTTTTCAAAAATGTTCGTTTAAAGGAGTGCTCCAGAGAAAAATGTTCGGAAGGAGAAATGATGAAAAAACATGTTTTGAGATGCAATAGAGACATCAAATTTGGTGTACGCCTAGATAGTTTGAAAGGGGGGAGGAGCATGCACAATTTTAGTTTTCCGATATTTTCTACTTTAGGTGGTGCCGCAAACCCAAATTTTCGATTTTCAGAAAAAATTAGAAACACCTCCTTTTAAAATGTAATAGAGGCTTGATATATGGCCAATCATCTGATAGAAAATCCAAGAAGAATAGAGTTTTTAAAAAACGTTCATTTAAGGGGATGGGTACTCCACACAAAAACATTCGAAAGGTGAAATTATAGAAAAAGCATCTTTCACTATAAGACAGAGACTTCAAATTTGGTGTGCGGGTAAATAGTTAGATTAAATAAATTTAGGGTAAATAGCACTCCACACAAAAGCATTCAAATGTGAAATTATAGAAAAAGCATCTTTCATTATAAGATAGAGACTTCAAATTTGGTGTTCGGGTAAATAGTTAGAAAGGAAGCAAGTGTCCAATTTCAGTTTTCCAACATTTTCTATTGTAGGGAGTGCCGAACACTAAAATGTTCGATTTGATGAACAAATGAGAAACGCCTCCTTTGCAATTTGATAGAGGCTTGATATTTGGTATATGAGCTAATCATTTGATAAACGCATGATGAATGCAGTTTTTCAAAAATATTCATTTAAGGGGGGTGCTCTACAGAAAAACATTCGAAAGTTAAAATGATGGAAAAAGCATGTTTCATGACAGGATAGAGACTTCAAATTTAGTGTATGGGTAGATTGTTCGAAAGAAAGAAATTGTGCAATTTCAAATTTTCAATATTTGCTACTTTGAGGGGTGTCGCACGCCAAAATGTTTGATTTTCCGAATAAATGAGACACGCTTTCTTTTAAATGTGATATAGGCTTGATATTTGGTATATGCACCAATCATCTGATAAAAAACCCAAGACGAATAGAGTTTTTCAAAAATGTTCTTTTAAGGGGATGCTCCACAGAAAAACGTTTGAAAGGTGAAATGATATAATAGCATGCTTTGAGATGAAATAAGAGACTTTAATTTGACGTACGGGTATATAGTTTGAAAGGAAGAAAGTGTTCCATTTCAGTTTGCCAATATTTTCTTCTTTAGGGGATTCTTCACACTAAAATGTTCGATTTGAAGAACAAATGAGAAAAGCCTCCTTTACAATTTGATAGAGGCTTGAAATTTGGTATATGGGCTAATCATTTGATAAAAAGTCCAAGATTAATACAGTTTTTCAAAAATATTCATTTAAGGGGGTTGTTGTTGTTGTTGAGACCCAGACCGTCCGGCCTACCAGAAAGGTGTGAGGTAACTATTTGGACGGCCGGGAAGTGCCATCCAATTTAGACCGGACCCAGTGATGAATGAACCCAGTTAGCAACCTGAAGATGTGCTAGCATATGCTCTCGCCCATCTTCAGAGCAGCACAAGAATGATCAGTGAAAATTGTGGCCTCTCAAAAAGCTGCATCTGGAAACTCCTGAATGAATCAGGTGCTCATCCATACCGTTCCACACCTGTGCAGGGATTGCTGCCAAGAGATGCTGAGAGACGTTACACGTGGTGCAACTTTGTGTTGAATAACTTAGAGGTCCACCCAACATTCCTGGCAGACATAATATGGACAGATGAGGCATTTTTTTCGAGTAACAGAATGTTTAATAGACAGAACGTTCATACCCGGTCACTAAAAAATCCGAGATATGCCGTCGAAGTTCGACAGCAACAACGCTGGTCGATTAATGTTTGGTAGAGAATTTTTAATGACAGGCTCATTGGACCAGTATTTTACGAGGGAACGTTAACGGGACAACGGTACTTGCAGCTTCTGCAGGATGTGATAACTGACTATGTTGAGAATCTATCGTTGCACCAACTCCTAAATGTGTGGTTACAACATGATAGCACACCTCTGCATAAGATTTCAAATGTTCAGCAGTACCTAATAGATACATTCCAGAATCAAGTCATCGGATATGGTGGTTCCGCCGAGTGGACCTCGCGCTCACCTGACTTGAACTCATTGGACTTCTTCTTATGGGGACACGTAAAAGGGCAGGTATATGCAACCCCTCCGCCAACATTACAGGATCTTCGACGACATATTTCTGAGGCTTGTGCGTCCGTAACACCTGCCATGTTGCACAATGAGCAGCGAAAAATCCAGTCCAGAGTGCAAATGTGTATAGTGGCTAACAGAGAGCATTTTGAGCAATATACTATTGTAAATAAATGATCCTGAAGACAGGGAAGTGTCTCAACTTCTTTGTTCCACTCTTTATGACATGACAATTTTAGAAATTGTGACCAAACAAATGTTCATTTTTTGCATTCTGTTTTGAGTATTAATGTGCGCAAGGTATCTTTTCGTACTAAATCGAGAGTGCTCTATAACTTTCTAATTGACTTTTTTCACGTATCTTTCACCATTTACGAGATAGGACCGCTAATTTCAAAATTTGCCAATAGATGGCGTTGTAAGTTGTCTCATCGAGTAGCGCATAGCCTTTTTACTATACCTAGACACCAACTTTATGGCCTAAGCTGTCACCATTTAGAAGTTAAGGGGGGTGTAACGGATATAAGTAGGCACCCTGTATATTGTAGTTTAAGAAATATTTAATGTCAAAGTCAGACAAAATATTTCAGCTGTAAGTTTGTGTCCTAGATAGATTAACAATAACAAAACCACGAATTTTTGCAGACAGGTACTTACATGGGTGAATTTTTGCAGTATGGAAACCTTTTTTTAACACTTTACAACAAAGTTGAAAAGTGTTTATGACTTTGTTCATTCTGTCTGTCTGTCTGTCTGTCTGTCTGTCCATTAGCACGATAACTGCCGTAAAAATGAGTTTATCAAAATGAAATTTTAGTATGTTGTTCAGACGGTCTGTAGGACCTATGGGAATATAAATAAATAATATCACCCAATTAGTTTTTTATTGAACCCGGGTTGAAAAAATGAAATACATTGAACCCTATGGGACCTAATTTTTCAAACATTTTTTAAGTAAATTTAAAATTCACGAATTGCTTCGAAATATTTAGGAAATATTCACATTATCCCATAGAATATATAAAAAAAAATTCAGTAAAATATGTTAAGTAGTTTTTTAATTAAAAAAATTATTTAATATAGGGAAAAAAACAAATTCAATTAAATTCTGACTTTGGGATATCTTCCAGAAAGAAAAGAGAGAGATATTATATAATAAATATCTCTCCATTTGTTTAAACGTTTTGCATATGGGAGTGGCTTCATATTTTAAGATAAATTTGGTAGATAACAATTTTTCATTTTTTTTAAATTTTATATAACTCTTCATGATAAATTTAATTGATGGCATTTTAAATGCACTTTCCTACGTCCTAGAGAGTTAAAATTTGGTACACAGCTTATTTGCAGCACATTTGTTGAACATTTTATTCGACAAAAATTTGATGGATCTTTAAATATAGATAATACATTTTTTTCGAAATGGCCTGAAAATAATCCCCGTTCACTTCTATAAATCATTGGTGTAATATTGTTAAAAATTCTGATGTGGACAGCACATGTCTTTCTCTGCAGACTCATATTCGTTCTCTTTATTTATTCAATGATAATTTGAGTTTATCTGCACAACATAAGTATTTTAAATGACATTGAATTTACACGTTAAACTTAAATTTGGTTCTCATTTGATAGCTGGACTTATTGTCAAAGGTGGCGTAGCGAAAACGCGAAAAAACTAGAATATCTCAAGAACGGCTAGTCCTAGAGTAATGGGGTTAGTCTTATTCTTTTTGTTGTCAAAAATCACATATAAAATAGGAATTTAATTGATATAATTGAGCACACGTAGTCTTTTATTTTTATATATAACGATTTTTGCTGGCCATTTCGCAAAAATAGCCCGTTCCTTTTTCCCGAATCGTAGTAGAATAACCTACAAATGATTTATATACAAAATTTTGTTAAATTTGGTATATAAATCACTTGTAGGTTATTGAAATATTATACTCCAAATTTTGTTAAATTTGGTTCATTAGTTTTTAGCTAGAGTGGATAAAGGCAATTTCTGCGGCCATTTCGCAAAGAAGGCAAATTCTTTTATTACGAATCGTACTATAATCTAATGAACATCAGGATTTCCCACAAAAAACATACCTACCAAATTGTATGAAATTCGGTCCATTAGTTTTTCAATTAGAGTGGATGTAATATCCACACAGACACACAGAAACATACACAGATACACCCTTACACACACAGACGTCTTCCTAAAAGTAGTTTTTTCATGTTCTAGAAGTCCCAAAACGTGTAGATACTTTGAAAATTCGAGTTCCGATCTTCGGCACGATTCCAATACTTTGAGTACATACACATATATATTATCTGTGTATTATCTGTGTATCTAAATTCCGTGCCTATGCAATTACAATAGTTGTGATTTTAAATGATCCCTAAACTTTTATTATTTCTTCAAGGAAGCCTAATTTTAACATATGCAGAATGCAAATATCTCAAGCGATTGTAAGATGAATTACATAAGAATTGCTGAATTTTTTTCACACAAAATTATTTAGCTCTGGAGTCTGGAATACAAGTTATATGAATGAAATATTCATTGATTTTGCATAAAGAATCAGATGATTTATATTTCGATACAGTTTTAAATATTTATGTATAATAAATTACTGTAGTACTGTGATAATGTAAAAGATATTACCACTGAATGAATGACATTTTAGAAATTTTTAAATGAAATTACATTTCAGTTGGAAAGTGTTTCATAATCAATGCTTATGCATGATTGATCTTTCTTGTTTAATTTTGATGCAGTTTTTGAGATATTTTACTTTTTATATATACACTTCTGAAGTGAAGGTTTTTTTTTCGTAACGGCACGTCTAGTGATTTCTCTGTCTCGTACCGTAAAAACTGTAGCAAACAAAAATATGAAATTTGATACATTTATAGAGAAATAGGGTAACACGGTGAAATAACTGTTTATTGATTTAATCTTTAGTTTGGCATGAAATAGCTCGTGAAGCGAGCTGTTCCATGCTAAACTAAAGGAATTCAGTTTTTGGATTCTCTGGGTTAAGAAAAATCCTTGCTTTTCTCTCCAGCAGAAAATAGAAAAATATGAAATCCATACAAAAATATGAAATTTGATATATTTATAGAGAAATAATAGGGTGACACAGTGAAATAAACTGTTTATCGATTTAATCTTTAGTTTGGCATGAAATAGCTCGCTTCACGAGCTATTTCATGCCAAACTAAAGGAATTCAGTTTTTGGATTCTCTGGGCTAAGAAAAATCCTTGCTTTTCTCTCCTGCAGAAAATAGGCAGGGATAGAAAAAAAATTTTTGAAAGTAGAATTTTTGGGAAAGATAGATATGAAGCAAGTATAGCTAGTAGGAAGCAAAGCCTCTGGAAGGGGGTTGCAGGAGCAGGATGCAGAGCCCCCTAGTCTTTATATATAAAAATAAGGGTTCTGTCCCTACATTCCAACTTTGAATTTCGTTATGAAACTAGCATGATTAACTTTTTAATTTTATCTATAATGTCATCCATTTCAGGTTACTATACTGCCAATCATTTGATAACGCTGGTTAAGGTCGTTGTTGATGAAACCCAGACCGTCCGACCTACCAGAAAGGTGTAAGGTAACTGTTTGGACGGTCGGGAAGTGCCACCCAATTTAGACCGGAACCCAGTGGGGGAGGCATCCACAGGGATCGTACCCTCCTTCCCCTACCACCAACCTCTCAGAAGGACTTTCGGACCCACATGTTTAACGTGATCGTACTCCGCATGAACACGGCGGCAGTTTTGGCAGCGGCTGGAATCGAACCCGGGCCTACCGAGTGCAACTCCAGCGCGCTAACCAATGGGCTACCGCGCCCTCGCTGGTTAAGGTATCAAAGTTCAATAAACAAACTTCCTAAAACAATCAGAAGCACTTACAAATATAACTATTTTGAGAACATCAATTCAAATTTGAATATTTGCATCTATACTTACATGTTCACTTTATGTAATTCATTTTTAATCCTAATAAATGTAATTTAAATAAAGGGTCATTAAAATAATATACAGACGTATATAAAACATCATAAAATTGAAAAAATGCAAAGAATGACCCATTTTTGAAACAACTCATAAAACATGTAGGTTAAATTCAACATGTAAGCTGCTGATAAATTATTAATGGATTAGTCTCTATTGCAGATCACCCAGAAGCATTCTATTCAGGGCCATAAAGAAGCAGGGGTCAGAGTTTGATAGCTCCATTCCTTGCCTGATAAAAATATTTAATTTTTAGTAGTGATTTGAAATTTTATCTAGAATGTCATCCAAATTTTGCATAAAAAATTTCTTTTTGAGATTTTTTTTATAAATTACTTTGATTTAAGGATTTTTTAATTTAGCTTACTTTGTGGTCATACTGATGATCAATTTATTTACATATTTAATTTAAAGCTATTTAAAAATTACGACAATAGTATTTAGAATACTTTTGTATTATTGTATTGTTCACTGTTATACATTATAGAGTCAAAATCAACTGATAAGTAGTTAAGAGTTAATATTAAGTATTAACTTTTCAAAACATTATTATCGTCGATTACCATTGCCACGTCTTAAATCTTTGGAATCAGTATTGAAATCAATTATTATTCATTACTATCGTAACGAATCTCTCATTTCGGAGTTTTGCGTGTACTTCAAATCCGTGAGTATACGTTAAATGAAGAAAGCCGATTATTCAATTAAAACAGAACAAAAGCTTGCAATTATGCAACAAACTTTATTTCACAGGCATCATCACATTCAAAATCTACAACAGTTCTCAAAATGGGAGGAGGCATGTGAGATTATTAGCATCTGCTGGCTTTGCGAGCTCCTCTGAATGCAATTGCTCGGCTGATGTCTTGTTTCGCGTTAATCCTCTGGAGCGTATCCTTTATATATATATATAAAATCAATCAATATCAATATGTATAGTGATTTAAATATTAAATATAAATATCTTAAATTTCCTTATATAGTGCTTATTCCAAAATTTCATAAAAATCCTATTAAATTTAGAACAGTAACTAGTGGCCATAATACTTACTCTACTATTGCGAGTAAATCATTACTAAATTCTTTAAATCTAATAAATAATAGGTTATGCCAGACTAGCAATAATTACCTTATTCTAAATAATAGTAAAGAATTAAAGAATAAATTAACATCTCTTAGAAAAATAATAGGATTTCAAACTTTTGATTTTAAAGATATCTATATGATGTAATTTTAGCTCTATATAATGCTTATATTACTAATCTTTCAAATCAAATTAATTTTATAAATTTTCTTAAACTTCTTCATTTTGTTATTTTCAATAATTATATTTTTCAAGGAAATAAATTATACTTACAAGTGTCAGGAGTTTCACAGGGTGGCTGCAGTAGCAGTATGTTAGCTAATTTATAACTTTATCATTATGAAAAGTCTTTTACTTCAATAGATTATACTTTTTACAGATATGTTGATGATCTGATTTACTTAGTACATACAGAAAATTATCTCATAGATATAGATTTCTATCCAGACAATTTGGAATTAATTCCTAATGAAGCTAGTATTAGTAATAATGTTAATTTTTTGGATTTAAATCTTTTTATTGATCCTTCTAATAGAATTGTTACAAATTTATATGCTAAAAAAGACTATTATAATTTTAATATTAATAAAATCTTACCATTTAATTCCTGTAACTCGATTCAATTGTATAGAAATATTATACTTAATCAGCTCTTTAGAATTTATAGATTATCTGATAAAAAATTTCATGCTATGCATATAAATAATCTCAAAATTACCAGCAATGTATATAAATATCCCTCTTATTTAGTAAATGGTATTGTTAAAAAATTTAGAATAGCTGGATTTTTATAATTCTTTTCATAGTATCTTATAATTCTATTCATAGTATCTTATATTAGCCAGACATCTCCATTCTCTTGTATTTTTAATACTTTTTTTATAGCCTCTTCCACTTCAGCATTTCTATTATTAGCCAGACTTCTCCATTCTCTTGTATTTTTAATACTTTTTTTACAGCCTCTTCCACTTCAGCATTACTATTATTAGCCCCTCCTTTTAGTAGCTCTTTTTGTATATTATTACTTTTTCTTACCATTTCGCTTTACTGTTTTTCAATTCTTATGAATGGCAACAGTAGATCGTTTTTTCTTTCTTTGCGAATGGCAACACTGGTCTCTTCAATCAGAGTTCCCGGTTTCGACTCGTTTGTACATATGCTGTGCATTTTCCAGGTATTCATTTTTTCTTTTTTATTCCTTTTTTATGTATGTCGTCCAAGTAGAAATAGTTTATAGATATAATCTATCTATTTCTTCAGAAACATACATATTTTGTGTCTGCCAAAATACTTGGACTTGAGAACGAATTTTACGAAGTGAACATTTCTATTTGTTTAGGCTTAGCCCTTTTTCCACGTGTATAGCAATATAACTTGATTTTTCAAGTTTTTCTTTATTCGTTTCCATACCTTTGAATTTTGTTGATTTTCTGTAACTTGATAACTCGTGTTTTGTATTTTTTTCCATTTGATTGATGATTTGCTGTTTTGCATTTTATTCTGTGGGTGTTTTAGAAAGTTATCGTGTTGCATCTTCTTACTTTTCGTTCATTGGATTTTGAAACTACTATTATATATATATATATATATATATATATATATATATATATATATATATTCCTATCTTCACATATCACCGTGATTATCGGACCACCCTTGCATATCCCTTTGGAATTTTACAAACATTCAATGATGGCCAGACCACCATGTCTCCCTTCCAGGGATCTACACCAATCTTAATATCTTTGTTTTTCAACATTCTTGACTGATTCGGAGGTTTATGACCGCCTAAGAGCAAAGCATCCCTAACACAGTACTCTGTTATTTTCGAAATTTGGGTTTCTCACACATTTTTAGAAAATTTCTTTGATTAATTTACAGTTTTTCTACTAGTTAATGATTATATTAAAATCAATTCTAATTATTATATATTAGTATTGGTGTATAGTAGCTATATGGATAATCAACTCTCAGCTCACAAATCTAAATATGTAATTATTTGTTAATAGTTTATTTGGAGTGAAATGTGAAATATGTAATAGTAACTATTATGTTTTATAAATGCTAATAATTAGGTTTTGGGTGAGCCCCCCCCCCTGAATTTCACTCCAGCCCCTCTTCAATTTTGTCTCTGGCTACAGCCCTGTCTGCTACTGTGTGCCACTCACTGAAACAGTAAACAATATTTACTATAGGCATATATATATATTTAAAAAGTATTTATTAGTTCATGCATATAATTACCTGTGATTATTGTTGCTTGTTTTGTGTTTTGGTGTAAGAATGTGCATATGAATTATTTATACAGTTTAATTTAGACTTTTCTAACCATTGAAAATTTAATTTAGTATGGATGGATTTCAAGATGGAAGTCATTATTTATCAAGGAAGCAGATAAACTGCATAGTTTCAACTTCGACATCAAACAAGATAAGACTTTATCAACAATGTGAACAATAAAGCTTTTTGTGATGTTTTAATGTAAGAATCTTCATGTTAATTGCTTAATAATGTTATTATGTTTAATTTAAAGACTCTTCTGACTTATAAATCAGGTTAGGGCAGAACACTGGATAACAAGTTGCCATGGTGCCTAAAATATTAGTGGTGGCGACTGGAAATTTGGCAGATGGCAAAGAAAATTATCAATAAACTGAAAGTTTAACTCTTGATCTGAGCGACAAGAAATATTTATTTAGAAAGAATGCTAAAATTCCTGATTTTTACAAAAAAAAAAAAGATTTTTTTTTTGCTATAAATTTCAGTTTAAAACTATCAATGCTTTAAAATATTAATTAATAATTTTGAAATATTAAAAGTTATGATTTAAGTATTAGCTTTAATCTTTGTGCATCATACCATTGTAACTATTTATCATAAGGGCTTTCTAACAAATGCCATTATAGTACAAAAGAATGTAAATTAAAAGCTTATTCTTAACTTTTTGACCTGGCTCCTAAATTGAGGAGAAATTTGATCAGCCCTGCTCTAAATATTTGAAGTAAATTACTGCAGTTATTCTGAAACAATTTGATTTTTTCATCTTTATATATAATAAGGGTTCTGTCCCTACATTCCAACTCAGAATTTCTTATGAAACTAGCGTGATTATGTTACATTTTAGTTGAAGCATATTAAAATTACATTTAGGGATACTCTAATTCCAAATTCAAGATTAGATCATCAATAGTTCTATTTAATCTGTCAAGTGCTTTTTTCTTTAACACACAGGAACTGTTTTTAAGATATATATGTATACATTTATATGTAAGCTTTTTTTATGAGTACTGTAAGGTTCATTTCCACTTTAAGATGAAGTTTATCATTATAGCCTAATGAATACATTGGTTCAGATATTATCCTGGAATTTATCAAGAAGAGGAAAAATACTCCTTGACTTGAACGCTTTGCTTTCCAGAGGAGTTATTTTTAATGAATGAACAATTGCCCTAAAATTTCCAAAGTTGTATTAAATTTACTGTATTTCATATATAAGTAATTTCAGGGTTACCACCCAACAGAAGAAAAGTTTCTGACTTCTATGTTTAAAGGAAAAAAAAAAATTAGGAAATGCTCTTTATTTGTGCTTGTCTAGAAAACAGCTAAATACATTTACTACAAACAGTAGCAAAATACATTCCAGGGGTTGAAAAATTGTTAACAGACCTAGTAGTCAGAAAAATTTTTTAGTAACCAGCCAGTCATGGCACGCGAATGTGGAATGTCAATATTTAATATAAAATATCACTATTATTTTTTTAATAATTATTATGTTTTTAAAATATTTTAATAAAAATTAATATAAAATATATAGCAATATTAATTTTTTAAATTATATTAATCTTTTTAATAATAAAGCATTCTTTTTTAATTTTGTGTTACTAAATTACTGATCTTTCCCTAATAATTACTGATCGTCAGAGAATTGTCAGAATAGTCTATATTTGCACCTTACTAAGCTAATGTTATCCAAATGTTTGAACTAAAAATATTTCTGTAAGTACTTTTATTAAAATTAAGATTAGAAGGATGTTCATTTTTAATTGAAATTAGATATTCAACTTTGGGTGCAAATATATCATGTTCTAATTTATGCTCTTCAAATGTATTTCTAATGAGCCTTATAATACTAAATGCTTAAATAAATAAAAAAGTTTTAATTTCATTATCTTAAACATATATCTCAATTTCATTTACAATATGTTTATAAGGTAATTTTCCTGCATAAAAAGCACAATGAATGTAAAAATATCAGTGGATGCAAACAGATTGTAAAAATGGAAAATATTTAAAAATAAAACGAAATATACCAGTGATCATGTTTAAATAAAAAATGTCCGCAATATTGCTAAACTGTATAATAAATTACTAACTAATAAATGAAACACATAAACCCATGAATATGCTGTGATGAATTTTTTGTTAGGCCAATTTTCGATCTGAGGTAGTCATTTTCATCCCAAGGATTTTATTGAAAAATGTCTTTGCAATCTCATCAAAGTCCTTTAAAAAATTTGTATATTTTCCAGGAGATGGAAAAATCAGGTTTTTTAAGAAAATGACAAATTTATTGCTTTGGTTAAGTATTTAAAGTGGTCAATCAAAAGGCATAAAATGGCGCTTTATCTGTTACAATAATTTTCTTTGCATTTCTGCAAACATTAGCTCGCATTAATTTCATGAATCGTTAAAAAATGTACCTTCTATATTTGATAACAAAATTTTAGAGGATCATATTTTCATCTCGTAAATGTGATTTTTTTTATCTTTTCCAATAAATGTTTATTAATTATGCACAATAGCGTGAATCCTGTGAGACACCTCACGCTTGAAGCTGATGAGTTGCATGAAGCCCTTGAAGGGTGTGGCCGATGCAGTTAAGATTTCTTTAGAGATATTGTAATATGTTTAGCGAAAAATTTGGAATATCTTTTACTGAAAATCAAAGTCCCAGAACAATGCAAAGAAAAAAACGTAATGGATTTGGGAAAATCGAAACATTTGTACCTAGTGTGCTTGGCTCTATACACTCAGAAAAATTGAAACATTGTTAAAAAGCCCATAGCCGCGAGTTGTCCATAACTAGTGGAAAATGGAATGACACATCGCGCCTGTTCCAGATGCAGCCCCTTAGAAATTTTCGGGCGAAATTGTGTAACTTAGAAATTTCCCGGAAAAGAGGAGTTGCTAGGGTAACTTTCGGGAGATGCAGAACTTCCCAGTAAAAACATCGTGGATTCGCGAAACATTTTCATCCTTGCTTTTCATTCTCTCCCGCACATTCCTCGTGTTCATTTTCGAAATTTAAGAAGGATCGTAAGGTAGACTGCAGCGACGAGCAAGCACAATTTCCCTCTGCACATTTTTTTCTGCACGGGAAAAATGAATAAAGGAAGTCACTCGCTTTTGCTTTTTACTTCACCAGAGTGGAAAAGTTGGTCTCCAGTAGTGACTGGGCCACCGTATTTTTCGAGCCCTGATATCTGACAGTCTAAAATATTTTGTAAATTTTATTGTTAAACTTGAGCCTTAAATTTTTATTATTTTCTGAAGTCATTTAATTTAAAGTTATTAGGATTACTATCTATATTTAAATTAAGATGAAATAAATGTTAATTTTTAATTAAAATTCTAAAGATGTAAATTTAGATACAAATATGTCACATTCCAGTTTCTGTTTTTGAAATGGTTGCATTTCTAAGTAAACAAATTAATAGTTTGATAATATTATTATAGTATTAAATTAATACTATTATTATTTTAGAAATCATCCTTCATTTTATTCATAATATGTTTGAAAAAATAGTTTTTCTGTATAAAACTAAATGTTTACAAAAAATTTTAGCTGATGCCAACAGATTGCAAAAGTAGAATGAATGAATGAATGATATGAAGGTGGGTGGCTCCAGAAGAGCCTAGCACATCGACCAGAGGTCTATTGTACTACCCCAAAAAGTGAAGGTCCCTAAGAGAAGAGACCAGTAGCCGATGCAAACATAAGCAGGCACTTGACAGGAATGTCGTTCAGCTCCCAGGGTTCAATCACATGACGACCAATGTGTTCGAATCTGTGAGCAGAGTAGGCCTCACATTCACACAGAATGTGAGCTGCAGTTTCTTCGCTGTAATTGCAGCCTCTGCAAAGCGAATCTTTGGAGACACCCATAATATTAAGATGTCTCTTGAGAGTGCAGTGCCCAGTAAGGAGCCCAACAGCTCTCCTGATGCCAGTTCTACTGAGCCTGAAAAGTTCCTTTTGACGTGCACTAGGACAATTACAATTGAGAATTTTCGCTTGCCTTTGCCCTTTAGTGTCACGCCAGTTCTTGCATTGAAGCTTCCTGAAGATGTCAAAGACAATTCTTCTGATAAGATCATTGGGTATACCCAAGGCTGGCTCAGGGCCCACAAAAGGAGTATTAGAGCCTTTCCTAGCAAGTTCATCCGCCAATTCATTGCCAGGAATGCCCGAATGACCAGGCACCCAGTACAGAATGACACTATTATTACTAGCAATTTTACAGAGAGCTTTATAGCATTCCCAAACAAGGGAAGACGTCACAGTGAATTTCCCCAGAGCCATAAGAGCAGCCTGACTGTCAGAACAAATGAAAATCTGGCTATTCTCGTATCGACCAAAGGTCTATTGTACTACCCCAGACAGTACAGATCCTTACGAAAAGAGACCAGTAGCCGATGCAGAGATAAGCAGGCACTTGACAGGTATGTTACTCAGCTCCCAGGGTGTAATCACATGTTGACCAATGTGTTCAAATCTGTGAGCAGAGAAGACCTCACCGGCAATTTCTTCGTTGTATTTGCAGCCCCTGCAAAACGAATCTTTAGTGACACCCAAAATGTTAAGGTGTCTCTTGAGGGTGCAGTGCCCAGTAAGAAGCCCAACAGCCCTCCTGATGCCAGTCCTGGTGAACTTGGAGAGTTCCTTTTGACGTGTACTGGGGCAATTGTAGTTGAGAGTTTTCGCCTGCCTTTGACCCTCTTACATTGAAGCTTCCTGAAGATGTCATAAACAATTCTTCTAACAAGATCATTAGGGATACCCAAGGCCGGCTCAGGGCCAACAAACGGAGTATTTGAGCCTTTCCTAGCAAGTTCATCAGCCAACTCATTACCAGGAATGCCCGAATGTCCAGGCACCCAGTAAAGAATAACTTTGTTATTGCTAGCAATCTCACAGAGTGCATTATAGCACTCCCAAACAAGGGAAGAAGTCATGGTGAACTTCCCAAGAGCTATAAGAGCAGCCTGACTGTCAGAACAGATGAAAATTTGGTTATTCTTATACTTCCTGTCATAGCAAATTCTACAACACATAAGAATGGCAAATACTTCAGCCTGAAAGACAGTAGCAAAATTGCCAAGCGGATAAGATAGCTTAGTGCCATCATCAGGGCAGCAGACTCCCGCACCAGTACTAGTGCCAATCTTCGAGCCATCAGTATACCATACAAAACAATTATGTTTATTGTAGGTTGGAGTCCTCTTCCAATCATCCCGCGAGGGGACAAGAATTTCATAAGGCTTATCAAACGTAAATTTGACGTGTATGCCATCAGGTGGCATACAGAAATAAGGATGCCTAGCAACATTACTGTTAAGTTCGCCCCAAGATAGATACCTTGAGTAATCTTTCCAGTGTTTCAGATATTTGAGTCTGTTCATGCAGATAAGTGCCTCTGCTTCAATACGCATATAAAGCGGATGCAAACCAAGTAAAAGTTCAAGAGATGCAGTAGGAGTGGTTTTCATGCATCCGGAGATTGCAATGCACACCATCCTTTGAAGCTTAACTAAATCAAGTTTAGCAGTTTCATTTCTAATTCTGGACCACCAAACAATGGATCCATAAGAAATGATAGGACAGACTATCATCGAGTAAATCCAATGAATAGCTCTGGGATTAAGGCCCCAGGTTTTCCCAATAGCATTCCTACAAGACCAGAAGATTCTTCTGGCTTTAGTTGTGCAGTAGTCCAAGTGTCTCTTCCAATTAAGTTCCTTGTCAAAGTAAATTCCCAAGAATTTAACCTCCTTGGAGCAAATAAGCAAATATTTCCAAGATTAAGTATGCGTTTCCTTGTAAACGCAACTAAAGCAGTCTTCTGCGGATTAACCGTAAGACCTGCATTTTTACACCATGCTTCAACCCTCCTAAGAGCAGTAGACATCATGTCAGAGACAGTGTTGCCAAATTTGCCCCTGGCAACGATGACAACATCATCAGCATATCCAATGCAAGAAACACCAGAGACATCAATGCTATCCAGAAGAGAATCCACAACAAGACACCAAAGAATTGGTGAGAGCACACCCCCTTGTGGACAGCCCGAAAGTGCATGCACAGTCATACTTTCTCCAAGTAAAGATGCACAGATATACCTGTTAGATAGCAGGTTCTTAATCCAATAAGATATCGTGGTATCAACACCTCTTCTGTTGAGAGCAACAAGAATGGTGTCAATGGGTACTTTATCGAAGGCACCTTCAATGTCAAGAAAGGTAGCAAGAGCAATTTCCTTGGCATTGAGATTTCTCTCTAAAATAAAGGAGAGACTGTAAAGAGCAGTGTCCGTAGATTTGCCCGGTTGATAGGCATGTTGAGAACTAGACAAGGGCTTAGAGGCCAGAATCACTTCCCTTAAATACCTATCGATAAGTTTTTCAATAGTCTTAAGCAGAAAAGACGTAAGGCTGATAGGCCTAAAAGATTTGGCCTCATAGTAATTGTCCTTTCCAATTTTTGGAATGAAGATTACCCTAGTATGCCTCCACGCATTTGGTATATAACCAAGGGCAATACAAGCACTGTAGATGTTGCAGAGAATAGGAGCAAGCATCTCTATTCCCTCCTGGAGAAGAATAGGAATGATGCCATCAGTTCCCGGAGTTTTATAGGGTTTATGGGAATTAATTGCCCATTTAACCCTATCAAGAGTAACAATGCTCCTAGCAATACCCCAGCTATTGTCGTCAGACAAGGTGGAGCAAGCAATTCCACTGTCATTCTGAACAACAGGATGAGAAACCGGAAAGTGAACTCTGAAGAGCTCACTAAGAGTCTTCTCACCAGTGACAGTAAAGTCACCATTGGGCTTCTTAACAGTGTTAAGTTTACAATTTCTGTCTCTAGCCATCAACTTAACAAGTTTTGCAACGGCAGGAGTATCATTAATACCTTCGCAGTATGTTCTCCAAGAATTTTTCTTGGCATCCCTAACTGCTTTATTATAAGTGGTGAGGGCAGATTTATAAGTCTGCCAATCACCATTCTTCTTGGCTCTATTAAAGAGCTTTCTGCATTTCCCACGCAACCGGCTGAGCTCACTAGTCCACCAAGGAACAGTCCTTGGGGAGTCAGCTATGGTGGTTCTGCAGTTTTTATAAAAGGCGCCGATGATGGCCTGTTGCACAAAGTCAACAGCCAGATCCACGCTTTCAGTAGAGGAATACTCAGCAATGTGTTTCACCAAATTGGCCCTAAGGTCTTCTTTGTAGGAACCCCAATTCGTCTTCCTAGGGTTCCTACCTTTGTCCTCTAAAACAGTTACAGGACCTTTAACAAAAAAAGAAATTAATTGATGGTCAGACAAAGATATATCATCTGAAACCCTCCAATCAATTACGGACTCAAAAGCAGAACTATTACACAGGGTAATATCCGGGCCAACGGCCGTACCGTGCTGAAAACACCGGTTCTCGTTAGATCACCGAAGTGAAGCAGCATCGGGCGCGGTTAGTACTTGGTGGGTGACCACCTCGGAACGCCGCGTGCTGTTGGCCATCTCGGGTGCGGTATCCCCGTGGTTTGCGCGCTAGATTTGCACGCTGCCACAAATGCCGTCGTGTTCATGCGGAGTACGATCACGTTAAACATGTGGGTCCGTAAGTCCTTCCGAGAGGTTGGTGGTAGGGGAAGGAGGGTACGGTCCCTGTGGATGCCTCCCCCACTGGGTTCCGGTCTAAATTGGGTGGCACTTCCCGGCCGTCCATACAGTTACCTTACACCTTTCTGGTAGGTCGGACGGTCTGGGTCTCAACAACAACAACAACAGGGTAATATCCAAAACCTCGCGACGTTTTAAGGTCACAAAGGTAGGAGTATTACCCTTATTAAGTAAATAGAGCTTATGAAGAAGGATCTGATCCAAAAGATCATCACCCCTGCGGTTACAATTACTACTACCCCAAATAGTATTATGGGCATTTGCATCGCAACCAATGATCATTTTTTTACCATTGCAGTACTCAGTAAGATTAATAATGACCTTAGAGAGAGTTTCCTTATCTTCATAAGGAAGATAGGCAGAAGCAAAGATGTAATCCATCATATGTTCGTCCGTTTTAAGTTTCACATTGATAGCAACATTGTCACCATCAAGGAATTTAATCAGATGAACAGCATTGAGCTTGTTGCTAACAGCAATACAGGCTCTGGGTCTGGTACAGGATGTGTCATAAAAGACACTAAATCCTTTGATCCCTAGACCCAAAATCTTTCCATTACAGGTCCAGGGTTCTTGGATAAGAGCAATATCAGCTCTACCATTGAAAAGCCTTTTGCTAAGAATAGCAGAGGCAGATCGACTGTGATGCAGATTAATTTGCACAACCTTAAGACAGCCCATAAACAAAAAGAAGAAAAGGGCACCGAAAGACTAGGAGAAAGAAATTCACCTAGTATCATGACAATGATCAGCATCCAGCATGATATCATTGTCAAAATCCTTCATGCGTTTTTCCAACTCATCATCCTAGATCGGAGGGTTAGCATGAAGTGTAACATCTGAACCAGAAGCAATTTCTAGTTCGTTAAGTCTAGGTATCATAGTCTCAAGACTACCAATACTTACCTGAGAGGAGGTCGCCCGTTCTGCTGGCTGTTCCTCCATCTCCATCTTCCCCTTAGGCTTTTCGTTTGGATCACGAAGAATCTTAAAGACTCCACGGTCCAAACCGGTGAATGCACCAAGGTCAGCTTTGCGAATCGCATCCGCAGCCTCCGAATCCACCTCGAAGATCCATCTTACAGAGTGGGGTTCCACAAAGTTTTGCAGAACACGCCACTCCTCAGACTTCAACTCCGGGTTGAAAAGGTTCAGCCGTTTCAGCAAGACGCTCGGCTCCTTTGTGTACACATCCCTGGTTTTAAATGCCACCTTGACAGGTTTGGGAAGGTCATGCAAAAGTAGAAAGTATTTTATCAATTAAACAAAACATAGACATGATCACAGTGATCGAATTTATTTAACAATGTGAAGCAGTCTTTTTTTTTTACTAGGACACTTAAACAGTTCGATACAGGAAGTTATGTAAACATTCAGATGTATGATCATCTCATCAGGTATACAGGGTGTCCCAAAATCATTGACCTCGGCTTTTATTTCTTAAATATTGATATTAGACATATATAATAAATTACAATGTTGCTAAAAAAAAGATACAGAATTTTATCAAATTGATAAAAATTTTCAGGGGATTAAATTTGATGAAATACAAAATTTAAATTTTTATACAGTCCTTGTATAAAAACATTTCCATTGAGTAAAATGTGCCCCATACACTAATAAGATGATGTACAAAATTTCAGCATTTCATCATAAAAAGTCCCATAGATATGTTTTAACAAAGTTGGTGACGGATTAGTCAGAAATTAAAATATAAATGTTTACAGCAAGAGTGCAAACGACACAACACAGAAATGCATCATAGGCAAATAATATCTACCTCTTATCTTTAATGAATCTGGCATGGATGGAAAACATTTTGAACAAGCTTTGTAATCTTTGTGTAAAGTTATTATTTCTACACAGTGTAGATACTTTTGTATCAATAAATAGCAAAATTATTATTTATTTATGTAATCATTGTTTTCTTTCATAATTTGTGTATGACCCCTGAAATGTTATCTGCAGACATTTTCCCCCTCTAAGAACCCATGTCGATGCATTGAAAAGTGGTTTAAGTGAGCATTTTTGTCTTTTCATATCTCGACTTTTTATGATAATATGCTGAAATTTTGCACATCACCTTATTAATGTATTGAGCACATTTTACTCATTGGAAATGTTTTTATATAGGGGCCGTATAAAAATTTAAATTTTGTATTTCTTAAAATTTAAATCCCTTGAAAATTTTAATCGATTTCATAAAATTCTGTACCTTTTTTACACAACTTTGTAATTTGTTATATATGTCTAAGATCAATATTTAAGGAATAAAAACCAAGGTCAATGTTTTGGGGACACCCTGTATATTGACACCGTTTCGCCCACAGGTCTGAATTCCTGTAATGAGTTGCTGAAACAAGGGTTACTATAAGGCAAGTTTACTATATTACTCTTAGATACATAGGTATGTTGCACGAAAAAAGGATCTGATTATCTTTTGCTGAATGATAATGAGTTTAGTTTTATTTACATGATTTAAAACTTGAAGGTAAAGAGAAACTTTTACTTGATAGTTTAAAAACTTCGTTGAAAGTATCCATGGAGCATACATGCCAACTGCTACGGATTGTCCATAGTTCCTACGGATTTCCCTATTGAACTTCGGAGCTACGGAAACTACCGTAAATCCTACGGATTTTATGAATTGTCTTTTTTTCTTGTATGAGCACAAAAATCAAGGAGAAAAAAAATAATTTTCATTATTTTTTGTATGTGTGTGATCGTTATTTAGACGTTGGAACTGGCGTACACGAACACGTGTATATTGAATGAAAGCAAAGCATGCTTTTGCGAGAAAAAATACGGTGCTTGGCCCAGTTCTGGTAGAGATCGGTCCTCTGCTGTAAAGAGGCTCACAGGAAATACACGTAAGCGGGCTTCAAGGCCAATATTGCAATTGCGCAAAGTGCTCCTAATACGTCCCATAGCTAAAAACTCTCCCGGTTTTTCGCAATACCTCGTGGGTAAGTCGCTCAATCTCCCGGTTTTCACTCAACTGCTTTTATTTTCCCCATTTAGACAGAAATCACGCGAATGCAAATCGTGACTTTCAGTTGTTTTCCACGGTGCAGTTTTCTGCTACCGCGGTGTAGGAATGGATTGCGATTGAGGTTTGTATTTTTGTATTTGTATCTACAGGTTACAAAAGTAAAAAAATCTGAAATAGATTACGAATATTCCGAAAATATTACGGAATGAGAAACAGTCACAAATTTTGAAATCGAAGTTTTCCCGTTATTTCATCTAAAAATCCGTTTTCCGGCTATCACGTAATCTACGCTCGCAAAGGACGATTATTCACGCAGCATCATGGGATTCTTCGGGTTACAATTTCATTCCGTATACTTCGCCAATCTGGTATAGCCCACGACTTCTGATATCCAGCGGACATCCAATCAGCACGCGACTGTTTGGGAATCTGCATTTTAATAGGCGGATGTTTTAACATTTTTTAGAAACGTTGAGAGTTTCTATTCCTTTTTCTCCCACAGCCCTGCGCACTGGGAAGTTCTAAAAAAACATGTTTTGCTATCTCTTCAAAGTCTGTCACAAACAAGGTGGAGTGAAAGAATCCAAGCTGTGCATCCCATCGTCAAGCATTATCCTGGTGTACTGAAAGTCTTAGATGTCATCCTCGAGGAAATGGCTACAGACTTGATTCTATCAGCACACACCATCAAAGGACTGAAGAAATACTTCAGATCCTTTAAGGGCCTGTTAACAACGTCGATTTGTCATAAAATATTGTCAAGTATTGACAAAAAAAATGTCATTATACAAAGTAAGGGAATATCACTCAACGTGGAAACTGCTCTTGTGAGAGACTTGGTAAAAGAGATGCAGCACTTTCGCTACTCATGGGAAGAAATTCTTCAAGAGGCAAAACTGGTCGCTAAAGCAGTAGGAATATCATCTGACTTTCCCAAGAAGAGAAAACCATCAGGCAAGTGTTCAAACAGAAGTACTGATACTGAAACTGAAGCACTTGAACCAGATGAAGAATTCAAAACTACTGTGGTTATCCCTGTATTGGATTTTATAATGTTTGATTTAAAGTCACGATTTGAGGCTGCTGAGTCCATTTGCGAAACATTCTCTCCAGTCTTAAATTTTGCAGACATGGACAATGATCAATTAATAGTGAAATGAAATGAGAGACAGGTGGCTCAAGAAGAGCCCAGCACATCGACCAAAGGTCTATTGTACTACCCCAGACAGTACAGATCCTTACGAAAAGAGACCAGTAGCCGATGCAGAGATAAGCAGGCACTTGACAGGTATGTTATTCAGCTCCCAGGGTGTAATCACATGTTGACCAATGTGTTCAAATCTGTGAGCAGAGAAGACCTCACCGGCAATTTCTTCGTTGTATTTGCAGCCCCTGCAAAACGAATCTTTAGTGACACCCAAAATGTTAAGGTGTCTCTTGAGGGTGCAGTGCCCAGTAAGAAGCCCAACAGCCCTCCTGATGCCAGTCCTGGTGAACTTGGAGAGTTCCTTTTGACGTGTACTGGGGCAATTGTAGTTGAGAGTTTTCGCCTGCCTTTGACCCTCTTACATTGAAGCTTCCTGAAGATGTCATAAACAATTCTTCTAACAAGATCATTAGGGATACCCAAGGCCGGCTCAGGGCCAACAAACGGAGTATTTGAGCCTTTACTAGCAAGTTCATCAGCCAACTCATTACCAGGAATGCCCGAATGTCCAGGCACCCAGTAAAGAATAACTTTGTTATTGCTAGCAATCTCACAGAGTGCATTATAGCACTCCCAAACAAGGGAAGAAGTCATGGTGAACTTCCCAAGAGCTATAAGAGCAGCCTGACTATCAGAACAGATGAAAATTTGGTTATTCTTATACTTCCTGTCATAGCAAATTCTACAACACATAAGGATGGCAAAGACCTCGGCCTGAAAGACAGTAGCAAAATTGCCAAGCGGATAAGACAGCTCAGTACCATCATCCAGGCAGCACACACCAGCACCAGTGCTTGTGCCAATCTTTGAGCCATCCGTATACCATACACTACAATTCTGTTTATTGTAGGTGGGAGTCCTCTTCCAGTCATCCCGCGAGGGGACCTGAATTACGTAAGGCTTGTCAAACGTGTATTTGACATGAATGCCATCAGGAGGTATACTAAAATAAGGATGACTAGCAACATTACTGTTAAGTTCACCCCAAGATAAATACCTTGAGTAATCTTTCCAGTATTCCAGATATTTAAGTCTGTTCATGCAAATTAATAGTGAAAGTGAAGTCCCTTGTGGATCAATTCAAAACCGACTTGTCAGAAGACCGTTTAGAAGAAATTTTGCATGTGAAAAGCATTCACGTCACTGTTTTTGAATCTCAGAAAAATCCATTAAGGCTTCTTAACTCTATAACGAAAACGTTCAGGGTATATTTGCTAACTGCTGTCTTGCGATTCGACTTTTTTTGTACTATACCAGTGACTGTTTCTTCAGCTGAGAGGTCATTTAGCATTCTGGCCAATTCAGTGAAAAGCTGGCAGAGAAGCTCAACAAGCCAAGAGAGATTAAACTACCTAGCTATTTTAGCCGTTGAAAGTGATCTAGCTAAGAAGGTTGACTTTTCTGATGTTATAGATAAATTTGCTCAGAAAAAGGCTAGGAAATGTATAATTATGAAGCAATCTCCTTTGTAATTTTTTATATTTTTTAATAATTTCCAATTTTCTGTAAAATGTTTTTCATGGGTTGCTGTTTATCATACTGATTCAGTATGATAAAGTATGATTCAAAGTAAATGATTAAAGTATGATAAAGTATTGATTCAGTATGATGTCCAAGGGTCCGCAGCCCATAGGGGGCCCTTAAAGAATTTTGGCCTGGGGGCCCTGTTTGTGCGTGATCCTCCATATATTTCGTTTAATTGTGAAAATAATTTCCACTTTTGCAATCTGTCAGCATCGTCAAATTTTTTATAATTATTTTGTATTTTATACAGAAAAACTACTGTTCAAACGTAATATTAATGAAATAAAAGGCTATTTTGTAGCAGTATTGTGAGAAACGGTATTTGTGCGCGATCCTCCATATATTTCGTTTTTAATTGTGAAAATAATTTCCACTTTTGTAATCTGTCAGCATCGTCAAATTTTTTTATAATTATTTCGTATTTTATACAGAAAAACTATTGTTCAAACGTATTATTAATGAAATGAAAAGCTATTTTGCAGCAGTATCGCGTAAAACGGCATTTGTGCGCGATCCTCCTTATATTTCATTTAATTGTGAAAATAATTTCCACTTTTGCAATCTGTCTGCGTCGTCCAAAATTGGGCTGATCAAAATCTCCAGGCTTTTCATATTTTCGCACAAAAATCTCCCGGTTTCTCATATTTCAAAGTTGGCAGCTATGCGTCACGTTTTCCTATCTCTGCTATGCTTTATGACGGTTTCGGTCCATTCGCCCGCAGTGCACGTTTTTCGTACATTGAGTTGGCAACACTTCTGAATTGTGTACTTTTTAGTTCTAGAGCCTACTGCATCTCTCTTATCGTCTGTACAAAAAATAAGAAGTCTGAAAAAATAAGATTTTCTGACCCCCCCCCCCCCCCTTCCCCCCGAGATGCTTATATAATACTTGAACGCTCCCTAAGCTCTTTAACGTATGCTACTGACGACCCCTAGTGTTGGCATGTATGCATGGAGTTAAGAGTTCCTTTACCTCTATGGTTATATCTCAAACACCTAAAGATTATTTTTTATAGACTTTGCTCAACAATGAAAAATATAATGACTTCAAAATAGGTTATTTAAATATGAGTATTTTGTGAGCAAGATGTTATCAAATTACTCTAATGTTTTTTGTACTGCAAATTATATATTATTTGATCTGATGTGAATTTAATGAAGTATATGGTTTATGTTTCACTAGAGGATCATAATTAATCTGTTTGAAAGAGAATTTTTTTATCTTTCCTAAGGTGTCTAGATGGAAACTCTGTTTTAATATTTTAGGTTGCGTATTAAGCGATTTGTGTAAATATTGACTTAAATTGGGCTATAATAAAATAACTAAGAAATTGATCGGAATTTTAAAATATAACATCTTAGTGCCCTTATTTAATTTAGGTCCTGAAATGCCCGTGTACCAAATTTCATAGACATGCAATGCTTTGACTGAAAGGATTTGTGTGAAAATGAAATCAATAGCTTCTGGAAACACAAATGAATTATTTTACAAAGTTGACAAGCATTAGAAAAGAAAGTGGACAATAGTGACAACAGTAACAATCAAAATACAGTGTCTTCCAAACATCCAAAATAATTTGAATGATGTATTTTCAATTCTAATATATGATTGTTCTGATTTTAGTAGCTTTGTGTAAAGTTCAGAAGTTTCATTTTGAACACTTTCTAACATAATTGAAAAGTGCTTATTTATGACTTTGGTCATTCTATCTGTTCTTTTACATAACTGACATAAAATGTACTTAATCAAAGTAAAATTTTAGTATGTTGTTGAGACAGTCTGTGGGACATTCTGGGCCAACACATATTATTTGCATATCTAAATTCTGGGTCAACACCATTACAATACTTTTTATTTTAAATGATCACTAAACTTTATTTCTACATTGAAGCCTAATTTGATAGATAATTTATAGAATACTGAATGTAAACAAATCAAGAGATTGGAAGATGGATTGTATAAAAATTGCTGAAATTTTTTTCACACATAATTTAGCTCTGGAGTCAGGAATATAAGGGATATGAATGAAATATTCATTGATTTTACATAGAAAGACAGACAATTTATATTTCAATGATGTCATTTCAATAAAATTAATTTTGTATAATTAAAATTGTCTTTTTCGATGACGTTTGAAGTTTTCAAGTAGTAGTAATAATTTTAAAATATCAGTTCTGAATGTATCACATTTTAGAGATGTTTAAATAAAATTGCATTTCAGTTGGAAGTATTTCATAATCAATACTGTATGCATGATTGATCTTTCTTGTTATTATTTTTTGTTTGTAAATTGGCAGAACATTGTGATTTTAAGTGTTTAGAAAGGTTGCAGTACATTTTATTTCTATACCGATATCAACAGTGATTGGAATTTTGATATCTTTGAAGTTCAAAAGTTAATTTTTTAGTATTTAGTGTGTATATGTGATATGCAAATTATTGCTTACATATTTTGAGAGATTTGTTTTCTCATTTATAACTCAATAATACTCTCTCAAGGAGAGTGGAAATTTTAAATTTTCACTTAGTATCAAGTAGCTAGTAGACACATTCAATTTAGTGGCCATTTTATCATATATTTTTTTGTAAAATTGATGTATGGTTATATATATACTTAATATGTGTACATGCAATGGCCTTTGAGGGCAGAATAGAAGGAAGAAAGAGAATTGTCTGATCAGTTGAAAATGAAGGTAGTGTGATGAAATGAGGATTAGAGAATTGAGAAATGCACAGTTAGTAAATTTCTGGGCAATTTTCTGATTAAAATTGTTATGTATCTGGCAACAACGAGATCACGGTAACCTTCCAAGCTGTGTGACGCGCGCGTGCTTGGTTTACCTTTAAAATGTTCCGCAGTTCGTTTTGTACCTGTTCGGTGTGGTTGTTGTGATGCCCGTTTGTGCCTGTGTATCTTAATGTTAATAAATGTTCTTTGCGTGTATGTAAAACGAATCGTATCGTCTCTCGGTCTACCTGGCATACATGACAAAAGAGTTGGCGACGAGGATGGGACCTTCGAACATTAATTTTGAATCTTATGATGCGTCTGTGGAAGACTGGTCCAGTTATGTTGAACGTTTAGAATCTTACTTCGTTGTTAATGGGATCGAAGATAAAATGAAAGTCCCTGCTATTTTAAGCCTTATGGGAGCAACAACGTATAAATTGTTAAAGAATCTGGCCACTCCGAACATTCCTTCTGAATTGACGTATCAAGATATCGTAAAATTACTTTCGGAACATTTGAATCCGAAACCACTAGAAATGACAGAACGGTTTCGTTTCTACAAGAGGAAGCAATTTGAAGAGGAGTCCATTGCAAATTATTGTGCCGAATTACAAAAACTTTCGATACACTGTAACTTTGGGAACAATTTAAGTACGATGCTTCGTGATAAATTGGTGATGGGTCTCAAAAACGGAAATATACAGAAAAAGCTGTTAGCAGAGGATAAGTTAACATACGAAAAAGCTAAGAGCATTGCATTCGCAATGGAATCTGCTCAGAGAGATGTGTGTGAAATTCAGAATCAAATGGTATCGATAAAAAAATTACATAGTTCGCAAGATAAAACTATCAAAAAAGATTTTTCTAAATTTAAGAAATCTGAACCTACAAAGAAGTTTGATAAATCTCGGAAATGTTACAGATGTGATAGTACTCAACATTTAGCTCACGAATGTAAGCACAAGAACACTCAGTGTAGGAATTGCTTAAAGAACGGGCATTTGGCAAAAGTCTGCCGCTCAAAACGTAACGAAACAGTTAAACAAATAGAATCTTGTTCTGAAACTGTACCAGTTAATAGCGTTAAATCACCACGACATGCAAGGGATAAGATTTTATTAGAAATTTTTGTTGAAGGGAATAAATGTTTATTTGAATTAGATACTGGAGCTGCTATTAGTTGTATGAATGTGAATGAATTTAAGAAACTTTGTCCGGATGTAGCCATTAAGTCTACCAAATTATTGCTTAGGAATTTCGATAATTCTATGATAACATCAGCTGGCCAAGCAGTGGTGCAAATTCAATACAAAGATCAAATTAATACAGAAACTATTTATTTGGTACATGCAAAAGTAAACGCAGTTTTTGGTCGTGAATGGTTGAGAAATTTCCAATTAGACTGGAGTTCAATTAAAGCAGTTCGGGTTGAAAATTGTAATTCTCGAACCAATAAATTAAAAATCTTGCTTCAAAAGTATGAGAAAATTTTTTCTCCAGGTATCGGGAAACTGGAAAAGTTTTGTTGCCGTCTTCAAATGAAACCTAATTACAAACCGGTATTTTTTAAACCTCGACCAGTACCATTTGCTTTAAAAGAAAGAATAGAAACTGAACTTAATAGGTTAGTTGCAGAAGACATCATTGAGCCGGTGACATATAGTGATTGGGCTACACCAATTGTTCCTGTTATCAAACAGAATGGGAACCTACGAATCTGTGGTGATTATAAGGTGACTATCAACCCGGGACTAAAAATTGAGCAGTATCCTTTACCCCGTATCGAGGACATTTTTGCTGAACTGTCAGGAGGGGAGTTCTTTACTAAAATCGACTTATCTGAGGCATACCTCCAAATGTTAGTTGATGAGCAGGATCGACATCTATTGACGATCAATACTCACAAGGGTTTGTTCCGTTACAAGAGAATGAATTATGGTATAGCCTTAGCTCCGGCAGTGTGGCAGAGAGCCATTGAACAAGTTCTATCAGGCATCGCGGGGGTACACGTATTTTTAGACGATATTACCGTAACGGGGAGAAATGATCAAGAGCATTTTGAAAGGTTAGAATTAGTACTACAGAAACTAGAAGAATATGGTCTCAGAGTAAATAAGCGGAAAAGTGAATTTTTTAAGAAATCTGTGAATTATTGTGGTCATACAATTGATAAATTCGGCCTCCACAAAACACAAGAAAAAATCGATGCAATTACGAAGGTACCAGTTCCAAAAACTGTATCTGATTTGAAGAGTTTTTTGGGTTTAGTAAATTACTACGGAAAATTTATTCCCAACTTATCTACTCGTGTCGCTCCCTTAAATAATTTACTGCGGAAAGGTACTAAATTTTTGTGGACTGCAGAATGTGAAAAAGCTTTCAAGGCATTGAAACAAGAAATTGCTTCAGACCGAATTTTATGCCATTATGATCCTAAGTTACCTCTTGTATTACAAACTGATGCATCACCAGTTGGAATAGGAGCAATTTTAAGTCACATTATGCCAGATGGTTCAGAAAAACCAGCAATGTTTGCATCAAGGTCATTGACTAAAACGGAACGTAATTATTCGCAGATAGACAAGGAAGCATTGAGTATCGTATGGGGAGTAAAGAGATTTTATCAATATTTATGTGGTCGACATTTTGATCTCGTAACCGATCATAAACCCCTAGTATCAATTTTCGCACCTAATCGTAGTTTACCATGTCTATCAGCAACACGAATGGTTCATTATGCACTTTTTCTCCAAGCATTCAGTTATACAATCAAGTATCGAAACACTAAGAATCATGGCAATGCCGATGCACTTTCACGGTTACCACTAGCAGTTGACAAGGACTGTGAGTACTTGACTGAAGCAGACGTGACAAATATTTCGCAAGTTGAATTAATGCCTGTTACAGCAACTGACATAGCTAGAGCTACTAAAACTGATAGGAAATTGTTCGAACTGTATGAAAGTTTAAAATCTGGAACTGAATTAACTGTGCCTTGGAAAGGTAGAGAATCTGAATTTTCATTGCAAAATGGTTGCATAATGTATGGTCATAGAGTATGCATTCCTGAAAAGTACCAGAATCAAGTTTTGGAAGAACTTCATGTTGGACATCCTGGAATTGTCAAAATGAAGGCCATAGCTAGAAGCTACTGCTATTGGCAAGGTATTGATGCCAGTATAGCCAATTTTGTTCAGAACTGTTCAGCTTGTATCGCAACGAGGAACGAACCAGCAAGGATAAATCGACATCCGTGGGAATGGCCAAATGGACCTTGGCAAAGGATACACGTTGACTACGCTGGTCCTTTTATGGGGAAAATGTTTTTTGTAGTCTCTGATGCATATTCGAAGTGGATAGAAGTCATTCCGATGAAAAATATTACAGCTAGTTTTACAATTCATCATCTTCGTATTCTTTTTGCTCATTATGGAATTCCCTTAACTTTGGTTAGTGATAACGGCGCAAGTTTTACTAGTTACGAATTTCGACATTTTTTGAAACTGAATAATATTAAACATATAACTTCAGCACCGTACCATCCTGCTACGAACGGACAGGCAGAAAGAATAGTGCAGTTATTCAAAGCTTCGTTGAAATCGAGTAGAGGTGATTCTGGAGATCTAAATGTGAAATTACAAAGATTTTTATTACAGTATAGAATAACTCCACATTCTCTCACGGGAGAAACTCCGAGTGCCTTGTTTTTGAAGAGATGTATTCGCACTAGGCTTGATCTTTTTAAACCAAATTTGAGAGACAAAGTTGTTCAGAAACAGAGTTCGAGACTTGACACAGAATCTATCTTGCGTGAGTTTCAGGAAGGGGAGAAAGTAGCCGTAAGAAATTTTTCCGGACCTAACAAATGGAAAATTGGAACAATTATAAACCGAGATGGAACCTTGAGTTATAGCATACAAGTTGGAAATGAAATTTGGAAGAGACACGTAGATCAAATAAGGAAATGTGGGAAGTCGATTGAATTATCCCAAGATGCTACTGAATTTCCAATTTACGATAAAGAATTGAATTTTCCAGATGAGCCAGTATCCGATGATGTTGCTGAATCGGAACCGCCTGCACCTGTACCTGAAGTTGCCCCTGAACCTAAAGATGTACCTGTACCTGCCACTCCAAGTGATGATATACCACCTAAGCCTGTACCAGACGCTTCCGGAAAGCCGAAAACTGATGTGCCACTCCGACGCTCAACCCGAATCAGGAGACCTCCAAAGAGACTCGACCTGTGACTCTATATTTTGTCGGGGAGGAACTGTTATGTATCTGGCAACAACGAGATCACGGTAACCTTCCAAGCTGTGTGACGCGCGCGTGCTTGGTTTACCTTTAAAATGTTCCGCAGTTCGTTTTGTACCTGTTCGGTGTGGTTGTTGTGATGCCCGTTTGTGCCTGTGTATCTTAATGTTAATAAATGTTCTTTGCGTGTATGTAAAACGAATCGTATCGTCTCTCGGTCTACCTGGCATACATGACAAAAATTTAATGGGGGGGGGGGGAGTGGTGGCTAGAGTTATTTCATTTAATTGCTAAACTGTGTTGTTTAATCTGTAGAGTACACCTGTAGATAAGAACATGCCAGTGTAAATATGATGTTCTAAATATTCTAATTAAGTTCATATTTTATATTTGGATATTTTAAAATTAAATTCTTTTTATTTAATTTTCTTTGAGGGACATTAATTTCTTTAACAAATGTAAAATTTTGTTCTTAAAGCAGCTGATGATATATATTGCACATAATAGAATTGCAAATTTTTATAAATTCTTTCTGTCTAACTAATTTGAGCATCTAGTATGAATTGTATTTTTAGTGTGATCCTTGCCATATAGTTAAAAAATAAAACTTTTGAATTTAATCATCTCACTCCTTGAACTTATGTTTTTTTATATATATAGATAACACATACAGGACAAAATATATTTGTAATCAGATATTATTTAGGGATGGCTTTCAAGACATAAAAATTTTTTCTTTACACAAATTAAACATTTTTTCATAAATAATGGAACATTGTAAACATATAACAATTTATCCCACTGCAGATTTCAAATCTTCAGTTAATTTAATTGTCCTTAAAAGAATAAACAACAAAACACTTATCAGCAACTTTGACACTATTGACCATCGACTGCTTTGTAGATTTTGCTATTATGGTCCATTTTGTGAAACCAGAAAACTATGATGGTCATTAAAGTATTATAATTGCATATCCCTGATGTTAATTTCAGATTGATGTTATGGATGAGGACGATGCCCTGCTCCGTTCTGTCATCAATGACGGCTTGCCTCTTCGTAGTTTTTAGGGTCATCTGTCCATCCAGTGGGATCCTTGGAAAGGATACTTAAGGGAGTCCAAGTAGCTGGAACTATTAACCACACATTTGTTCCAGACCTCCCTTTTCAAAAAATGCAATTGATCCATCCTGGGACAGTTTGGTGGATGTTCAGCAGTGTATTATTTTAATATCAACATAATTTTATTTCAAGACAATGTCTGCAATAAATATTTTTCATCTTTGCTGTTAATAAGATGTAAGTATTATTAGCAGCAGTTGGGCTTAAGAATTTTATTTTTATTATTATTTTTAATTTTGTTTTATCAATTTTTATAATCATATTTTGTTTTAATATTAAAAGGAGTAAATCTCCTCATTTGATTTAGTAAATATAAATTTTGAGCTTAATAATTTAAAAAGTTTTGGGCATATTGCAGTATAAATTTTGAAAATAAATAATATATTTTTTTAATTTGCCACTCATACAATTAATCATTGTTTGGTTTGGAATACATTGGATAACTGAAATATAAGGTTTTTGAAAGCATATAAAACAAGCTTTAAAATTGTATATTGCACAAATCTAAATTTATAAATTTAAATTGTCATCTTTTATATTTTCAAAGAATATATATAATTGTTGGTCTCTTCATGTCCTTTATATATATCTATCAAATAATATTTTGGGTATATGCTAATGTTTGGAGATAAAATATAAAGGAATCTAAAATTTTTATTCTGACCATAAACAGCCCATATCTATATGCAAATATCATTTGCAAGCTTACTGCACTTTGAATAGGAATTTTAACATACTACTATAGTTCTTCATTTTTATAATTTTTTTAATCTTCAAAACTTAACGTGTGGTCCCAAAAATCATTTGGCAGAAATATAAAAAACATGAAAAGTAACAGATTTTTTGAAAAATGTTAAACATGTTCATGTTTTTTTTTATTAAATTAAAATTAAATCTTGTTTTATATACTTTCTGAAATTGTTTATTTTATTTCTATATAACAATTAGAATATGAATATGGATTAATTTTATAAATAGTAAATTAAAAAAATTTTTGCTTTTTTTTTTTCAAAACTTTAACTATATTGTGTCCAAAACTTATAAGAGCTCAAAATTTATATTTACTCTTTTTGAATGGTTGCAAATGTATTCATTTTACACATAGAAAGTAGTATTCTTTCACCAGCAGAACAATTTGACTAGATGTGTAAATTACAAACTATACAAGTAATGTGTAACCAAAATACATGTATAACATGTTGCTTGAAATTTACACATTAGATGCGTGTTGCACATTAAAAGTGGGTATTTTTTAATTTACCAATTTTTTGTGTCATTTGCAATTTACGCACTTTCTATACGTCAAGACAAATCGTTCTGGTGGTGAAAGAATACCATCTTTTATGTGTAAATTGCCACATTTATTTTTTACAGTGCACTGTTCACTTTTTTAAACATCCCGTGCATTGTTAATTCTGTGAATAAAATACATGCCATGGGTTCAGATAAGGAAAGGTTTTATTTAAATCAGTGCAGTATGTTTTTACATACATCATATCATAGACAATTTTTTACCACAACCAAACATTATCATGGACTATATAAAGTAAACTTTATACTCAAATATTATACTCAAACGTATATTATCCATGTTATCCACAAGATAATTATTTTTTTAAAATATGCTGCATGAGATTGCTACTTATGACTATAATTAGAATACAAAATCCGACATCGAAATATGTCAACAGAACTCTCATAGGCCTCATGATGCCCGGTATCAAAGCCATCCTTCTTGCTGTGAACTGTAGATACGAAACAACTCCAAGAAAATATAAATACTTTACAACTAGAGGCATGGCATAACCAAATGCATATTCCAACAGGAGAAATGGTAGAATTATGAGAACAAGCTTCTTTGCCATAATCATAAATCTTGCTACTGGATTATCATCCACATCATTCTGCAAGCCCTCCAGATCTTCTTCATTTTGTGGTGCAGGCAGGTCTTGAAATACGCCTCTATATAGAAACAAATAAGAATTAAATATATATAAAGCATTCTATGGAATGATAAATACTGCCAAAAAATCTAAAAGCAATTAAGTTAGTCATCAATGCAGCAGTTAATCACATTTCAATCAATTTCATTACAGTACAACCTTGCTTTGGACTTGAATAGAGAAATTAACTTTTCACTTGATTAGCTTCTAAAATACTGTGTATTCAAAACATAATAATTATATAAATGGAAGAATACCAAGTAGGAAATGTTATACAGAATGCCAAAAAAGTCAGGGGGAGGCAAATAATTTTAGAGCTATCGTGTACTTTTATTGCAGGTGTATGGGAATCTCAAGGACGCTACACGAAGAGACAAATTTTGGAAGGGGTGATCCCTTCTTTAGTGGGGTCCGGAGGGATATCTTGTTTTCTATTAGTGATAAAACCAATTTAAATGTTGTTGAACGTTACATGCAGATGAATACAATGGACTCTTAAAAAATAGTTATTTAGCGAGTTGATTTCTATTTCTTGTGGGGGGAACTTAGCACTAATTTTGAAACAGTCTACAAATTTGTGATTTACTTTTCACCTAACTGGAAACGATATGCATAAAATATACTTGTACAAAATATACTTACAAAGTGAATTGCCTGATTTATGACTTTCTTTGACACCTTGAACACCATAATACTATTGGACATTTAAATTAAAAAACATCTGAAGTAACTAAAGCTGAAAGCTATGAATTAAAATTCCAATTCAGAAAACAACAATTAGGGTGCGTACACGGCCTGGAAAACCTGGAAAGTCCTTGAATTTCATTATTTTTTTCCAAGGCCTTGAATAGCCTGGATATTTAGGATTATTTCCAAAAGGATCTGGAAAATCCTTGAATTTCTCATTTCTAATTCAAAAACTGCAAAATTCTGGTCTTACTAGAATTCCTACATCACGCATTACGTCACATTCTCAAACCAGTTCTCTTTTCTCCGGCACTGTCAATCACAGTTGAATTAGTTCCTCCCATTACTTGTTTTCTGCAAATGGTGGCCGTTCGTTTCATCATTACCACATGGTTTGCATTTTGAACGGTGCCGGTGTGTCGCATTTCCGATATCCTGTTTTGTTTTATGTTAGCTCTACGGCTCTCTTCATTCTCAGAGATGCCAACTTTTTTTTATTTTCCGTAGTTTGCACGGATTTTTACTTCATCTTATGGTTTTACGGACATTACTCCCAAAACTACAGAAAATCCCGTGAAATCCATGCATCCCACCATTCAATACATATTCCCTGCTTTGCTGAGAGTCCAAAATTATCAGTTTGCATCCATTTTCTTCTAATGATTTCATATATCAAAACAATAGACTTAATTTATAGTGCGAGTGAAAATAAAGAAATATTTTACTAAACAAATTATATTTCACTTAAATGATAAGATTACACAATTCGGTCTTTTTTTTTTTTCGGGTCTTGCTGAAAGTACACAATTGCCTTTTTCTGTCACATACTTTTTCCATCTATTTCTGTCCCCTTATTGCGCATTAACTTGACTAAACTAGCTTATTTTCATATTTTGGTTAACCTTTTAATTATTTTCATATATATAGTACGATCGTGAAATTTAGTTTTTTGTTTTCTTTGTGGCCTTTGCTGAGATTACGCAATCCTTTTACATCGATCTCAATCTCCCTATTGTTGCATATTAACGTGACTAAACTAACTTATTTTCATATTTTGGTTGATTATAAAAGCTAATTTTTTAATTATTTTCACATGAATTGTACGTTCATGAAATTGAAATTCAGTTTTTTTCGTGGGCATTTCTGAGAGTACGCAATTATCCTTTTCCATTAATCTCCATCTCCCTATTGTTGCACATTAACTTGACTAAACTAGCTTATTTTCATATTTTGGTTGATTATAAAGGTTAATTTTTTAATTTTCACATAAATAGTACGATCATGAAATTCAGTTTTTTTTTTCGCGGGTGTTGCCGAGAGTATGTAATTATCCTTTTCCATCTATCTCCATCTCCCTATTGTTGCACATTTACTTGACTAAACAAAGTTATTTTCATATTTTAGTTGATGATAAAGGTTAATTTTTTAATTATTTTCATATAAATGGTGCGATCGTGAAATTCAGTCCCCCCCCCCCCCCCCCCCCCCCCCCCGTGGGCGTTTCCGAGAGTACACAGTTATCCTTTTCTATCAATCTCCATCACCCATATTGTTGCACATTAATTGCACATTGCATGATTTAGAAAAATAATTGAATAAAGAATTAGATGTAGTAACAATACTAAGTAATATAATAACATTTGTGATGGTTTATTATTGATTCATTTTTCTATCTAATTCAGAGGTAAGGTATGGGATAAGTGTGACATAAATATTTAATTTAATGTTTTTTGTTTTCATAAATTTTTGAAAATGCTGATATCAAATTTTGTTGCAGCTGTTCAATATATGTTTTGTGTTCAATAATAAAATTGATAATTATATATTTGATTTGAATTTCAACTTTTACAATAATTTCTAACTATAGGTCAGAATGTATTACATTAGAATTTATTTTGCTTGTGTTTTGAAATTTTTTCAAATACTTTGTATTAAAATAATAGTTTCAAAGAATTCAAAATTAAGTTTTTAAATTGTACTATAAATACAAACTTAAGATAATTTTTTATATTTATTACCCCATTAATATACGAGGCATGTTTTTTATGTAAGTACCGTTTTGCGATTCCGCCGCCGCAGCGCTACGGTCGGCGTTCCGCGCATGCGCGCTGGTTACCTACATCTCTTGTCTACGCACTGACGCCATTACAGTCTGATTCTTCATTGTATACGTTGTTTACTGAGTGTTTAAGATGCCTCCGACAATCGTGAGTCCCACCGATTGTGAAGTATGGGCTGTTATACGATTTCTTAGTGCTAAAGGCGTAAAACCGATCGATATTCATCGTGAGATCTGTGAAGTTTACGGACAAAACATTATGAGTGATGGAATGGTAAGGAAATGGGTGAGAGCATTTAAAGATGGCCGCACAAATGTGCATGATGAAGAACGGAGTGGGCGTCCTTCGGTCTTTAATGAAGATTTGGTGCAGAAAGTGGAAGAAAAGGTGAGAGAAAACAGACGCTTTACAATTTCATCAATGTGCGACTGGTTTCCTCAATATTCTCGTAGTGTTTTGTATCGCATTGTGACCGAGAACTTGAATTACCGGAAATTGTGTTCACGTTGGGTTCCAAAAATGTTGACGGATTTGCACAAAACCCAACGTTTAGGCAGTGCATTGACTTTCCTTGAGCGGTACCACAATGAAGGTGAAGATTTTTTAGACCAAATTGTTACTGGTGACGAAACATGGGTGGCCTACGTCACACCAGAATCAAAACAACAATCCATGGAATGGCGACATTCATCATCACCCAAAAGAGTGCAGTTTAAGCAAACAATTTCTGCCCGGAAAATCATGTGCACAGTTTTTTGTGACAAAAAAGGAGTATTGCTAGTGGAGTTTCTGCCTCGTAATGAAACAATCAATGCAGCGTCTTATTGTGAGACATTGAACAATCTGCGTCGTGCAATCCAGAACAAAAGACGTGGCAAGTTGAGTAAGGGTATCGTTTTGCTGCATGACAATGCCTGTCCACATGTGGCTAATCGGACCAAAGATCTCATCAAATCTTTTAAATGGGAAACTCTAAATCATCCTCCATACAGCCCTGATCTGGCGCCCAGCGACTACCATTTGTTCCTGCACTTGAAGAAACACCTGGGTGGTCAGCGTCTTCAAGACGATAACGAAGTCAAAACAGTTGTGATACAGTGGAGTTGTGATACAGGAGGGTATTCAAAAACTGGTGCCACGTTATGACAAGTGCCTCAATATTCACGGAAATTATGTAGAAAAGTAGATTAAGGTACAGGCTTTCATGTAGAAATAAAATTATTGCGATATCTTTGCACGTCTTTTTTTAATTCCAAAACGGTACTTACTTAAAAAACATGCCTCGTAATATATATATATATATACATATTTTTAAACTGTAAGAGGTATTATAAGGATGGGTTTTTTTGGATTGTTAATACATTCAGAGAGAGAGAGTGTCCACCTCGGATCTATTAATTAAAAAATTTTATGATCAAATACATCTTGTCAAATTCCTTAAACAGTGTGGAAGGATTATTATATTTTATTTTCAGAAAAATAGAAGTGGAAAAAAGGAATCGCTCCATTCTTCAAGCTCTATTTTAATGCTATATACAGTGGCTCCCAAAAGTGTTCGTATACTTTAAAAATTTGTACAAAAAACACTGTCGCCTGGAATTGAATTTGAATATAAAGTTCAATATTTTTACATATCATCTCCATGTGATTCTGAATAAAACCTAACATTTTATTTTAAATGAAGACACCAGAGGCGAACATTGAGAACCGTATGCTTAGGATTGTTATCTTGATAAAAAACAAAGTTGCTTCCAATACCCAAATTTTGGGCTGATAATTTTAAATTGTCTTTTAAAACATTTAAATAAAGAGCATGATTCATTATGCCATCAATAAATACCAAATTACCTAGTCCTGAGGCTGACATGCACCCCCACACAAGGACGCCTCCACCGCCTTGCTTTACTATTCCAACTAAGTTCTTGGGATTAAGTTCCTCATTTTTTCTTCTCCATACAATTATATGTCCATCGGAACCCAAAATGTTAAATTTGCTTTCATCTGCAAATAAGACATGATTCCAATACGTTTCAGGCGTATTTATCATTGATTTTGTGAAGGAAAGCCTAAGCTTTCTATTTTTCGCACTTTACAAATAATTTTCTTCGGGCAGAACGCTCATGTAATCCAGCTAATTTGAGCACTCGTCGAACAGTTTCAGGTGAAATTGAAGTAGAACAGTTTTCAATAAATTCTGTAGAAATTTTTAACAACACTCAAACGTGGATTTTTCACATATTTTCTAACTACAAATCTTACGTTAAGTGGAGTTTGCCAGGTGACCTTTTCTTACCTTGTTTTCGATCCGATTTTCTTCTTTAAAGCGTTTTATCACATACTGCACCGTAGAATGGGATAAATTTACTAATTTAACAATATTTTGAACTGATTTACCACTACTATGATGAAAAACAATCAATTTTCGAATGCTGTTCGTTGTTTTCTTATGCCTACGAGCCATTTTTAAATAATACTAAATATTACGAAATAAGCAAGCAAAGATTAAAGCCAAACGCTTTTCTAAATGTCATCACAATGCAAAAATAAAAAAAAAGCGGCAGAGGCTAATTTTATTTATGAATTTATCCGAAAATGTTCCGGTGTATGATTACTTTTGTGACATGGTCTTTCTCTGCCTCCTTGCATTTTCATATTTCTAAAAAAAATTTAGTATTAGTATTTAAAAATAAAATGTTAGGTTTTATTCAGAATCACATGGAGATGATATGTAAAAATATTGAACTTTATATTCAAATTCAATTTCAGGCGACAGTGCTTTTTGTACAAATTTTTAAAGTATACGAACACTTTTGGGAGCCACTGTATATAGCATTAAAATAGAGCTTGAAGAATGGAGCGATTCCTTTTTTCCACTTCTATTTTTCTGAAAATAAAATATACTAATCCTTCCACACTGTTTAAGGAATTTGACAAGATGTATTTGATCATAAAATTTTCTAATTAATAGACCCGAGGTGGACTCTATCCCCCCCCCCCCCCCCCCCCCCCCGTTTTGCTGGGGAACCCTGCCCGGACAGGAGAAATTAGGTACACATATGGGGGGGGGGCCCGGAGAGGCCCTTTCCCCCCCCCCCCCCCCCCTCTCTTTCCACAGGCCTGCATGTGTGTGCTTTACTCCTTTGTGACTTTTTACTCCTCAGAAAAACGCTGGTAAGTTGTGAAGAAAAAATATAACATATTTATGCAAGTACTTCTAGTGAAGGAATATGATTTAATAGCACTAAATTTATGCTTAACTTATCTTTAGCAAATTGTCTCTTACATTTCATAATATTCAACAATTCAATTACAAGCAGCTATTTTTTTTTTAATTTTTAATATTATATATATAATATATTCTTAAAAAAGATTTAATTATAAACTGGTTTTTCATTTTTTTAATTATTTAATAATGCATTTTTTATGTATAAAATAAACTGAGTAAATTATTTTTTCTTTTTGTTATTAATTTTATTTTTTCATAAGTGGCAAAAAAGGTTTCCCATCTGTAAGTATTTAAAACGAATTCTAATATAATATTTAATAATATATTTTTCAAAAGCATTTTTAGATTTGTTCTTATAATTTAATAATTTACTCTTATTTATTATGTTTAATAATTTATGTTTTAAGAATTTTAAATTATTTTTTCCTGCTATTCTGTTTGTGTAATGTTTTAATTTTATCATTACAAAAAATCCTGTTATAGATAAAACATAATTATTTTATAATTTTTCTTTATCAAGAAAGAAAATATTTAAAAATAAACTACTTAAATAAATTAAAAATATGCTATTTTTAGATCTCACTAACGCATATATAGCATTAAAATCATGAAAAATGGAATTTTTTTCCTCTTATATATACATAGGAGGAGGGAATTGGGGGCTTTGATTTTATTGAAATTATTTTCATTATTACATGTTAGCTGGAATAATATGTCCAATGACTTTTTAAAGTATTTATTCTTATATTATAGTTACAGTCAAACATATATTACACAACATAGCTATAAAAAAGGGTTTGAATTTAAAAATATATGAAAATTTCTTATACTTGTATATTGCAATCAGCATAATATCGACCTAAACGGAATACAATGCTACCTTCCACCGGAAGACAACCGTCCGACTAATTTGACGGAAGCCAACTTGCAGGTTTCCTACTACAACTCTATCCATGACCGTACATGCAGGCAGCCTAACCACACCCCTCCTTGAAATGTAAAACTACATAAAATACTTGCAGACATTTCGAAAACATATCAATCACGTAAATGTGCCCAAGACATAGTAAAATTCCTAAAATCGTTAGAACTGCTAATAATAACTCTCTACCAAGGAGGGTTATTTGTGTATAAAAGTATTTATAAAACTTTATTTCCATCATAGTACATGGCATTTATGAACTTGTTTGGTGCTTATTATGAAGTCGTCAGCATGGAATAGACAATATCTATACAATGACAGAAAGAAACTTGCTGTATGCCATAATTTTAAAAAACTCTATGCCTTGGAAAATGACAGAAAAATGCACTCACTAAAGTAGCATACACAGACGAAACTACGATACTGAGTAGTGTAATCTTACAATCGTTGGGAAGAGGGGTCTAAGAGAGAAAATTGCAAAGATTAAAATCTAGTAATAGTATAAATATTGTTTTAGAGCTTACAGCATCTTTTGCGCTGCACTGCACTTAGTTGCGAATACATTTACCTGCCGCCTTTTGATAAAATATTCGCTGAAATATTTATATTACTGTTTTGGGTATTTTTCGTTTAATTGTAAGTGACGAACAACAAAAATATGCTCAATGGTAACAAATTTGGTAAACCAATCAATCATTTTAGTTATAATTTTTGCCATTCTTGTAATAAACAAAATGTCATAAAATTCTGTTACAAAATTCGTCCAAAAGTCAAACTTCTTTATTGTCTAAAAAGACATTTTATGTTTTTTGTAGATGTTCCATATATTTGTTTTCAGAATTTACACTTGCAGTTCAGGCAGAAAAAAATAAGTCAAAATTTAAAGGATTAATATCTCAGTGAATTCTTTTTATCAAAAGTTGCTGGGTGCCTAATTAAGCACTATGCAAACTACTATATGACATGTTTTGATTGGAGACTGATATAAAAATGTATCATGAAATTGGCAGTTTCAGATGTTGCAACTATCACAGCTCAATTCTCCTCTATTTTTTTATTATTTGATATCGCTTTCTTTTCGGGCACTGTGTATAAAAGAGTTATAGAAAGTGAATAGTGGAAGACTTTTTGAACAGTTGGTGGTGGACCCACAGTTTCAATTGCAAAAATTAATTAAATAAGGTAGGAAGTTATGAACTAGTAATTTAAATGCTGTACCCTATTTTTGTAGAAAGTTAACAAAATTAACATTGTATACAGCCCCTCTATCGAAAAATGTCAAATTACAAAAATGATACCCATACCGTATTTAATTTAACTGAAAAAAATATTGGCTGTAATACGATCAAATTTGAAATAGCTATCACTAATTAAAATTTTCATTGGGAAATAAGGGGACATCTACACATCAACTTCAGTTGCAAATAGTTATTAAAACTTAGCTCAGGAAGACGAGTACTAACATAAGATGATGAAAAAGATAATTTAGCCTATTTCTTGTCCTATTCATATACAAGTGTTCGGGCCATAAATAATGAACATATTCCTTTGTTTAGCCGAATCCACTACCAGTCTACTCGAACTCTCAGTCTGCTGTACCGCATGTAAGAGTTTTTACCGATTCGTCTGTGAGGGCTCTCATTCTGGTGGTAAAAAGTGCAATGATAAAAATGTGTTAGAAAGATTACGAGTCTACTGAAAACAGTGATTTTAAATGATCCTATTTGATTTCAAAACTTGAAAGGCATGCTTATTGTTCTATAGATTTTGTCAGTAAAATATCTGACAGGCTAGAAAAGTCACAGTAATTTGTTTTATTTACCTTAGTTAAGCATTAAAGTAACTGTTAACCAGTATCATTTGCCTGTATTTAATAGTTTCAGTAACAAACGATGGAAAAATTGTTTTAAAAACCCACTAAAGGATTTCTGTGCATCAATTCACCTTGTGAACGTCCCCTGGTTTCATGAATTTTGATTATTAAAAAAGTACTAAAAGTCATGAGAAAGTGGTGTAAGTCAGGGATTTAGACAATTTATTTCGTCCTAAATTTGAACTTTTAAGAACCAAATTTTTCTTTAGTTTGACTAAATGAAGTATTGACAACATTTTTATAATTTGACTTTTTTTTTTATAGAGGTGCTGTATGAAAAGTGTTTTGCTAACTTTCTACAAAAAAAAAAATGGTACAGCATTTAAATTACTATTCCATAAAATCCTACCTTATTTAATACATTTTTGCAATTTGAACTATGGGTCTACAACCAACGGTTCAAAAAATATCCCACTGTTCACTTTCTATGGGATACTCTGTATAATAACTTTAAACTAATTTATAATTTTGAAGCTTGCAAGTATTACAATAGATTAATAAAAATTATATATACACCTTATTGTGAAAATATTTATTTTGTTGAATGAAGCGTTTTCATATCAGTTTATCGAATTCAAGGAGTTCGTGGCAGAATATTTTTTATTAAGCTAAAAAAAAAGTTTAAATTATGTAGAATCGGATGACGTAAATATTTTAGTTCAAGTAAATATTTCAGTTCAAACTTTGCGAAGTTAAACATAAAAAATATAGTTTTCTGATACTTATGCATGAAACAGAACATTAAAATTTTGTTTTTGCAGAAATTGGATTCTTGTATCGGACAATGAAATTTGAGATATAAGTTTTCCATAATATTCACTTTCATTTGTCTTCAGAATTTGCACTTAAAATTGAAAATTTGTGTTTGATAAGTTATTCATATAAAAAGAGAATTTTTGATTAAATTATTTTTCTTATTTTTTTTCTTATCTGTACCAAAATATGCTGAAAACAAATTAAGGAACATGTTTCTCCAATAAAATATATATTTATTTGTAAAAAGTGTGTTTTAATTGATAATTATCTCAATTCAAAAACATTTTTTACATTTTAATTTCTTTAAATATGTTAATTATTTTTATTTTACATAGCACATTTACACCCAATAAAAGCAAAATGTTTGTGTAAAAAATTTACATAAAGCTATCAATAAATAAGGAAATTAAATTCTGTGTGCTCCTTAAAATATGCATTTCATATATGAGGAATATAAAAAAGAAAAGACAAAATATTGTCTTAAAGTTCATTTACAAAGTACAATTGACATTTATTTAATCTATGTACTGATTATTTTAAATATAAGAGTTTGAGGGGTGTCTCGAGCCGCAAGAAACTAAAGTTTGGATTCCATGTAGCTAGATGACAAACTCTGTATTAAATTATATTTAGAGTAATAAAAACATGAAAATATAAAAATACTGTTTAAATAAATAAATAATTCTATACGATAAATTTCTTACTGAACATCTCTTGTATGATCTTGAACGGAACTCATTTTTAAATACTGGTTACTGGATAACACTTCTAAAATGAATGTATTCCAAAGGCAAATGTACGTCAACTGAAAAAACTTTTGCAAAATGCGAACACCTGACTGGGGTCACGTGAGAATATAAGTTGGGGTCATAATGCGAATGTTTATTTTATTTCGCAAACATGTCATCGTTTGACAGGAGTGTTGCAACAGGTGTATCACATTATGAAATGTTGATTTTTGCAATATTTCTCAAAATTCATGGTGTAGTAATTACGAGAATGCACGTATGACATTTTTTTGCAAATAGAATCAAAATTAGTTGTTAGCGAATAATACTCACATATAGAGAATTCATAGCGAATATACTTCACATACTTGTCATCATTTGAGATGCTTTTTGATTTCTGCAGTAATTCTCAGAATTGCAATGTATGATAACTACTGGAGTGCTATTGAGGCACTTTTTTGTAAATATGATCAAAATATGTTATTGGGCTGGATAGAACAGTGGATAAGGCACGGGGATTGTACTCGGTTGACCCTAGTTCGATTCCCAGCTCAACCCAAGCTGTTTGCATGGAGTACAGACACGTTACACCTGTGTGTCCTAAAGTACTTCTGAGAAATTTGTGGCAGGGGAAAGAGGATCTATGGATGTCGCCCCCACTGGGTTCTGGTTTAAATTGGGTGGCACTGTCCTGACCGTCCAAACAGATACGTTACACTTTCGGGTAAGTCGGACGGTCTGTATTGAAAGTAAACAAGAAAATATGTTATTACGGTGACGTAAGATAAGTGTTGTTGAGACCCAGACCGTCCGACCTACCAGCATACGACTGCTATACTTACTTTATACTTATTGATCAGAAAGTTTCAAAATTTGCTAAAAATAGAATTGGCGAAATAAAGCATAAGCAAAAAAATAACTTGTAAACATTGGGTTTAAATAAAACTTGGATTCCCGTTCTCTATACAGAGACTAGAGCCAGCGTTTTAGGAGTGGTGTATATTAAGAATTACTAACTCACGAATAATCAAAACATTTGCAAAAACGGGAATACTTTATTTACAACAGATGTAATTAAAAAATGATAATTATCTAACGAACTACTTACAAGTCCATTTAATAATAGGAGTTTTATAAGACATTTATTCAGTACTAGTCGCCTTTGGCGACCAGTCTGTTCGCAACACTTGAAAATGCTGATCGTGGCAAACTCGTTGGCGCGACCTACCAGAAAGGTGTAAGGTAACTGGTTGGACGGCCAGGATGTGCCACCCAATTTAGACCGGAACCCGGTAGGGGAGGCATCCACAGGGAACGTACCCTCCTTCCCCTACCATCAACCTCTCGGAAAAACATACGGACCCATATGTTTAACGTGATCGTACCCGGGCCTACCGAGTGCAATTCTCGCGCGCTAATTTAAATTTTATAATGACCATATGATAAGCGCTTAATTCCATCATCCTCGTTCCATCGTTCCATTATTTAAAATATCTATAAAATTAAAATATCTATAAATTAAAATATCCATACCAGAAAGGTGTAAGGTAACTGTTTGGATGGCCAGGAAATGCCACCCAATTCAGACAGGAACTCGGTGGGGGAGGCATCCACAGAGACCGTACCCTCCTTCCCCTACCACCAACCTCTCTGAAGGACTTACGATCCCACATGTTTAACGTGATCGTACTCCGCGTGAACGCGGCTGCAGTTTTGGCAGTGACGGGAATCGAACCCGGGCCTACCGAGTGAAATTCCCGCGCGCTAACTACTGGGGTACTTCGCCCTTCGCGACATTTTCCCTAACTTTCTTTTTATTCACCGAATTTAGACCGGAACCCAGTGGGAGAGGCACCCACGGGGACCGTACCCTCCTTCCCCAACCACCAACCTCTCGAAAGGACTTACAGACCCACATGTTTATTCCGCGTGATCGTACTCCGCGTGAACACGGCGGCAATTTTGGAAATCGAACCCGGGCCTACCGCGTGCAATTCCCGCGCGCTAACCACTGGGCTACTTCGCCCTCCGCGACAATCTCCATAACTTTCTTTTTATTCACCCAATTTAGACCGTACCCTCCTTCCCCTACCACCAACCTCTCGGAAGGACTCACGAACCCACATGTTTAACGTGATCGTACTCTGCGTGAACGTGGCGTAAGTTTTGGCAGTGGCGGGAATCGAACCCGGGTCTACTGAGTGCAATTCCCGCGCGCTAACCACTGGGCTGCCGCGCCCTCCGCGACAATCTCCATAACTTTCTATATATTCACCCAATTTAAACGGGAACCCAATGGGGGAGGCATCCACAGGGGCCGTATCCTCCTTCCCCTACCACCAACCTCTCGGAAGAACTTACGGACCCACATATTTAACGTGATCGTATTCCACGTAAACGCTTTGGCAGTGGCGGGAAACGAACCCGGGCCTACCGCTAACTTCCCGCGCGCTAATTTGCAATTTAAAATGACCATATGCTTAATTCCATCATCCTCATTCCATTGTTTAATCATTTAAAATATCCATAAAATTAAAATATCCAAAAGTTAAAATATACATTTAAAAAATCCATATCGTTCCATCATTTAAAATATAAATATAATAATTTATATGGAGTAAAGGAGTTCCATTCAGAACCGTGACGTCACCTCCACCTTGACGTCCCCACCCACCACCTTCCCTCCTTCTGCGGGGGAGAAACGCCGAGAAATTGAAATTCGGAAACTTTTAAAATCCCGATCCTGTGGGCAATACAGAATATTTCCTGACCAGATTGGACTTGTAAGAATGCCAGATGTTTGACCTTTCTAAAAATGTAAATTATTAGTCGAAATTATGAGTACTTTTTACTATGCGAGAATTTAAAAACCAAAAATCGTTTTCTGGAGCAAAAAGTGACTTTTGTTTTAAAATCTTTAAAAAATATTAGAAATCGAAATTCAGATTTGAAATTGATATATTTTTACTCGCAATTGTTTGCTCTTTCCGATGGTGTGATTTGTTTCTTTCTATGACATCTGGATCGTGGAGAAAAAAGGCAAAAAACGGTCGAAATCGCATAAAACATTAAATAAAGAAAAAAAAAATTAAAATTTTAAAAATCGGTTTTTACGTGTCCCCTTCCCTCCCCCCCCCCCCCCCCCCCCCCGGTCTCCGATTGCCAAATTTCGTAGCTCTCCGACGCGCTGTCGCGAAACGTATAGTGTATAAGACAGACACACAGACATTGCCTTTTATTATTTAAGATAACGCAATCAACTTTTTTTTTTATCCAACTTCATTTTCTTCTACCCAGACCGTACGACCTACTCAAAGGTGTAAAATATGTGTTTGAAGGGTCGGGGAGTACCACACAATTTAGAACAGAACTCAGTGGGGGAGGCATCCACAGGGACCGTCCCCTCTTTACCCTACCACCAACCTCTCGGGAGGACTTACGAACCCACATGTTTAACGTGATCGTACTCCGCGTGAACACGGAAGCAATTTTGGCAGTGGCGAGAATCGAACCTGGGTCGACTGAGTGTAATTCCCGCGCTCTAACCACTGAGCTGTCGCGTCCCAGTTAAACTTCTTAAAATTGTGCAAACTGTCAATAAATAATATTTTGCAATAGAACTAATTATGCACGTGACATCTTTTTAGTACAATTCGTGCATACGCCACAGGCTTACAGATTTGCTCTACAGCACCCAATACTAGCCAAAAGTAAATCTGTACTGTAATTTCGTGAACCCCAAGGCAATCGTCTATATCAGGTATACCATGTTATCGTCCTTACATTTTGAGAATATTGAAACCCTAATTCACAAGGCCGTTAGACCGTCCGACCTACCAGCATACGACTGCTATACTTACTTTATACTTATTGATCAGAAAGTTTCGAAATTTGCTAAAAATAGAATTGGCGAAATAAAGCATAAGCAAAAAAATAACTTGTAAACATTGGGTTTAAATAAAACTTGGATTCCCGTTCTCTATGCAGAGACTAGAGCCAGCGTTTTAGGAGTGGTGTATATTAAGAATTACTAACTCACGAATAATCAAAACATTTGCAAATACGGGAATACTTTATTTACAACAGATGTAATTAAAAAATGATAATTATCTAACGAACTACTTACAAGTCCATTTAATAATAGGAGTTTTATAAGACATTTATTCAGTATAACGCAATCAACTTTTTTTTTTTATCCAACTTCATTTTCTTCTACCCAGACCGTACGACCTACTCAAAGGTGTAAAATATGTGTTTGAAGGGTCGGGGAGTACCACACAATTTAGAACAGAACTCAGTGGGGGAGGCATCCACAGGGACCGTCCCCTCTTTACCCTACGACCAACCTCTCGGGAGGACTTACGAACCCACATGTTTAACGTGATCGTACTCCGCGTGAACACGGAAGCAATTTTGGCAGTGGCGAGAATCGAACCTGGGTCGACTGAGTGTAATTCCCGCGCTCTAACCACTGAGCTGTTGCGTCCCAGTTAAACTTCTTCCACGACCCAGACCGGGCACCTTGCCAACGAGGGCGTAAAGCAGTTAAACTTCTTAAAATTGTGCAAACTGTCAATAAATAATATTTTGCAATAGAACTAATTATGCACGTGACATCTTTTTAGTACAATTCGTGCATACGCCACAGGCTTACAGATTTGCTCTACAGCACCCAATACTAGCCAAAAGTAAATCTGTACTGTAATTTCGTGAACCCCAAGTCTATATCAGGTATACCATGTTATCGTCCTTACATTTTGAGAATATTGAAACCCTAATTCACAAGGCCGTTGTGGAAGATGGCGATTCTATTATCTATAATTGTGAAGTGTTTGTTGTTACATGAAATTTATTTTGTCGCTTTGTCTATTGTCATGTGGGTTCACAAATTTTGATTCCAATTTATTTTATTTTTTTATTGTGCTAAAACATAATTTTTACCGTAAGAATTCTGGTTCCCAGTGTAGCTGCTAGCTGCTTATCAATTACCAACTTAGTAACACCATCCAATAGATGCTGGTAGCTACTATTAATTTTTTTTTTTTTTTTTTAATTTCATTTTAACCAAATATTATTTTTAAGTCTCAATTTCATCGGAACGAACTTTTCTACACATTCCATATTTCGAATGTTTTCGTTAGCACCTCTTGGAATATACATTTTATACCAATTTCAATTTTACATAATTTTTTATCCAACGATTAATCTATTAATCTGCGTACAGAAAATTAGATTGGATAATTCCAATCTTATTTTAAAAAGAGGAGATCATATCGAACATTTTGGTATCCAAATAATAAACCTTTCAAATGATCTTGCACCAAATTTCAAGTCAGAATGTCTTCGCGAAGTATGTCACCCTTTCATTTGACAAATTGGGTTAATCGTAAAGTTATGCATGTTTGAGATAGACAACTTCTAATCAAAAAATCCTTATTGATGCACAAGGGGACAAATAGGCTTTGTGTACATAAAAGAAATTTAACGAATTTCGGAAAAGCGTTTATGCCATTTATTTGTACTTCATTTGTTCTAGTTTATTCCGCAAAATTTTTTCTTTGAACCCTTTTCAAAAACGAACAAAGTTTTCATTTGTTTGGAGGACAAATAAGATTTGTTTGCAAGAAAGAAATTAAAGGAATTTCGAAAAATGTTTACTCCATTCGTTTGTACTCCATTTGGGCTAGTTTATACTGGAAAATTTTTTCTTTGGATCTTTTGTATATCCGAACTATAATGGTTTGATTTGATTGAAGGACAAATGGGCTTTGTTTGCATAAAAGGAATGAAAGAATTTCGAAAAAACGTTTATGCCATTAGTTAGTACTTTCTTTGTTCTGTTTTGTTCCTTAAAATTTTTTCTTCGTATCCTATTTTATATCCGAACTATAAAACTTTCATTTGCCTGGGGGACAAATGGGCTTTGTTTACATAAAAGAAATTAAACGAATTTCGGAAAAACATTTATGCCATTCATTTTTACTTCATTTGTTATAGTTTGTTCCGGAAAAATTGTCTTCGGATCCTTTCCATATCCGAACTATAAACCTTTAATGACAAATGGGATTTGTTTACATAAAAGAAATTAAACGAATTTCGGAAAAGCGTTTATGCCATTTATTTGTACTTCATTTGTTCTAGTTTATTCCGCAAAATTTTTTCTTTGAACCCTTTTCATACACGAACTATAAAGTTTTCATTTGTTTGGGGGACAAATGGGATTTGTTTGCAAGAAAGAAATTAAAGGAATTTCGAAAAATGTTTACTCCATTTGGGCTAGTTTATACTGGAAAACTTTTTCTTCGGATCCTTTGTATATCCGAACTATAATGGTTTGATTTGATTGAAGGACGAATGAGATTTGTTTGCATAAAAGAAATGAAAGAATTTCGAAAAAGCGTTTATGCCTTTAGTTAGTATTTTCTTTGTTCTGGTTTGTTCCTTAAAATTTTTTCTTCGGATCCTATTTCATATCCGAACTATAAAACTTTCATTGTCTGGGGGACAAATGGGCTTTGTTTAGATAAGAGAAATTAAACGAATTTCGAAAAAAAGTTTATGCCATTCATTTTTACTTCATTTGTTATAGTTTGTTCCGGAAAATTTGTCTTCGGATTCTTTCCATATCCGAACTATAAATCTTTAATTTGTTTGGAGGTCAAATGGGATTTGTTTACATAAAAGAAATTAAACGAATTTCGAAAAAATATTTACGCCAATCGTTTGTGCTAGTCTGTTGTGCAAAATTTTTCTTTTACCCTTTTCATAAACTGACTATAAAGCTTTAAATTTTCGGGGGGCAAATGGGCTTTGTTTGCATAACAGATATTAAACGAATTTCAAAAAAACATTTCTGCCATTAATTTGTACTTCATTTGTGCTAGTTTGTTTCGGCAACATTTTTCTTCAAACCCTTTACATGTCCGAACTAAAAAGTTTTCATTTGTTTGGAGGACGACAAATGGGCTATTTTGCATAAAAGAATTTGCACGAATTTCGAAAAAATATTTAGGCCATTCGTTTGTGCCAGTTTGTTCCGAAAATTTTTTTCTTTGAACCGTTTTCATAACTATAAAGCTTACATTTGTTTAGTGGACAAATGAACTTTACTTGCTTAAAAGGAATTAAACGAATTGCGAAAAACTGTTATCCCATTCGTTTGTACTTCGTTTTTTCTAATTTGTTCCTTAAAAATTTTTCTTCGGACCCTTTTTATGTCCGAGGAATAAAACTTTCATTTGTCTGGGGGGCAAATGGACTTTGTTTTCATAAAAGAAATTATTTGGAAAAACGTTTAAGCAATTGTGCTAGTCTGTTCTACAAAAAATTTTCCGTCAATCCTTTTCGTATACTAACTATAAAGCTTTCATTTGTTTGGGGTACAAATGGGCATTGTTTGCATAAAAGAAATTGCACGAATTAAAAAAAAAAAGTTTATGCCATTCTTTTGTACTTAATTTGTTCTAGTTTGTTTTTAAAAAAAATTCTTCGGCCCCTTTCCATAAATTGACTATAAAGCTTTCATTTGGTTTGGGGACAAATGGGCTTTGTTTGCATAAAAGAAATTAAACGCATTAAGAAAAAATGTTTACGCCATTCGTTTGTGCTAGTCTGTTCTGCAAAATTTTTTCTTCTGACCCTTTTCATGTCCAAACTATAAATGTTTCATTTGTTTGAGGGAAAAATTGACATTGTTTGCATAAAAGATATTAAATGTATTTCGAAAAACATTTATGCCGCAGGTTTGTGCTTGTTTGTACCGCAAACGTTTTACTTTGGACTCTTTTCATATTCGAACTATAAAATTTTCATTTGTCAGGGTGAAAAATGGGCTTTATTTATATAAAATAAATTAAACGAATTTCGAAAAAACATTTATGCCATACGTTTTTACTTCCTTTGTTCTAGTTTATTCCGATAAACTTCTTCTTTGAACCCTTTTCATATTCTAACTATAAAGATTTTATTTCTTTAAGGAAGAAATGGGCTTTGTTTGCATGAAAATAATTAAACGAATTTCGAAAAAACAATTATGTCATTCGTTTATACTTCATATGTTCTTGGTTGTTCCGGAAAATTTTTTTGGACCCTTTTTATATCCGAACTATAAAGGTTTCATTTGTCTGGGGGACAAATGGCTTTTGTTGATATAAAAGCGATAAATGAATTTCGAAAAAACAGTTGCCATTCGTTTATTCTCCGCTTGTGCTAGTCTGTTCCAATAATTTTTTTTGAACCCTTTTCATAATCTAACTATGAAGCTTTCATTTGTCTGGGGGACATATGGGCTTTATTTACATAAAATAAATTAAACGCATTTCGGGAAAAGTTTATGCCATTCATTTTTACTTCATTTGTCCTAGATTGTTACGGAAAAATTGTCTTAGGATCCTTTCCATATCCGAACTATAAATCTTTAATTTGTTTGGAGGACAAATGGGATTTGTTTACATAAAAGAAATTAAACGAATTTCGAAAACACTTATGTCTTTCGTTTGTACTTCATATGTTCTTGGTTGTTCCGGATATTTTTTTCTTTGGACCCTTTTTATATCCGAACTATAAAGGTTTCATTTGTCTGGGGGACAAATGGGCTTTGTTTACATAAAAGAAATTAAACGAATTTCGGAAAAACGATCATGCCATTCATTTTTACTTCATTTGTTCTAGTCTGTTACGGAAAAATTGTCTTCGAATCCTTTCCATATCCGAACTATAAATCTTTAATTCGTTTGGAGGATAAATGGGATTTGTTTACATAAAAGAAATTAAACGAAATTCGAAAAAATGTTTACGTCATTCGTTTGTATTTCGTTTGTGCTAATGTATTCCGCAAAATGTTTCCTTCAACCCTTTTCATAAACTGGGCTTTCATTTGTTTAGGGGACAAATGGGCTCTGTTTGCATAAGAAAAATTAAACGGATTAAAAAAAAACGTTTTTACCATTCATTTGTACTTCATTCGTGTTAGTTTGTTTCGGAAACATTTTTCTTCAAATCCTTTACATATCCAAACTAAAAATTTTGATTTGTTTGGAGGACAAATGGGCTTTTTTGCAAAAAGAAATGAAACGAATTTTGAGAAAATCTTTTCGCCATTCGTTTGTACTTCGTTTGTGCTAATTTGTTCCGCAAAATGTTTCCATTGAACCCTTTTCATATTATATCTATAAGGCTTTCATTTGTTTGGTGGACAAATGGGCTTTATTTGCATAAAAAAAATTAAACGAATTTCGAAAAACTGTTATTCCATTCGATTGTACTTCTTTTTTCCTAATTTGTTCCTTAATAATTTTTCTTCGGACACATTTTATGTCCGAGCAATAAAACTTTTATTTGTCTGGGGGACAGGTGAGCTTTGTTTTCATAAAAGAAATTAAAAGAATATCGGAAACACGTTTAAGCCATTCGTTTATGATCTGTGCTAGTCTGTTCTGCAAAAATTTTTCCGTCAAGCCTTTTCATGCACTAACTATAAAGCTTTCATTTGTTTGGGGGACAAATGGGCTTAGTTTGCATAAAAGAAGTTAAACGAATTAAAAAAAAATGTTTATGCCATTCTTTTGTACTTAATTTCTTCTAGTTTGTTTAAAAAATATTTTCTTCGGACCCTTTTCATAAACTTACTATAAAGCTTCCTTTTTTTTGGGGGACAAAAGGGCTTTGTTTGCATAAAAGAAATTAAACGAATTAAAAAAGACGTTTACGCCATTCGTTTGTGTTAGTCTGTCCTGCAAAATTTTTTTCAAGTCCAAACTATAAATGTTTCATTTGTTTGGGGGACATATTAACTTTGTTTGCATAAAAGAAATTAAATGAATTTCGAAAACCGTTTATGCCGCAGGTTTGTGCTTCGTTTGTGCTTGTTTGAACCGCAAAAGTTTTACTTTGGTCCGTTTATACTTTGGTCCGTTTTCATATTCGAACTATAAAACATTCATTTGTTTTGAGGACAAATGGGATTTGTTTGCATGAAAGAAATTAAAGGAAATTCGAAAATATGTTTACTCCATTCATTTGTACTTAATTTGGGATAGTTTGCACCGGGAAGATTTTCTTCGGATCCCTTTTATATCTGAACTATAATAGTTTGATTTGATTGAAGGACAAATGGGCTTTGTTTGCATAAAAATTTAAAGACTTTGGAAAAAACGTTTATGCCATTAGTTTATACTTTCTTCGTTCTAGTTTGTTCCTTAAAATTTTTTATTCGGATCCTTTTTTATATATCCGAACTATAAAGGTTTCAGTTGTCTGGGGGACAAATGGGCTTTGTTTACATAAAAGAAATTAAACGAATTTCGGAAGAACGTTTATGCCATTCATTTTTACTTCATTTGTTCTAGACTGTTACGGGAAAATTATCTTCTAATCCTTTCCATATCCGAACTATAAATCTTTAATTTGTTTGGAGGACAAATGGGATTTGTTTACATAAAAGAAATTAAACGAATTACGAAAAAATGTTTACGCAATTCGTTTGTGTTTCGTTTGTGCTAGTCTGTTCTGCAAAATTTTTCCTTTAACCTTTTTCATAATCTGACTGTAAAGTTTTCATCTGTTTGGGGGACAAATGGGCTTTGTTTACATAAAAGAAATTAAAATAATTTCGGAAGAACGTTTATGCCATTCATTTTTACTTCATTTGTTCTAGTCTGTTACGGAAAAATTGTCTTCGAATCCTTTCCATATCCGAACTATGAATCTTTAATTCGTTTGGAGGATAAATGGGATTTGTTTATATAAAAGAAATTAAACGAATTTCGAAAAAATGTTTATGTCATTCGTTTTTGCTAATGTATTCCCAAAAATTTTCCTCCAACCTTTTTCATAAACTGACTATAAAGCTTTCATTTGTTTAGGGGACAAATGGGCTTTGTTTGCATAAAAAAATTAAACTGATTTAAAAATAAAAACGTTTTTGCCATTCATTTGTACTTCATTCGTGCTAGTTTGTTTCGGAAACATTTTTCTTCAAATCCTTTACATATTCGAACTAAAAAGTTTTCATTTGTTTGTAGGACAAATGGGTCTTTTGCAAAAAGAAATTAAACGAATTTCGAAAAAATATTTTCGCCATTCGTTTGTGCTAGTTTGTTCCGCAAAATTTTTCCTTTGAACACTTTTCATATTATAACTATAAGGCTTTTATTTGCTTGGTAGACAGATGGGCTTTATTTGCATAAAAAAATTAAGCGGATTTCGAAAAATTGTTATCCCATTCGAGTGTACTTATTTTTTTCTAATTTGTTCCTTAAACATTTTTCTTCGGGCCCTTTTTATGTCCGAGGAATAAAACTTTCATTCGTCTTGAGGACAAATGGGCTTTGTTTTCATAAAAGAAATCAAACGAATTAAAAAAATGTTTACGCCATACGTTTGTGTTGCGTTTGTGCTAGTCTGTTCTGCAAAACTTTTTCTTCAGACCCTTTTTATGTCCGAACTATAAATGTTTCTTTTTTCTTCAACACTTTTCATGCACTAACTGTAAAGCTTTCATTTGTTTGGGGGACAAATGGGCTTTGTTTGCATAAAAGAAATTAAACGAATTAAGAAAAAACGTTTATGCCATTCTTTTGTACTTAATTTGTATGCATGTTTGTGCCGAAAGAACTTTCGTTTGTGCTTCTTTTGTTTTCGATTTATATACGATGTCTTTATAGGGACTAACTTCACGCTCAGGCATTGTTAACAAGAGAATTTACATCAATTCCCGAAGAATTTTTATTCCAATCGTTTGTACTTGTATTCATTTGGATACGTTTGTGCTGTTTGTACCGCAAAAGTTTTCCTTTGGATCCTGTTCATATTCGAACTATAAAACTTTCATTTGTCTGGTAGATAAATGGGCTTCATTTATATAAAAGAAATTCAATGAATTAAGAAATTATGACAATCGTTTGTCCTTCGTTTTTTCTAGTTTGTTCCTTAAAATATTTCTTCGGGCCCTTTTTATATCCGAGCTCTAAAACTAATTTGTATGGAAGCAAATAGGCTTTGTTTATATAAAAGAAATTAAACGAATTTCGGAAAAGCGTTTATGCCATTTTTTTGTTCTAGTTTGTTCCGCAAAATTTTTTCTTTGAACCCTTTTCATAAACGAACTATAAAGTTTTCATTTGTTTGGAGGATAAATGGGATTTGTTTCCAAGAAAGGAATTAAAAAAATTCGAAAATATGTTTACTCCATTCGTTTGTACTTCATTTGGGCTAGTTTGTACTGGAAAATTTTTTCTTCGGATCCTTTGTATATCCGAACTATAATGGTTTTATTTTGATTGAAGGACAAATGGGCTTTGTTTGCATAAAAGAAATGAAAGAATTTCGAAAAAACGTTTATTCCATTAGTTAGTACTTTCTTTGTTCTGGTTTGTTCCTTAAAATTTTTCTTCGGATCCTTTTTTTTATATCCGAACTATAAAACTTTCATTTGTCTGGGGGACAAGTGGACTTTGTTTACATCAAAGAAATTAACGAATTTTGGAAAAACGTTTATGCCATTCATTTTTACTTCATTTGTTATAGCTTGTTGTGGAAAAATTGTCTTTGTTCCTTTCCATATCCGAACTGTAGAACTTTAATTTATTTAGAGGACAAATTGGATTTGTTTGCATAAAAGAAATTAAACGAATTTCGAAAAAATTGTTTACGCCAGTCGTTTGTGTTTCGTTTGTGCTAGTTTGTTCTGCAAAAATAATCCTTCAACCCTTTACATGTCCGAACTAAAAAGTTTTCATTTGTTTGGAGGACGACACATGGGCTTTTTTGCATAAAAGAATTTAAACGAATTTCGAAAATATATTTACGCCATTCGTTTGTACTTCGTTTGTACTAGTTTGTTCCGAAAATTTTTTCCTTTGAATTCTTTTCATACCATAACTATAAAGCATTCATTTGTTTGGTGGACAAATGGACTTTACTTGCATAAAAGAAATTAAACGAATTTCGAAAAACTATCCCATTCGTTTGTACATCTATTTTTCTAATTTGTTCCTAAAAATTTTTCTTCGGACACTTTTTATGACCGAGCAATAAAACTTTCATTTGTCTGGGGGACAAATGGGCTTTCTTTTCCTAAAAGTAATTAAACGAATTACAAAAAACATTCGTTTGTGTTTCGTTTGAACTAGTCTGTTCTCCAAAACTTTTTCTTCAGACCCTTTTCATGTCCGAATTATAAAAGTTTCATTTGTTTGGAGGACAAATTGACTCTGCTAGTATAAAAGAAACTTAATCAATTTCGAAAAAAGTTTATGCCGCAGGTTGGTGCTTCGTTTGTGCTTGTTTGTACCGCAAAAGTTTTACTTTGGACCCTTTTATATTCGAACAATAAAACTTTCATTTGTCTGCGTGAAAAATGGGCTTTATTTATATAAAATTAATAAAACGAATTTCGGAAAAACGCTTATGCCATACGTTTGTACTTCGTTTGTTCTAGTTTGTTCCGATAAACATTTTTTGAACCCTTTTCATATTCTAACTAAATATTTTATTTGTTTGGGGAAGAAATGGACTTTGTTTGCATTAAAGTAATTAAACGAATTTCGAAAAAACTTTTATGTCATTCGTTTGTACTTCATATGCTCTTGGTTGTTCCGCAAAATTTTTTTGGACCCTTTTTATATCCGAACTATAAAGGTTTCATTTGTCTGGGGGACAAATGGCTTTTGTTGATATAAAAGCGATAAATGAATTTCGAAAAAACAGTTGCCATTCGTTTATTCTCCGCTTGTGCTAGTCTGTTCCAATAATTTTTTTTGAACCCTTTTCATAATCTAACTATGAAGCTTTCATTTGTCTGGGGGACATATGGGCTTTATTTACATAAAATAAATTAAACGCATTTCGGGAAAAGTTTATGCCATTCATTTTTACTTCATTTGTCCTAGATTGTTACGGAAAAATTGTCTTAGGATCCTTTCCATATCCGAACTATAAATCTTTAATTTGTTTGGAGGACAAATGGGATTTGTTTACATAAAAGAAATTAAACGAATTTCGAAAACACTTATGTCTTTCGTTTGTACTTCATATGTTCTTGGTTGTTCCGGATATTTTTTTCTTTGGACCCTTTTTATATCCGAACTATAAAGGTTTCATTTGTCTGGGGGACAAATGGGCTTTGTTTACATAAAAGAAATTAAACGAATTTCGGAAAAACGATCATGCCATTCATTTTTACTTCATTTGTTCTAGTCTGTTACGGAAAAATTGTCTTCGAATCCTTTCCATATCCGAACTATAAATCTTTAATTCGTTTGGAGGATAAATGGGATTTGTTTACATAAAAGAAATTAAACGAAATTCGAAAAAATGTTTACGTCATTCGTTTGTATTTCGTTTGTGCTAATGTATTCCGCAAAATGTTTCCTTCAACCCTTTTCATAAACTGGGCTTTCATTTGTTTAGGGGACAAATGGGCTCTGTTTGCATAAGAAAAATTAAACGGATTAAAAAAAAACGTTTTTACCATTCATTTGTACTTCATTCGTGTTAGTTTGTTTCGGAAACATTTTTCTTCAAATCCTTTACATATCCAAACTAAAAATTTTGATTTGTTTGGAGGACAAATGGGCTTTTTTGCAAAAAGAAATGAAACGAATTTTGAGAAAATCTTTTCGCCATTCGTTTGTACTTCGTTTGTGCTAATTTGTTCCGCAAAATGTTTCCATTGAACCCTTTTCATATTATATCTATAAGGCTTTCATTTGTTTGGTGGACAAATGGGCTTTATTTGCATAAAAAAAATTAAACGAATTTCGAAAAACTGTTATTCCATTCGATTGTACTTCTTTTTTCCTAATTTGTTCCTTAATAATTTTTCTTCGGACACATTTTATGTCCGAGCAATAAAACTTTTATTTGTCTGGGGGACAGGTGAGCTTTGTTTTCATAAAAGAAATTAAAAGAATATCGGAAACACGTTTAAGCCATTCGTTTATGATCTGTGCTAGTCTGTTCTGCAAAAATTTTTCCGTCAAGCCTTTTCATGCACTAACTATAAAGCTTTCATTTGTTTGGGGGACAAATGGGCTTAGTTTGCATAAAAGAAGTTAAACGAATTAAAAAAAATGTTTATGCCATTCTTTTGTACTTAATTTCTTCTAGTTTGTTTAAAAAATATTTTCTTCGGACCCTTTTCATAAACTTACTATAAAGCTTCCTTTTGTTTGGGGGACAAAAGGGCTTTGTTTGCATAAAAGAAATTAAACGAATTAAAAAAGACGTTTACGCCATTCGTTTGTGTTAGTCTGTCCTGCAAAATTTTTTTCAAGTCCAAACTATAAATGTTTCATTTGTTTGGGGGACATATTAACTTTGTTTGCATAAAAGAAATTAAATGAATTTCGAAAACCGTTTATGCCGCAGGTTTGTGCTTCGTTTGTGCTTGTTTGAACCGCAAAAGTTTTACTTTGGTCCGTTTATACTTTGGTCCGTTTTCATATTCGAACTATAAAACATTCATTTGTTTTGAGGACAAATGGGATTTGTTTGCATGAAAGAAATTAAAGGAAATTCGAAAATATGTTTACTCCATTCATTTGTACTTAATTTGGGATAGTTTGCACCGGGAAGATTTTCTTCGGATCCCTTTTATATCTGAACTATAATAGTTTGATTTGATTGAAGGACAAATGGGCTTTGTTTGCATAAAAATTTAAAGACTTTGGAAAAAACGTTTATGCCATTAGTTTATACTTTCTTCGTTCTAGTTTGTTCCTTAAAATTTTTTATTCGGATCCTTTTTTATATATCCGAACTATAAAGGTTTCAGTTGTCTGGGGGACAAATGGGCTTTGTTTACATAAAAGAAATTAAACGAATTTCGGAAGAACGTTTATGCCATTCATTTTTACTTCATTTGTTCTAGACTGTTACGGGAAAATTATCTTCTAATCCTTTCCATATCCGAACTATAAATCTTTAATTTGTTTGGAGGACAAATGGGATTTGTTTACATAAAAGAAATTAAACGAATTACGAAAAAATGTTTACGCAATTCGTTTGTGTTTCGTTTGTGCTAGTCTGTTCTGCAAAATTTTTCCTTTAACCTTTTTCATAATCTGACTGTAAAGTTTTCATCTGTTTGGGGGACAAATGGGCTTTGTTTACATAAAAGAAATTAAAATAATTTCGGAAGAACGTTTATGCCATTCATTTTTACTTCATTTGTTCTAGTCTGTTACGGAAAAATTGTCTTCGAATCCTTTCCATATCCGAACTATGAATCTTTAATTCGTTTGGAGGATAAATGGGATTTGTTTATATAAAAGAAATTAAACGAATTTCGAAAAAATGTTTATGTCATTCGTTTTTGCTAATGTATTCCCAAAAATTTTCCTCCAACCTTTTTCATAAACTGACTATAAAGCTTTCATTTGTTTAGGGGACAAATGGGCTTTGTTTGCATAAAAAAATTAAACTGATTTAAAAATAAAAACGTTTTTGCCATTCATTTGTACTTCATTCGTGCTAGTTTGTTTCGGAAACATTTTTCTTCAAATCCTTTACATATTCGAACTAAAAAGTTTTCATTTGTTTGTAGGACAAATGGGTCTTTTGCAAAAAGAAATTAAACGAATTTCGAAAAAATATTTTCGCCATTCGTTTGTGCTAGTTTGTTCCGCAAAATTTTTCCTTTGAACACTTTTCATATTATAACTATAAGGCTTTTATTTGCTTGGTAGACAGATGGGCTTTATTTGCATAAAAAAATTAAGCGGATTTCGAAAAATTGTTATCCCATTCGAGTGTACTTATTTTTTTCTAATTTGTTCCTTAAACATTTTTCTTCGGGCCCTTTTTATGTCCGAGGAATAAAACTTTCATTCGTCTTGAGGACAAATGGGCTTTGTTTTCATAAAAGAAATCAAACGAATTAAAAAAATGTTTACGCCATACGTTTGTGTTGCGTTTGTGCTAGTCTGTTCTGCAAAACTTTTTCTTCAGACCCTTTTTATGTCCGAACTATAAATGTTTCTTTTTTCTTCAACACTTTTCATGCACTAACTGTAAAGCTTTCATTTGTTTGGGGGACAAATGGGCTTTGTTTGCATAAAAGAAATTAAACGAATTAAGAAAAAACGTTTATGCCATTCTTTTGTACTTAATTTGTATGCATGTTTGTGCCGAAAGAACTTTCGTTTGTGCTTCTTTTGTTTTCGATTTATATACGATGTCTTTATAGGGACTAACTTCACGCTCAGGCATTGTTAACAAGAGAATTTACATCAATTCCCGAAGAATTTTTATTCCAATCGTTTGTACTTGTATTCATTTGGATACGTTTGTGCTGTTTGTACCGCAAAAGTTTTCCTTTGGATCCTGTTCATATTCGAACTATAAAACTTTCATTTGTCTGGTAGATAAATGGGCTTCATTTATATAAAAGAAATTCAATGAATTAAGAAATTATGACAATCGTTTGTCCTTCGTTTTTTCTAGTTTGTTCCTTAAAATATTTCTTCGGGCCCTTTTTATATCCGAGCTCTAAAACTAATTTGTATGGAAGCAAATAGGCTTTGTTTATATAAAAGAAATTAAACGAATTTCGGAAAAGCGTTTATGCCATTTTTTTGTTCTAGTTTGTTCCGCAAAATTTTTTCTTTGAACCCTTTTCATAAACGAACTATAAAGTTTTCATTTGTTTGGAGGATAAATGGGATTTGTTTCCAAGAAAGGAATTAAAAAAATTCGAAAATATGTTTACTCCATTCGTTTGTACTTCATTTGGGCTAGTTTGTACTGGAAAATTTTTTCTTCGGATCCTTTGTATATCCGAACTATAATGGTTTTATTTTGATTGAAGGACAAATGGGCTTTGTTTGCATAAAAGAAATGAAAGAATTTCGAAAAAACGTTTATTCCATTAGTTAGTACTTTCTTTGTTCTGGTTTGTTCCTTAAAATTTTTCTTCGGATCCTTTTTTTTATATCCGAACTATAAAACTTTCATTTGTCTGGGGGACAAGTGGACTTTGTTTACATCAAAGAAATTAACGAATTTTGGAAAAACGTTTATGCCATTCATTTTTACTTCATTTGTTATAGCTTGTTGTGGAAAAATTGTCTTTGTTCCTTTCCATATCCGAACTGTAGAACTTTAATTTATTTAGAGGACAAATTGGATTTGTTTGCATAAAAGAAATTAAACGAATTTCGAAAAAATTGTTTACGCCAGTCGTTTGTGTTTCGTTTGTGCTAGTTTGTTCTGCAAAAATAATCCTTCAACCCTTTACATGTCCGAACTAAAAAGTTTTCATTTGTTTGGAGGACGACACATGGGCTTTTTTGCATAAAAGAATTTAAACGAATTTCGAAAATATATTTACGCCATTCGTTTGTACTTCGTTTGTACTAGTTTGTTCCGAAAATTTTTTCCTTTGAATTCTTTTCATATCATAACTATAAAGCATTCATTTGTTTGGTGGACAAATGGACTTTACTTGCATAAAAGAAATTAAACGAATTTCGAAAAACTATCCCATTCGTTTGTACATCTATTTTTCTAATTTGTTCCTAAAAATTTTTCTTCGGACACTTTTTATGACCGAGCAATAAAACTTTCATTTGTCTGGGGGACAAATGGGCTTTCTTTTCCTAAAAGTAATTAAACGAATTACAAAAAACATTCGTTTGTGTTTCGTTTGAACTAGTCTGTTCTCCAAAACTTTTTCTTCAGACCCTTTTCATGTCCGAATTATAAAAGTTTCATTTGTTTGGAGGACAAATTGACTCTGCTAGTATAAAAGAAACTTAATCAATTTCGAAAAAAGTTTATGCCGCAGGTTGGTGCTTCGTTTGTGCTTGTTTGTACCGCAAAAGTTTTACTTTGGACCCTTTTATATTCGAATAATAAAACTTTCATTTGTCTGCGTGAAAAATGGGCTTTATTTATATAAAATTAATAAAACGAATTTCGGAAAAACGCTTATGCCATACGTTTGTACTTCGTTTGTTCTAGTTTGTTCCGATAAACATTTTTTGAACCCTTTTCATATTCTAACTAAATATTTTATTTGTTTGGGGAAGAAATGGACTTTGTTTGCATTAAAGTAATTAAACGAATTTCGAAAAAACTTTTATGTCATTCGTTTGTACTTCATATGCTCTTGGTTGTTCCGCAAAATTTTTTCTTTGAACCCTTTTTATATCCGAACTATAAAGGTTTCATTTGTCTGGGGGACAAATGGGCTTTGTTTAAATAACAGTGATAAACGAATTTCGAAAAAAACACTTATGCCATTAGTTCATACTCCGTTTGTGCTAGTCTGTTCCGATAATTTTTTTCTTCGAACCCTTTTCATAATCTAACTATGGAACGTTCATTTGTCTGGAGGACGAATGGGCTGTGTTTACATAAAATAAATTAAACGGATTTCGGAAAAAATTTATGCCATTCATCCTTTATTCATTTGTTCTAGTTTTTTGCGGAAAAATTGTCTTCGGATCCTTTCCATATCCGAACTATAAATCTTTAATTTGTTTGGAGGACAAATGGCATTTTTTTTACATAAAAGAAATTAAACGAATTTCGAAAATACATTTATGTCATTCATTTGTACTTCATATGTTTGTTCTTGGTTGTTCCGGAAAATTTTTTCTTTGGACCCTTTTTATATCCCAACTATAAAGGTTTCATTTGTCTGGGGGACATATGGGCTTTGTTTACATATATGAAATTAAACGAATTTCGGTAAAACGTTTATGCCATTCTATTTTACTTCATTTGTTCTAGTCTGTTACGGAAAAATTGTCTTCGAATCTTTTCCATATCCGAACTACAAATCTTTAATTTGTTTGGAGGCAGATGGGATTTGTTTACATGAAAGAAATTAAAAGAATTTCGAAAAAATGTTTACGTCATTCGTTTGTATTTCGTTTGTGCTAATCTGTTCTGCAAAATTTTTCCTTCAACCCATTTCAGAAACTGACTATAAAGCTTTCATTTGTTTAGGGGACAAATGGGTTTTGTTTCCATAAAAGAAATTAAACGGATTTCAATAGAAGGTTTTGCCATTCATTTTGTACTTCATTTGTTCTAGTTTGTTTCGGAAACATTTTTCTTCAAATCCTTTACATATTCGAACTGAAAAGTTTTCATTTGATGGACAAATGGGCTTTATTTGCATAAAAAAAATTAAACGAATTTCGAAAAACTGTTATCCCATTCGATTGTACTTCTTTTTTTTTAACTTGTTACTAAAAAATTTTTCTTCGGATCCTCTTTATGTCCGTGCAATAAAACTTTGATTTGTCTGGGGGATAAATGGGCTTTGTTTTCATAAAAGATATTAAAAGAATATCAGAAACACGTTAAAGCCATTTGTTTATTATTCGTTTGTGCTTGTCTGTTCTGCAAAAATTTTTCCGTTAACCCTTTTCATGTACTAACTATAAAGCTTTCATTTGTTTGGGGGACAAATGGTCTTTGTATAAAAGAAATTAAACGAATTTCTGAAAAACGTTTATGCCATTTTTGTACTTAATTTGTTCTAGTTTGTTTAAAAAATATTTTCTTCAGACCCTTTTCTTGAACTTACTCTAAAGCTTCTATTTGTTTGGGGGACAAAAGGGCTTTGTTTGCGTAAAAGAAATTAAACGAATTAAAAAAACATTTACGCCATTCGTTGTGTTTCGTTTGTGTTAGTCTGTTCAGCAAATTTTTTTTCAGACACTTTTCAAGTCCGAACTATAAGTGTTGCATTTGTTTGGGGGACAAATTAACTCTGTTCGCATAAAAGAAATTAAATGAATTTCGAAAAACCTTTATGCTGCAGGTTTGTGTTTTCTTTGTGCTTGTTTATACCGCAAAAGTTTTAGTTTGGACACTTTTCATATTCGAACTGTAAAACTTTCATTTATTTGGAGGACAAATGGGATTTGTTTGCGTGAAAGAAATTAAAGGAAATTCTAAAATATGTTTACTCCATTCCTTTGTACTGCATTTGGGCTAGTTTGTAACGGAAATTTTTTTCTTCGGATCCTTTTTATATCCGAACTATAATAGTTTGATTTGATTGATAGACAAATGGGCTTTGTTTGCATAAAAAAATTAAAGAATTTTGAAAAAACATTTATGCCATTTGTCCTATGTTTTCCAATTCCTTCTAATTCCTTTCCAATATCTCTCCAATTTTTTATTCGGATCCTTTTTTATATCCGAACTATAAAACTCTCATTTGTCTAGGTGAAAAATGGGCTTTGTTTATATAATATAAATAAAACGAATTTAGAAAAAACGTTTATGGCATACATTTACACTTCCTTTGTTCTAGTTTGTTGCGATAAACCTTTTCTTTGAACCCTTTTCATATTCTGACTATAAAGATTTTATTTGTTTGGGGAAATATTGGACTTTGTTTGCATGAAAGAAATTAAACGAATTTCGAAAAAACTTTTATGTCATTTTTTTGTACCATGTGTCGAAAAATTCTTTTATGGACCCTTTTTGTATCCGAACTATAAAGGTTTGTTCCCCAGACAAATGGGCTTTGAAAAATAAATAAAAGCGATAAACGAATTTCGAAAAAGCACTTATGCCATTCGTTTATACTCCGTTAGTGCAAGTCTGTTCCGATAAATTTTTTCTTTGAACTTTTTTCATGTTCTAACTATAAAACTTTCATTTGTCTGGGGGACATATGGGCTTTGTTTACATAAAGGAAATTAAACGAAATCCAAAAAAACGTTTATGCCATTTTTGTACTTAATATGTTCTAGTTTGTTTAAAAAATATTTTCTCTTCGGACCCTTTTAATAAACTTACTATAAAGCTTTCATTTGTTTGGGGGACATATGGGCTTTGATTACATAAAAGAAATTAAACGAATTTTGGAAAAACATTTATGCCATTCATTTTTACTTCATTTGTTATAGTTTGTTACGGAAAATTGTCTTCGGATCCTGTCCATAACCGAACTATAAATCTTTAATTTGTTTGGAGGACAAATAGGATTTGTTTACATAAAAGAAATTAAAGGAATTTCGAAAATATGTTTATTCCATTTATTTGTACTTAATTTGGGCTAGTTTGTACCGGAAAGTTTTTCTTCGGATCCTTTTTATATCCGAGCTATAATAGTTTGATTTGATTGAAGGACAAATGGGCTTTTTTTGCATAAAAATTTAAAGACTTTGGAAAAAACTTTTATGCTATTAGTTTGTATTTCCTTTGTTCTAGTTTGTTCCTTAAAATTTTTTATTCGGATCCTTTTTTATATCCGAGCTATAAAGGTTTCATTTGTCTGGGGGACAAATGGACTTTGTTTACATAAAAGAAATTAAACGATTTTCGGAAAAACGTTTATGCCATTCATTTTTACTTTATTTGTTCTGGTTTGCTGCTGAAAAATTGTCTTCAGATACTTTTCTTTTCCGAACTATAAATCTTTAATTTGTTTGGAGGACAAATGGGATTTCTTTACATAAAAGAAATTAAACGAATTTCGAAAAACTGTTTACGCCATTCGTTTGTGCTAGTCTGTTCTGCAAAATTTTTCCTTCGACCCTTTTCATTAACTGACTATAAAGCTTTCATTTGTTTGGGGGACAAATGAGCTCTGTTTGCATAAAGAAATTAAACGAATTTCAAAAAAACGTTTTTGCCATTCATTTGTACTTCATTTGTGCTAGTTTGCTTCGGAAACATTTTTCTTCAAACCGCTTACATATCTGAACTAGAAAGTTTTCATTTGTTTGAGGACAAATGGGCTTTATTTGCATAAAATTAATTAAACGAATTTCGGAAAACTGTCATCTCACTCGTTTGTACTTCGTTTTTACTAATTTGTTCCTTAAAATTTTTTCTTCGGATCGATTTTATGCCTGAGCAATAAAGGGGGGGGGGCGGACAAATGGGCTTTGTTTTCAGAAAAGAAATTGATAGAATATCGCAAAAACGTTTAAGCTCTTTGTTTGCGTTTCGTTTGTGCTAGTGTGTTCTGCAAAACGAATTTCGAAAAACTTTTATGCTATTCGTTTGTACGCCCTTCATGTGTGTTAGGTTGTTCCGGAAATTTTTTTCTTTGGACGCTTTTTATATCCGAACTGTAAAGGTTTTATTTGTTTGTGGGACAATTTGTCTCTGTTTGCATAAAAGAAGTTAAGAAATATTTGCGCTTATGCCATGCGTTTGTACTTCGTTTGTGCCTGTTAGTATCGCAAAAAATTTAACTTGCGCTCTTTTCCTTTTCGATTTATAGCATTTGCTTTTATTTACTTCCGTGAAGTTGTCGTCTTCTATGGAAAATACAAACATCAAAAACTAGTGGAAAAGTTTTTGCTTGTTTGTGCAGAAAAAAATTTCGTTTGCGCTTCTTTTGTTTTCGATTTATATACGATGCTTTTTTGAAGGCTAACTTCACGATCAGGCATTGTTAACTTAAGAGAAATTACATCAATTCCCAAAGAACGTTTATGCCATTCGTTTGTACTTGTATTCATGTGGAAACGTTTGTGCTGTTTGTACCGCAAAAGTTTTTTTTTTGGATCCTTTTCATATTCGACCTTTAAAACTTTTATTTGTCTGGGGGATAAATGGGCTTTGTTTATATAAAAGAAATTCAACGAATTTCGAATAAAAAAATATGATATTAGTTTGTCTATCTTTTGTGCTATTCTGTTCCGCAAAATTTTTTTTTTGTACCTGTTTCATATTGTAACTATAAAGTTCTCATTTGCTTGGGGGACAAGTGGGCTTTGTTTACATAAAAGAAATTAAACGAATTTCGGAAAAACATTTATTCAATACTTTTGTACTTCATTTGTGCTAGTTTGTTCCGGAAATTTTTTTCTTCAGACCCTTTTCATATCCGAACAAGTACTTTTCATTTGTTTGGAGGACGAATTGGCTTTGTTTGCATAAAAGAAATGAATCGAATTTCGAAAAAATATTTACGTCTTTCCTTTGTACTTCGTTTGTGCTAGTCTGTTTCGCAGAACTTTTCCTTTGAACACTTTTCATTTTCTAATTATAAAGCTTTCATTTGTTTTTGTGACAAATGGGCTTTGTTTGCATAAAAGAAATTCAACGAATTTCGAAAAGATATTTATGCCATTCATTTGTACTTCATTTGTGCTAGTTTGTTTCGGAAACATTTTTCTTCAAACCCTTCACATATCCGAACTAAAAATTTTTCATTTGTTTGGAGGACAAATGGGCTGTTTTGTATAAAAGAAATTAAACGAATTTCGAAAAAATATTTATGCTATTCGTTTGTGCTAGTTTGTTCCGCAAAATTTTTCCTTTGAACCCTTTTCATATTATAACTCTAAAGTTTTCATTTGTTTGGTGGACAAATGGGCTTTATTTGCATAAAATAAATCAAACGAATTTCGAAAAACTGTTATTCCATTCGTTTGTACTTCGTTTTTTCTAGTATTCTCCTTCAAATTTTTCTTCGGACACTTTTTGTATCCGAGCTATAAAACTCTCATTTGTCTGGGGGACAAATGGGCTTTGTTTTCAGAAAAGAAATTAAAAGAATATCGGAAAACTTTTAAGCTCTTCCTTTGTATTTCGTTTGAGCTACTGTGTTCTGCAAAACGAATTACGAAAAATTGTATGTTATTCGTTTGTACGTACTTCGTTATTCGTTTGTACTTCATATGTTCTAGGTTGTTCCGGAAAATTTTTCTTTGGACGCTTTTTATATCCAAACTATAAAGCTTTCATTTGTTTGTGGGACAATTTGTCTCTGCATAAAAGAATTTTAGAAATATTTGCGCTTATGCCATGCGTTTCTACTTCGTTTTTGCTAGTCTGTTCCGCAAAATTTTTTCTTTGAACACTTTTCATATTCTAATTATAAAGCTTTCATTTCTTTGGGGAACAAATGAGCTTTGTGTGCTTAAAAGACATTCAACGAATTTCGAAAAGATATTTATGCCATTTGTTTGTACTTCGTTTTTTCTAGTATGCTCCTTCAAATTTTTTCTTCGAACACTTTTTATATCCGAGCTATAAAACTTTCATTTGTCTGGGGGACAAATGAGCATTGTTTACATAAAAGAAATTAAGCGAATTTCGGAAAAACCTTTACGTCTTTCGTTTGTACTTCCTTTGTGATAGTCTGTTCCGCAAAATTTTTTCTTTGAACAATTTTCATATTCTATTTATAAAACTTTCATTTGTTTGGGGGGACATATGGGCTTTGTTTTCATAAAAGAAATGCAACAAATGCGCTTTGGTTACATAAAAGCAATTAAACGAAAGTAGTATATATATGTACGTCCGAGCACACATATACTTTTCACACTAAAAACATGATATTATAGCTTATTTTTATCTTTTTTATATAAAAAAAAAGGTCTCGATCCATTTTAATATTAAAAACATGATTTTATAGCTAAAAAAGGCCTTTTTTACATTTAAACCAAATTTTAACAGAATGCGTGAAAAAAGAGGACCTGAATGGAAGTCCTCTAAATATATTAAAAATGAATACCTAGTTAAAAAGCTAGACTATTAAAATACATGCGTGCCAAATGAACTTTATGGGGGGGACCGTTAGTCCCCCCTTCTTCAACTCTATTGTTTTTCAGGATATCAAATGGATAAAAAAATTATGAACTAAACAAAATTAAAAAAGAATTATAAAAACCCTCTAATATATTAAAAAAATGAAATCAAAACATATGATGATTAAGCTTTCTCTAATTCATCATCACCCGAATACTTAAATATACCAACTCTTAGCGATAATAAAACGACTTTGATATGTTTATTAGTTTGAGTCGAAAGGAGGAAATGTGTTCAACCTTTACTTTGATTACGCTCTATGACGTCAGCGTTACGAATGAAGAGAAAATAATATGTTGGAGATTTATATTAATAGATGGCACCACTAAACAGACATATATATGTCTCTCATATTAAGTATTATTAACACATTATTTAATTCACTCATCTGTATAGCTTGTACTTTTTTCCAATAAACATTAAAAAAGTGATCAGGCAATAGATCAAATTTGTATTTAATCAAATAACAAAAATCTAATTTATGCATAAATTCTTCTATAAAATTTTCACTAAATGTTTGATGTCTAGTTATATACAACCAATTTAAATCATCTTTTAATTCTCTCATGGTATCTTCTGTAAGATTTTGAAACATTGATACTTTATATAAATCTAAATTATCAGAAAATTTTATGATAAATTCGTTACTTAAAGTTTGATAATGAGAAATGTTTTCCCAATCTACTTTATCTTTACATTTTTCTATAAAATCTTCTGATAATTTTTGATATCTAGAAATTTTAGACCAATCATCAGGTTGAGCAAATTCTTCAATAACAGATTCAGACAGTGTTGAATATTGTAAAACTAAATCCCAATTTACATGATCTTTCAGATTTCTAATTACATCTTCAGATAAATTATTTCTGGAAAATGCATTCCAATCAATATCCATTTATTAGTGAAGAAATTTTATAGGGACAATATGCATATAAGGTTTTAAATTGTTTGAATCACCCTCAGGTAATATCGATAATGTAATAATATCGTTGCGTTTTCCATAAGTAAAACAAGTTACTGTATCTCTATAGCTCATTCCTACACTTAAAATTTCCTTACCATTGATTTCTAGTGATATCAGTGGATCTAGAGTTTTACCATATGTATATATACTTTCTATTGTATCATATTTAACTATATATATAGAAATTTTCATATACATATCTATAGTTAAACGCATCTCTTGATCTAGTAATTTAGAACTCATCATGTTGAAATTTACTTTTTTAAATCCCCCCTTTGTATAAGTATGAAAATCATCTTCTATGGTAATCCAGATATCTCTATTGTCTAAATATATTTTATTGACAGCATCTTTATCATTTTCAGGTTCTGAAACATTCGTAATTATTTTATTTTTTGCATCAAATTTATCATTCATTAATATTAACGAATTTTTTTCAAAATATCTTTTATTCACAACATTTTTATCATCTTTGGGATCTGCAACATTTCCTATTCTTTTCCTTTTGCATCAAAAGCTTTTCCTTCTAAAGAATGTAAAGTTGTATCATTTATTTCTTTTATTCTCTTGCCTGTTTCTTCAGTAAAGGTTAAAAAACCCTCATCATATTTAGTTTCTATAAGATCTCTCAATTCAAAATGAATATTCTCTATTTTATTCAAAACGAAACTTTTAGTGGTTAAATCTAAATCATCTATAGGATTTTCACAATTTTTTAAAATTCTATTTTCCATATCATAATTTCCATCAGCCATTAATTTAAAACCTATACCTGGAGGTCCAATAGGCCCTTCTTTCATTTGATCATCATAAGGTGGATAATAAGCACTCATTTATTATAATATTAATTTTACTATTTTAAACTCTTAACCATTGTTATAGTTTTATTTTTCAAATTTATAAAACATCTCTTTCTTTCTTTAAAAATAAAATAAAACTTATAGTCCTTTTGAGTGTTCGTTAATCTCTCCCAATATAATTTAATTGCATCTTTTATTTGCTTTATAAACTTGTGTTTCCGTTCTTTTTCTAATTTGTTCATTTATATAATATTAATTTTTTTACTGCAGCTAATTTTATTTTTTACTGAAGTAATTCTTTTTTTACTTATTTTAAATGATAAAAATTAAAGATTACACGGAACCAGATGAGTTACCTGATCCTAATCAACATCCTTTGTTACCTAAACATCCATTTAGATTGCTTATAACAGGACCTTCAGGTTCAGGTAAAACAAATTTGCTGTTAAATTTGATTTATGATTTTTTAAATTTTGATGCACTATATATATGTGCAAAAGATTTATACGAACCTAAATATTCAAAATTACAAGAAATATATACATTGTTTGAAGATATAGAAAGCGAAGATATTTTGAAATGTAAGAAGAATAAGAAAACATTATTAGAATTATATGATAAATACAAAAAAGAAGTATTCTTTTCTTCAGATGATTTTATTACTGTAGATGATTTAAATCCTACATTAAAGAATTTAGTTATTTTCGATGATTGTGTGACTGAGAAAGATCAAAAAACCATTCAAGAATTATTTATCAGAGGTAGAAAGAAAAACGCATCCATTATTTATTTATCTCAGTCATATTATTCAACACCTATCAATATAAGAAAGAACTGTAATTACTTTACATTTTTCAATCTACTACCAAAAGAAATTCAACAGATTATAAGAGAGATAGATGGTAAATTAAGTACTGAAGAATTCAAACAAATATATAATAAAAGTGTTCAAGAAGAATACGATTTTTTAATGTTAGATTTAGTGAATCCAAAAATAAGATACAGGAAAAATTTGATCCTATATAAATGGAAGTATATTTAGAAAAAAGATTGTATGTTTACAGAAAGAGTAGAAATTTGTATCAAAAGATAAGTATTTCATTATCAGTAAGTAAGGTTATTCTAAGTGGAACGAGTTTATCAGCAATAGCCTTTCTACCGCTTGCTTTTTAAAGTTTATCAGTTGGAATAGTAGAAGCTATTGATCTAGCGTTAAAAATAGCAGAATGAAAGGAAGAATATAGACATTGTTACAATTTTTATAAAGAACTCATTAATTCGTTTAAAGCTAAGGATATGACAGAAGAAGAAATTTATATGCGTGAAAAGGACTTCATAAAAAGTTTAAAATTTAATCCAGTTGAAAAATATGTAAAACAAATGCAATTGAATGGATATAAATTTATTCATCCTAAATAAATGAAAGGTGGTGATATTGTTGAATGGTTACAAGATAAAATAAATCCTCCAGAAATGCATTTACCAGGATATCAATATTGTGGTCCATTTACAAAATTAGAAAAAAGATTAAAAAGAGGTGATTCTGGAAGAAATAAAGTTGATAAAGCATGTAAAAAACATGATATTTCTTATAGTAAAACAAAAGATACAAAACAGAGACATGTTGCTGATCAAGAATTAATAGATGATTTAAATGCAATACAAGATCCAACATTTCGAGAAAGATTAGATAGAGGAATCATTAAACCTATTGTTAAAGCTAAAAAAACTTTTGGGTTAGGTCTTTCTATATATTGTGTCAAGTGTAAAGATAAAACCCAAACTAAAAATTATCATGAAACTACTTCTAAAAATAATAAACCAGTTGGTAAAGATATCTGTACTATTTGTGGAAGTAAAAATAATACTTTTTTAGGAATTTAAAAGAGGTCTATTATAATCCAGAAACAGGTTATTGTGGAATTAATGAATTGAAAAGAAAAACAGGGTTACCTAATGTTGAAGAATTTTTACATGAACAAGATGTATATACTAGATATAAACCTGTCATTCGTAAATTTAAAAGAAGGAGAGTTTTTGTTCCAAACAGTAGTAATCAATTTGACGCTGATTTGTTATTTATAAAAAATTATAGCAAATATAATGATGGAACTAATTATTTATTAACAGTTATAGATGCTTTTAATAAATATGCTTGGGCTTTACCTATGAAAAGAAAAACATCTGAGGAAGTCGTACAAGGTTTCAAACAAGTTTTTAAAGAAAGAAAGCCAAAATTCATTTTGACAGATGAAGGTACTGAATTTACAGGAAAAGTTACATAAAAATTATTCAAAGATAATAATATACATTGGTTTACGACTTATAATAAAGAAATAAAATCTGCAATAGCTGAGAGATTTAATAGAAGTATAAGAGAAAAAATTATAAAATATATGCATGCTAATAATACTAAAAGATATATTGATGTATTACCTAAATTACTTAAAAATTATAACAATTCGTATCATAGATCAATAAAAATGACACCTGTTGAAGCCAGTAAGGAAGAAAACGAATCTCAAGTTTATAAAAATTTATATAAAGAAAAAGTAATTAGAAAACCGAAATTTAAGATAGGGGATAGAGTTAGAATATAAACAATTAAAAAAAAATTCATGAAAGTAGATGATTCTACATTTACAGAAGAAATATTTGTAGTTTCTGAAACAATAGAGGGAGATCCCTATACTTATAAAGTGAAAGATTTAAATGGAGAAGAAATTTATGAATATGAAATGGTAAAATATAATAAAAAAGATGATGTATATAAAATTGAAAAAATCATAAAAAAGAAAGGAAATAAATATTTTGTAAAATGGTTAGGATATCCAGATGAATTTAATAGTTGGACATCTGAATTAGTTCATATATAAATGAATGTTAACTTTTTTGATGAAGATAATAAGCATAATTTAGAGACGAAATTAATCTATGATTCAGAAGAAGAAGAATATTTTTATGTTATCGATTACGAAAGTTTAAAACAAAGATATAATAGTAGAGTTTGTTATTTTAATCGATTAAAAATGAGATATAATATTTCTCAAGAAGTTGAGGATATGTTTTTAAAATTTTTAGATTTTATGTATTATGAGAAATCAATTAACTATTACTATTTTATGAAAAAGATTTGTGATATTTTTAATATTGAAAATAAAATAAAGGTCCAAAGACTTTGTTCTAAAGTCAAAACGAAATATGAAAAAATATGGAATGATTTCTTACAAAGTATTTCAAGAAATGTTTCCTAATAAATGGAGCTTACAAAAAAGTGTATACACTGTTTGACTATGAAATCAGTAAATGAGTTTTACATATATCATAGATATGGAAAAATTAATTTCCAAAGTCATTGTAAATGTTGTGATTCCATAATTAAATATAAAAAATTTAAATGTGAATGTGGTATGCAATATACCTATACACACAAAAAGAGACATTTAAAAAGCAGTAAGCATGGAAAAAGTATTTCAAAAAATGTTTCCTAATAAATGGAGCTTGCCTTAAAGTCAAAGACTATTAATGAACTTAGAAAAGGAGTAAAATTATTGAATATTAAACAACCTAAAGGCTGTAAGAAGGATGATATAATTAGATTATTAATTAAATATATCAGAAAAACAGGTGAATATAAACCTGTTTTAGTAGATTTATTAAATCTAGATTTGTCAACATACTTAGATAAAAAGAAAAAATATTTATTGAAAAACCTGAAAAACGTAATAAAATGAAGAAAATTTTTGATTCTTTTAGTTTAATATTTGATAAAAATAGTAATGATTTTAAATCTGTAATTTTCTTTCTTGAAAAAAAGTTACCAGAAGAAAATCTTGAAAAGTTATTCACAGAAGATAGAAAATGTCGTATATGCGGTAAATATTACGAAGATGAAGAAAAACATATAAAGAAAGACTTAATGATTAAAAGATCAAAACAAAAGAGAAAATGTATTATTTGCGGCATATACTATAAAATTTGGAAATCACATATCAAGTCGAAAACATAAAAAAGCATTATTAAATGATGAAGGTAATGTAGAAATTAAGGAATATGAAACTGCTTATAAATCTAGATTAAGATCATATAGAATTAATAATTGTAATAATATTAAAATCCCTCTAGAATTTTTAAAAGAGAAAAGAAAGGTTGTAATAGGAAAAATAAAGGATATTTTGAAAGAATTTAATGGTATAAAGGTAAATTTTAAATTGTTTTGTTTGTATAAATTGAATGAAGAAATTCAAGAATTTACATTCAAAACTGAGAATCAAATTATATTAAAATCTAATGATTTACATACTTTTTAACACTTTACAACAAAGTTGAAAAGTGTTTATGACTTTGTTCATTCTGTCTGTCTGTCTGTCTGTCTGTCTGTCCGTTAGCACGATAACTGCCGTAAAAATGACTTAATCAAAATGAAATTTTAGTATGTTGTTCAGACGGTCTGTAGGACCTATGGGAATATAAATGAATAATATCACACAATTAGTTTTGGATTGAACCCGGGTTGAAAAAATGAAATATATTGAGCCCTATGGGACCTAATTTTTCTAACATTTTTTAAGCGGATTTAAAATTCACAAATTGCTTCGAAAATTTTAGGTAATATTCAAATTGTTTCGTAAAATATATAAAAAAAAATTCAGCTAAATATATTCAGTAGTTTTTTAAATAAAAATTAAAATAATAATTACACATCTTATATGAAACGATCACGTGACCATGATATGAAACAATCACATGACCCACTTCAAAATGAGATATAGCATCCATCTTGTTTCAAATTCGTGATTTTTTAAAGTTCTTTTTAATTCATATTGAGTGTTGTATCCATCCTAAAACTACTTTATTTCTGCTTAAATTCTGTGCATCTACATACTAAAACAACACAATGACAATATATTTGAGTTTAAATGCTCATTCAAATTTGATTATTTCTACAATTAAGCCTATTTTTCACCTATGTAAAATGTAAACAGCAAAATATGTAGAATGAGTTGTATTAGATTTACTGTATTTCTTTAACACAAAATAATTCAGTCCATGGAGTCTGCATGGCTGATATGAATGAAATATTAATTGATTTTATAAACAGAAGGACGATATTTTTCGATGAAGTTTTAAGCATAAAGTTTATGAATTGTAGCTCCATGGTCTTAATTTTTAAATAAAATAAATTATTATAGTATTGTGATGAATGAAATGGAGAAAGTTATGAATGAAATCCTGCTTTTATAGCGAGATCCAGACGTGTTATTTTTTCTATGACGTCATTTGAATTAATTTCAGTTGTTTTCGATGAAGTTTTCAAATATAATAAATTATCGTAGTATTATGATAGATTTAAAAATATTACCGTGGAATGTATTGCATTTTAGAGATATTTAAACCACGCAATTTATATTTCAATGCCGTCTTTTGAATGAAGTTCATTTTTTTCAATGAAGGTTTAAGTTTTCAAATATAATAAATCAATGTAGTATCGTGATAAGTTTTAAAATATTACCGAGGAATGTATTGCATTTTCGACTTTTTTAAATAAAATTGCATTGAAGTTGGAAAGTGTTTCATAATCAATGCTTTAAGCATGATTGATCTTTCTTGTTATGATTATGTTATTGACAACTTAATAAATGAATCTGATGAATTTATATCAAAAGGATCTGGTTGGAGTCTTGAAGAAATTAAATTTTTGGAATTGAGAATAAATAAGTATCAACCCTTGAGAGGATCAAATTATATTGATTTACCTGAAAACATTAAATCTAAACAAGCTATAATAAATGTAAAAAATAAAGATAATAAATGTTTTATGTGGTCTATATTATCAGCAATTCATCCTGTGAAAGGCCCAGACCATGCAGCCAACCCAGGGGTTTACGGCAGTTAAATGCATGGCCGAGCAATTCATCCTGTAAAAAAAAAAATCCTCAAAGAGTGTCAAAATATGAACAATATAAAGATGAATTAAATTTTAAAGGTATTGATTTTCCTGTTTCATTAGACAATATTAAGCAATTCATCCTGTAAAAAAAATCCTCAAAGAGTGTCAAAATATGAACAATATAAAGATGAATTAAATTTTAAAGGTATTGATTTTCCTGTTTCATTAGACAATATTAAGAAATTTGAAAAACTAAATAATATATTTGTAAATGTTTATAGTTATGATGGTTCAATTTATCCACTTAGAATAACTAACAATAAATTAGAAAAACATGTAAACTTGTTTTATATGAAAGATGAAAAAAATGATCATTATTGTTGGATTAAAAATATGAATAGTTTGATCAGATCACAAATTAATAATCATCGTATATTTTTATGTGATAGATGTTTAAATCATTTTTATTCTGAGGAAAGATTAAAGATACATGAGGAATACTGTAAAGAAAAAGAAGCTGTCACAATTAATATGCCTAAAAAAGATGAAGTTATTCAATTTAAAAATCATGAAAGAAAAATGAGAGTACCATATACTATATATGCTGATTTTGAATCTCTCTTACCTAAAATTGATACATGTGAGCAAGATCAAACTAAATCATATACTGTGAAATATCAAAAACATGTAGCAGATGCATTTTGTTATTATATCAAATATGAAAAGGAATACTTTAAACCTCCTGTTGTTTATAGAGGACCTGATACAATCAAAAAGTTTGTATCTATGTTAAAAGAGGATACTCTTAAAATTGAAAAATTTATAGAAGAAAAAACTGAAAAATATGAAAGTATCAAATCAATGATAGCGTTCGATGAAAATCATTATAAAAGAACTAATATTTGTCATATATGTGAAAAACAAATCTTAAAGGATGAAAAAGTAATTGATCATTGTCATATAACTGGAAAATATAGGGGTCCTGCTCATAATGTTTGTAATTTAAATTATCAAATTCCAAAATTTATTCCAGTAAAAATCCATAATTTAACAGGTTATGATTCTCATTTGTTTATAAAAGAACTTGAATTTGATCAATCAAAAATAGATGCTATACCTAATACTGAAGAAAAATATATATCTTTCAGCAAAAAAATAGGAGGTATGAAATTGAGATTTATTGATTCATTTAAATTTATGTCTTGCAGTTTAGATAATTTATCAAAAAACTTGAGACCAGAGAATGAAATAAATAGATATCCTCCAAAAATACGAAAAATGAAATATATTAAATACTTAAAATCAAAATTTAGAGAGACATCATTACATTTTCCTGATGATAAATTAGATCTCATTACAAGAAAAGGTGTATATCCCTATGATTATATGGATTTTAGAGATAAATACAAGGAAACAGAATTACCTTCAAAAGATAAATTTTATAATAAATTGAATGAATGTAATATAACTGATGAAGAATATAAACATGCTCAACGTGTTTGGAAAGAATTTAATATAAAAAATTTAGGTGAATATACAGATTTATATGTTAAAACAGATGTACTAATTTTAACAGATGTATTTGAAAATTTTAGAGATGTTTGTTTAAAAACTTATAAATTAGATCCAGATTGGTATTTTATTGCTCCTGGTTTATCTTGGGATGCAATGTTAAAAATAACAAATGTTAAATTAGATTTATTAAATAATTATGATATGATTCTCATGATAGAAAAAGGTTTAAGAGGAGGTGTTTCACAATGTTGTAATACCCGGCCGTCCAAACGGTTATCTTACACCTTTCTGGTAGGTCGGACGGTCTGGGTCTCAACAACAACAATGATGTAATAGATATGGAGAAGCAAATGATAAATATATGAAAAATTATGATAATAGTAAAGAATCCAATTATTTAATGTATTTAGATGCTAATAATTTATATGGATGGGCTATAAGTCAATATTTGCCATATGGACAATTTAAATGGTGTAATCGTGATGAAATAAATTATGTTAAACGTGAAGTCCATAAAATAAAAGATGATTCAGAGAATGGATATATATTTGAAATCAGTTTAAGATATCCAAAAGAGTTACATGATTATCATTCAGATTTATCATTATGTCCTGAAAATAGAATTCCCGAAAATTCGAAACAAGGTAAGTTATTAACAACTTTATACGATAAAGAGAAATATGTAGTTCATTATAGAAGTTTAAAACAATATTTGAAAATGGGTTTAAAGGCTGTAAGAGTACATAGAGTATTACAATTTAAAGAATCGAATTGGTTGAAAAAATATATAGATTTAAACACTGAAATGAGAAAGAAAGCTGCTAATGATTTTGAGAAAGATTTTTATAAATTGATGAATAATTCAGTATTTGGAAAAACTATGGAAAATATAAGAAAACGAATCGATGTAAGATTATGTTGTAATTATGATCAAGTTAAAAAATTAATTGCTAAACCTAATTTCAAATGTAGAACTATTTTTGATGAAAATTTGGTAGCTGTTCACATGAAAAAAACAAAACTATATTTTAATAAACCGATTTATGTTGGAATGAGTATATTAGATTTATCTAAACATTTAATGTATGATTTTCATTATAATGTCATGAAACCGAGATATAAGGATAATATTAAGTTATTATATATGGATACAGATAGTTTTATATATGATATTAAAACAGATGACTTTTATGTAGATATGAAGTCTGTGATTGATTATTTCGATACATCTGATTATCAAGTAAATAATCCATATAATATACCTAGATGTAATAAAAAAGTATTAGGTAAAATGAAAGATGAAAATAGCGGTGTGATTATGGAAGAATTTGTAGGTTTAAGAAGTAAAATGTATGCAATAAGATTAGAAAAACAGAGTGTTGAAGAATATAATAATAATGAGGACCATAAAAATTTTGAGACTAAGAAGTCTAAAGGAACTAAGACTAGTACCGTTAAAAACAGAATATCATTTGAAGATTATAAAGACTGTTTATTAAATAAAAAAGATCAATATAGAACACAGAATTTAATTAGAAGTAAGAAACATGAATTGTATTCAATTCAAGTGAACAAGATAGCTTTATCAGCAAAAGATGATAAAAGATTTATATTAGAAGATGGTATGAATACTAGAGCTTTAGGACATTATAAAAATGTTTCTAAAAATAATTCTATATAAATGGATGAGTGTTTAGGTGATATTCGAGCTTTAAATTTTACAAATTCTGAAGAAATTTACTATTTGACTTATCTTTGTAAAGAATTGTATGATTTATATATAAAATATGAATTTGATCATACTGAAAAACTATTATCAGAAAGTTTTTAAAGGATGACAGAATTAATTGAAAAGGAAGAAAATGAAGATATTAAATTGAATGGATTAGGAGTTTTATATGTTATTTCAAAGAACTTATTCTATTATGATTAGCAGGGTATATTTATAAAAATGTTTACTAATAAATGGAAGAGTTCAATAGACTGAGTTATCCCAAAATGTTTAATTTAAATGATTTATATCCTGGGGAATATGATCTGATATCTTTGAAAAAAATTAAAAATAAATATTGGGGAGATACAGTAATCGTAAAGTTAGATGAAGAAAAAGAGTAAATATTAGCTTGCGAATAAACATGGAAAACTTTCTGTTGAATCAATAAATAAAATCAATAAAGGTAGATATATTTTTAAGTATTCAGGTATAATTGATGATAAATGCGAATATGAATTAGAGAAAGCTTAATCATCTCTAACATATGTTTTGATTTCATTTTTTTAATATATTAGAATATTTTTTATAATTCTTTTTTAATTTTGTTTAGATTTAGTTAAATATATGGGGGCCCTTTAAAAACAGACAGGGGCTACAGCTGTATCCTCTGAACCATATGTCTAGCTTTTTAACTAAAAGATTTTTAATATATTTAGAGCACTTCCATTCAGGTCCTCTTTTTTCACGCATTCTGTTAAAATTTAGTTTAAATGTAAAAAAGGCCTTTTTTAGCTATAAAAACATGTTTTTAATATTAAAATGGATCGAGACCTTTTTTTTTTATATAAAAAAGATAAAAATAAGCTATAATATCATGTTTTTAGTGTGAAAAGTATATGTGTGCTCGGACGTACATACATATACTACTAACGAATTTCGGAGAAACTTTTATACCATTCGTTTGTACTTCATTTGTTCTCGTTTGTTCCTCAAAAAAATTTTTTTGAACACGTTTCATATCCGAACTATAAAGTTTTCATTTGTTTGGAGGACAAATGGGCTTTGTTTGCATAACAGAAATTAAAGGATTTCGAGCAAATTTTTATGGCTTTCTTGTGTATTTAATTGTGCTAAATTTTTCCGGAAATATTTTTTCGAACCCTTTCCATGTTCGAACTACAAAGGTTTCATTTGGTTGGGGGACAAATGGCCCTTGTTTGCACAAAAGGTGTTAAACGAGCTTCGAAAAGCGTTTACGTCATTCGTTTCTTTTTATTTGTGCTTGTATGTTCCGGAAAAATAATTCTTCGGACAATTTTCATATCCAAACTATAAAGTTTTTGTATGTGGGGCACACGGTCTTTGCTTACATAAAATCGATTTAACGAATTTCGAAAATACGTTTGTGCCATTTGTTTGTATTTCATTTCTGCTTGTTTGTATTGTAAAAATTTTAATTTGCCCTCATTCCGTTTTCGATTTATACCACTTCCTTCTATTTACTTCCATAAAGTTGCCCACCCATGGCCAGCACATACTACAAAAACTAGTAAAAAATTCGTGCCTGCTTGTGCAGCAAACATTTTCGTTTGTGCTTCTTTCGTTTTCGATTTATAGACGTTTCTTTTCTGGAGGGCTAACTTCACGCTCAGGCATTGTTTACATGAGAGGAATTGCATCAATTCCCAATAAACGTTAATGCTATTCGTTTGAACTTCGTTTGTACTTGTTAGTTCTACAAAAACACTTTTCATATCCGGACTATAAAGTTTTCATTCGTTTGGGAAACTAATGTGCTGTGTTTGCGTAAAAGAAATTAAATGAATTTCGAAAAAACATTTATGCCATTCGTTTGTACTTAATTTGTGCTAGTTTGTTCCTAAAAATTTTTGTTCGGACCCTTTTTTATCTGAACTATAAAGGTTTCATTTGTCTGTGGGACAAATTGTCTTAACGAATTTCGAAAAAAAAAACCGCTTATGCCATTCTTTTGTACTTTGTGCTAGTCTGTTCTGATAAATTTTTTCTTTGAACTCTTTTCATATTTTAACTATAAAGCTTTTTTTTCTTTGGGGGACAAATGGGCTTTGTTTGCATAAAAGAAATTAAAGAATATCGAAAAAACGTTAATATCATTCGTTTGTACATCATTTGTGCTAGTTTGTTCCATAAATTTTACAAACCATTTTCATATCCGAACTATAAAGTTTTCATTTGTTTGAGGACAAATAAATTTTGTTTGCATAAAAGAAATTCAACGAATTTCGAAAAAAATGTTAATACCATTCGTTTGTATTTTATTTGTGCGAGATTATTCCGGAAAAATTTTTCTTCGGACCCCTTTCATATCCGAATTGTAAAAGTAGAAGAGAAACGAGAGTTGAACCTCCGCAGGCGGATTTGCGGATTGCATTCCACTGTGATGACGTCATCGGGCGATGACGTCACTATAGCGTTATCTTATCTTATCAGGTGACGTCATCCGATAAGCTTATCTTATCGGATGACGTCATGTGTTGACACAGAAGATGGGGCCCGATGATGAAGAACTTGGAGGACATCTTGGTGGCGCCTTCTATTGATAGGTTGGAGAACTGTAGATGATAAAAGGGAAGAATTGGTTCTAGACTGAGCTGGATTCGATCTTGGGACCTCGAGATTGTTAGAAGAACGCGCTAACATGTGATGACGTCATCGGGCCAAAGTTCACAACATGGCGTCATACTCCAAAGCAGATCTTTCTTAAATACTTATTTTTTAATTACTGCTTATTTTTTAATTACTCCCTATTTTTATTTACTGCTTAATTACGCACTATTTTTAATTACTTATGATCACCTATTCATAATTATAAAAATTAAGCAGTAATTAAAAATAGGGAGTAATTAAAAAAAAAATCAGTAATTAAAAATAGGGAGTAATTAAAAAAAAAATCAGTAATTAAAAAATAAGTAATTAAGAAAGATCTGCTTTGGACTATGACGCCATCTTGTGAACTTTGGCTCGATGATGTCATCATATGTTAGATCTCAGATAAGATAAGCTCTCATTTTAGTATTGCAGTTAGTGTGCGTATCGTTCATTTCTAGTTTGGATGTCGGCTGGTGAAGACCTCATTCTGTAAGTTTATTTTCATGTTTTTGCTAACTATTCTTGTATATTCTAGTATAATCTGTGCGATGTGGTAAGCATATCCCCTAAAGATATAAAAATATACAAAATTTTCCTATGTATTTAATGATAGTGTGATTAAAAATTATGAATTTTAACTAAGTTTGGTACATATTTCCACTTTATGATTTCAAAGATGAATAAAATAATGTAGACAGTCTCCCACGTAGATAACAATTGCGCTTAGCATAAACCAACGTTGTACGATTCATTGAAAATTACAAGTCTAACCCCTTCATGTCTTATCTTATGTAATCTATTTGCACACGGCACTCTATTTAGGTCACGTGATTAGTCTTATGACGTGGCCCGATAAGACATTTCAACCTTGGACGTTGCGTGGATAGGTTCGGTTCGTTCATAGCTGCGACAAATTTATAGTATTTTAAGATCTTAGTGTTTTAAAAATAAATCTTATACTGTGAATGTGGTACTTGGATGTTATTATCTGCAAATAATGTCTAAAATTCAAAGTGTGCCATCACTCGAACAGTTAATTTCTAGTGGAAATAGTGTGGAGTTGTCGGTTCCTGTCCTAGATGAAAGAAAATCTGTGGATATCGTCTCAGATGTGATTAATTCACCATCATCAAAGTTTGTTGTGGATTGGTTAGACACCTATCTTATGTCTTCTATAGCCCCAGCAGAAACACCTACCACTGCCAATTCATAAGTCCTCACCGAGGTCGGAAACTCATCTCAAGATCTGCTTTCTGGTGCTCTAACACACAGCGGAGTGTTAGCCCCACTACATAATCTGTTTCGATTGAATCTACTTCTTCAGATTCTGTGCAAGATGCGCTCCGTCGTTGGCATTTAGGTTCTGGTGTCTATGTATATTTGAAACTTCGCCATGAGAAGCAAAAAGTGTATATATGGAGATATATCTCTAACGAACGAAATGAACTAGTGCCGACGCGTGAATGGGTTACATTGTCACCTGCTACTTGGAGCGAATTTTCACAAAAATTGTGGTCGTTCAATAGTTTATATGCGGATACCTCTTTCGTCAGTCGCAAAGAGTTGTTCTGTTTCAATGACAATGGAAAACTTCATTTACAGAAGATAATTCAATTATATGATTCAAAATTTTGTCTAACGCAGTGCCATATTACCTTAGATAAAAACCAAATAACGTGTTTGATGAATTGCGTTAACAACATTAGTATAAAACTTCGAGAAAGTATATTTATAGAGTGGCTTCCTACACAAATATTAAAAGTAAAGGACACTATAACCTTTCTACCATCAGTTATTTGTGACAAAAATTTTGCATTTGAACAATTAATCTCTTGTATTCATGAGAGCATGATGTGTCATGTAAGAAAACTTTTCAAATGTCTGGGCTGTGTTGCTCAAATTAAAGATCAAAGTTACCACGGATGCCTTTGCAGCACTCCATTAGAAATGTACGACAGAGTGGCTGAACAAGTACTTCTAAATCTTGACATTAATAACATAGCAAAGAAAGTTTTGTTGAGTAGTGAAGAAGTCTTTTACTGGTATGATCGAAATTTTTTCAACTCATTCAAATCAGAGGACCATGAATATGCGATAAGGAAATTATTTTAACTTAATTGTTTAAATGTGCAACAAATAATGCTTAATGTGTATTTTATGAAGAATAGATTCATTAAACGGATTTTTATCTTTCAAACTGAACTCCTTATTTACGTTCAACAACTCATTTTTAACATGTTCTATTTAAAAATGCTATGTGCTCGTAGGTTATGTATCTATACATTCAAGTTTAACAGTTTTACTAATATCGCTTTTTAAAATACTAATATCGCTTTTTTCGTCAATTCACAAGTTCTCACCGAGGTTCAAAACTCAACTCATGATCTGCTTTCTTGTGCTCTAACACATAGTGGACTGTTATCTTCCAATGCAGAATCAGTTTCGACTGAATCTACTTCTTCAGATTTTATGCAAGATGCACTCCGTCGTTGGCATTTAGGTTCTAATGTGTATGTGTATTTGAAACTTCGTCATGGGAAGTTAAAAGTGTATATATGGAAATATCTCTCTAACGATCGAAATGAATTACAACCTACGCGTGAAGGTGTTACACTGTCACCGGCTACATGGAGTGAATTTTCTCAAAAATTGTGGTCGTTCAATATTCTATATGTAGATACCTCTTTCGTCAGTCGCAATGAGTTGTTCTGTTTCAATGACAACGGAAAATTGCATCTGCAGAAAATAATTCAATTATATGATTCAAAATTTTGTCTAACACAGTGTCATATTACCTTAGATAAAAATCAAATAGCATGTTTACAGAATAGTGTTAACAACATTAGTATACATCTTCGAGAAAGTATATTTATAGAGTGGCTTCCTGCTCAAATATTAAAAATAAAGAACACTATAACCTTTCTACCATCACTTATTTGTGACAAAAATTTTGCATTCGAACAATTAATCTCTTGTATTCATGACAACATCATGTGTCATGTAAGAAAACTTTTCAAATGTGTTGGCTGTGTTGGTCAAGTTGAAGATTTAAGTTACCATGAATGTCTTTACAGCACTCCATTACAAATGTTTGACAGAGTGTCTGAACAAGTACTTCTAAATCTTGACATTAATAACATTGCTAAGAAAGTTTTGTTGCGTGGTGAAGAAGTCTTTTACTTATGATAGACATTTTTTCGAGTCATTCAAATCAGAGGACTATGAAAGTGCGATAAGGAAATTATTTTAACTTATTTGTTTAAATGTACAAGTGATAATGGTTAATGTGTATTTCATTAATAATAGATTCATTAAATGGTTTTTATCTTTCAAATTGAATTCCTTATTTATACTCATTAGCTAATTTTTTTTTTTTTTTTTAGCATGTTCCATTTAAGAAATGTTATATTGTTGTGAGTTATGTATCTATGCATTCAAGTGTAACAGGTTTACTAATCTCACTTTTTAAAATAAAATATAAAAAATTAAAAAAAAATTTATTCGAATCATTTCAAATGTCTACAGTGTGAGTTTCGTAAGGAACGACATTTACACTTTACAGAGTTTAAATCATAAAATTTATGTTCAATGTTAAGATTCTGAAATTATATATCCTTATTCATTAAAAATAAATGCTAAGTTATGCTCTATTCTCTAAAAGTATGACGATTCATAAAGAATGTGGTGTTTCAATCTCTAGGAATCGGTGAAAATTTGACTCTAGTTTCTTAAAAATCTACGAAGTTGGGATTTATTCTGTAAAAAGTGGTCGTGGATCTCAGTTTAGTCCTGTCATTTTCCACGTGTTGTTAAATATGTACATTTAAATGTGGCCATTCATTAAGAACAAAATGGTTTTATGGTGCATCTACAACTGCGAAATCATGACATTTCTAGGTGTATGTCAATAATGTCTCGTATTAAGATATTAAAACTTATTACATGTTTCTTTTAAAGAGTTAAATGTATATCTTTCATATTTTAATGTTATTACAATGTACTGCACTTACTCTAGAGGGTCACTCTTTCATTTAAGTTCAATGCTGACAATCACATATCCTTAAAAAATCGTTAAGTGTTATTCTATTTCCCTAAAATTCGTGACAGTTTTAAAAATATACCGATTTAAGGGCTTTAGATGTTGATGTAACATTAAAAACATATCTCTTATTTGGTAATTATCCACTAAGTATTTTGAAATTTTTCAAATTTCATTAAAATATAGTTTTAAGTGATAAAGAAGTCTTAGGGCTTATGTAACATTAAAAGTTCACTCTTAGTTCACCAAACATATGTTAAGAACCAAACAATTCACTAAAATAGTGAAATTTTAGGGTCTTAGACCTCTTGGAATATCGAAAACACATATTTCTAATTCCTCGAACATGCACTATGCGTCGAGTAATTTTTGCTAAATTTCATTTAAATGTCATAATTTTAAGCGATAAAGGAGTCTTAGGCCTTGTGTAAGATTAAAAAAAACAACTCCTAGTTCGCCAAACATTCGCTAAGACCCAAGCAATTCGGTAAAACAGTAAAAGTTTTGGGTACACCCATGTCTCGATTACAAAATGCTCGATTCGTACAAAATGCTCGATTCGTGTTCCTTAGCTCGTTAAATTCTAAACCTCGGTGTTAAAATTACATCCATCACATTAAAAATGGCTAAATCGGATACAATGCACTATATCGTTAAAATCATGGATGAGATACACTATTTCACTCTTTACAGTTAAATTTACCTCATTTTTATAACTCAATTAAAATGCATTAATATCCCAGCGTCAAAAAATAATGATCACACTGTGTATTCCGTAAACATTCGATTTTTCATATTGAAAGCTATTATTTAATTTAAAAAAAATAATCACTATTTTAACACAGAACCTAATTCATGATCATCGTCCTTAAAATGCAGCTCATTTTTATAATTCAATTTAAAATTCATTCAATCATTAGTAACTTAGCTGCAAAAATTAATGATCGTCGCTATTATCAGTTAAACCCTAGCACTGAAAATTTGTCACAAAATTCACTCATTAATGTCTTAGCGTTAAAAAAATTAATTACTAACGCACTTAACATAATTAAACAGATCCATTCATACGGAAATTATCCAAGTACCCTAAAATTCATTAGTCCTCTATTCAATTAAAATTCTCTCACTCAATGGTATCTTAGCGCCAATTTTTTTCTAATGTATAACATGCATGTATCATTTTTTTTAAAAAGTAGAAAATCGAACATATCCTTTCTTTGTAGAAATGGATCGTGCGATTTTCGAATACATTACATGCTATTTTCTAAACTAGAAATGGCATACACTCATTTTTTTCAATGTATGACATACATGTACTATTTCTACATAGAAATGGATCTTGCTATTTTCTAATACAAAATTTTGCTATTATCTAATACTAAATTTTGCTGGAATATGCTATTTTCTAATACAAATAAAATTTTAGATGACCCTTTAAAATAACCCAGCATACTATTAAAAATAGTATGGATTCCATTCTTTGGACTTTTAGAAGACTTTGGTAAGAACATGTATGTCACACATTTTCTCCATGCATATGTATGTCACATCTGTGCACAACATTAGCTTGTGAGGCTTTCAGTACTTTGCATTTTCCTATTTTAAAATATCTCCCAAGTTTTAAATTCACTGTTAAATCAGTATACCTATTCACTTTAACTATTTCCTTAAATATAGCAAAGTCTTGAATTCTCCATTTCCCATATATTTGAAAAGAAATCAATACAGCCATTTTTCATAGCTAACAACAGTCGAAACGGATTCAACAGGTTCTGAAACTTGCCATAAAAAATCCAGTGGCACACACAATCTTTCTGAAAATAGTCGAGTCGTATTCTGTGAGTAGTATAACCTGGCATTAAAATCTCACATGGTATGTGAAAATAGACATTCAGTGTGAATTAAAACAGTTAAAGTTTCGTGTTAGGGGTTTCATAGCATTTTTATGAATATCATTAAGAAAAAAAATCTGACAACATTCCCAAAAAAATTGTCGAAACGTGTTCAGTGAGTATTATAACCTATCATTAAAATCTTGGGTTCTTTTAAAATATGTCAATCAAATCATGGCTGATACGCACACGCCTCTTCTAAAAGGGTCAAATCCTGTTCCTAAAATATTAAAACGTAGTGTTAAAATTTATAACATCTCTTGTTAAAAATGCGATATGCTAGTTCACTATGGAGTGCTAGAAATCACCCGGTACTTCATCCAACTGGCTTACCACAAAAAATCATTTCATTAAACAATCATTAAAATTCAATAACACACCCATTCCCTAACATACATTCCGTCATTAAAATTCAATGATCTAAATGATTAAAATTCAATGCCATCTTAACGTAAAAAATTAATTATCTTCGTTACTTAAAACATTTATGAGCATGAAATAATTCTTTACTGAAAGAAAATTATGAAACCCAAATATTAAGTCCACGTTCGACTCTCTCCCTTCCTAATTAAAATATTCATTAACACAAAACCTAATTCAGAAATTAATTCTATTAAAATTAAAATCTTAATAAAATTCAATACCACGCATGTATTTCATTGACGCGCCAATAGAGGGAGCCACCACCGCTCAAAATTTCGCAAATGGCTTCAAGCACTTTCCAAAAATAAACCATTCCATAAAAAAAATAATTACCCTCGTTCAAATCATTAAAACATTTATGAGAGTGAAGCTTTACTAAAAAAAGTTTATGAAACCCAAATATTAACTCCACGTTCGACTATCCCCCTTCCTAAATAAAATATTCATTAACACAGAACCTAATTCAGAAATTTATTCTATTAAAATTCTGTAACACGCATACATTTCATTAACGCGACAATAGAGGGAGCCACCACCGCTCAAAACATCGTAGATGTCTTCACCTACTTGGTATTAAAAATAAACCATTCCATAAAAAAAAATAATTACCCTCGTTCAAATCATTAAAAAAATAATCCTCATCATTATAAAAATTCAATCATGACTACATTCCAGTTTTTCATAATGAATTTTATTAATTTATTAAAAATTAATTAAAATCTTAACTTAATTCATTGGCGCTCATTAAATCCAATCGTCGAAGATCGCAAAATATTCTAAGTATCCAGCTGTACCGCTCCTTTCGCGGGAAAGATATCATCCATTCACCGTGTACCCTTCAAACCCGAGTGTGAAGCCCGAGTTTGTATACTGGTTAGCGCGTTCTTTTAGCAATTTCGAGGTCCCTTGATCGAATCCAGCTCAGTCCAGAACCAATCTTCTCTTTTATCATTTACAGTTCTCCAACCTGTCAATAGAAGGCGCCACCAAAATTTCCAGGATGTCCTCCTAGGTCTTCTTCATCATCGGACCCCACTCTCCGTGTCAACACATGACGTCATCCGATAATCTTATCGAGTGAAGTCATCTGATAAGATAAGCTTATTGGATGACGTGTCACCTGATAAGATAAGATAATGCTATAGTGGCGTTACCCCCGATGACGTCATCACATTGGCATGCAATCCGCAAATCCGCCTGCGAAGGTTCGACTCTCGTTTCTCTTCTACTTATAAAGCTTTTATATGTCTGGGGGGGGGGGCACTCGTGTTTTGTTTATATAAAAGAGATTTAGCGAATTTTAAAAAAACGTTATGCAATACCCTTGTCTTTGTGTGTGCTTGCTAATGGAGCAAAAATTTTCGTTTGTGCTTCTTTTGATTTCGATTTATAGACATTTCTTTTCAGTGAGGGATAACTTCACACTCACTTGTATAAGAGAAATTACATCAATTCCTAAAAACATTTATGGCATTCGTTTGTACTTCGTTTGTTCTAGTTTGTACCTTAAATATTTTTCTTCGGATTCTTTTCATATCCGAACTAGAAAACTTTCATTTGTCTGGGGGACAAATGGGCTTTGTTTACATAAAAGTAATTAAAATAATTTCTGAAATACGTTTATGTTATTTGTTTGTATTTCATTTGTTCCGGAAATTTTTTTCTTCCGACCCTTGCCATATCCGAACTCTAAAGCTTTCATATGTTTGGGGGGCACACGGGTTTTGTATATATAAAGTACAATTAGCGAGTTTCGAAGAAAGGTTTAAGCCATACGTTTGTACTTCATTTGTGCTAGTTTATTCCGGAAAAAATTTCCTTCGGATCCCTTTCTTATCTGAATTTCCTATCTAAGCTATCATATGTCTAGGGGGGGACACGTGTTTTATTTATGTAAAAGAGATTTAGCGAATTTTGGAAAAACGTTATGCCATACGCTTGTCTTTGTGCTTGTTTATGGGAAAAAAATTTTCGTTTGTGCTTCTTTCGTTTTCGATTTATAGACGTTTCTCTTCAGTGGGGGTTAACTTCATACTCAGTCATTGTTTATATAAGATAAATTACATCAATTCTTAAAAAACATTTATGCCATTCGTTTGTACTTCGTTTGATTTAGTTTGTTCTTTAAAAGTTTTTCTTCAGACTCTTTTTATATCCGAACTAGAAAACTTTCATTTGTCTGGGGGACAAAAAGACTTTGTTTACACAAAATATATTAAATGAATTTCTGAAAAACGTTTATGATATTTATTTGTATTTCATTTGTTATAGCTTGTTCCGGAAAAATTATCTTCGGATCTTTTCCATCTTCGAACTATAAATCTTTAATTTGTTTGGAGGACAAATGGGCTTTGTTTGCTTAAAAGAAATTCAACGAATTTCGAAAAGATATTTATGCCATTTGTTTGTACTTCCTTTTTCTTGTATGCTCCTTCAAATTTTTTCTTCGGACCCTTTTTATATCCGAGCTATAAAACTTTCATTTGTCTGGGGGACAAATGGGCTTTGTTTACATAAAAGAAATTAAACGAATTTCGGAAAAACCTTTATGTCTTTAGTTTGTACTTCGTTTGTGCTAGTCTGTTCCGCAAATTTTTTCTTTGAACACTTTTCGTGTTCTATTTATAAAGCTTTCATTTGTTTGGGGGACAAATGGGCCTTGTTTGCATAAAAGAAGTGCAACAAATTTCGAATAGATATTTATGCCATTAGTTTGTGCTTCGTTTTTCTAGTTTGTCCTTAAAATTTTTTCTTCGGACCCTTTTTATGTCCGAGCTATAAAATGTTCATTTGTCTGGGGGACAAATGCGCTTTGGTTACATAAAAGTAATTAAACGAATTTTGGAAAAACTTTTATACCATTCTTTTGGACTTCATTTGTTCGCGTTTGTTCCTCAAACATTTTTTTTGAACACGTTTCATATCCGAACCATAAAGTTTTCATTTGTTTGGAGGACAAATGGGCTTTGTTTGCATAACAGAAATTAAAGAATTTCGAGCAAATTTTTGTGGCTTGCTTTTGTACTTCATTTGTGGTAGATTCTTCCAGAAATATTTTTTCGAACCCTTTCCATGTTCGAGCTACAAAGGTTTCATTTGGTTGGGGGACAAATGGCCTTTGTTTGCACAAAAGGTATTAAATGAGTTTCGAAACACATTTATGTCATTCGTTCCTTTTTTATGTATGCTAGTTTGTTCCGGAAAAATGATTCTTCGGACAATTTTCATATCTGAACTATAAAGTTTTTATTTGTCTGGGGGACACGGTCTTTCTTTACTTAAAATCTATTTAACGAATTTCGAAAATACGTTTGTGCCATTTGTTTGTATTTCATTTCTGCTTGTTTGTATCGTAAGAATTTTAATTTGTCCTCATCTGTTTTCGATTTATACCACTTTCTTCTATTTACTTCCGTAAAATTGCCCACCCATGGCCAGCACATACGACAAAAACTAGTAAAAAATTCGTGACTTGTGCAGCAAACATTTTCGTTTGTGCTTCTTTCGTTTTCGATTTATAGCTGTTTCTTTTCTGGAGGGCTAATTTCACGCTCAGGCATTGTTTACATGAGAGGAATTGCATCAATTCCGAAAAAACGTTAATGCTATTCGTTTGAACTTCGTTTGTACTTGTTAGTGCTACAAAAACACTTTTTGTATCCAAAATATAAAGTTTCCATTTGTTTGGGAGACTATTGGGCTCTGTTTGCATAAAAGAAATTAAACGAATTTCAAAAAACATTTATGCCATTCGTTTGTACTTCATTTGTGATAGTTTGTTCCTAAAATTTTTTCTTCGGACCCTTTTTTATCTGAACTATAAAGGTTTCATTTGTCTGTGGGACAAATTGTCTTAGTTTAAAAAAAAAGCGATAAACGGATTAAAAAAAAAAACCGCTTATGCCATTCTTTTGCAGTTTTCATTTCTGTGAGGATTCAGTTTTCATTTGTGTGAGGACAAATAAATTTTGTTTGCATAAAAGAAATTAAACAAATTTTGAAAAAATGTTTACGCCATTCGTTTGTACTTCATTTATGCTAGTTTATTCCGGAAAAAATTTCCTTCGGACCCCTTTCTTATCTGAATTTCCTATCTAAGCTTTCATATGTCTAGGGGGAACACGTGTTTTATTTATGTAAAAGAGATTTAGCGAATTTTGGAAAAACGTTATGCCATACGCTTGTCTTTGTGCTTGTTTATGGAACAAAAATTTTCGTTTGTGCTTCTTTCGTTTTCGATTTATAGACGTTTCTTTTCAGTGGGGGTTAACTTCACGCTCAGTCATTGTTTATATGAGATACATTACATCATTTCTTAAAAAACATTTATGCCAATCGTTTGTACTTCGTTTGATCTAGTTTGTTTCTTAAATGTTTTTCCTCAGACTCTTTTTATATCCGAACTTGAAAATTTTCATTTGTCTGGGGTACAAAAAGGCTTTGTTTACACAAAATATATTAAAAGGTTTTCTGAAAAACGTTTATGTTATTTATTTGTATTTCATTTGCTCTAGTTTGCTCCGGAAAAACTTTTCTTCCGACCCTTTTCATACCCGATCTCTGAAGCTTTCATATGTTTTTTTTTTTTTTTTTGGGGGGGGGGGGGGCACACGGGTATTGAATATATAAAAGAGAATTAGCAAATTTCGAGAAAACATTTAAGCCATATGTTTGTACTTCATTTGTGCTAGTTTGTTCCGGAAAATTTTTTCTTCGGATTCTATTAATATACGAACTATAAAGGTTTTATTTGTTTGGGGGACAAATGGACTTTGCATAAAAAAATTAAACGAATTTCGAAAAATGTTTACGCCATTCGTTTGTACTTCATTTGTGGTAGTTGTTCCGGAAATTTTTTTCTTCGGACCCTTTTCATATCCGAACTATAATGTTTAAATAAAAGAAATAAACGAATTTTGAGAAAACGCTTTTGTCGTTCGTTTGTGTTAGTCTGTTCCGCAAAATTTTTTCTTTGATCCATTTTCATTTTCTAACTATAAAGTATTCATTTGTTTGGGGGACAAATGAGCTTTGTTTGCATAAAATAAATTAAACGAATTTCGAAAAACATTTATGCCATTTTATTGTACTTCATTTGTGCTAGTTTGTTCCGGAAATTTTTTTCTTTGGATCCCTTTCATATCCGAACTAAAAACCTTTCATGTGTCTGGGGGGCACACAGATTTTGTTTATATAAAAGTGATTTAGTGAATTTCGAAAAAACGGTTAAGTCATATTGTTAGAAAGACGGTATGTTTTCGAGCTTATTTTCATAACAGCTTCTGAGGTCAGACACCCTGGGACCGTAGGCATTGCAGTTGGGAAAAACAGAACGATAAAACTCTGTCATCGCACTCTCATTTTCAAGAAATGCACCCATTCCAGCCGTCATCAGAGCAGGGAAGTGATAATCCCAGATGGGGATGTTAGGGTGGTCTCTGATATCGAGAGCGAGGGAAAGATTCCAGAGGGCTTGGCACCTGGTGGTCCTGTGATTAGTTCCGAAAAATATACACGAAACAGAAGCGCTTTCGAGAGACGCCAGACAATTTTTTGAGGAGCAGGTCGCACACTTTTGTGCTCAAAACTCACATGCCTCGACCCACAGAATATTATTCTGTATTTTTGATATCTCATCATGCTACAATAAAAGCTTGTTATTTCTTATCAACGATACCTATTCTGTCCGGACTTGGAGAATCTCACGATTATCATCATCATTTTCACTAATACGAAATCTCACGATCTACGGAGAGAGCGGCTATTAATATTCATGTCGGCGCATTTTAATTCAATGTGTACCAATCGTACTAACGCTACTGAATTACCGACAACGCAGAGGTCTGAAGGAAGCCGAAACGAATGTGATTCATTACAAATGGCGGCAGCAACTGAAATGTGATGATAGTTAGACTGTCAAACCCCATCGGAATCTGAATCAGATGACGCGCCATTGGAGTGGATTTACAGAACAACGCCAGAGAGATCAATGACCAGAGAACTGACGCGGAGTCCGCAGAGAACGACTGTTTTCCAACCGTAACCCGAGGAGAGCTGATGTATTGCCAACAATCTCAAGCCGGAGCCCGAGATTCCCATAGCATCCAGCGAGAAACCCGATACCAACAACGAAGTGTGACCAAGCCCACAGAAAGCAAGGAAGGGGTGAGTGATGATTTTTGCTCATGGTTCTATGTGACTCAGAATCTTATGGTAAATAAAATAGGGAGTTAGGCAAAACCTTTATTCGAAGCTGAAAATTATTCATAGTAAATTTTTAATCAAAGCTCAAAATTATAAATAGTAATACTCAGTGTGATTTGTATTTTGATTTGTAAAAATATTTTATATTCTATTTAGTGCATATTTTAAGGGGTAAAGGTTAAATTGTATTTGAATACTAGAAATACAGTATTAGGGGTAGAGAAGATTCAGGAGTAGACAATTTTTATACACATTGCTTTTATATATATAGCTAGAAATTTTATTTATTTATTTTTTTAAATGGCATTTTTACCGAGAGCGCGGAGAGCGGATCTGGCTATATTAGCATCCGAAATGGTGGAAACTGTACCTCAGAATTTGAAAATTATAGAGCTGAGGAAATTAATTCTGGAAAGGTCAGACTACGAGGAAGAGACCGCGGAAGGGATGTTGACAGCTATTATAGCTGAAAGATTAGAGAATTTGCAGTTAGAAAGTAAATTACAGCTAGAAAAAGAGCAATTTCAAAACAAGTTACAATTGGAAAGGGAACAATTAAATTTTGAGAGAGAGCAATTCGAAATTAAAGCAAAATTGAAACTGTTCTTTCCACCTGATGAAGACCTATTCCTTCTACGACTGAAACTGCTACGTTCAGCGCGAGCAGTCCCTGACTTAAAAACGGAAACCAACTCACGGATTGCTTTTTTTTACCTCAGCTAATTCTGACTAATTATCTCCAACTCTGAGTTATCCCTCGAAATACTCGAAATAACTGCAGTATCTCTAGGACCCTCATAAATTTTATCTGCAATTTTCGCAATCCTAGAAAACTCCATGGATTCTTCAGAACAAACACTGTGTATCTGCTGCACCCGAGCCGGTAGTCTTTGCATCCATAACGTGCGTAATGCACTGTCGCTCAGCTTACCACAATTTAACCCCTCCATTTCACATAACAATTGCGATGGACGTTGATCGCCCAAATGCACATCATTGAGAAGCAATCTTAATGTGGAATCTTCAGATTGCTCATACGAAGCCAAAACTCGTGCCTTCAAAACTTGATACGCTCCCTCAATCGGGGGATTCAAAACTATATCTCGAACACATTTTAGAAGCCGAGTGTCAAGCTCGGAAACCACCGAATGAAACTTCGTTGAATCCACAGAAATACCTGCCGTAATAAATTGTGATTCGACCTGTGCAAACTGTAACGCAGGATCTGTTTCCCCCCAAAAACAGGCGCTTTAAACGCAACTCTACAGATACTCGAATATTCCGGTTGAGTTTCCTGCCGATCCTGAACCTTTTCCTGGGATGTACTATTTCCCAGCATATTTGCAAATGTGATACAAACACACACTATAACAATACTAATACCGGAAAACAAAATACAGTTTCAAAAACGAAAAAACAGACTTTCGCGACCTATTTACGAAAGGATACGTAAAAACCCTAAAGCATACCCTCACATTCGAATATATAAAAAGCAAGACAAGTAAAAAAACGATCTCAAAATATTACATATATAAATGACATGTAAAAACAATTATTACTATGTAAAAACCATGCGGGCCACACGAAAGCTCTTTAAAAACTTTAAAAAATACAGAAAGATAGCTCAACTATGCCCATTTAAGATATTAGCAACTAATACTACTATAGTTCCCAATAACGGCACGCGTACTATATCACTATCAAAAACTCTGTGTTCAATAACTGGAACCCATTGAAATGACCGCGTACATGTAATAACCACTATAACTCATGTCAAAACATACTCGAATATAACACAGGTCACGAAATGCAGTCAAGCTTTCACCTACCTGAACTCTTTAAGTGAAAACGCATCGACTTGGTCCACGAAAGTTGAACCGTCAACAGAGAACGCCATTTCTGGTCACAGGCAGGGCAGCATCCGAACGAGTCTTCTTTTCCAAGGCAAGTGTACTTTTAGTGCGAGAAACTTCAGACGAACTGTCCATTTGCGAACGAGTCACTACTTTCGGTGCATTTTTCCGGACTTTAGTGAACACTTTAGGTGACTTTAGAGCAACAACACCACTTGTGAACAGACTATGCTATATCTGTATCCATTCGCGTCCAAGTGTCCGCTTTACCGTCCGTATGACCTCTTTAGTGAAGCTTTGCTGTGCACTTTAGTGAATCCAGTGACTTTTAGTCTTTAGTACTTCGATGTCCGGGTCACCACTTTGGTGAGGCTGTTAGACACTATAGTGAAGAGTGCTATTAAAGGGTTTCAGCTCACCACTTTAGTATATATATTTACATCTAACTCCTTTGTTGAAGAACACATTTGTTGAAGGTTGCATTGGTTGAATGTTGCGTGGGTGAGAGGACGACAGTTAACTTATAAGAATACTCGACACATCAGAAAACTTAACATTTAATAACTGAAACTTAACTTAACAATACAGGAACTTTTACTTGATGAACTCGAAAACATTACAGCCTCAAATTGCATCATTATATGCGTGCATAAGGTTAAGCTATAAAGTATCTGCCACGTAACCGATGTTACGCCAAGACTCCAGGATATGAGACGTCATGCTTCAAAAGTTCAGACTTCGAGTCTACGCGAGTACGAAACTGTCAGTATACTAGACAGCGAGTATACTAGACTGAATACGAGACAGAAGAACTGCACGATGCAACGTCTTAAATATGGAATCGTTGACATGTGCAGTATGCACTCACAGGACCGCAGAGTCTGTGAAGTCCCGCAGTCGTGACGTCACCACAGGGGCAAGTGATTACGAGACCGTGAACTAATTAGTGCTAGCGGATAAAATTACCCAGGGACTGGACGTCGAGACCTATGCCCATATAGGTATACGGCAAGATGAAGGGTGGTTTAAGTCCAGGGAGCTGGCCAAAGAATGTGATATGTATTTCACGGTCAGGGGAAAATCATATGCGGCGTCGGGACCGGAAAATGGAAGGTTTAGTGTGAATGAGAAAGAGGAGCGTGGCCAATTTCGACCCGAGGGCGAAAGGGCACGAACAAGTAATGGGGGACCAAAGGGCCACTGTTTTGTATGTGGTTCGAAGACACATTTTAAGTGGGACTGTCCACAAGTGAAGCAGGGAAGGGCGAGCGGTCCAAAGGACACGAGCCGGAGATGGGAGGATAGACGCGCAGGTGACCGAAGGGATGCTCCACGAGTTACGGACCACAGAGTCGTAGCCAGAGTGGATGCAGGGCGGAGTATCCGGAAGCCCCGCAAAGGAAACCGCTATGTACGTTAGAGAGGGTACCGGTGTGCCCTCTCCTCCCAAAACAAGTCCCCGCAAATACCGTCTCCTGACCACCCCAGCCTGCTGACCAAGTATTCTGTGCTGATGACTGTCGTCCAGCGCTAGTGGTCTCTCAGAAGAAATGTGTGTGCAAGTGGGCCTTTTATATACCCAGTCTTCGAGCTTAAGTATGTTTTCTTGTGGCCAGAATGTTGGCGAAGAAGCTACAGGGCAAGGAGAAAAATACAATAGAAAAATCATTTTTTCCCCACGCACTGAAAGTAATTTCAAGTTTTTACATGCTCAAGTGGTGTTTTTCACAATTTAATGGGTTTTTTCTCTTATACACATATTATAATGTAATCAGACAATACCTCAATTTTCTTGCAAACCCTGGGTGATTTTTTTTTTTATCTTTCTTATGTTTGTCCTTCTTTTATTTTAATTATTTTCTTTTGGTTTTCACAACGGTAATGTACCTTAAGAGTAGATTCCTGAATTCTGGTCATTGGTTATTAAAAGTAAGTTTTAATAGTTTTTTTATTTATTTAATATTATTTGTTGTTTTTATTAACACTTTACAACATAGTTGAAAAGTGTTTATGACTTTGTTCATTCTGTCTGTCTGTCTGTCCGTTCACACGATAGCTGCAGTAAAAATGACACAATTTTTCACAATTTAATGTTTTTTTTTCGTATATACACATATTCTAATACAATCAGACAAAGGTTTCAATAGTAGTTATAAAAGGCCGGTTCACCGGCAGATCGGGGAGGTGGCTCAGTGTGGCTCAGGAGGAGAGGCCCTCTTTGGGAGGAGGGTCCCTCTTTGGGAGGATGCCTCTCTTGAGCCACCTCCCCTCTTTGGAGTGTCTTCCCTCTTTTGAGAGGAAGCACCTCTCAGAGGGTCTTGAGACCCCCAGGAGGGAGGATGCCCCCCTCCCCTCTTTTGGAAGTTTGGTGAGGCGGCACAACACCGGATGCCTCTTTCGGAAGAGGGCAATTGCGAAAGTCTTTCACAGAGGCCTGATGACTCATACGGAGTGAGTTTCACTCCGAGTCTTGAGAGGGAATGTCACAATCGCTGACTGACCCTTGACCTGAGAAAGTGGTTTCAAGGGATTTCGCAATCTGGAAATGACGTGTCGCGCCTTGGAGCTCCTTAGCACACGTCCTCCCTCTCTGCTGGTCAGCGACAGAGTGAAAGATCTTATCAGCGTGACGTAGTTAAAGCGCCCTCTGGCGAATTTTGATGAAGTGCTGCCATCTATCGGCATTTTTTTTCCAAAAGAAATTAATGTTTCACTGGTCAGGAGCTGGATTCGAACTTGGGCCCAACTGATTACAAGCCGCGCGTCTTACCATCGTGCCAAAGCACCCGTGCTTTATAAGAAGTTATCTTCGAAGTGTACCTTATCAGTGGAAGCTAGATTATTTTTCAAAGTTCATTCGAATCGCTCGGTGAATAGCGATGCACTTTATAAAGGGTGAGTTTTAAAACAGAATGCTACGGAGTGAATATAAAATTGCGTATTATAACATTATGATTTTTTTTTAAAACAAATGTATACACAAACTTTAAAAACACGAATGTAATAATTAGCTAAAATTGTATTTAGTGGATTTTTTTTTTAAATAAATCTAACTATCAATACGATTTTTATAATAATAACGAAATAATTTCGAATGTTTAAAAACAAATTGATTACGGATTTCCAATGAACACACAAATTGTGTTCATTGAATACCATTCGACCATTCTGAGTGTTGTGTATCTAAAAACAAATGTATACACAAACTTTAAAAACACGAATGTAATAATTAGCTAAAATTGTATTCAGTGGATTTTTTTTTTTTTTTTTTAAATAAATCTAACTATCAATACGATTTTTATAATAATAACGAAATGATTTCGAATGTTTAAAAACAAATTGATTACGGAGTTCCAATGAACACACAAATTGTGTTCCGTGGACACAAAATGGTGTTAAGTGAATAGCATTCAACCCTTTATGTGTTGTGTATCTAAAAACAAATGTATACACAAACTTTAAAAACATGAATGTAATACATAGCTGAAATTATGTTTTGTGAACAGGATTCGACCCTTTATGTGTTGTGTATCTAAAAACAAATGTATACACAAACTTTAAAATAGCGCATTTAGTTAAAATGAAGTGAACAAGATTTGACCATTCTAAGTGTGTGTGTGTGATTTTTTTTCTTTTTATAAAAATAATAATGAAAATTAGAACTCACGGAACGACGTCTTCACTACCCGCTGGTCAAACTTCAAATGAGTGATACACTCTCATTACGCTATTAAAAATTAGATATTATCTATAATGACGTCAGCAGTATGAGGTGTTGCCACCTATTTTTTCTAATAATATATTTTAATAGTTGGATACTTCAAGGGTCTGATTTGGTACACGTAATCTGAAATACATCATTTTAATGATATTACGCATTGAATATGATTCGGCCATTTTTAAAATGGTGGATGTAATTGAATTATCGAAGTTTAGAATTTAACAAACTAACGAATTTTCACCCCCAAAAATTTTAGCATTCAGTTTAAATAAAACCCAATGAATATGATATCACCATTTTGACATCGTAATTTTACTACCATTATAGAACTTAGAAGTGAGTGTACATTATTTTTTTCAGGACACCAACACATTTTAAAATCTATTGAATAGGAATAGACCATTTTGCACATACATGTACCTAGATTTCAACACCCGGTATTAAAACCTGCTAAACATGAAACGAGTAAGTATTGTGTGAGATTTTATCACACTAACTTTCAAACTTTTTAAATTTTTAAAAATGTCCGAAATAGTTGTATTTCATCGGTAGACATAAATTGTATGGAACACATTTTTATGAAAAAAATATCTGTTTCGACAGCTTTTAAAAATAGATTTCTACAGTTGTACACTACGGTTCTAGAATTTTCTAAATACGAATCGACTGTTTGAACTACCAATGGTGGTTTTACCGATGCAAATATTTACAGGACAAATATTTCAATGAAACCGAACTTAGTTGAAGCTTCTAAGTTTGAATATTTAGAATCATTTCATATAATTTTTATATTCACATTGAAAATAGTTAACAAAATTGGAACTCACGGAGCGACAACTTACTGTCCACACTCCAAATGAGTGATACACTCTTATTACATTATTAAAAATCAGATCTTATCTATAATGATGTCATTATGTTGCCGTATTGCCACCACACAATTATTCTTTCCAAATTATGCATTTTTTTTTCTTTTTTCTTTTTAATAACTTGCTACTGTCTTATGCTATCCATTTTTTTTTTTTCATATAAGCAGATATTCCATATACCTTCTAAATGTTAAGTTCTAATTTAAAAAAAAAAAAAAAAAAGCATTAGAGGTGTATTTTACGTCTGAATTCGTCCAAGTGGAAATCCGACGATTGCAAATGCATGATTGCTTCCTTACATTTCAATAGACACCACTAAAATGTGTGGATCTTATTTTGAAAAAGCTGCTCTCAGAAAGAATATGTATATGAATACATATTTTCCATAAATATACCCCCTCCCCCCACAATACACACATCATGCAGGCCAAAGACTCACCCGGAATACATTCCAAATCGGCTCTATAGCTTATCGCGCTTATCAGTGTAACAGATAGTGACCCAAAGTTCATGTTCGCAAAGCGAGTTAATTGCAATGTTATTGTTTTAAGCAGTTCCCATATTTAAATGAAAAATTTATCAAATTATACAATACATACAAGAGCTGGAAGATCTTAGCATTTCAATATTATAGAATACTCACGAATGTTTTTTTTTTCTCCCCATTTAAAATTATCAAATTTTAATGCAATTTGACAAAAATTGCACAATACTTAGTGTATGACTATCAAATAAGAGCTAGGTTTTATTGTTACAACAACGTTTAAGATCATTAAACGAGTATATATATATATATATATATATATATATTTTTTAAAAGAAGAATAGTATATAACTTACTGTTTTTAAGGATAGGTGATTGTTAACATTGAATTTAAATGAATGAGTGACCCTCTGAGACAAGTACAGTACATTGCAATAACATTAAAAAATATGAAAGATATGCAATTAACACCTTAAAAGAAACATGTAATGAGTTTTGATATCTTAATACGAGACATTATTGACATGCACATAGAAATGTCACAATTTTGTGGCTGTAGGTGCTCCATAAGACCCCTCTGCTCTTAATAAATGATCCCATTTGAATGTACATATTTATCAACACACAGAAAATGACAGGACCACAACAAAATTTTACACCTATTACAGAATAACTCCCAACTTCGTAGATTTTTAAGAAACTACAGTCGAATTTTCACCGATTCTTAGAGATTGAAACACAGCATTGTTTATGAATCTTCATACTTTAGAGAATGGAACATAAATTAGCATTTATTTTGAATGAATTCAGAATTTTGACATTGATTATAAATTTATGATTTAAACTCTGTAAAGTGTAAATATCTTTTGTCATGAAACTCACACTGTAGACATTTGATATGATTCGAATAAATCTATTTTTAATTTTTTATATTTTATTTTAAAAAGTGAGATTAGTAAACCTGTTACACTTGAATGCATAGATACACAACTCACAACAATATAACATTTCTTAAATGGAACATGCTAAAAAAAAAAAAAAAATTAGCTAATGAGTATAAATAAGGAATTCAATTTGAAAGATAAAAACCATTTAATGAATCTATTATTAATGAAATACACATTAACCATTATCACTTGTACATTTAAACAAATAAGTTAAAATAATTTCCTTATCGCACTTTCATAGTCCTCTGATTTGAATGACTCGAAAAAATGTCTATCATAGCAGTAAAAGACTTCTTCACCACGCAACAAAACTTTCTTAGCAATGTTATTAATGTCAAGATTTAGAAGTACTTGTTCAGACACTCTGTCAAACATTTGTAATGGAGTGCTGTAAAGACATTCATGGTAACTTAAATCTTCAACTTGACCAACACAGCCAACACATTTGAAAAGTTTTCTTACATGACACATGATGTTGTCATGAATACAAGAGATTAATTGTTCGAATGCAAAATTTTTGTCACAAATAAGTGATGGTAGAAAGGTTATAGTGTTCTTTATTTTTAATATTTGAGCAGGAAGCCACTCTATAAATATACTTTCTCGAAGATGTATACTAATGTTGTTAACACTATTCTGTAAACATGCTATTTGATTTTTATCTAAGGTAATATGACACTGTGTTAGACAAAATTTTGAATCATATAATTGAATTATTTTCTGCAGATGCAATTTTCCGTTGTCATTGAAACAGAACAACTCATTGCGACTGACGAAAGAGGTATCTACATATAGAATATTGAACGACCACAATTTTTGAGAAAATTCACTCCATGTAGCCGGTGACAGTGTAACACCTTCACGCGTAGGCTGTAATTCATTTCGATCGTTAGAGAGATATTTCCATATATACACTTTTAACTTCCCATGACGAAGTTTCAAATACACATACACATTAGAACCTAAATGCCAACGACGGAGTGCATCTTGCATAAAATCTGAAGAAGTAGATTCAGTCGAAACTGATTCTGCATTGGAAGATAACAGTCCACTATGTCGAAAGCCCAGACCATCCGTCTCGTCCGAGGACTTAGAGAAACAATTTGGATGGCCGGACAGTCCACTATGTGTTAGAGCACAAGAAAGCAGATCATGAGTTGAGTTTTGAACCTCGGTGAGAACTTGTGAATTGACAACGGTAGATGTTTCTGCTGGGGTTTTGGAAGACATAAGATAGGTTTCTAGCCAATCCACAGCAAATTTTTGTGAGGGTGAATTAATCACATCTGAGACAATGTCCACAGATTTTGTTTCTTCTAGGGCAGGAACAGTCAACTCCGCACTATTTACACTAGAAATTATTTGCTCGAGTGATGGCATACTTTGAATTTTAGACATTCTTTTTAGATAGTAACATCCAACTACGACATTCACAGTATAAGATTTATTTTTAAAACACTAACATCTTAAAACATTATAATTTTGTCACAGCTATGAGCGAAGCAAACCTATCCACACAACCTCCAAAGTTGAAATGACTTATCAAACAACTTCATAAGTATAATCACGTAACCTAAATCGAGTGTCGTGTGCAAACAGATCACATAAGATATGAAGTGATTAGAACTTATAATTTTTAATGAATCGTACAACATTAGATTGTGGTAAATACAATTGTTATCTACATGACAAAATTTCTATATTATTTCATTCAGCTTCGAAATCATAGAGTGAAAATATGTACCAAACTTACTTAAAGTTCCGAATTTTAAATCACATTAACATTATATACTTAGAAAAATTTTATATATATTTTTATAACTTTAGGTGATATGTATCACGCGGAATATATAAGAATAACTACCAAAAACACGAAAATAACTAACAGTATGAGGCCTTCACAAGTCGGCATCCAAACTAGAAATGAACGATAAACACACTAATTGCAACAATTAGATGAGAGCTTATCAGTTCTTATCTTATCTAAGATTCCACATAAAATGACGTCATCACTCCAAAGTTCACAAGATGACGTCATTGGTCCAAGGTTCGCAAGATAGCCATTTGGCCTTTTAAAATTAAGAAGTAATTAAAAATCGATAGTAATTAAAAAAATTTTAAAATTAAGAAGTAATTAAAATTTTTTTAATTACTATCGATTTTTAATTACTTCTTAATTTTAAAAGGCCAAATGGCTATCTTGCGAACCTTGGACCAATGACGTCATCTTGTGAACTTTGGAGTGATGACGTCATTTTATGTGGAATCTTAGATAAGATAAGAACTGATAAGCTCTCATCTAATTGTTGCAATTAGTGTGTTTATCGTTCATTTCTAGTTTGGATGCCGACTTGTGAAGGCCTCATACTGTTAGTTATTTTCGTGTTTTTGGTAGTTATTCTTGTATATTCCGCGTGATACATATCACCTAAAGTTATAAAAATATATATAAAATTTTTCTAAGTATATAATGTTAATGTGATTTAAAATTCGGAACTTTAAGTAAGTTTGGTACATATTTTCACTCTATGATTTCGAAGCTGAATGAAATAATATAGAAATTTTGTCATGTAGATAACAATTGTATTTACCACAATCTAATGTTGTACGATTCATTAAAAATTATAAGTTCTAATCACTTCATATCTTATGTGATCTGTTTGCACACGACACTCGATTTAGGTTACGTGATTATACTTATGAAGTTGTTTGATAAGTCATTTCAACTTTGGAGGTTGTGTGGATAGGTTTGCTTCGCTCATAGCTGTGACAAAATTATAATGTTTTAAGATGTTAGTGTTTTAAAAATAAATCTTATACTGTGAATGTCGTAGTTGGATGTTACTATCTAAAAAGAATGTCTAAAATTCAAAGTATGCCATCACTCGAGCAAATAATTTCTAGTGTAAATAGTGCGGAGTTGACTGTTCCTGCCCTAGAAGAAACAAAATCTGTGGACATTGTCTCAGATGTGATTAATTCACCCTCACAAAAATTTGCTGTGGATTGGCTAGAAACCTATCTTATGTCTTCCAAAACCCCAGCAGAAACATCTACCGTTGTCAATTCACAAGTTCTCACCGAGGTTCAAAACTCAACTCATGATCTGCTTTCTTGTGCTCTAACACATAGTGGACTGTCCGGCCATCCAAATTGTTTCTCTAAGTCCTCGGACGAGACGGATGGTCTGGGCTTTCGACATAGTGGACTGTTATCTTCCAATGCAGAATCAGTTTCGACTGAATCTACTTCTTCAGATTTTATGCAAGATGCACTCCGTCGTTGGCATTTAGGTTCTAATGTGTATGTGTATTTGAAACTTCGTCATGGGAAGTTAAAAGTGTATATATGGAAATATCTCTCTAACGATCGAAATGAATTACAGCCTACGCGTGAAGGTGTTACACTGTCACCGGCTACATGGAGTGAATTTTCTCAAAAATTGTGGTCGTTCAATATTCTATATGTAGATACCTCTTTCGTCAGTCGCAATGAGTTGTTCTGTTTCAATGACAACGGAAAATTGCATCTGCAGAAAATAATTCAATTATATGATTCAAAATTTTGTCTAACACAGTGTCATATTACCTTAGATAAAAATCAAATAGCATGTTTACAGAATAGTGTTAACAACATTAGTATACATCTTCGAGAAAGTATATTTATAGAGTGGCTTCCTGCTCAAATATTAAAAATAAAGAACACTATAACCTTTCTACCATCACTTATTTGTGACAAAAATTTTGCATTCGAACAATTAATCTCTTGTATTCATGACAACATCATGTGTCATGTAAGAAAACTTTTCAAATGTGTTGGCTGTGTTGGTCAAGTTGAAGATTTAAGTTACCATGAATGTCTTTACAGCACTCCATTACAAATGTTTGACAGAGTGTCTGAACAAGTACTTCTAAATCTTGACATTAATAACATTGCTAAGAAAGTTTTGTTGCGTGGTGAAGAAGTCTTTTACTGCTATGATAGACATTTTTTCGAGTCATTCAAATCAGAGGACTATGAAAGTGCGATAAGGAAATTATTTTAACTTATTTGTTTAAATGTACAAGTGATAATGGTTAATGTGTATTTCATTAATAATAGATTCATTAAATGGTTTTTATCTTTCAAATTGAATTCCTTATTTATACTCATTAGCTAATTTTTTTTTTTTTTTAGCATGTTCCATTTAAGAAATGTTATATTGTTGTGAGTTATGTATCTATGCATTCAAGTGTAACAGGTTTACTAATCTCACTTTTTAAAATAAAATATAAAAAATTAAAAATAGATTTATTCGAATCATATCAAATGTCTACAGTGTGAGTTTCATGACAAAAGATATTTACACTTTACAGAGTTTAAATCATAAATTTATAATCAATGTCAAAATTCTGAATTCATTCAAAATAAATGCTAATTTATGTTCCATTCTCTAAAGTATGAAGATTCATAAACAATGCTGTGTTTCAATCTCTAAGAATCGGTGAAAATTCGACTGTAGTTTCTTAAAAATCTACGAAGTTGGGAGTTATTCTGTAATAGGTGTAAAATTTTGTTGTGGTCCTGTCATTTTCTGTGTGTTGATAAATATGTACATTCAAATGGGATCATTTATTAAGAGCAGAGGGGTCTTATGGAGCACCTACAGCCACAAAATTGTGACATTTCTATGTGCATGTCAATAATGTCTCGTATTAAGATATCAAAACTCATTACATGTTTCTTTTAAGGTGTTAATTGCATATCTTTCATATTTTTTAATGTTATTGCAATGTACTGTACTTGTCTCAGAGGGTCACTCATTCATTTAAATTCAATGTTAACAATCACCTATCCTTAAAAACAGTAAGTTATATACTATTCTTCTTTTAAAAATATATATATATATATATATATATATATATATATACTCGTTTAATGATCTTAAACGTTGTTGTAACAATAAAACCTAGCTCTTATTTGATAGTCATACACTAAGTATTGTGCAATTTTTGTCAAATTGCATTAAAATTTGATAATTTTAAATGGGGAGAAAAAAAAAACATTCGTGAGTATTCTATAATATTGAAATGCTAAGATCTTCCAGCTCTTGTATGTATTGTATAATTTGATAAATTTTTCATTTAAATATGGGAACTGCTTAAAACAATAACATTGCAATTAACTCGCTTTGCGAACATGAACTTTGGGTCACTATCTGTTACACTGATAAGCGCGATAAGCTATAGAGCCGATTTGGAATGTATTCCGGGTGAGTCTTTGGCCTGCATGATGTGTGTATTGTGGGGGGAGGGGGTATATTTATGGAAAATATGTATTCATATACATATTCTTTCTGAGAGCAGCTTTTTCAAAATAAGATCCACACATTTTAGTGGTGTCTATTGAAATGTAAGGATGCAATCATGCATTTGCAATCGTCGGATTTCCACTTGGACGAATTCAGACGTAAAATACACCTCTAATGCTTTTTTTTTTTTTTTAAATTAGAACTTAACATTTAGAAGGTATATGGAATATCTGCTTATATGAAAAAAAAAAAAATGGATAGCATAAGACAGTAGCAAGTTATTAAAAAGAAAAAAGAAAAAAAAATGCATAATTTGGAAAGAATAATTGTGTGGTGGCAATACGGCAACATAATGACATCATTATAGATAAGATCTAATTTTTAATAATGTAATAAGAGTGTATCACTCATTTGGAGTGTGGACAGTAAGTTGTCGCTCCGTGAGTTCCAATTTTGTTAACTATTTTCAATGTGAATATAAAAATTATATGAAATGATTCTAAATATTCAAACTTAGAAGCTTCAACTAAGTTCGGTTTCATTGAAATATTTGTCCTGTAAATATTTGCATCGGTAAAACCACCATTGGTAGTTCAAACAGTCGATTCGTATTTAGAAAATTCTAGAACCGTAGTGTACAACTGTAGAAATCTATTTTTAAAAGCTGTCGAAACGGATATTTTTTTCATAAAAATGTGTTCCATACAATTTATGTCTACCGATGAAATACAACTATTTCGGACATTTTTAAAAATTTAAAAAGTTTGAAAGTTAGTGTGATAAAATCTCACACAATACTTACTCGTTTCATGTTTAGCAGGTTTTAATACCGGGTGTTGAAATCTAGGTACATGTATGTGCAAAATGGTCTATTCCTATTCAATAGATTTTAAAATGTGTTGGTGTCCTGAAAAAAATAATGTACACTCACTTCTAAGTTCTATAATGGTAGTAAAATTACGATGTTAAAATGGTGATATCATATTCATTGGGTTTTATTTAAACTGAATGCTAAAATTTTTGGGGGTGAAAATTCGTTAGTTTGTTAAATTCTAAACTTCGATATTTCAATTACATCCACCATTTTAAAAATGGCCGAATCATATTCAATGCGTAATATCATTAAAATGATGTATTTCAGATTACGTGTACCAAATCAGACCCTTGAAGTATCCAACTATTAAAATATATTATTAGAAAAAATAGGTGGCAACACCTCATACTGCTGACGTCATTATAGATAATATCTAATTTTTAATAGCGTAATGAGAGTGTATCACTCATTTGAAGTTTGACCAGCGGGTAGTGAAGACGTCGTTCCGTGAGTTCTAATTTTCATTATTATTTTTATAAAAAGAAAAAAAATCACACACACACACTTGGTCAATCTCAGAATGGTCAAATCTTGTTCACTTCATTTTAACTAAATGCGCTATTTTAAAGTTTGTGTATACATTTGTTTTTAGATACACAACACATAAAGGGTCGAATCCTGTTCACAAAACATAATTTCAGCTATGTATTACATTCATGTTTTTAAAGTTTGTGTATACATTTGTTTTTAGATACACAACACATAAAGGGTTGAATGCTATTCACTTAACACCATTTTGTGTCCACGGAACACAATTTGTGTGTTCATTGGAACTCCGTAATCAATTTGTTTTTAAACATTCGAAATCATTTCGTTATTATTATAAAAATCGTATTGATAGTTAGATTTATTTAAAAAAAAAAAAAAAAAAAAATCCACTGAATACAATTTTAGCTAATTATTACATTCGTGTTTTTAAAGTTTGTGTATACATTTGTTTTTAGATACACAACACTCAGAATGGTCGAATGGTATTCACTGAATACAATTTGTGTGTTCATTGGAAATCCGTAATCAATTTGTTTTTAAACATTCGAAATTATTTCGTTATTATTATAAAAATCGTATTGATAGTTAGATTTATTTAAAAAAAAAATCCACTAAATACAATTTTAGCTAATTATTACATTCGTGTTTTTAAAGTTTGTGTATACATTTGTTTTAAAAAAAATCATAATGTTATAATACGCAATTTTATATTCACTCCGTAGCATTCTGTTTTAAAACTCACCCTTTATAAAGTGCATCGCTATTCACCGAGCGATTCGAATGAACTTTGAAAAATAATCTAGATTCCACTGATAAGGTACACTTCGAAGATAACTTCTTATAAAGCACGGGTGCTTTGGCACGATGGTAAGACGCGCGGCTTCTAATCAGTTGGGCCCAAGTTCGAATCCAGCTCCTGACCAGTGAAACATTAATTTCTTTTGGAAAAAAAATGCCGATAGATGGCAGCACTTCATCAAAATTCGCCAGAGGGCGCTTTAACTACGTCACGCTGATAAGATCTTTCACTCTGTCGCTGACCAGCAGAGAGGGAGGACGTGTGCTAAGGAGCTCCAAGGCGCGACACGTCATTTCCAGATTGCGAAATCCCTTGAAACCACTTTCTCAGGTCAAGGGTCAGTCAGCGATTGTGACATTCCCTCTCAAGACTCGGAGTGAAACTCACTCCGTATGAGTCATCAGGCCTCTGTGAAAGACTTTCGCAATTGCCCTCTTCCGAAAGAGGCATCCGGTGTTGTGCCGCCTCACCAAACTTCCAAAAGAGGGGAGGGGGGCATCCTCCCTCCTGGGGGTCTCAAGACCCTCTGAGAGGTGCTTCCTCTCAAAAGAGGGAAGACACTCCAAAGAGGGGAGGTGGCTCAAGAGAGGCATCCTCCCAAAGAGGGACCCTCCTCCCAAAGAGGGCCTCTCCTCCTGAGCCACCTCCCCGATCTGCCGGTGAACCGGCCTTTTATAACTACTTTCAATACCCTCCTTTTCTTGTGAATCCTGGGTGAATTTAAACCTGAAATTTGAAAATGAAATTTTGGTATGTTGTTCAGATTGTCTGTGGGACCTATGGGAATATAAATGAATAATGTCATTTAATTAGTTTTGGATTGAACCCGGGTTGAAAAAATGAAATACATTAAACCTTATGGTACCTAATTTTTTAAACATTTTTTAAGCGAATTCAGAATTCACAAATTGCTTCGAAAGTTTTAGGAAATATTCAAATTATTCCATAAAAAATATGAAAAAAATTTCAGCAAAATATATTCGGTAGTTTTTTAAATAGAAGTTAAAATAATAATTACACCCATATTATAAAGAGGTCACGTGACTCACTTCAAAATAATATATGACACCCATCTTGTGTCAAAATCGTGATTTTTAATGTTCTATTTAATTTATATTTAGTGTTGTATTCGTTCTAAAACCGCTTTTTTTTTGCTTAATTTCTGTGCATCTCTATTATGAAACAACGCAATTACAATATATTTGAGTTTTAATGACCATCAAACTTTGATTATTTCTACAACGAAGCCTAATTTTTACTTATGGGAAATGTAAACACATCAAGCTGTAAGATGAGTTGTATAAGAAATTCTGAATTACTTTAACACGAAATTATTTAGCTCTAGAGACTGCAATGTAGCTGATATGAATGAAATATTAATAGATTTTACATAGAGACGCAGACGATTTTATTGCAGACTTTTTCGATAAGTTTTAAGCATAGAGTTAAATTACTTTTACCTCCATGGATTTAAGTTTTTAAGTAAAATAAATTATTGCAGTATTGTGATGAATGAAAGGAATGGAATAAAAGTGTATGAATGAAATATTTACGGTTTTTATATAGAGAGTCAGGCGATTTATATTTCAATGACGTCATTTGAATAAAGTTCATTTTTTTCGATGAAGTTTGAAGTTTCAAATATATTAAATTAGTGTAGTATTATGATAATTTAAAAAATATTTTAAAATTAAAGATGGATGTTTTAATAAAATCACATTGCTGTTGGAAAGTGTTTCAAAATCAATGCTTTATGCCTGATTGATCTTTCTTGTTTTTCGGTAATACGCTCACAAATCTGAGAGAAAAAAGAACTACAATTGGTATGGTAGCCCTCGAGGGAAAAAACTTTAAAATGCCATTTTTTACGATTGTTGTTCTAGCTTTTTTATCCTATTCAGTATTGACGGATCTACAGCTTTAAGTACGGAACAGATTTTAATAAGTGATAACTCATTTTATGTGTTCTAGTGAAAGGTACATATTTTTTTTTAAAAATTTGAACATAAATTTGATTTCGAATTTACCTGTAATATTATTGTTGCGTAATCATGTTAATAAATATTTCTAAAATATGTATTGAAATGTCATAAAAACACTACTTCATGGTAAAAACTTCTCACCAAGTAAAAAAACAAAATATCAAAAAACAAACTTCTAAGAAATTATGAAATTTAAAAATTGTACGCGCCAAGTCCCAAGTAAGTATTTTCAAGTGTAGGATATCCTGCTAAAGGATTTCAACTTTCTTTCAAACCACACATAGCTCTTTTTAGTCGTAGTCAATTTTTTTTAAGTTTCATCATTTACACATTACATCTAGTATTTTATAACTTTGCGAGTAAAATATTAATAGGAGAGAAGAATGCCATTTGTTCAGTATTACTACAGTGTCTAGAACTAACTTCTAGACACTGTAGTATGACTATCCCAAACTTTTAGATGTAGTAACTTCCAATGAAGATGTAACAGCTGCTTATATCTCGAAATATAAAGAACGTGTGTAAATAATGACCTTTTACAGTTCTTGAGACAATAATTTATTTCACTTTTACCCATTGCAGTAAAGCCTCCAGCTGGTTCCAGTAAACGGGGAGAAAAGAAAACTTAGAATGGCAGATTGTGCTGTAGCGATTTCAAATTTATTAATCTGGAAAATTTATTTTCTTACGTCACAAAAAGAGTCACGGTGTTTCAATAAGAAAGTTGGTAAAATAGCAAGCAATATTTAGTATTTTAAAGGATCAGGCACGAATTATAAAGCACTGAATATAAGTAACAAGAAATTTATAAAGTTCATATAGTGGCAAGGGGTATGTATATTTAGATTTTGAAGGAACTATTAAGAATTTTTATTTTCTTTTGCACACTTATTTGTACAGTCATAAGAATTTTAGAAAAACCCGTAAGTGACATCTCCAGAACGAAAGGGAAAATACTTAGTGAACCATCTACTCCCCATAAAATTCAGTGCTGAATCCATATAAGTCATCATCTAATCTCTATTTGTAGACAATCATGAGATATAGATGTAACAAGGGAAATGTGAAATTTTAATTCGGAATTTACATCTCTACACCCGGAAATTCTTAGTGAGACTCTTAATATATCTAGAATTTAATGATACACACATATCATAAGCTTTATTTATAGCTGAGTCTGAAAAAAAAATATATATTTAAAGGATTGTTTTAAACGGAAGTATAAAAGAACCTGAAATTGGAATCCTTTGTGAACTTCCCAACCCTCACAAAAACTTGATGATGAATCTATATCAGTCATCATCTAAGTTCGAGCCAATTCTGAGACATGGATGTTTCAAGGAATATGAAGATATTTGAGTCAAAATTGAGAAAAGGACGGAAGTAGAAATTATTAGTAATCCCCGACTCCCTTTGGAATTTGATGCTGAATCCATGTAATTATCTAAGCTCTATCTATAACTGATCTTGACAAAAATATTTTCCAAGGAACATGTTTGAACCGGAAACGAGAATAAATCGAACGTAAAAATTTTTAGTGAGTCATATAACCCCTATCCAGAATTTAATGATGGGTCTATATCAGTCATTATCTAAGTTCTATTTATTGCCATTCTGCAAAAAAAATATGTTTCAAGCAAAATTTTAGAAGCTGAAGTGGAAAAGGTACCAAAACTGGAAATTCTTTTTGAACCAGCCGATCTCTTTCAGAATTTGATGCTGAATCCATATCAGTTAACATCTAATATAGTCAATATAGAAAAATATATGTTTAAAAGAAATTAAGATTTTTGAACAGGAAATGAAATATTAAAAGAACTGGATATCCTTAGTAAACTCCCCTAACTACTTTGAAATTCAATTTTCATACCATATGTTCATACCATATGGCTTCAAAACCATATGTTTGAAAAGCAGCCAGTATAGGTATTAATAAAGCTATAATATTTTCATATTAACAATATGCAAATTTTGAAGTACGAAAATTTCTGTTTAAAACTATGAAAAACTGGTTCTTTATTTAAAATCAAAGTCATAGCAAAATATATGTTATTATCAGCCTCAAAATCTACTATCTGCTCTTTATAAAACTTTTATAAAATAATACATTGTTCACCAAGAACAACAACTACATAAATATCAAAAGGGTGTTTGTTCTATCCCAAGAATGGACTTTGTTTATTCTCCTTGCCCGGCTCTTGATTTGTGATGTCATTGGTTAACAATGCACGCGCATTTTCAGGGATATTTTATCCAATGAGCTGCCAGAGGCAATGATTACTTGTATTGCCACTTTCACACAGATAAATGTTACAAAACCGTGAAAGAAATGAAGTTGTCCTGAGGTATCTATCTCTTTTAGGACATGCCCGGTAAGAGCTCGAAAAGAACAAAGCCGTGTGTACATTAACAAACATATAATTTATTTACAAAAAACACATAAAACTTATTTACAAGTATAACAGGAATACAATTAACTATCATACCCGTCCTTGGGTTGTAAAACACTTAAACAACTTAAATGGGTCTTAACGAATAAATAAAATGGGGCGGAGGAATGGTAACTCGAAATTTAGTTTAAAAGCTTATCTGCTGAATAGGAGAGAGAAGAAATAGGTGTTCAAAATTTGACTCACCGAAAACATTGTAAATGAGCTGTCCATCGGATGTCTCTGGCATGATTTCGGACACTTATTTCACACTCGAATATAACACTACCTTTTCCGATGGTGTCTCTAACTCATCTCCCCGAAACTTTAAAATTATCCCTCTCTCTCAAGTTTTAAAATCCGGTCCTAAAATTAATGAAACCATTCTGATTCGTCTCAGGGGCGTCACCCATGGGCAATAGAGCAGCTTCATTGATCTTTCAAACACCTCCAGGCACAACCGCCTTCGAAAAGCCCCGGCAACACTTGATACCCTTTGGACTTTAATTCAAAGGCCAGCAAACTGTATGATCTCGTCCGGCTCGGCCACTGTGGTATATTTTCGTTAAAATCAAATCTTCAAAGTCCATCCGCACATCCTGTTTTGCTGGGCACCTTCAACTGGGGCTGGACTTCAAACTACTATAATGTAATTCCTGATCTTAAAGCCAAAATATTGAAGCATGAGTTTACTATGTGACAGAAGTGGTTGGAACATAGATCTGTACAAGGTGGACCAAAATGATTAACGAAGTTTGAATGTTGATTATATTCATAAATTTGTTGAGCAAAATTTAAAAATCTAGCAGAAATGAAAGAATAACTCTTTGAGTTTATAAAACATATCCCACAAGTGTTCTATGTGTGCACCCTTTATCACACGGCCAGAAAAGCTGAGACGGTAGTCTAATCTAGACGGTAGTCTACTTCATGCCACATAATTTGATCAGCATGTTTTGTGTGATGGTTTCACGACTCTTGTGACTATTTACTTTGGAAGTACGTAAAGGACAAAGTGCTCGTGCCACCGCTACCATCAAGCATGCCTGATTTGCAGAACAGTATTACTGCAACTATGGAAACCGTCGTACCAGACATGCTGATCAGAGGATGTGGCAAGAATTAGACTATGGCCTGGCTGTGAGCCATGTGACCAAAGGTGCAGAGATCGAGCACGTGTAGGATATGTTTTATAAACTTGTAGAGTTAATTTAAAACGATATAATGCAGACAACCAAGTTTGGTAAAAGAGTGACTATATTAGCACCATCTATGGTATATTAGCACCACTAGGTATATTGGCAGAATCTATGACGTACATAAAATTACAAATCCAAAGCGTTTTTGGACGTCACTACGCCCTTCATTTACGTCTTTCATCTAGATGAAGGACGTAGTGACGTCCGACAACACTCTGGATTTGTAATTTTATGTACGTCATAGATGGTACTAATATTAAAGACAATTTATTACCAAACAACTTGGATGTCTTTATTATATCGTTTCAAAGTTTTTGCTAAATGAGCGTGTTTCCATTAATTTTGATTGTAGAGTTCTCTTTCATTTCTAGTAGTTTTTGTAATTCTGTATAACATACTTGCGAATGCAATCAACTTGCAAACTGCGTCAATAATTTTGGTGCACCGTGTATTAGTTTTTAACAAAAATAACACAATCAATCGTAAATACTACGTATATAAATTTTCTTATATGAAGTCTTACACTCAATAAAAATCGAGTTTTTCTATATTTAAAGTAATTTAGATCTGTTAATTTGAAGTCAGATTTAACCGTATCAATGTAAGTTCGGTAACGAAATATATATTTCCTTATTATTAGTTGAAAATGGACGATTATACACCATTACAGATATTAAAACAATGAAATTAAAAAAACTTGACAATGTATTTCTTCAATTTAATTTTTAATCCAAAAGCTTCTGTAATTTGGCAACGAATCTTCACCCAATAACTTCGACTGAAAACACTTTTTAATTGGATGCCTGATTGACGGTGTAATCTTATATATATATAAACTTTGATAAATAACATAATGAAGACAACTATCTAATTTTTTAGACGATTTTCAAGCACTTTTTAGTTTGTTTTCCTTTTCCAAAAATTCAGTTTTGGATGGGAAACATAAAGGAAAACATGTAGAACAACTCATGCACTGGACACAACGAATATTTATTTTTGTGCAATAAATGGAGTTTCACAGTAAAACATCTTTGGAAAATTTTTCCAACTAAAATCTACCTTTTCTTATGTTTATTATTTGCGCTTTATATATACCATTTTCTTTGTTTGAGTTCATTTTTCTACATTAGAGTTGAGTATATAATAACAGTTATAGTAGTATTTGTCAAGAAGAAAGAAAAGGCATCATAGTCTGTGAGACATATATTTTTACAAACAATCCAAAGAAAGATATAAGAAAGGAATGGCGAATTTTTTGTCATTTTTTTTTGTAAATATAAAGAGGATATATTGGAAAGAATCTCAAAGGATGTATGATCATGATAATTGTTATCACGCCTATGAGAATTATTTTTGAAATATTTCTCAAGACAATTGTGAATTACCATTTTTATGAAATTGTAGATACAGGTGGATTATTTTATAATATTTCTAAATTTTTACTTCTCATTCATCACATTTTTACAAACAATCCAAAAAAAGATAAAAGAAAGGAATGGGGAATTTATCTTCTCATTAATATTTCTCAAGACAATTGTGAATTACCATTTTTATGAAATTGTAGAAACAGATGGGTTGTTTTATAATATTTCTAAATTTTTACTTCTCATTCATCACGTTTTTGGAAATTATCTACATTCTAAAATAACCACAGTAGAATGTATATTACTTTTTACTTTCTTCAGAATACATAGTGTAGGTAAAGGGAAAGTATTATGTTGGAGTCAATAACTCGACTCTCGGTGTTTGATGTATCTACACGTTTTGAGCATCCCTGAACATAAATAAACAATTTTTAGAAAACTATCTGTTTACACACTTTCTTGTGTGTCCCGGCCATACGCTCAATTGCCGTAAACCCCTGGGTTGGCTGTATGGTCTGGGCCTTTAACTTTCTTGTGTGTATTTGTCTGCCTGGTAGTTTCTGGACAATATTCTTGTATAAAGTTATTGATGTTAATGATATTTTGCCCTATTATAAGAAGTTTATTGATATTTAGATTGAAGTTTATATTTAGATTTTGATCTAAATTCAGGAAATCTTCAATTTTTCAATGTTTTTGAAAATTCGAAAGATCATAATCACGCCCAACAATGTTAAATAAAAGTCATCGTATGTGTACTTATTTTTTCTTTCCTCGCTCTGATCTAGAGGAAAGAATGGTGATAGAGATTATGACTTGTAGCACTTTCCTCGATAGATATGCTTTTAGCAGTAGATTAAGTAACGTATTTGCTTAAATTGATGCAGCCTTAAGAAAAGTATGTTGATCATGATTGAATCACGAGTCAAGTTTTTACCGTAAATATAGTGGTGGGGTCCACAGATACCTCAAATGACTTTGGCCGGTTTGTGCGCGCTTGTTTGTATGTTTGCCAAATCGTTGGCCCTTCTTAAACTCAAAACCATTAAAGCGATTTGGACCAAATTTGCGTGGCATGTTTCATTTTATGTAGATATGAACTCTGAAGAAACTTCTGAAACATGTATACAGTTATTTGTAAAACGGTATTTGGCCCAAATCGTTGCTCTTTGTAATCTTAAAAAGCGATTTGCAACCAATTTGGATGGTATACAACATATATTGCGTAAATGTAAACTCATCAAAAATTTCGTAAAACTAGTTTAAATATAGAACACAATTTTGTCAACATCAGTGACCCTTCTCAATCTGAAAAACCGCAATGAAATGATTTGGATACATTTGGGTGTATCATGAAACACAAAACCCTTCAATAAGCAGCCTTCACAAAAATATGAAAGACACTCCCGTTGCCGATACCAGCATCCATGGACCGATTTTGTGCTTATTATGCGCTCGTCAGTATAGAATAGCCGATATCTGCAAATGGTTGCAAGAAAGAAACTTGCTATAAGCCACAATTTTTGCACACTTCTATGGGGACAATTTCAGTCCCTTCACGTGGATGGCATAAAATTCGTTTACAATTTAGTTGAGAAGTGCGCAAGGCGAAGTTCATGAAACTAAACGTTGAAACATCTATTTCTCAGGGTTAGCTATGGATAGAGATTCAATTTTAAATTCTGAAGAGGGTAGGATGACTCCAAAAGAATTTTTTTCCTGGTTCTGGAGATGTTACTTTTGATACAAAAATTTACATTTTCCTTGCAACATCTATTTGTATTGATCGTCTATATAAAAAGTTTAGACAACAGCTGATATCGGTTTAGCATTAAATTTCTGAAGGCGTAAGGGAGTTTACCTAAAATTTCCACTTCTCGTACTTTTCCACTTCCGTTTCAAATATTTTTCTTGAAACATCTAATTCTCAGAATTGATTATAGATAGAGCTTAGATGATGACCAATATGGATTCAGCATTAAATTACAGAGGAGTAGGGGTTTATTAAGGATTTTCACTTCCGATTTTCTCCATTTCGGTTGAACATTTTCATTTTCCTTTAAACATCTTTTTTTTAGAATAGTCTGTAGATAGAGCTTAGATGATGATTGATATGGATTTAGCGTCAAGATTTTAAGGGGGTAGGGAGATACACCAAGGATTTCAACATGGGGCATTTTTCTACTTTCGGTTCAAAAATATTCCTTGAAAGATCTACTTTTTTTCAGAATCGGATAGCTTAGATGATGAATGATATGAATTCAGCATTACATGCTAGTGGGATTGGAGTCTCTTTACAGGTTTTCCCTTAACTGTTCTAAAGATTTCAGTTCTGATTAAAAAAAATGCATTTTTCTTTCAACATCTATTTCTCAGAATTAACTATAAATGGAGCGTAGATTATGACTAATATGGCTTCAGCATCGAATTTTGGAGGGGCTAGGCGTTTCACTAAAGATTTACATTTCGGGTTCTGGATCTTTCACTTTAGATTTTTCCGAAGATTCATATGATTTGACGAAGTAAGTGTGCAAAAATGTATATAAATTCTTAATCATTTGGTCGAAAAGGAAATGTACTCACCACTTGCCACCATAGGATTGTTCCTTAATAAAATTTTTGTTATATCATTAGATTTCCAGAAACATTTGTAAAGCTCCCCGGACCAGAGTTAGCGCTTATACAGAGTAGGGGTGAAGCCGCTAGATCAACAAGAAAACCACTTACTTGTTTCAAATTTTTACTTTTAAATAAAAATATCCCATAGGAAATGTTTCACAGTCTGAGAAAACAACATTATAAATAAATAACGTACGTTATGGGGAACGAACGAAACGTTTTCCTTCTTGTAGTAGAACCAAATTTTCAAATCGGGAAATATAAGTCTGAAAAGTTTAAGATTGATCAGGGATGTATTTTATTGTCATAAATATAAAGCGATAGATTTTGAGCCTTGAACATTCTTCACGAAACTCTCTAAGCTTTGAATCGCATTTCTTTTTCTACGTAACGTAGCAAATATTGATTGAGGAATATTTCCTATTTGTGCAGTCGGTACTCGATATCTCGAATTTGAGGGGAGTACAAACAAATTTAAGATATCAAAAATTCGAGTTATCGAAGATTCGAAAATTCGAAAAAAAAAAAAAAAAAAAAAGAAACCAGTTCTTTAAATTACTACATAGGAACATACGATATACAGTTACAAAAAACCGAAAGTCATTCCTGCACCGTTTATAATGGGACACATTCAAATATACCATTTTATAGGGAATAATATATTCTACAAATTTATATGCTAAAAATTTGCTTAAGGGGCCGCCATCATATCTAAATGAGCATCAACTTTAAAATTTCGAAAGACAACACCCAATTTTAATGCTAAATTTTAAATCTGCATCAATATGTTACTTCGGATACAAAGTTTGAAGTCATTTGACCCAGCAGTTCTAACAGTTTTACTAAAATGTGTACTAATTAGTGGCAATTAATTTTGCCATATGTAGTTTTATTAGAAACTGATTTTGGAAGCATCTCCTTATCAGGATTTGCTACGATAAAGCTTAGACAATGATTGATATGTATGGAGCAGGATAACCCTGTGGATAAAGTACGGGGATTGCACTCGGAACACCGGAGTTCGTTTCCCGGATTCTCAAACTATCACTGTTTCTAAGCGGAGTACAGGAACGTTAAATCTGTGGGCCCGAAAGGCCTTCCAAGAAGTTGGTGGCAGGGGAAGGAGGATACAGTCCCTATGGATGTCACCGGCATGTTACTGGGCTCCGGTTCAGATTGGGGGACACTGTCTTGGTCATCTAAACACATATCTTATAGATCGAACGGTCTACCTCGAAAGGAAGAAAGAATGACTGATATGGATTCAGCATCAAATTTTGGAGGAGATAGAGGTATTCACTAAGTATTTTCACATCCGGTCCTTTTTCCATTTTTAGTTCAAAAATTTTCATTTTCCTTTTAAACATCTATTTTTTCAAAGTGACTATAAATGATTCGGATGATAACTGATATGGATTAAGCCTCAAATTCTGGAGGGGGTAGGCTGGTTCGCTGAGAAGATCCACTTCCGGTTCAGAAAAGATTTTTTAACCATCTATTTCTCAAGATTAGCTATAGATAATGTTGAGATAAGGATTGATATGAATGCAGCATCTAATTTTGGTGGGGGTAGAAGGTATCACTAAGTATTTCTATCAATTTCTTCCGATTATACAAATTCGATTTTTCTTGAAACATCTGTTTTTTAGCATCGGCTATAGAGCTGTGTAATGTTTAAAACGTTACTCTACCTATTGTTTTGTGGTGCAGATAACAAATGATGCTGGTATATGAATATGCGTACAAAGCTACAATAGTCAGGTAGAATGTAAATATTTGGTGGACAATAAATCAGGCATAATAAGACTATTTCAATATGGCCACAGGTGTGTAAAATGGACGATACAGTACATTGAAAACTTCCATGAGCTTTTCAGATTTTTATAAACTATTCCTATGGAGGTTTTTCCCTGCTACTTGGGGAGGAGGAGGAATGTGTGACCAAATAAAGCAATACATATTTCAAGTAATACGCCATAGTGGAAAGAAGCTGAACAAAGGAGTCAGATGAATAGGCACCAGGTATGACATTTCAGTTGAACGCGCTTTACGACCCATAAAATCACTAATTTGTAAGTTGGAGATTTACCGTGTCTACATGGGCGTAACCCACGCTTCCTGGCCTGACACGAGTAAACTACGTCAGAAAGGCGGAGTCCAAGCATGACTGGCTCTAAACCATCGTGCAAAGTGAGCCAATCAAACACAAGAAAGGCGTGTTTCCCCAAAGCAGAGTAAAAACAAATTAAGACTACCTAACGAAAGAAAGAAGCAGATTTAAAAGGATCGTCGAGCTATGAGGACGATAAGCAGAAAAGAAATAATTTTCGCTGGGACGAAAAATACAATTAGTGCTCTAGGAATCAACTCCAGATGATGCGGATTCAAGCAAATTCGCTCCTTAATGCCAAGTGCCCAAGTCAAAGCCAGTGATCTCTAGTGCAGTTAAACCTCACACAATGTCCGTATCAGATATATATTGTAATAATCAGGTCGAGAGCATATCTGTTTTGATATTTCGGTAAGAATTGTTTGGTCTCACATCTCCTTCAAAGTCCCTCTCATAAAAGAATAAATGAGCTGTTTTAGTATAAAATATTATTTGTGAATGTATGTTATAATCTTGCCACCTCAATAAATATCTCGTGCTACCTAAATAAATATTATAATACAAATAAGAATTTAATTGAGGATCATTAAAAAGCAGTATACATTTGGAAATATTTCGAAAAATATTAGTTTTTAATGAAAAATATGAAACATGATATCACTTTTATATGCAGTTAGTGCTATCATAGATATAAAACTTTTAAACACACGTAAGAATGTTCTAAATTTTTAAAGTTAAAAACTCATCTCGATTTCCTGGCTAAAATATTTGATAAATATACATTTAAAAGAACAGAATAATTAGATTATATCCACAATTCATCATTTACTTTATACATTAGCTTTTGATTTTCAGCTTCATGACTTGCAAGTCGAATTTCACTTTCAATTACACGTAAGAGTTCATAAAGGCAAATAATATCAAATAATGTTTATTGAAGTAAATTGAAGTGAATTTTCATTGAAGTAAATATTGCATGAGAAAAATAATATCCATGATCGACAGAGATTTCAGTAAAATTTTGACAGGAAAAAAAATAGCAGCTTTACATAGCAGCTTCTATGCTTTGAATTCCAAAATTAGCCTACTAATTGTGACTCATAGTGGATTTTTGATAGTGGATCTAACGGAGCGTAATCAGTCTAACAGCGCATGGGCCTCACTTGATCAGTCTATGCCCGCGGTAGTTCCAATAGCGAATGTGCGTAGATGTTCTACTAGATGTTATTTTTTGCACTCGGGAATTGCACTCGGTAGGCCCGGGTTCGATTCCCGCCACTGCTAAAACTGCCGCTGTGTTCACGCGGAGTGCGATCGCGTTAAACATGTGGATCCGTAAGTCCTACCGAGAGGTTTGGTGGTAAGGGAAGGAGGGTACGGTCCCTGTGGATGCCTCCCCCACTGAGTTCATGTCTAAATTGGGTGTCGTCCAAACAGTTACCTTACACCTTTCTGGTAGGTCGGAAGGTCTGGTTCTCAACAACAACTAGATATTATTTCGCAACAGGTCATGAAAAGTATCTTGTTTTTGTTTCTCAAGAAACGCGTTTACTTTTTTTGAGCTCTAGTACCCTCTTAAGGACTCGACTTCGAGATAGCTACCTTATATCTGTGTGCAATAGTAAATTATGTATAAGCTGCTCCCATCTCTTGTCAGATTTGTTCAAATATCCTACACTCGTCAAAAGTGAAATTGCAATACCATGAAGGAGTGTACGTAGCCATATGCAAATCACTGTACCGGTAGAAGAAAGAGTCATATGCAAATGATTAAAAGAACAAACAAAGATATGAAAAAGAAACCTGTTTATTCAGTTAAGAATTTGGCTCACATGGGCAGCTATACAGGCCACTAAATTGCGAGACATGCAATCGATGAGGCAATTAATGATTTCCTGAGGTAATTATTACCAAGCAGCGTCCACTGCGGCACGCAGTTCGTCTACGGTATGCACCTGTGGTCTTCGGTGCACGTGACGTCCGATGAGGATCCACAAGTGTTCAATGGGAGAGAGATCAGGCAAAGCTGCTGGCCAAGAAAAGATGTAAATTATGTTCAGGCTGTTTAGAGTTCGTCGAGCGGTGTACAGTGTGACATTGTCTTGCTGGAGCAAAGTGCCGGGGACGGCCTGCACCAGTGGTCAAACTACAGGCATCACAACTTTTGTGACCTACCGGTCCGCTGTCAGATTACTTGCAATGTGCACCAGAGCTGTCCGCTGATCGAACATGAAACCGTACCAAACCTGATGCCAGGTATATGACCGCTGTGACTCTCGGTGATATGGGCTGGCAAGTGGCGTTCCCGGAGAAGCCATTATACCCGTCCACGGCTGTCACTCTTCCATAGGCAGAAGCGAGATTCATCCTTAAACAATATCCGATGCCATTAATTGGTCCAGATGATGACGACACCACGCCAGACTTGCATCCCTGTGTCGAGCGCTTAATGACATCCCAGTGGCTGGCCGACGGGCGAGCATCTGTACTTCATGCAACCTGTTGCGAATGGTTTGGGTGCATGCAGGTGCAACCGTTGATGGTGGTAGGCTGTTTTGGATGTTCCTTGCCGTTGCGAACGGGTATCAACAAGTCGGTCGGCTAATCTGTCGATCTGTGTGCTCTGTCGTGCGTCTGTTCGAGTAATTTCCTGTTCGGTGTGTTCTCCGATGTTTCTGCGTCCATCGTGTCACACATCGCTGGATGGTACTCATGTCGTGCCCAACACGCGTGATAATTGCACGCATCGTTCCACAGCCGGGAACTGCTGGTATATAGCTCTGTGACGTCTTCGAGGCATCGCTTCTTCACTTTTGGGGAAATTTGGCTGCTCAAAATCGTCGCTGATAGCATTTACGGGATGAGCCGTCTGCTGGCCTTTATCACCCGAAACCCGGTGTCACGTGACCCGCTACGTACGGACACTTAATCATTTGCATATGGTACTCTACCAGTACTGTGATTTGCATACGGCTACGTTCATTCCTTCATGGTGTTGCAATTTCACTTTTGACGAGTGTACATTTTAAAAGTCGTGACTCAATAGCATTTTCCAAATGTATGATAGGGATAGGATGTGAGTCGGAACCTCAAATAGACCCAAAGTGGGTTGACTAATAATTGTGCATTTATGTTTACATTAGGCTATGTCACGTGACTGTTTCTGAAACGAACTGTCACAAATGTAATAAATAGTCTTTCTGAAAATAAGTTTTTTGTTTGAAAATGTATATTTTTTCTTACAATCTCGCGACACCCCTGGAGTATCTCATGTTACCCCTGGAGAGTCTCACGCATCCTTAGCTGTCGCTCACACCGGTTGGGAATCGCTGCTGTAATGCTTTTCACACATGCTCAATGGGGTTGAGATCGAGGGCTAGCTACTCTATCCGCCGAATGTTCTCACTTTCCAGAAAGTCAATTTTTCACCGTTTTAATATAAAACAGCGAAATAAAAGGCCTTACCTCACTATAGCTGCCCTCTGATAAACGGTAATTAAATTTCCTGTTCTTTTTTCTGTATGTAATGACGCCCATACATAAAACTCTTCGTCCAAATTACATCCATTTTTTACTGGTTTGTTAAGATTAAAGAGCAAGCAGGTTTATGGCTAAAAAAATTTCAGATTTTCCATTTTACAAATTTTGATTCATTACCATCTAAAGGCACGCTAGTAATTTATGTTAGTCATTTCATAAAATGCTGTATCAAACTCCCCTTGTATCTGTACTTGTTTTAGATATGGCATACACGAAATTAATGTGTAGGTTTATCCACGAAACATGCATTTGGATAAATATTTACATTGTGGGGGTTGGCTTATAAGAAAACTTGCTTATACGCGAGCAATCTTATACGCGGATGTTCTTATATGCGAGAACATTCGGTATATAATTTGAAGAAAATTTACTGGTTGTTTTAATAATTTTAAAATATTGAAATGGACTAAAATATTTTATTTTTTAAAAATGTGGTGTTCTCGCAATATATACTGTAAGTCCTTTCGAGAGGTTAGTGGTAGGGGAAGAAGGGTACGGTCCCTGTGGATGCCGTCCCCACTAGGTTCCGGTCTAAATTGGGTGGCACTACCCGCCCGTCCAAACGGATACTTTACAATTTAGAGTAGGCCGGACGGTCTGGGCCGAAGAAGTGGGTTTAAGAAATCATGTTTATTCTGTAGTAATCTGTGATATTTTAGGCTGAAAAAATGAACGATGGATGGCAAGTTAATTTTTGTATATGGTATATAAAATTTGGAGAGGTTTAAAACTCACGGAAAGTATATATATTTAAAAAATTACTAAAAATCTTCTAATAATCGCATGGATTCCATTCACAATTTGTTTGAAAGAAAATTATTTGATCTTTGCGATGGTATCAAGATGGAGACCTTAGGATAATATTCTAGGTCACTAAGGAATCGATTTGTGTGAATATCGGACAAAATCGTTGTGAATCGGGCTGCAACATAAAATAACTAAAAAACTAATTCAAAATTTAAAAATAAATAACGCCGTGTTGCACCTATTCGGGTCCTGAAGTAATTTTACGGTCGTACAACTCTTAAATTTCCCGCTACAGAAACAGACACACACACACACACTTTTCCCGACAGACACACACACATACTCAGGCATCTTCCTTTATTAAGTAAAATTTATTTAAAAAGTGGAAAGATCTGTGATATCAAATAAAACAAAGCATTGGTGGTACATTTTTTTAATTTATATAAATAGGAATAAAACATACAACAAAAAAATGTATATGTAAAAACATTATATAAGGTGAAAGTTATTTAGATACATATATTATAATTTCAACATTAATTTTGAACAAAAAAATAAATAACAAGAAAGATCAATCATGCTTAAAGCATTGATTATGAAACACTTTCCAACTTCAATGCAATTTTATTTAAAAAAGTCGAAAATGCAATACATTCCTCGGTAATATTTTAAAACTTATCACAAAACTACATTGATTTATTATATTTGAAAACTTAAACCTTCATTGAAAAAAATGAACTTCATTCAAATGACGGCATTGAAATATAAATTGCCTGGTTTAAATATCTCTAAAATGCAATACATTCCACGGTAATATTTCTAAAACTATCATAATACTACGATAATTTATTATATTTGAAAATTTCATCGAAAACAACTGAAATAAATTCAAATGACGTCATAGAAAAAATAACACGCCTGGATCTCTCTATAAAAGCAGGATTTCATTCATAACTTTCTCCCATTCATTTCATTCATCACAATACCATAATAATTTATTTTATTTAAAAATTAAGACCATGGAGCTACAATTCATAAACTCTATGCTTAAAACTGATAAAAATATAGGAGCTCGGTTGTGCATAGGTAATGGCACTCTGACTCGCCAATGAGAATAAATGTTATAATATCATTTTACTTTATCCACAGCATAATTATAATAGGTAAAATGCTTACCTTTCTGTTTGAAGGGCGTAGGGCAATTTTACTTCGTTCCTCCTAAAGTCTTAAAAAAATATCAGTTTTAGTGTGTTTGTTTACCCTCTTGATATCAGGAATAATTTCGCTTGATTGGAAGAAAAAACATATTATTTAATTAGATTCTGCATTTAAAAATTACATAGGAAAACAAAGAAACAAGCATTTTGCTGCGACATCAAACGAAGCATCGACAACACAGAACAGAACTTCAGTTCGTAAGTGTACCGGTATAGTCTCTTTGATGCGCGCGCAGATTTCTCGAAGTAAACACATTCCTCTTCTGGCGGAAAGGCGAGAGTCAGTGTTTTTGCGTTTGTCAGTCTTTCGTAGCGATGAGAGATCATTTATTTCTAACAGTCCCCCTTGATCTCTGGAGCTGCATATCACGGCTGTAGCAGTTTGGATCTGTGCTTCAGAAATTCAGGCTTTGGCAGTGGTTTTGTCATCATGTCCGCTGTCATTAGCTTAGTTGGAAGATAACTCAACTGGATTACACCCGATTCCTGAAAATCTCTTATGGCGTGGAATCTGATGTCAATATGCTTGGTTCTTGACATGTACTTCGGTGATTCAATCATTTTTATACATGACTGGTTATCTTCGAAAATAGTAATCGGGAGCTGTTGAAGCATATCGAGATCTTTGAGTAGGTTGATTAACCACAGTACTTCTTGAACTGCTTTAGCAGCGGATATATATTCCGCCTCTGCTGAGGAAAGTGCAACACATGATTGTTTTTTGCTTAACCAGTGTATAGGAGAATCATCAATTAAGAAAAGATTACCACTCGTGGATTTCCGATCCGTTTTATCGCTTGCCCAGTCAGCATCAGCGTATGTTGTAAGAATTGGTTTTGTCGTTGATTTTATTACCAAATTTAGATCCTTTGTATGATTTAGATAACTTATTAGACGCTTTACTGCGTTCCAATCCATTTGACGTGGTTTCTCATTTCTCCGACTTAAAATGTTTATTGCGGCTGTGATGTCTGGTCTTGTGACCGTGGCAATATATAGAAGAGCTCCAATAGCTTGGCGATATTTAGTGTTATTAGGAAGCAGGTTTTCTTCTGTTTCATTTCTCAAATATCCAGTTTCCATTGGTGTACTATAGGGTTTTGAATCTTGCAAATTAAATGTATTTACAATTTCTTCAATCTTATTTTTTTGATTTAATAGATAATCTCCATCATGGTTTTTTCTTATGCTAATTCCAAGGTAATAATTAACTTCACCCAAATTTTTTAATTCATATTGTCTGCCCAGTTCTTTCGTTGTTTTGTCAATTTGTTCTTCTGATCCTGATATTAGAATATCATCCACATATACGATTATATAGATAGTTTCTCTTCCTTTTCCCTTTTTGAATAGACATGGATCAGTAGTACTCTGCACGAATTTTAGTTGTTTTAGAGAGTCACCTATTTTTAGATGCCAGGCTCTTGCGGCCTGTTTCAACCCATATATAGCTTTATTTAATTTCCATACTTTGTTTTCGTTACCCGGGGAGATGTAGCCATCTGGCTGTTGTATGTAAACTGTTTCGTCTAAATCCCCGTGTAAGAAAGCGATTTTGATATCAATGTGTTGTACGTTATATTTTCTATATGCTGCTCCTGCCAGGAATGCTCTAATTGTGCTGTGTGAGACCACTGGTGCGAAAGTTTCGTAATAATCTTCACCGTATTTTTGTGAAAATCCTTTTGCTACCAGTCTAGCTTTGTATTTAGCTATTTTTCCCTGAGAGTCGTGTTTAATTTTATATGTCCATTTTGAACCTACAATTTTTCTTCCATGCGGGGTGTCCATTAATGTGAATGTGTTATTTTCTTGCAAAGATTGCATTTCTTCTTCCATTGCGTCTAGCCAATTTTGTTTCTCTTGTGGGCTCTTAATTTTTAGTACCTCATTATAGTCTCTGGGTTCGACGGTGTTAGCTTGTTGCGCTAAGTAGATGAGTCGATCGGGAGGTACTCCTTTGTTCGATCTCTCGGATCTGCGAGGTTGACTAGCGGTTATGTTATCAGAATTTATTTGTTCATCATCTGACGGTGCCTCAAACTCAATCTCGCTCTCTTCGGGTTTTTCATCTGTTTGAGCATTAGTTTTTTCGACTTCACTATCTGTTCCTTCGAATAATTCCTTTGAGCTTAATTCTGAAATTTGCATTGATTTTTCGAGGAATTTAACCGTTCTAGCAAGTGTTATGTTTTTTCCTTCTGTATATATTCTGTAAGCTTTTGATCTGTCGTCGTATCCGACAAAAATCCCTTCTTGGGCTTTTTCATCTAATTTTCCTCGTTTGCTTTTATGGATGTAGGAATATGCTTTACAGCCAAAGACTCTTAAATGACGAAGATTTGGTTTCAAACCAGTCCACATTTCGTAGGGTGTTTTTGTATTGGCCTTTGTGGGAAGTCTATTTTGTAGGTAATTGGCAGTGTTTATAGCCTCTCCCCAGAATTTTTTGCCTAAATTTGCTTCTGACAACATAGCTCGTGTCATCTCGATTAGTGACCTGTTTTTTCTTTCCGCTACGCCATTTTGGGATGGACAGTGTGGCACGGTCAACTGGTGATGTATGCCGTTGTCACTTAGATATTCCTCGTATTCTTTACTGACGTATTCGCCGCCATTATCGCTTCTCAGTATTTCTGGTTTTTTTCCGAATTTGTTTGTCGTAAAAGCGATGTATTCCTTCAGTTTACACAAAACTTCACTCTTTTTTGATAAGAGATAGGTCATTGTGTACCTGGAGAAATCATCAATAAATGTTAGCACGTATGATTTTCCTCCTATAGTGGGAGTTTGCATTGGTCCGCATACGTCGCTGTGCACAAGTTGTAGAATATGAGTCCCCCTGTTTTGAGTAGATTTGGGGTATGGCATGTCGGTGAGTTTTGATTTTATACAAGTTTCGCAATTTAGTTCATGTTTACATTCGTTGATGTTTATGCCTTCGGCTAACTGTTTCGATTTAATTTCCTTTATAGAGCCGAAGTTTTTGTGACCCATTCTTCTGTGCCATAATGTAACACAATTGGGGTTGTTACAGTTATTTACCATATATGTAACATTTTTGTTTTGTGGTGTGAGCAGGTCTAGCTCATATAGGTTATTTTTTATTTTTCCTTCTAAGAGTATTTCATCATTGTAAGTTAACTGACAGTTGTCTTTAGTAAAAGTTACTTTGCATCCACGCTGTGTTGCTTTTCGTACGGAAAATAAATTAGCTTTCAGTTCTGGCACAAATAGTATTTCCTGTAGCGTTACTTGTCTTATCTCTCCATCCGAGGCTCGACTTTTTATTTTTACTTCGCCTGACCCATAGGCAGTTAAGGCTTTACCGTTAGCAACGATAACTTCCGATTTGTTTTCATTATTTATTTTAGTGAATAGATTCTCATTATTTGTTATGTGGGATGAGGAACCACTATCAACGATCCAGCTGTCTTCTTCAGTTTGATTAGTTATGAGCGCTAAGTCTCTAAATTTCGATCCTACTTTATCTACAGTGTCTGAATATCTTTCTTGTGTTCGTGACTTCGCGGCCGGTCTGTCGTTTCCCTCATACACTAACTGTGATGAGTTGTGTCTGAATTTATTTTTATAATCTTTATATCTGCCGGGCTCATTGGTCTTATTCTTTAGACGCCAACATTCAGATTTGTTGTGGTTCTTCATTTTGCAATGTGAGCAGTATTTGTTATCCATTTTGTAGCCATAGGTGTTAGAGAATTTTTTATTCGCGTGAAAAGCCTTTGCCATGTTTTGCGGCATTTCTTGGTGATCCCTACGTCTATTATATTCATCAATCAGTTTGCTGCTAATGAATTCCGGCGTCAGTTCATCCTCTGGTCGCGCTTCCAACGCCGTTATCAGCGTTTCGTAACTGGGGGGTAGCGAACACAGAAATAGTGCTGATATATGCGAATTATTTATTTCCTCCCCGATTGCTTTAAGCTTATCCACTGTTTCCAGAATTTTGGTTATATGTTGTTGCATGTTTCCCCTTTCATCTAACTTTATACTGTACAACTTTCGTAAAAGGTATAGTTTGCTGGATAAATTAGCTCTTTCGTGTATTGCGCGAAGCGCATTCCAAGTATCGCGCGCCGTGGTGAGATGCTTGACGTGAACGATTTGGGAATCCTCTATACATAAATTTATGAGCGCTCTGGCTTTTCTATCTTTTTTCTGCCATTCGTCGGTAATTGGGTCCGGAGCCACTTCTGTTATCGTTTCTGATAGTTCTTTATTCAATAATGTCATTTCCATTTTAAACTTCCAATTGGAATAGTTGCCCTGGTTTAATTTTTCGATCAAGTGACTTTCCTTGATAGATGCCATTATATATATTTTTTTTAGTTTCCTTGAGAAATATTTTCCCTTTTTTTTGTTTATTTGCAGTGCGATATTTCCTTTTAATCTTATTCCGAAAAAAAATCACTTTCGGTTTGGAAGTTTTTTTTTTTACGAAGTCAATGGGGAACGAAAAAATAATTGTGATATATTTGTATATCAATTTTCTTTTCGGTTACTTATTTTTATGCCCTTTTTCAAATAATAATTTTATTGTTCATGAAAAATGCTGCTATTTTATTTTGTTAGTACCAATTTCTCCAGCGAGACAGGCAACAACTTCAGTCTCATAATCTGATAAAAATATAGGAGCTCGGTTGTGCATAGGTAATGGCACTCTGACTCGCCAATGAGAATAAATGTTATAATATCATTTTACTTTATCCACAGCATAATTATAATAGGTAAAATGCTTACCTTTCTGTTTGAAGGGCGTAGGGCAATTTTACTTCGTTCCTCCTAAAGTCTTAAAAAAATATCAGTTTTAGTGTGTTTGTTTACCCTCTTGATATCAGGAATAATTTCGCTTGATTGGAAGAAAAAACATATTATTTAATTAGATTCTGCATTTAAAAATTACATAGGAAAACAAAGAAACAAGCATTTTGCTGCGACATCAAACGAAGCATCGACAACACAGAACAGAACTTCAGTTCGTAAGTGTACCGGTATAGTCTCTTTGATGCGCGCGCAGATTTCTCGAAGTAAACACATTCCTCTTCTGGCGGAAAGGCGAGAGTCAGTGTTTTTGCGTTTGTCAGTCTTTCGTAGCGATGAGAGATCATTTATTTCTAACAAAAACTTCATCGAAAAAATCGTCCTTCTGTTTATAAAATCAATTAATATTTCATTCATATCAGCCATGCAGACTCCATGGACTGAATTATTTTGTGTTAAAGAAATACTGTAATTCTAATACAACTCATTCTACATATTTTGCTATTTACATTTTACATAGGTGAAAAATAGGCTTAGTTGTAGAAATAATCACATTTGAATGAGAATTTAAACTCAAATATATTATCATTGTGTTGTTTTAGTATGTAGATGCACAGAATTTAAGCAAAAATAAAGTAGTTTTAGGACGGATACAACACTCAATATGAATTAAAAAGACCTTTAAAAAATCACGATTTTGAAACAAGATGGATGCCATATATCATTTTGAAGTGGATCATATGATCGTTTCATATCATGGTCACGTGATCGTTTCATATAAGATGTGTAATTATTATTTTAATTTTTATTTAAAAAACTACTGAATATATTTCGCTGAATTTTTTTTTACATATTTTATGGAACAATTTGACTCTTACCTAAAATTTTCGAAGCAATTTGTGAATTTTAAATCCGCTTAAAAAATGTTTGAAAAATTAGGTCCCATAGGGCTCAATGTATTTCATTTTTTCAACCTGGGTTCAATCCAAAACAAATTGGGTGATATTATTCATTTATATTCCCATAGGTCCCACAGACTGCCTGAACAACATACTAAAATTTCATTTTGATTAAGTCATTTTTACGGCAGTTATCGTGCTAACGGACAGACAGACAGACAGACAGACAGAATGAACAAAGTCATAAACACTTTTCAACTTTGTTGTAAAGTGTTTAAAAATAAATTGTAGCTAATCTTCCGCATTTATAAGTTAAAGCATATTAAAATTCTTTTTTTTTTCAAATATATAAAATATAAGAAAATGATCCTTCACTTCCATTATTTTTGTTACTTTGCTTTACCGATAATATATTGTTACAGAGCCACGCTTGTTGAAGGGATATAAATTCACAGTTAAAACTTTATGATATTTAGATTTCTATGAAACCGCACTTTGATCGGAGTTAGCGTACAAATAAATAATCGCTTCTTAATCTGTTAATATACAACAAGAAAGATCAATCATGCTTAAAGCATTGATTATGAAACACTTTCCAACTTCAATGCAATTTTATTTAAACAAGTCTAAAATGTGCAATACATTCCTCGGTAATATTTTGAAACTTATCACAATACTGCATTAATTTATTATATTTGAAAACTTAAACCTTCATCGAAAAAAATGAACTTCATTCAAATGACGGCATTGAAATATAAATTGCCTGGTTTAAACATCTCTAAAATGTTATACATTCCTCGGTAATTGCTTTAGAATTATCATAATACTACTACGATAATTTATTATATTTGCAAACTTCATCGAAAACAACTGAAATTAATTCAAATGACGTCATAGAAAAAATAACACGCCTGGATCTCTCTTTAAAAACAGGATTTCATTCATAACTTTCTCCCATTGATTTCATTCATCACAATACTATAATAATTTATTTTATTTAAACATTTTGTTTAAGACCATGGAGCTACAAAAAATTAAACTCTATGCTTGAAATTTCATCGAAAAAAATCGTCCTTCTCTTTATGAAATCAATTAATATTTCATTCGTATCAGCCATGCAGACTCCATGGACTAAATTATTTTGTGTTAAAAAATACAGGAATTCTAATACAACTCATTCTATATATTTTGCTGTTTACATTTTACATAGGTGAAAAATAGGCTTAGTTGTAGAAATAATCAAATTTAGATGAGCAGTTAAACTCAAATATATTGTCATTGCGTTGTTTCAGTATGCAGATGCACAGAATTTAAGCAAAAATAAAGTAGTTTTAAGACGGATATAACACTCAATATGAATTAAAAAGAACTTAAAAAAATCACGATTTTGAAACAAGATGGATGCCATATATCATTTTGAAGTGGGTCATATCATGGTCACGTGATCGTTTCATATAAGATGTGTAATTTTTATTTTAATTTTTATTTAAAAAACTACTGAATGTATTTCGCTGAATTTTTTTTTTAATATATTTTATGGAACAATTTGAATATTACCAAAAATTTTCGAAGCAATTTGTGAATTTTAAATTCGCTTAAAAAATGTTTGAAAAATTAGGTCCCATAGGGCTCAATGTATTTCATTTTTTCGACCCGGGTTCAATCCAAAACTAATTGGGTAATATTATTCATTTATATTCCCATAGGTTCTACAGACCGTCTGAACAACATACTAAAATTTCATTTTAAGTCATTTTTACGGCAGTTATCGTGCTAACGGACAGACAGACAGACAGACAGACAGAATGAACAAAGTCATAAACACTTTTCAACTTTGTTTTAAAGTGTTAAAAATGATAGGTAACGGAAATGATGGGTAACATTATGCGAAACTGACCCAAACTGTGCAAAATAGTGTTCAACTGCTGTTTCTTGAAATTTTCTTTGAATAAACAAGGATAATTAAATAACCATATGAAATCGTATACAACAACCACCCTGGAAGCCACCCTCAACCCTGCTGTTATTTTGTCAACAATGATGGTATTTTCGAAATTTTGCGGTTCAGTTTGTTGATGAAACATAAATATATTGATGACCTACGCTGAAATATGTCCTTGAGATTTCTTTACAAAGCAAAAGTAAATTGCTTTCTTTTATGAAACACAAAGTTCTTTGAGTTAATAAACTTTTTAACAGCAGATGTATTTGTGTTGTTGACATAGACATTTTAACCTTTTCGATAATATAAGATCAATCTGTCTCTGCTCTTCTGTTTAATCCTCAGAAGTCGGGTTTGAATCGTATGTACTTGTACACAGAAGGAACCGTACGGTTACCTTTACACCTTCTGGTAGGTCGGACGGTCTGGGTCTCAACAACAACCAGAACAACAGCAGAAAGAACCATGTATAAGCATACATATTCGTAGTGATTCATTATACTTTTTAAATTGTAGATCCTGACCAATGACATATTTGTGTGCATATAATAAATGCAGCGCCCCCAAAATAATACAATAGAGTCCCATTTAAGGGATTCCAGGGGTCGACGGCAGAAAGTTTTATTATTAAATTATATTGTAAAAATAACAATTATAGTAGCTGCGTGCATATGTTTGTGTCGACCGTAGAAAGTTTTCTGTTAAATTATTTTGTAAAAAGAATACTTAGGACAGATAGATGCATACTTTTAAAATACACCATTTTAAGACAACCATTGAGATATTAAGGCTTCAAGATTCTACTATTTTGTTTACATAAAATTAATTGCTGTGTCTATTTCTGTATAGGGAATTATAAAGAATAGACATAGACTACATCGTAAAATTTTAAATCAATATTAGACTTTTGATGTCTCTATTTACTCAAGGACTGAAGGAAAGTCAATTATGGAGTACTTAGGACAATAAACTAAGTTATCTTTTCACTCCAATCTAATAGAATTGGAAAATTACATAGAGTTCAAGAAATCTAGCGACGCTCTTGTGTTATAATTGGGAAAAGTCCCAATTCAGAGCCCCTGGAAACGCATAATTTGGTTTAGAGGAGTAATTTCTCCTCGTGAAATAAAGGAAAATTTTGAAGGTGTATAACTTTGTTCCATACAACGCGGCCTTGAGTCCGCGAGAGCAGTCGAGGGTGGGGGTGAAATCAGCGGAAGGCCACAAGATGTATTAGAAAAGCAAAAAGCATCGGCAGGAGACCCTTTCCAAAAATTAATCCTTATTAGCAGCTAGTGCGTCTACTAGTGTAAAACAAGTAAATTATGTCGATAGTTGTAGTGGCTTCTCTCCATTTAGGTAATGCGTTTTCTAAAGCTTTTAGGATAAAAGTTCGTTCATAATTTTCCTCGTAACATAGGAGTAATTTTTGGAACTCAATGTAATTATCTGTATTTTCGTCTTTTGAGACGCGGGTGGTTTTGTATACCGACTACTTTATAGGTAGTTCGGGGACATTGTCAAGGCGGGGGGGGGGGAGGGGGAGGTAAAAGCTTTCGCGTATGAACGTGATTTGTTAACTTATTTACCGGTGAAAATGCGGAGAATTTTTTCGCTCCGTTTGAGAAATTTGGAGCATCCGCGGAAACGTGCTAGTTATGCACCTCAACAAATGGCGCATTTGCTGACGATTTCATAACTTTTAGAGCATTTCAGTATGTGATGTGTCTCTGCACACTTAACAGACTTTAGCGCAAGCAGCAACAATTTGCCGATAGGCTCCAACTCTAGCAAGAAAAGTATTGCCCCTCCCCCCCTCTACCTTTCTGCGTACCTGCACCTGTAAACAAAAAGGCCCTAAATGATACTTTAATCTCGATAATTTTTCTTTGAGTTTCCATATATTCCTCACGAGTGCTTACATCTAATAATTTAAAACAGTCTCCTTTCCGGTCACACACGAGGGGGGAGACAATACATTTTAGGCAGGTTACGTTATCTGACTAAGTGGTCGAGGGGACGATGAAGAAGTGAGGGAGGGGGCTTTTTTCCTTTGGCATATTGCTAATATCCATTGCATTTCTGTATCGGGGGCTGAAACTTTCGGGTCAAGTACGGACTTAACGAAGGGAATAGATTTCGTCGGGGCCATTTATTGAACACGTTCGGCATGCCGTTTCTGGAATTGTTAAAATCTCATCTTCGTCAACAAGGGGATGTTTCTTAGAGTTACTTTTAGATTGAAATTCAAAGGCATTGGCAGAGGTAAAAGACATCATATGGTGTTGAGAAACAACAATAATCGCGTGAGAAGGATTCACGAAGGGCTCACTCAATTGGGCGCTGGCATTCACGTTGTATTCCAAGTGAGTAGTGTATATTTACCCGTTCTGGGTCACTTTATAAATTTGTCTCATTTAAATAATTAATATATAAAAATCATCTAAAATGCTTAATTTTAAAGAAAAAATCAATAAATAAAATCGAGAAAATTTTTACTAAAATCAGCTTAATTTTAGAAAAAAAAAATCAATAGATAAAAAATGTCTAATTTTATAAAAAAATCAATAAATATAAAATCATTTTTTAAAAATTCTGCAAAAATATATGCCTCAAAAAACACTGTTTTTAGTTAAAATCAAGGCTATTTAACATCATTGAGACTGAAAATGTTATAAAATCAATCATAATCAAACATTTTTAACCCCCCCGATTCAGGGGGGGGGGGTAAAAATTAACCCCCTGAAAAATCAAAAATATATAGAAAAAATATGAAAAAGATGAGAATTTTAACATCGGTTCCAATTGGATCCAATGCAGACATAACAGAAAATGCTTAAAATATTTAAAAAGTATGAAAATCGGAGAGTGAAGCAAATATATAGAAAATCAGAATAATATCATTAAAATATATAAAATATAGAAAATATGAAAAATAACAAATATATAGAAAAATAAGAATAATTAAGGCTCAGAAAGATAAAGAAAAAATGAGAATAATATCATTAAAAGGAGGATATAATAATAAAATAGATTGTATTGACTCTACTTTTCGTATTATAATACATATTATTTATAATCCATGTGTTATAGAGGATAGTGAAGATTGTAAATTGTTAAATAGATTAATTGGAAGAGTCTAAACAAAATTTATAAAAATACTTTTAAAATTATGAAATTTTATTATATTCTTATAAAATTATCAAATGGAGGGGGATTATAAAGTATCAACTAAAACATCTAATGTAAATGGTTAACAATTTTTAGATGTTTTAGATTTCATACAATTAAAGAAATATGATTTAAATTTAGGTAATTGGTTTAAAGATATATGGATACCTTTATATTATAAAAATGATATATTAATTACAAATAATATACTAAATTTTATTCACTATGGTATAAGTCTTGAGGGGTGGGTGGGGGATGGAGGATGGCCATCCTCCACAAAACTTCAAAAATTTAAAGAAAGATTTTATAAAAACATTAAAGAATAATTATATAGAATATAATAATATAAAATACAATAAAAATATAGTATTAACATATAAAAATTTAGATAAAAAATTTGAAAATATCATTAAAACGAAAAAAATAGATGTAAGTATTCTGCTTGCATTTCAATATATATAAAAACTCTATAAATTTATCTTTTTCTATCGTTATTTATCGCGTTGCAAAAATCTCAATACGTTAAATCGCTTTAAAACTCATAAATAAAGAACCATTCTAAGAAAATAATTGTCTATCCAATTAGAGCTATTTTAATTTTATTCCGCTTGTACAACTATAACACAATCTTATACAACGATTAATATGACGTTAATCTGTGACTCAAACTAGGAAAGTAGGTCATTTTGGAGAGAAACGACCTTGATAACACACACAGAATGAAATCCGCAAACGTTTTCACGTTGAAAATCTTTTGAAATAATTGCTTTAACTGTTGCTAAAAGGTTATAACAATTGCTTGAAAGGTCGAAAAAAGTTACTATTGCTAGTAATCACAAGGTCGTTGATAATAACCACAAGGTCCTTTTCTATTTATAATTCATGAGGTTTTTCTTTCCACGGATGTTGTTTTCCCCTTTTCGTTTGCGGGTTTTTGCGAAGCAAAACAAATATATTATTCTTTCAAGAATTGATAGCATTTCGATTAATTATCTTTCTAATAAAAAGTCGTTCATCTCCAAATAATTAAAAATATATTCATCTTGATTAATTTCATTTATAGATTCATTAGAGAGATTTTGATAATATTTTGTAAGAAAATATTCGTTTTTTGAATTATTCACATCTAATTTTACTGTAGTAGAATTTCCAAATTTGGTATTTATTTGGCGCAAAGATATTAGATTATATTTTCCGGATTTTATATATTGCAACTGTAAAATTGCGAATTTTATAACTTCATTTCATAAACCATTAAATACATCCATCTTATTTATATAGAATTATTTTTTAAAAGATAAAATGTTTCAGCTCAGCTTTTTGTTTTTACACCTTTATTTTTTTTTGGTCTTTTTTACACTTTTATCTTCGGAAGAAATTCTGTCTTTTTCAAGACAAGCTTTATAAAATAAACATTTATTCATAGAACAACCAAAACCTAATATTTTCACACATTTTGAAACATTTAATTGTGTAGTAGGAATTTCTAATTCTTCCAATTTAAAAAAAAATCTTTTATAAGCAAATGTTCCTCCGTATAAATTATGTAATTGTTTGATATAAGCTTTTGCATCATTATTACTGATCCATAATCCTTTATCATTTGAAAATCTTTTAAATCTTAAACCATGTACTTCATTGGTACATTTGCGAACTATTTCTAATTCTTTATTACTTAATTCACAATCATATGTAAAAATAGATAAAGTCTCACCTATATTTAGTTTTAAATGAATCCAGCTTATTTCTCTATAAATTTTTCTATCTGGAAAATCAAATATTTGAATATTTATAATCAGCGTTACATCATCCATCTGAGCAAGCGCTATCTGAGTAAACTCTATTTATTTAGAAATATTTTATTAAAGGTTTTTATAAGGACCTAATGCTCTCGTATGAATTCCATCTTCTAATATAAATCTTTTATCATCTTTTGCAGATAAAGCTAATTTATTGACTCGAACTAAATATAATTCATGCTTTATACTCCTAATTAGATTCATAGTTCTATAATGATCACTTTTATTAAATAAACAGTCTTCATAATCTTCGAATGTTATTCTATTTTTAACGACACATTTTTTAACTCCTTTTGATTTTTTAGAATTAATTTTTTATGTTTTTCATTATCTTTTTCGTTTATATTATATTCTTCAACACTCAATTCGTTTAGTTTATTTGCATACATTTTAGATCTTAAACCTATAAATTCTTCCATAATCACACCATTGTTTTCATCTTTCATTTTACCCAATACTTTTTATTTTTTCCTTCTATATTGTATTCATTATTTTTCTGATAATCTGAAGTATCAAAATAATCACTCATAGTTTTTATATCTTATTAAAAATCATCTGTTTTAATATTATATGTTAAAATATCTGTATCCATATACAATAATATTATTTCATCTTTATATTTAGGTTTCACCACGTTATAATGAAAATCATACATCAAATGTTTTGATAAATTTAAAATGCTCATTCCTTCATATATTGGTTTATCAAATTTTATTTTAGTTTTATTCATATAGCTACTATATTTTCACCAAATATAGTCCTACTTTTAAAATTTGGTTTAGCAATCAATTTTTTAGCTTGTTCATAACTAGAGCATAATCTAACATCCATTCTTTTTCGAATATTTTCAATAGTCTTTCCAAAAATCGCATTATTCATTAATTTATAAAATCTTTCTCAAAATCATTAGTAGAGCTTCAGTTCTCATATGAGTATTTAAATCTATATATTTATTTAACCAATCTTTTTGATTAAATTCTAAAACTCTATGTACTTTTGTTAATTTTAATCCCATTTCTAAATACTCTTTCAAATTTTTATAATGTATGACATATTTAGATTTATCATACAAAGTTGTTAATAATTTCACTTGTTTAGATCCGTCAGGTATTTTCTTTTCAGGAGCTAATGGTAAATCTGAATGATAATCGTTCAATTTTATTGGATATTCTAAATCAACTTCTAGTATATATCCAATATTAGAATCATCAGGAGTTTTCAAAATTTTTCCTTTTTCTATATCATTTCTCTACTTAAATCCATCAGTTGGTAAATATTGACTCATAGTCCAACTATATAAATTATTTGCATCTAGATACATTAAATAATTAGATGACTTATTTTTATCATATTTTTCATATATTTATTATTTGCTTTTGCATATCTATTACAACATTGAGAAATATCACCTCTTATACTTTTTTCCAACATTAGAATCATATCATAATCTATATAAATAAAATTGAAAATCTGTCTGTCTGTCTGTCTGTCTGTCTGTTTGTCCCATCATCACGGGAGAACGGCTGAACCGAATTTGATGAAATTTTGTGGGTAGCCTAGAAATAGCCCCACATAAAATTTAGTCTATGGGTGGAATTTCTACGACCAGTGGTTCTCGAGATATTAGTAAAAAACGAAACTTTCGTTTGTCTCATCATCACGAGAGAACGGCTAAACCGAATTTAATGAAATTTTGTGGGTGGCCTTAAAATAGCCCCCCATAAATTTTGTCCAAGTTTCGAGTTTCTAAGACCAGGGGTTGTCGAGATATTAATGAAAAACGGAACTTTTTTATAGGAGTTCTACTCTCCAACTCCGTGGTTTATCCAAACGGAAAGGATAACAAGAAAGAGCAATCATGCTTAAAGCATTGATTAAGAAACACTTTCCAACTTCAATGCAATTTTATTTAAATATGTCTAAAATGCAATACATTCCTCGGTAATATTTTAAAACTTTTCACAATACTACATTGATTTATTATAGTTGAAAACTTAAACATTCATCCAAAAAAATGAACTTCATTCAAATGACGGAATTGAAATATAAATTGCCTGGTTTAAACATCTCTAAAATGCGATATATTACTCGGTAACAATTTTAGAATTATCATAATACCACGATAATTTATTATATTTAAAAATTTCATCGAAAAGAACTGAAATTCATTCAAATGACGTCATAGAAAAAATAACACGCCTGGCTCTCTCTAAAAAAACAGCATTTCATTCATAAATAATTTCCCATTCATGCCATTCATCAGAATACTATAATAATTTATTTTATTTAAAAATTAAGACCATGGAGCTATAAGTAATTTAACTCTAAGCTTAAAACTTCATCGCAAAAAATCGTCCTTCTCTCGGTAAAGTCAATGAATATTTCTTTCATATCAGCTATGCAGACTCCATGAGCTAAATTCTTTTGCATTAAAAAAATACAGCAATTCCTATACAACTCATCCTACATATTTTGCTGTTTACATTTCACATAAGTGAAAAATAGGCTTCGTTAGAGAAATAATCAAAGTTGGATGCTCATTTAAACTCAAATATATTGTCATTGCGTTGTTTCAGTATGTAGATGCACAGAATTTAAGTGAAAATAAAGAGGTTTTACGACGAATACAACACTCAATATGAATTAAAAAGAACTTTAAAAATGACGATTTTGAGACAAGATGGATGCCGTATTATATTTTGAAGTTGGTCACGTGATCGTTTCATATCATGGTCACGTGATCGCTTCATGTAAGAGGTGTAATTACTATTTTAATTTTTATTTAGAAAACTACTGAATATATTTCGCTGAATTTTTTTTTATATATTTTATGGAACAATTTGAATATTACCTAAAATTTTCGAAGCAATTTGCGAATTTTAAATCCACTTGAAAAATGTTTGAAAAATTTGGTCCCATTGGGTTCAATGTATTTCATTTTTTCAACCCGGGTTCAATCCAAAACTAATTGGGTGATATTATTTATTTATATTCCCATAGGTCCTACAGACCGTCTGAACAACATACTAAAATTTCATTTTGATTAAGTCATTTTTACGGCAGTTATCGTGCTAACGGACAGACAGACAGACAGACAGACAGACAGAATGAACAAAGTCATAAACACTTTTCAACTTTGTTGTAAAGTGTTAAAAATCGTTTGTTTAAAGCGTCAAAGGGAATTAAAACTTTATTTTTGAGTTTGATGCAGGATTTTTGCATTAAATAGTCACTATCTGAAAGCATGAATTGTTTGAAACATGAATTTAAATGGAAAAATCTACCTCCATGTTTTATATTTCATAAGCTTTTACTCAACGATTAGAAGTATAAAGAAATTAAAATGGTTATTTAATTTCGTATTTTATGAGAAAGATTCTATCTTATATCATGTTGCTCGGCAAAGGAATGGAATTAAATGTGTTTGTTAATGATTATTATTATTTTTTCGATTTGAATAATAAATAAATGGATATTAAAATATATCTTATAAATGAACGGTTTGATTTTTTTTAATTATATTAATTGCGAACTGCATACATCACTTTCATGTATTTTAGCAAAGAGGTTTTAAGCTTATATATTCTGTTTAGCTAATAAACTCATATTCTGTTTACCCAATAAATTCATTTATCCAATTGTTTAAACAGAAAAAGAGTAGAATGGGTATATCTTCTAATAATATTTTAGTGTTTTCATTTAGTATATACAAACTGGATCGCGATACTTTATTCAGATCTGCGAATTTAGAGCTACGAATTTGGCTGGATATCGCTAACTTAGCAAATTTCTTAAAAGTTGCCAAATTGATTGAAATGTCCGCAAATTGATAAAAATGACGTAAATCAATGAATTTTATTTTGTTTTATTAAAAGAAAGTACTGAAATGGTGTTTCGTTAGCATTTGTCTGTCACTCCAACCGCCCTACTTAGTAACCCATTTAGCGAATTTTTAAAATGTCACCAAATTGATAAAAATATTTATAAATCCATAAAAATATTTTGAAATTGATAAATTGCCCTAAATAAACGAAATTGTGTTTTTTTAGGGGATAATATTTTGATGATGGTTCGTCAATTTATCGCCAAGTGGGACTGTTAGTTCTACAGTCCCACTTGGCGATAAATTTGGCGATTTTTTAAAATGTCGCCAAGCTTTTATTAGAGATATTCAGACGATATTTTGACCACCAATTTATTTGAAGCAAATCATAATATGTCGCTTAACAACGGATTTAAATTTAATGTGTTTATGAGGAAGAAGATTTTTATTAAATCTTTTCCGATTTTAATGATGAAGATATGTATATAAAATAAATTTCATTGCCATCGTATTTTTGACTGGATAATATCAATTACGATCTTCATGTTTACACATTATTATTATTGATGTTTTCGGGGATTATTGATTCAGAGATTATTGATATTTTCAATTTCTTATGGCATTGTTCTATTGCGGCAAAAATTGTTGAAACTCATATATTGTACGCTGTACGAGTAATCTTCTACAAATGCACGGGTATATCTTCTAATGTAAGAGAATATAAGTAGTACATGTATATTGGCATATATTGGAATCAAGCCTTCCGGTATGAAGATTACGGGGATTATTGATATTTTTAATTTATTAAGTAATCTGTTATATATTGGCAAAAATTTTTCAAACTAAATATTATAATACGGGTAATCTTTTACTAACACTAGGACATATCTTCTAATCTATGACATTATAAGTAGTACGGGTTTATCTTCCCATATAATTTTAGCATTTTCATTTGGGCACATATTGGAATTAATTACTGCCTACTGGTTTAAAGATTACGGATTTATTGATATTTTCAATTTATATATGTAATCTACTAATACAGGTTATATCTTCTAATATTCGCGTATATAAGTGGTACGTGTCCCATACAATACGCTATTATTTTGCATATATTGATTCAATTCCATACTTTTTATAAATTTGCTTACAAAAAAGGCGAGGATATTTTATTCTTCAGATCTACCCGTGAAGATAATCTTGAATAACGAGAACAGCCATTCCTTAACTTCTTTTTAGGAGCATTATGTTAAATATTTTAACAGAATATTTTGATTAAAAATGCCATTAAGTATATTATAGGAATTTGCACATGATTGTGAGTTTTAAGTTTATTTATATTATATACTCCGTACGAAGAACGGGTATGCTGTTAGTCATTTAATAAATCTAATTTAATTTCAGTCTTTTTTAACATAGCATCTCAAGATAATCCAGGAGCTGTATAATACCAAGAAGGATCTAATGTATATGTTTTCGTACAAACATCTCTATAATTTTCAAAAATATTAGCTAATATTAAAACATCCATTTTCACATATAATTCTGAATATTCTCCTAAATTTTTGATATTGAAAGTTTTCCATACGTTTTGTGCATGTTTATAATCTTCATCAGATATATCACATTCATTCAATGTGTTATAAAATTCTTTTTTAGGTGGTAATTGTGTTTCATTATACTTTCTTCAGAGTCTATATAATAATAAGGATAAACACCTTTTCTTGTAATTAAATCTAATTTATTTTCAGGAAAATGTTTTGCAGTTTCTTTAAACATAGATTTCCTTAAATTCTTAGATAAAGTGCCTATATGAGAGAATCTAGAAATCTTAATTTCCAAATTTTTTATTAAAAGATATATATTTTTCTTCACTATTAGGAATGACATCTATTCTAGATTTATCAAATCGAAGCTCTTTTATAAACAATTGAGCATCATATCCAGATAAATTATGTAAATATATAGGTATAACATTTGCAATTTTATAGTTCAAGTTACAATCATTATGTCCTCTATATTTTCCAGTTAAATGACAATGATCAATTACTTTTTCTGACAAAATTTCTTTCTCACATATGTGACAAATATTAGTTTGTTTATAATGATTCTCATCAAAATCTATCATTGATTTGATATCTTTAATTATTTTTCTTTTTCATTAATAAATTTTTTAAATTCAATTGCATCTTCTTTTAACATAGACACACATTTTTTCACTGTATCAGTTCTTTTATAATGAACTGGAGGTATAAAGTAATCATGTTCATACTTAATAACAAAATTCGCTTGGAATATGTTTTTGATATTTCATTGTATAGGAGTTTGTGTTATCAGGTTGACATATATGAATTTTTTTCAATGAACATTCAAAATCTGCATATATAACAAATGGTACTCTCATTGAATGTTTATAATTAACAAATGATATACTTTTATCTTTTTCTGGCATTTCAACTCTACAGGCTATATATCTACTACAATCTTCTTCACGCTTTTTTAATTTTTCTTTTGAATGTAAATCTATTAAACATCTATCACACCAAAATACTGGATTATCACCCATCTGAAATCTTATTAATCTAGACATATTTTTAATTCAACAATAATGATCATTTTGGATCATCTTTTATATAAAACAAGTTTACGTGTTTTCCTAACTTATTTTTAGTGTGTTTTAGTACAGTAATATTCTTTTTTTCATAACTATACATATTGACAGGTATGTTATTCAGTTTTTCAAATTTTAGAATTTCATCTAAAGAAGCAGGAAAATTAATTCCTTTGAAATTTAATTCATTTTCATAATTTTTGTATTTTGTAACTCTTTCCCCCTTTACGTCTACTGGATGAATTGCAGATAAAATTGACCACATAAAAAATTTATTATCATTATTTTTAACATTTGGAATTGCCTTTTTATTTTTAATTTCTTTAGGTAGATCAATATAAGTCGATCCTTTTAAAGGTTCATATTTATTGATTGCCAATTCTAAACATTTAATTTGATAGAGAGACCATCTGGATCCTTTTTCTTCAAAATCGTCAGTTTCAGCTAATATTTTTTCAATAGCATTATCATAAAACGCATTCAGATTTGTGTTCATAAATATTTCTGTATTCCGTGTTTTAAATGAATGTTCTTGAGGCTCTTCATTATCACCATCTCCTTTTATATAATCACAATAAAGTTTTAAATGTACTTTTAAATGCTTTTCTTTATTTAATTTTTCTTTAATTAAATTATGAACAATTCACCCTCTTCTACATTTTAAAAACTCGAAAAGATCAAGGATCTCTTGAATATTTATAATCCAATATGTTTTTAATCTACACTTAAAACCTGACTCTACTTCTATAACTTCTCCACCAGAAAATGAAATTGCTATGTTTTAGACTTCGTAAATGTTGATTTTTATAAGATGGTTTATGATATACACCACAAACTTCACAATTTATTTGAGCTTGTCTAGGTTTTTTTGCTTTAGAAAATATATCATTATCAAAAGGAAACATATTTGAAAATTGCTTTCTTTGAATTTGATATTTATATAATTAATAAGATCGGATTTATTTAAATTTTTGTAATTTTCAAAATTATGTGTTTTACAATAAACTTCAAATTCTTTTTTAGATCTAGATTTTAGATACTCTAACCTTATATCACTAAATAAAGCAATTTTATGTTTTTTGATCTTAAATGATTTTTTTTATATGACTTATAATATTCATCACAAATCTTACATTTAATTTGAGGTTTTAGAAATAAATCATTTGAAAAATTAAATGTTGTAACAAATTCTTTTCTTTTCATTTGATCTATAATAAAAGATATTAGATTTTTTAAATCTTGAATAACCACGAATATTGTGAGTTTTGCAATACTCACGTAACTTTTTCACAGTCTTTGACTTGAGAGTTAGCTCCATTTATAAGGAAACATTTTTTGAAATACCTTTTCCTGAGAGCTCGACGGAGGTTCGTTGTTTTCAATGCCGAAAAAGTGCATCTTTTTAGAGAGAAGCCGCTAAATGCTTTAAATGATAATTACTTCCTAAATGTCTTATTTTATGTGTATATGTATATTGTTTTCCATAATCACAAGTATATGTAAGATATTTAATTATAGAATCACAACATTTACAATGTTTTTGATGAGTAATTTTACCATATCTATGATATGTATAAAAATCATTGATTGGTTTTACAATTTGACAATGTGAACATTCTGTAGAGAACTCCATTTATTAGAAAACATTTTATTGAAGGTCTTGCAAGAATTTATTCCAGATTTTTTCATATTTCTTTTTGATTTTAACGTTTATATCGTTCGGAATATTATAATAATCACACACCCCTTTTTAATGAAATATATGTAACTTACTGATTTATAAAAATACATAATATCTAAAAATTTTAAAAACATATTTTTAACATTTTGAGGGATTTTATATTTTCTTTTAAACTTATTGAAATAACCGATTCGACAAAAATATGTTTGTTTTAGAGCTATTTCATCAATTTCAAAAAATTCAGTGTCTGACGAATCGTAATATTTTATCATCTTTATAGGAAAATCTATGCTAAATTTTTCATCACCTTCACTCTCAGAAGCGTGAGTTTTGCTCTCAGAATTCGAAAAATCAATTGATTCAACAATTTTAACATTATTAAAACAATTTCTATTCATCATTTATTTACTATCAACATTAACGAACAAAAACCTCATTCCATTTTAGGATCATGTTAAATCTGATAGAAAAAAGGAGCCCTGCCTGTTTTAGGGCTTCCTCAATATTAAAGAACATGAAATTTAATATATTATTTGTATTTAATATCTCTTTTTTCAGCAGTCCGGGAAATCTTTCCCACTCTGAAAATCAACATTATATATAAAATTAAAACACCTTTGTAGATGGTACAAACTATACCATCTTTTTTTTTATAGGATAATATCCTTTTTATATACCCAAGAATTAAATTCATCAGGATATCCAAGTCATTTTACTAAATATTGGTCTCCTTTCTTATTATTTTTTCGACTTTATAAACATAATCTTTTATGTTGCATTTAACCAATTCATTTTCATAAAACGTTTTTTTAATTTCTTCACCATTTAAATCTTTTACTCTATATGTAATAGGATCTGTTTTCAATACTTTTGAAATTATAAATATTTCTTCTGTAAATGTAGGATCATATCCTCTCATAAAAGTAGCTTTATATTTAGATGTTCCCACTCGATCGCCCAACTTAAATTTATGGTTTTTAGTTACTTTTTCTTTATATAAATTATTATAAACTTGAGATGTATTTTCTTCTTGACTAGTCTCTACAGGTGTCACTTTTATTGATCTATGATATGAATTATTATAATTTTTATGTAATTTAGGTAATACATCGATATATATATATATATATATTTTTTTTTTTTACTGATAGATATTTTCTAATTTTAGTATTGATTGTTCTATTAAAACGTTCAACTATGGCACATTTAATTTTTACATTTCCAGTTGTAAATCAATGAATATTAATATCTTTAAATAACTTTTGAGTTTCTTTATTTATAAATTCGGTTCCTTCATCAGTTTGAAACTTCTCAGGTATTCTTTCTTTAAATATTTTTTTAAAAGCTTTAATAACTTCTTTTCCCATTTTTCTTTTAATAGGCATAGCCCAAGCAAATTCACTAAAGCAATCTATAACGGTTAATAAATAATTAGTTCCATTATTAAATTTACTAAAAGGTTTTATAAATTATAAATCAGTTTGTCATTGATCATCAGTATGAGATACATATACTCTTCTTCTTTGGAATTTACGAATGACGGGATTAAACCTAGTATAGACATCTTGTTCATGTAAAAATTTTTCAATATCTTTTATATCTGTTTTTCTTTTTAACTCATTTACTCTCATACCACAACATCCTGTTTCTGGATCATAATATGTTTTATTTAAGACTTCTATTTTCTTTTCTTTTTGGTTGTCTTTTTGGAGTTGGAAGACTTTTCTTTTCTTAAAAAAACATTCTGTTTACTTCCACAAACTGTGCAATTTCCTTTACCCATTCGTGTTTTACCACAAGTAGTTTCATGATAATTTTTAGTATCCGTTTTCTTTTTACACCCTAAACAATATATCAACATTTTCTTATTTATAGAAGGTGGAAAATATTCCTTCAACTCTTCCTCATCTATATACCTTGAAAATCCATTAATAAATTCAGCTAATCCCATACCAAATTTCTGTTTACTCCAGATAATAGGTTTTACAATTCGTCTAGCAAATCTTCCGCCAATTGCAGGATTTTTAATATCATCCAATTCTTTAAGCATATTCTTATCACATACTTCATTTCCAGTTTTAGTATCTTTATTTTTTACATAACAAACATCATGTCTATAGTATGTTTCATCCACTTTGTTAACTGTTTCGCTCCATATTTTAAAATTATAATCAGGATTTAATCTTGTTTTACCGTGTAATAATTGAGTTCCTGGACCTGTAAAATTGTGACCTGGAAAATGCACTTCAAAAGGCAATTTATTAAGTACATTATCAAAAAATCCTGAACCTGTCTTGATTAATCCTAATAATACTTTAATTACTTCTGGCTCTATCTGATTCTCTAATTTAAATAGATTTGATCTTACTTGATTACATTTTTCACATTTTAGTTTACATTTCCCATTCTTGGATATAGATTCATGTGTTTTACCTTTACAAACCATTTATGTAGGACGAATATATTTATAACCATTCAGTTGTGCTTTCTTCACATATTTTTCAACTGGAAAGAATTTTAAATTATTTATAAAATCTTGTTCTCGAGCATAGATTTCTTCCTCAAAAGTGAGAGCTCTCTGAAATTGATTTAGCTTTAATTTAGGAATTGCTTTTAAAAAATATGGCTCCTTTTATATTCTTCCATCACTTCCACGATATTGAGAGATTTCTTGATTATTTCAAGCACTCCACAAACAATAAAGATAAACTTACTGACAGATATTGCTGAGCTTATTGTTATATAATTTGTAACTATTTCTGAAAATATAAATTCTCTTTTCTAAATATTCTTACATCTGAGTATACTCCTATACTAAGTAACCTTTATTTATATACGCTTGAAAACCTCAAGGGGGTAACTGTAAATGATCCCTTCAGAATTATATAGGTTGTAAAGTAATATCTCTAAATTTCATTTCAGGATTGATTAAATCTAACATTAAGAAATCGAACATTTTTTGAATAGCTTTTCTGCATTTATTTTCAAATTCTTCTTTTGTTAAAGAACCACCAATTTCTCTTATAATCTGTTGAATTTCTCAAAATACAAAGAATATAAATAATTACAGTTTATTGTTATATCTTTAGATGTAGAATAGTATGATTGAGACGAATAAATTATAGAAGTATTTTTATGTCTCCCCATAAAAAACAATTTTTTTATTTCATTTTGATTTTCTTCAGCTATACAATCATCATATATGACTAGATTTATATTTTCGGGTTCCAAGTCATCTAGGGTAATAAAGTCTTCTAAATTAGTAGTCCTTATAAATTCTTTTTTCTTATATTTTTTAAATTCTTTTAATAATTTATTCTTTACATCTTTACTTATTTTTTTAGTTTTACTAATATCTTCTCTTTCTATTCCATCAAACATTGTAAATTTTTCAATAACATCTTCATAATCATCTAAATTTTTTGTGCATATATGGAGTGCATCAAAATTTAAAGGACCTAAGTCTTTTTCAAAACCAAACAAAAAATTATGTGTTAGATTGGATTTACCTGAGCCTGATTTTCCATTCATTAAAAGTCTAAATGCATGAATAGGTAAAATAGGATCTTGATTAGGATCTATAAATCTACTTCCGTTTATATAATACTTTACTACACTCATTTATTTAGAAGGTATTTTTACAGAGAGAAAATTTATTTTTACAGTATGTAAATTTATTTTTACAGCGTGTAAAAATCAATCTAAATAAATGAATGAATTAGAAAGAGAAAGGGAAAGAAAATTAGAACAAGAAATAATAAATGCTATAAAAGTTATAAAATTAGAAAAGGACAGACAAGTATATAATGAAAAAGAATATAAAAAGAAATTAGGTATTCAAGAAGAATAATATGAGTTTCATAAACCCATAATAAAAGAAATGAAAGAGCGAGATATAAATAGAAGAGAAGAATTAAATAAAATAACAGATGCTATTGATAATATATCATATCCTCAGTTAGAATATCCTCTAGAGTCTTCTAGAATTAATCCCAGCTTAGAATACGATGATAATTTGTTTAGATGATAGTTTGTTTAGATGATAAGTTACGATGATAGTTTGGTTAGAATACGATGAGAGAATGTTTACAGAAAAAGAATCAAAAGGTGCTCAAACTATGCCGCATCCAAATTATGATTTGAATAAAGCATTTGATACTCATCTTTTTAAAAGTAAAGGTTTTAAATTACCTAATGAACTTGCCTATGAAAATGTGGAAACATTGAAGGATGTTGTAAAAAGGTACTAGAAATAAAAAATGAAGCTATCGTGATTAAAAGACATGCTGCATCACTTTTAAAAAGGTCAAAAGATGTAGAAATACTAAAAACAAATAAAGAAATTGTACGGGAAAACAACCATATTTTTCTTCAATTTAAATTATATATAAAGGAATTAAATTCTATTATGGATTTAATAGAACCACCTTCCAAGAAATACAGAGGAGGTATTTCAAGAGATAATGTACAAGTTTTATTAAATAAATATGCTCAAATGAGATCAAAAAGAAATAAAGCTGTAAAATTACATAATCAGATAGCTATTTTAGCAGATTTATTATATAAAAATGGTGATATATCAAAAAAAGAAATTATGCAAACTTATGAAAAATTTCTCTTTAAATAAATGAGTAATTATATAGAAAAAAAGTTCATTTGAGTGAAGGACAGATTAATAAATTAAAATCTGCTTTAAGAAATGGAGAAGAAATAACATTATAAATGGATAAATCTAAAACTCCTAATTATGACATTTACTTGACTAAAATACAAATTAATCAAATTAATAAAGGAACAAGACTTACTATAAGTAAGACCCTATTAAAGAAAAATGGAGGTTTTCTACTTTTTTAATTCCTATTTTAGCATCTTTAGGTGTGGGAGCAGCTAGTGGAGTTACAGGTTGGGGTACTAAAAAAGTATTGGATAAAATTTCTGGATCAGGTCATCCTAAAAAAATCTCGTGAGAAAGGGGTATATCAGAATTGGGAGTATCCAACGAAATGATTGAAAAAAATATGAAAAATGAAAAAGGATTTAGAGGTTTATTTACTTCAGATTTATTACTTAAAAAGATGAGAAAATTTGAAAATGGAATCATTAATTTAGGTATATCAACAGGTACAGGTACTCATTGGGTTTTTTATTATAATGATCCTAAATATAAGTTTTTAGAATATTTTAATCCTTTCAGTAAATATAAATATAAAAATATAAATTTCAAGAAGAATTATATTCCTAAAAATATTGAGAAATATCTAGAAACATCGGGGAAAGAAATGCTATACAATTCGGGTTTTTTACAACAACCGATATCTGTTAGATGTGGATTATTTTGTATGAAATATATAACTGAAAGAAACAAAGGTAATTCTCCAGTAAATGTAATATTTTCATTTACACAATAATCCAGTTATTATAACGGAAATTTAGTCCTTAATAAATGAATCGACTCGCACTAATATCTGGTAAATATCCGAAATCAGAAGACTTTACGGTTGAACTAAATCCTCTTTGTAAATTTAATAAAATAGCTTTAAAAGAATTACATATGGAGGTATCATGGGATAACATATCTGAAAAAATTAAAAATAATAAAATCAAATACTATGATGGAAATGAATGGACTGAATTAACTTCTAACGGTTTTTATACAATCGAAGATTTAAATATATTTCTAAAATTTTATTTTTTTGAAAAATATGAAGATGATGCAAAACTTTCAAGAGAAGAAAGATCTAAAATATATAAGAAATATAATTCTCCTATTCAATTGGGAATTATTCGAGCTAGAAAAAAATATCTATTAAATTAGAAGAAAACTTAAAAAATTAATTTATCCATAAGTAAGTTTTATAAAGTTTTAGGTTTTAAACAAGAATATAATATATATGTACAAGAAGGAGAATATTTAGGTAATGTGGAATACAAAGTCTAATCAAAATAAAATGAATATTTGATAATTTAGATATGATAGAATGTATGGTGTATATAAATGGTTGTAGGTTTCATGTAAAAAATTATGAAATGGATTTTCCTAATAATGATGTTAATTTTGTTTATGAGAAATTTTTAGAAGCTGGTTTAAATAACCTTAATTCCAAACAGGATGTATGGTAGATTATTTGAATTTTGGTAAGAGAGTTATATCTTATAATTTGTTTTGAGCTATCTAAACACGAAAACTATACAAATGTATTAAGCAATTTAAGAATTACAAATGATTATACTTTGAGAAATAACAAAGCAAAAGATTTTGTATTTTACTATATTTTAAAAGAAGTTGAAAATGTTATTTAAATATGAAGGCAAAAAAATTCAAATGCTTTCAACTATAGGTTATCCTTAATTTATATCTAAATAAATTAATGCTTATTATCCTCTTTTTATGAATTACAAGAAGGTTCAATAGGACTTCCAGGTATAGGATTTATATTAACCAATGACGGAAATTATGATACGGAAAATGAAATTCTAAAAAATTGTAAAAATCGTATGGATGATCACGATGAAAGTACAAAAATATTTGTTTTAAATGAATTAGAAAATAATTATCAAGGTTTGAAAGAAACCATTGATTTAACTAAAAATAATATGGATAATAGTTTTTTTAATTTTGTTAAAGAAACAGCTGATAAAATTCAATAATTAGATAAAAATCTTAAAGTAGAAATAAGTGATAAATATTTAAATTCACACGATGGACATGTTTTTGATGCTAAAGATAGAAGAATAAGAAATGTGAAAGATCCTGTAGAAGGCAAAAATGTAGTGAATAAAAGATATTTAGAAAAGAAAGCTTTAAACTTAAAGAATGATGCTTATGATGCTACTAATAAAAAATTATCCAATGTATCTGATCCTATTTCTGATACTGATGTAGTTAATAAAAGATATGTAGATAGAGTAATATTACTTCCATGTGATAAAGTATCAGATAAGAATAATAAGTATATAAAATTTGATAATATTAAGTCTTATTATTTTAAAGAACATAAAGAATCTTTAAAACTTAAATCTGATATGACTATAATATTAACTTTCTTTTTAGAATCTGATTTCAAGGATAGAATGGATAGAATATATGTAACTTTTTTATGTGATAATTATTAAAAAAAATTTGAAATAGCATGTACAACAAATCGTGTAGAAGCTTATTTTTACACTTGTTCAACTTTTTACTTTCCTTATATACATAATGTATAAGGAAAGTATTGTGACGGGGTCGAAAATTCGAAATCGAGTTTTCGACGGGAGAGCACGTTTCAAGCATCCCTGATCACGAATCAAATATTTTTGAAGTGATGTCTGTGTGTGTGTCTGTGTGTGTGTGTGTGTGTGTGTGTGTGTGTGTGTGTGTGTGTGTGTGTGTGTGTGTGTGTGTGTGTGTGTGTGTGTGTGTGTGTGTGTGTGGAGACGATAACTGACGAACGAATGGACCGATTCGAACCAAATTTGGTACAAAAATCACAATATGTAAACACTGGAAGCCTATTGTTTTTATACGCAATCGAATGTTAAGAACACCCCTAAATTTTCGAATGAAATTTTGAAAAAATAGTCAAAAAATAAAAACCACTAATATAGTTACGCAAATAGACATTTCTTATGTAATTTTTCATTAGAAAACGATTGACATAAATTTTAGAACTCTAACATGAACCGTTCTCGAGATATTACACATTTTTCAAAAAAATTATCAAAAAGTCATATAAAATAAAAAAAAATATTTCCTCTTGAGAGACATGTTCACTTTTCAGTAATACCATGCGATAAATTGGATGACATCATTCTCGTGGATCTAGCTCGTTCCATTCATGAAAAAAGATACTTTGAGTAATACTTTTGTATTTGAACGCCAATAGTCATTTATCTGCTCTAAGGATAACTTATTTCTTTGTCCATTATGCTTGGTGAGATTTTGGCGACGAATTTGGCGGAATGCCGCCAACTTGGCGACTTTTTGAAATGTTGCCAAATTAACGAAAATCTCGCCAAATGGATAAAAATGACGCTAAATCAATGAAATGACGACTAATTGTCGAAAATTCAATATCTTGGAAAGAATATTAGTATCTACTATAAGAAAAACCTATTTATTTTACTGTAAAAGTGGTAAATTCATTACATTATATAAGGAAAGTCATGTGTTGCCCACATCAGATTTTTTTGAAGGTAGAAAGGATGAGTTAATACAATTATATATAAACAAAGATCCTAAAAATATAAATATTTTTAATCCTTATTTAAAAATCGAAATTTTACCTTAATAAAATGGTTTCTATATAATTGGAGGAGGTTAAAGTTAATTGGGATGAAATTTCTAAAATTAATTTAACTGAAGATATCATAAGAAGTTTAAAATATCGTCTGAAATGGAAATTAGTCTGTCAATATTCAGAAGTTACAGAAACGTTTATGGAAGAGCTTATTGATTATGTTGAATGGAATGTTATAACTATCTATAAAAATTTATCTGAATCTTTCATAGCAAAATATGAAAAAGAATTTGGTTGGGATCTTATTTCTAGATACCAGAAGCTATCTGAAAAATTTATGATAAAACATCCAGATAAAATAACTTGGGTTATTATCTCTCAATTTCAGAGTTTAAGTGATGAATTTATTATAGAATATCATGAAAGACTAGATTTACATAAAGTAGTCTAGTTTCAAAATCTTTCAGAAGATACCATGAGAAAATTGCAAGATGAATTAGATTGGAAGCATATAACTCAATATCAAGCATTTAGTGAAGCATTTATAGTAGAATTTATGGATACATTAGATCCTTGTTTACTGGTCAAATATAAATATAAACAATTACCTGATCACTTTTATAATCTTCATTGGAGAAAACTGAATGTATTACTATTGTGTGAATTCAATGCCAAGTTTGGTCATTATGAAGTAGGAGAACCCTATAGAGTCTTTGAAGAACTTTGTGAAGTTAAGCAGGTGTTGAAAGAAACTCTTAATGTTTTGAGAGAAGCTCTTTTTGAAAGAAAAAATCTTTTGAAAGAAAATCTTTTGAAAGAAAAAATTAATAAAAATGTAGATAAAATACAATCTGTAGAGGATCCTATAGACGACCTGTTTGAAAAATAAATTAGAGCTTTTGTAAAAAATGATTACTAATAAATGATTGTTATTTATAGTAATAGGAAATAAACATATTTTACTAGTTTTCGAAAAATTAAAAAATCAGAAGAAATAATAATATTAAATTGTTCTATCAATAAGTTAATTTCACTTGAAGGTATAGAAAATTTAACAAATTTAAAAGAAATATATTGTTCTGCTAATTTTTTAACCTCACTTGAAGGTATAGATCAGGGATGCACAACCTTTTAGCACCTGCGGGCCAATTTCACATAGACTAAGCAACGGCGGGCCCCAATGGGGGGGGGGGGCACCACCCAGCAATGTATATATTTAGTAAATACCGAAACAAAAAATTAAAAGTGAAAATTAAGAACAAATACAGAAATGAACAAAACAACTCACTTGCTTCAAATATGTACAGACATCGCCAAAATCCTTTTATTTTTTTGTAGAGCTAGTGGGAAATTTGATATTGTTTGATTTTCATTATTCTTTCAATGCCTAGTTCAATGTTGGAACAGCGATTCGTAGGTTTCCCTCCAAGTGTTCATCAGTTAGATGAGAACGACCTTTTGATTTCACTTGTTTCATTAATGAAAATGATTGTTCACATAAGTAGGTGCTCCCGAATAATGTTATCATTTTTTGAGCATGAATTTTCAAATTTTCTCCTACAACAAACACATTCCAGTTTCCGGCTTAAGTTTGCCGTATGGAAAATTCTCGCCAACAGCAAGCCAACGAAGGACTACCATGGGATGAAGCAGGGTATGAATTCAAACATTCCACTTCTCATTGTAAAAAATAGACAATGTTTAATTTAAAGCTGTTTGATTTGCTCTTTTTTATTTGTTTTGTAGTCGAAATCTTAAAGAAAATTTGATATAAAAAATAATTTTTCATAAAATTTTATGATGTAGTTTTTCTTTTCTTTCTTTCTTTCTTTTTTTTTTGCGAAAGACGTGGAATTTTTTTCTTTATGTGTTCGTCAAGCTGGCGGTGGCGGCGGGCCGCACATGATTAGGCCAAGGGCCGCATCCGGCCCGCGGGCCGCGGGTTGTGCACGACTGGTATAGATAATTTAACAAATTTAGAAAAATTATATTGCACTTGTAATAATTTAACCTCTCTTGAAGGAATGCATAATTTAACAAATTTAGAAAGATTAAATTGTTCCGATAATAATTTTACCTCACTTGAAGGTATAGAAAATTTAACAAATTTAGAAATATTGGATTGTTCTGGTAATAATTTAACCTCACTTGAAGGTTTGGAAAATTTAACAAAATTAAAAGAAATAGATTATTTTCGTGATAATTTAACCTCACTTGAGGGTATAGAAAATTTAACAAATTTAGAAAGATTAGATTCTTCTAGTAACAATTTAACCTCACTTGAAGGTTTAGAAAATGTAGCAAATTTAAACGAAATAGATTGTAGAGATAATGGTATTACATCCTTAAATACATTAATATTTTTAGCTAGATTAGATGATGTTTATTTTGATGAAGATAAAGTAATTTTATCTTCAATTTTAAGAAGACGTTTATTTCATAATAAAGCAAATATATATAATGATTCTCAAAATGCACATAATAGTTATATTCAAAAATCTTTGAGAGATTCGATTGTAAAATTGTTAAATATAGATATTCAATATGATTTTGATGAATGTATTAAATACTTCAATATATCTAAAAAAATTTAAAGATTAATAAATTAATTATTAATTAATTTATTAATCTATTCGTTTACTAAAGGATGAGTTTCACACTATTAAATTTAGAGAAATACTAATTGTAGTATTTAATAGAATTTTAAAAATTGAGAATAAAGATGAATTAATAAAAGTGTTAAAAGATGAATTAAAAGCAGGAAATGATAAGTGTTTTGTAGGAAAAGTAATTAGAATGGTTAATGTATTAAATGGATCTGATCCTGATGTTTCTATTAATATTTCTGAAAATGAACAAAAGAATATTATAGCTCAGAGAATAAATAAATAGTGAATCAAAAACTAATGACGCATATAAAGAAAAATTTATAATTGAAATGAAAGAAAGAGGACTTACAGATTATGAGGAATGGTTAAATTTTGATTTATAAGGCGATAGCATTATATTGCTAAAAATAATTCTAAATAAATGATTAACATATTTGAAGATATAGAAGCTCTCTATCGTGATAGAGATAAGAAAATCTGTGAATTATCTAGAAAATGTGAAGAATTACTTCAACGTTATGATAAATACAATGATTTATACATTAAAAAATTGCTTTCAAAATATTTTGTTCAAATGTATGCAATATTCAATGACGAAAAAAATGAAGACATTAAAAAAGAAAGTCTGCGGTTGTTAAATGGCATGGATAAATATTTTGTTTACCAAAAGTATTTAAAAAAAAATTCTATATAAATAGAGCAAGATGGATGAATTTGAAGAGATTCTTAATCTAATGAAACTTACTGAGAAACTCATAAAATTAAATTTAAGGCGATAGCCTTCGGCTAAAATATTTAAGATTAGATCTAGATGATCTAATACATAAATATGTAAAAGAAATTTATAGTTTAATATCTAATACTGATAATAATGAAAAACGTAAAGCATTTATTCTTCTTCGATTGAAAACTATTATTGAACTCCGAGATGCAATCAAAGGTGCTCACAAATGTTAATATTTTTAACTATCATAATATTTAAATGATAACAGAATTCTGAATAATTAAAATATTTACGAAATCAAGAATTTATGGATGATTTTAAGGCGATTCTAAATTGGAATCGCGTTTTTAAAGAGTAAAAAAGCTAATTTTATGAAAATACTTAAAATATTTATATTTCTTTAAAATAATAACCTGTATTATTCTCAATGGCCAGAATTCGGGCTGATGAGAATTAATCAAAACAATGAGAATGTCTAGATGATTTAACGAGATTCTAATTTAGGTTTTTAAGAGTAAAAAGTTAATTTTGTAGTATATTTTAAGCATTTACTGTTATTTAAGTGGCGGTTTCAAACCGCTTCGTTTTAAATGATATTATTTTTATTTTTATGTTATTTCCAATGTAAAAGTTCAATACTTTTATTCTTTTATTTTACTTTTATGTATTTTAGATTTTTTAGTCATTTCAATAATATTATTCTTATTTTCTATATATGTTTGATTTTCTATATATTTGCTTCACTCTCTGCTTTTTCATATTTTTTACATATTTTAAGCATTTTCTGTTATTTCTACATTGGATCCAATTGGAATCGATGCTAAAACTCTCATCTTTTTCATATTTTCTCTATATATTTTTGATTTTTCAGAGGTTAACTTTTAACCTCCCTGAATCGGGGGGGTTAAAAAATGTTTGATTTTGATTGATTTCATATCATTTGCAGTCTCAAAGATGTTAAAAAGGCCTTGATTTTAACTAAAAACAGTGTTTTTTGAGGCGTATATTTTTGAAAATGATTTTATATTTATTGATTTTTTCTATAAAATCAAACATTTTTTATTTATTAATTATTTTCTCTAAAATTAAGCTGATTTTAGTAAAATTTTCTCGACTTTATTTATTGATTTTTTTTCTTTAAAATTAAGCACTTCAGTTGATTTTTTATATATTAATTATTTAAACGAGACAAAATTTATAAAGTGTCCCAGAACGGGTAAATATACACTACTCACGTGCTTGACAATAACCTCAACACGTGCAGCTTTGGCTCTAAGCTGATAGTGCCGATCATTTGGGATATCCTTAGGAGGATCAGAAGGCAATTTCAATTTCATAATTCCGTTGCACCCAATCTTAGTCTTTTTCATATTAACTTTGGGAAAAGAATTACCATGTACCGAATCCTATTTATGGAAATGTTTAACAACAAAAAACTCCTGATATTTATAAAACTCCGCCAAAGATTTATCCTTCCGAAAGTTTTCTTGAATTCATACAGGGATTCAAGAACTCAGATCGCCAACACGACTAGACAATCTATATAAATAAAAATGAAAATCTGTCTGTCTGTCTGCCTGTCTGTCTGTCTGTTTGTCCCATCATCACGGGAGAACGGCTGAACCGAATTTGATGAAATTTTGTGGGTAGCCTAAAAATAGCCCCACTTAAAATTTAGTCTAAAGTTGGAAATTCTACGACCAGTGGTTCTCGAGATATTAGTAAAAAACGAAACTTTCGTTTGTCTCATCATCACGAGAGAACGGCTGAACCGAATTTAATGAAATTTTGTGGGTGGCCTTGAAATAGCCCCCCATAAATTTTGCCCAAGTTTCGAGTTTCTAAGACCTGGTGTTGTCGAGATATTAATGGAAAACGGAACTTTTTCCTAGGAGTTCTACTCCCTAACTCCGTGGTTTATCCAAACGAAAAGGATGAAAATCGTTTGTTTAAAACGTCAAACGTGAATTAAAACTTCATTTCTGAGCTTAGTGCAGGATTTTTGCTTTAAATAGTCACTATCTGAAAGCATGAATTGTTTGAAACATGAATTTAAATGGAAAAATCTACCTCCATGTTTTATATGTCACAAGCTTTTACTCAACGATTAGAAGTATAAAGAAATCAAAATGGTTATTTAATTTCGCATTTTATGAGAAAGATTCTATCTTATATCATGTTGCTCGGCAAAGGAATGGAATTAAATGTGTTTGTTAATGATTATTATTATTTTTTCGATTTGAATAATAAATAAATGGATATTAAAATATATCTTATAAATGAACGGTTTGATTTTTTTTAATTATATTAATTGCGAATTGCATACATCACTTTCATGTATTTTAGCAAAGAGGTTTTAAGCTTATATATTGTGTTTAGCTAATAAGCTCATATTCTGTTTACCCAATAAATTCATTTATCCAATTGTTTAAACAGAAAAAGAGTAGAATGGGTATATCTTCTAATAATATTTTAGTGTTTTCATTTAGCATATACAAACTGGATCGCGATATTTTATTCAGATCTGCGAATTTAGAGCTACGAATTTGGCTGCATATCGCTAACTTGGCAAATTTCTTAAAAGTTGCTAAATTGATTGAAATGTCCCCAAATTGATAAAAATGACGTAAATCAATGAATTTTATTTTGATTTGTTAAAAGAAAGTACTGAAATGGTGCTTCGTTAGCATTTGTCTGTCAGTCCAACCGCCCTACTTAGTAACCCATTTAGCGAATTTTTAAAATGTCACCAAATTGATAAAAATATTTATAAATCCATAAAAATATTTTGAAATTGATAAATTGCCCTAAATAAACGAAATTTTGTTTTTTTAGGAGATAATATTTTGTGATCATTCGTCAATTTATCGCCAAGTGGGACTATCAGTTCTACAGTCCCACTTGGCGATAAATTTGGCGATTTTTTAAAATGTCGCCAAACCTTTATTAGAGATATTCAGACGATATTTGGACCACCAATTTATTTGAAGCAAATCATAACATGTCGCTTAACAATGGATTTAAATTTAATGTGTTTATGAGGAAGAATATTTTTATTAAATCTTTTCCGATTTTAATGATGAAGATATGCATATAAAATAAATTTCATTGCCTTCGTATTTTTGACTGGATAATATCAATTACGATCTTCATGTTTAAACATTGTTATTATTGATGTTTTCGGGGATTATTGATTCAGAGATTATTGATATTTTCAATTTCTTATGGCATTGTTTTATTGCGGCAAAAATTGTTGAAACTCATATATTGTACGCTGTACGAGCAATCTTCTACAAATGCACGGGTATATCTTCTAATGTAAGAGAATATAAGTAGTACATGTATATTGGCATATATTGGAATCAAGCCTTCCGGTATGATGATTACATGGATTATTGATATTTTTAATTTATTAAGTAATCTGTTATATATTGGCAAAAATTTTTCAAACTAAATATTATAATACGGGTAATCTTTTACTAACACTAGGACATATCTTCTAATCTATGTCATTATAAGTAGTACGGGTTTATCTTTCCATATAATTTTAGCACTTTCATTTGGGCACATATTGGAATTAATTACTGCCTACTGGTTTAAAGAGTACGGATTTATTGATATTTTCAATTTATATATGTAATCTACTAATACAGGTTATATCTTTAATATTCGCGTATATAAGTTGTACGGGTCCCATGCAATACGCTATTATTTTGCATATATTGATTCAATTCCATACTTTTTATAAATTTGCTTACAAAAAAGGCGAGGATATTTTGTTCTTCAGATCTACCCGTGAAGATAATTTTGAATAACGACAACAGCCATTCCTTAACTTCTTTTTAGGAGCATTATGTTAAATATTTTAACAGAATATTTTGATTAAGAATGCCATTAAGTATACTATAGGAATTTGGACATGATTGTGAATTTTAAGTTTATTTATATTATATACTCCGTACGAAGAACGGGTATGCTGCTAGTACTCAATAAGCGGGAGCTCAAATCATATGCGGACCTCAACCGACGATTGAAATAATAATGATTTCACCATTTCAGGTTGTTGTTTGAACGAATACATTATACAAAATATTGAAATTATATATTCAACTTCGAAACAAAAACTTTTGAAGTTTTTTAAAGTTGAAGCATAGTGTACGGGTTTCACTACAAAATAAATGTATTATGGATTTTCGAAAATATTTCCAATTAGATACTCGTTATATGATAGGGTGCCGAAAACCCAGATCACCCAACGAACCCAAAGGTTTACAGCAGCAGTTTGGGTGGCCGGATATGATAAGGTGCCGAAAACCCAGACCGTCCGGCTCATCCGTGGACATAGCATCGATTTGGGCGGCCGGAGATATGATAGGGTGCGGAAGACCTAGACCGTCCGACTCATCCGCAGACTTGAGCAGCAGTTTGGACGACCGGAGATATGATAGGGTGAATAAAAGTTCATGTAAGATAAAAGTTTATGTAAGGTTATGATAGGGTGCTGTTGTTGTTGATGATTGTTGAAATCCAGACCGTCCGACCTACCAGAAAGGTGTAAGGTAACTGTTTGGACGGTCGGGAAGTGCCACCCAATTTAGACCGGAACCCAGTGGGGGAGGCATCCACAGGGACCGTACCCTCCTTCCCCTACCACCAACCTCTCGGAAGGACTTTCGGACCCACATGTTTAACGTGATCGTACTCCGCATGAACACGGCGGCAGTTTTGGCAGTGGCTGGAATCGAACCCGGGCCTACCGAGTGCAACTCCAGCGCGCTAACCAATGGGCTACCGCGCCCGGTTATGAAAGGGTGCATAAAAGTTTATGTAAGATTCTTTCTCAACCACTCATTCGTAACTCTTGCCCTGTACCGCTATACTGCTCCTAAAATGATATGATGCTCCTAAATGGTTAATGATGCTCCTAAATGGCCTATGATGCTCCTAAATGGTCCTGCTCCTAAATGGTTATGATAGGGTGCATAAAAGTTTATGTAAGAGTCTCTCTCAACCACTCACTCGTAACTCTTGCCCTGTACCGCTATACTGCTCCTAAAATCTCAGGATGCACTTACTTCTCTTAATCAATACAATTATATGTACTATCCCTAACAACATTCAAATACTTTCAGAACCCCCCAAACCTCCCTCCCTGTTACAGAACGTACCTGTCTCATGGACAGTGAAACTCGTTCTATTTTGAATCAAAACTATGAAATGAATAAATTTTGTAAAATAACAGGGGTCAGTGAACAAATAAAATGCAATTTTCCGAGATTTTAAATTATTGCTAACTTGGCGACATTTTCCCAATGTGGACAAGTTTGCGATATTGCTTTAAAATTTTCTCCAATTTTGCTAAATTCTCTCGAAATTTGTCTCTAAGTGCGATAGACTAAGATAAACTATTTTTTAATGTAGTATGGTGCTTAATATTGTGTTTTACACAAAAATAAAACTATCTAGACTCCTTTATTGTTTTGTTAAACATAGTTTAACTGAAAAATATCTCAGGCAATTTACTAATTATCAGTGCAAGCTGTACAAAGAAAGTGCTTGTAGGCTGAACCATTTGATTTGAAGGACTTGTACGCAAATTACTGTTATTTCGGCAGTGGACTTCTTTTCTCATCTTTTTGTTTTACAATTTTTTAATTATCATTTCAAAAGGTTATACACAACTTATTTTATTCCCATAAGCAAGCGTCGGGGTTAAATCCGAAACTAACTGGGTGATTTCATTTTCATTTCCAAACATCCCTCAGGCCGTCTCAACGACATACTAAAATGCCATTTTGAAAAAGTCATTTTTACGGCACTTATCGTGCGAACGGACAGACAGACAGATTGACTAAAGTCATAAACACTTTCAACTACGTTGGAAAGTCTTGATAAAATCCATATATGTAGCATTATGCAAAATATATTGTTTTCGTAAATTTATTTGAATACAAATATATCACGTTGCTTAGCAATGGAATTAAATCTTTGTTTATACACCAGACGATTTTATTAATTCCGATTTACATAATAAAGAAAAGTATATAAATTTTTTTTGTTGGAATTGTATTTTGACTGGATTATATCAATTAAGGCCTTCGGATTGAAGAATTACGGGAATTATTGGTATTTTCAGTATTTTACATCATTTATTTTATTTTGGAAAATGTTTTTCTAACTCATGTATTGTGTTTAGCCAATTAACTCATGTATTGTATTAAGCAGATTGTTGAAACAGAATAAAATTAGTATGGGTATATCTTCTAATACCGTTTTAGGACTTTCATTTTATATACTGATCCAATTTAATATTTTTTATAAATTTGTTTCTGAACGGAACCAGGGTGTTTTATTCTTTAGATATACCCGTGAAGATAATTTTGTATAGCTAGGACAGAGATTCTTAATCCTTTTCTTGGGAGAATTAAGTTAAGTATTTTAATAGAATCTTTTGAAAAACTATATATTTTTGAATACTATAGGAATTTGCGCGTGGTTGTGAATTTTAAGTTTCTTTATATTATATATTCCGTACAAAGAACGAGTATACTGCTAGTTCCTTTATATATAAATCTAATATGATGTTTTTCTGTTCTTTTTATACTTTACTTATATTACATAGAATATGTAAAGAGAATGTATTGCAATGAGATGAAGTGTCTGATAAACGTTTTGAGTATCCCTGCTGAATGCAACATCAATGATTGAATTCTGAAAAGAACTTCATGAATAAGACAACTTAATATATCTCTATCTCTATGTGTGGGTATGAATGTGTGTCTATCTATGAGTCTGTGGACTCGATATATCTTGAACAAAGTAAAATAACCAAATACAATTTAGACACGGTTATCTTATAAACAGCTCATTTTCATGGAAAACAGAAAACAATTTATGAAAAAATAAACACGTTAAAACTTCTTTGCAAAGCAGTCAGTTAATTACTATTTTTATTAAAAGAGGAATGATATCATTAAAGAACGCTAATAAGTGTCGTTATTAGAACATTGTACAGTTATAATCTAAAAGGAAAAACTTATGAAACTAGTAATTCACTACTATCAAATGTGCAAATGCTAGGTAAGTAGAGATAACCATAAATAAATAAACAACAATGTTTTGGAGTCATAACAAGCCATTTTCCAAATATTGGGAATGTTACTTTCCCCGTAGAGTGCTATATCTATAGAACAAATTGGACAAATTAAATGAAATATTAAATTATTCCAATGGAAAACTGTTCAGATTTCCTTTCCAAAGATTAAAAGCCTTTTTCTAATCCATGCCCATTGATGTTTTAGAAGTTCGAATTAGAGAAATGCTTTTAATCTTTGAAGCATATTTTTCAAAAATCTACAAAATATATAAAAACATAAATATTTTAAAATTATTACAAAAATACAGATTTTATATATATGCTTTATTCAGAAACTGGTGATATTTTTTTACAGAACATGAGCCTTTCTCGGGAGCCTTTTAAGAACCTTTTTAAGAGCATGTATTTTTAACTATTTATATTTCACTATTTTATGCCCCTCTTCGCCTCGATGTTATCCTGTTTCTGGATGCGTCGATCATAGGAGATATAGTGTTGTTTAATATAGGAGATTATTTATTCGAGAGCCATTGTAGAGTATTTAGTCTTCATCGGCTATTGGTAACTTCATGATCCTTTATTGGTACTCTATTGTACGAATGATTATACTTATGTTGCGGGATTACCTATCCGTACTTATCTCTGTCAACAAAGTGACATAACTTAAACCTACATTAACTGGGTATACTTTATGGTCCAGGGCAACAGCACATGGATGCACTGATTTAATCAACCTACATTTATTGTGTACTTCGCTTTGAATACAGCAGCTGGCTATTTAAATAAACTGGAGACATATACCACACGCTCATAAAGAGACACAAATATATAATATAATATAATTTTACGGGCCTGGTGATACATAGCTTAAACCGTAGATTAGTTATAAAGCTTCTAAGCTTACCCAAACTCTTTTCTCTTGCCTCGCACCGTATTGCGGTTAACTCAGGATACTTGATCCTTCTAGTCATAGTGGTATCCAGTTGGGTTCCATTAAACCAGGCTGACATCCAACTTTCACACTCCATCCTTCCGAGCTTTCTATCCGGCCACATCTTACGATTTCGCACCCAATATTCAAGTGATCCACAGAATCCACTTTGAATCCCCTATATTACTCGCTATCTGAAACTTTATCCTGGTCTACCCTATGATTGCAGAAATGTTACTTAGCTCTGTGATTGGTCTATCTAACCGAACCAATTAGAATTGTTAGTTTAACGTGAACATACATTATAATAAAAACTGAGGGAAGTAATAATCGAAAGGCTATTTAGACCTCACAAGCCATTGGAAAGTACAAAAAGATTATTTTAAAATGCAGCAATGTTTGAAAGAAAATACTAAAGAATTGAGCAATTTTAAATTACCTATGATACACAATCTTAATAAAATTATTAAATCATCCACACAGATTCTAAAACTCTGTAGATTAAATAATGCTTTTACAATTGAATAGGTCATTTTAGAAATATCATGTATCACAAAATATAAATTCTTCGGAAAACAAGAAAAAACTGATATTACTAGGAAAAAATGCTCTATCCAAAATCATTTAATTTAATGTTTAGAACTATCAAAATACATCTCAAGTGATGACCAAATGTCAGCATTTTTCTTCATATTTTAGTTTTATATTAGTTTTTTAGTTGAGGACGACTCATGATGTTTTTAAATTGAACACTTGAATGTCAAAAAATTTGGGATTAACAATATTAATATTACAATAATTACAATCTTTATTGACATAAAAAAGAAAAACAAGAAAGATCAATCATGCTTAAAGCATTGATTATGAAACACTTTCCAACTTCAATGCAATTTTATTTAAACATGTCTAAAATGCAATACATTCCTCGGTAATATTTTAAAACTTATCACAATACTACATTAATTTATTATATTTGAAAACTTAAACCTTCATCGAAAAAATGAACTTCATTCAAATGACGGCATTGAAATATAAATTGCCTGATTTAAACATCTCTAAAATGAGATACATTCCTCGGTAATAATTTTAGAATTCTCATAATACTATGATAATTTATTATATTTGAAAACTTCATCGAAAACAACTGAAATTCATTCAAATGACGTCATAGAAAAAATAACACGCCTGGCTCTTTCTATAAAAGCAGCATTTCATTCATAAACAATTTCCTATTCATTTCATTCATCACAATACTATAATAATTTACTTTATTTAAAAATTAAGACCATGGAGCTACAAGTAATTAAACTCTATGCTTAAAACTTCATCGAAAAAAATCGTCCTTCTCTTTGTAAATTCACTGAATATTTCATTCATATCAGCTATGCAGACTCTATGAGCTAAATAATTTTGTGTTAAAGAAATACAGCAATTCTAATACAAGTCATTCTACATATTTTGCAGTTTACATTTTACATAAGTGAAAAATAGGCTTCGTTGTAGAAATAATCAAATTTGGATGATCATTTAAACTCAAATATATTGTAATTGCATTGTTTCAGTATGTAGATGCACAGAATTTAAGCAAAACAAAAATGGTTTTAGGACGGATACAACACTCAATATGAATTAAAAAGAACTTCAAAAATCACGATTTTGAGACAAGATGAATGCCATATATCATTTTGAAGTGGGTCACGTGATTTTTTCATATCGTGGTCACGTGATCGCTTCATGTAAAAGGTGTAATTATTATTTTAATTTTTATTTAAAAAACTACTGAAAATTTTTCGCTGAATTTTGTTTTATATATTTTATGGAACAATTTGAATATTACCTAAAATTTTCGAAGCAATTTGTGAATTTTAAATCCCCTTAAAAAATGTTTGAAAAATTAGGTCCCATGGGGTTCAATGTATTTCATTTTTTCAACCAGGGTTCAATCCAAAACTAATTGGGTGATATTATTCATTTATATTCCCATAGGTCCTATAGACCGTCTGAACAACATACTAAAATTTCATTAAGTTATTTTTGCGGCTGTTATCGTGCTAACGGACAGGAAAAAAGACAGACAGACAGAATGAACAAAGTCATAAACACTTTTCAACTTTGTTGTAAAGTGTTAAAAAGATGAATAAACATATTATAGCGTTAGAAAACTTTTTTTAGTTATATATTTCCTTTGTGGATATAGGGCATTCTAATAAAGCGCTATAAAAGTCATGCACTCTTGTGTTATGTATTGGTATTTAACTGACTTCTAACTTTTTCATTCTAAGATGATAGAAATTTTAGAGTTTAATGGGTTTTTAATGCAAATTTTTGCATGGAGAAAAAAAGATGTGGTACATTGTTATGTCCAACAGCAAATAGACGAAATGTGCGCTTGGTGAATTGTCGTATAAAATTAGAGCAGATCACTGAGCAGGGTTCTGATGACCTGTATGTTATTTCCAAGTCTTAAATGGTTAGGGATTTTTTCTGTTTTCTTAGGGATAGGGATTTTTTCCGACTTCCATAATAGTGTATACAGTGCCACACAATGAGACCAATAACATTCATTAATGCTGTAATGTCAATGTATACAGTATCGCTTTGTTACTGTTAGTTTTTGTGTTTGAAAACGTAACACGTAGTTAGACACGCTACATATTTTAAAATTTTTTTATTTATGTGGACTTCCCTCCCAACACCAGGTAACTCAGTTGACGTAGCGCTGGTATTAAGATCTAAAGGCTGGTCTAAAGGCTGGAAAGATCTACAAGCTGGAATTTACTATTTATACGAAACAAAACTATGTAATTTTCGAATTGTTGATTTAAATATAACAGTTAACTCATATTTTTAACACTTGATAAATATTATTTCTGCAAATAGTAGCTTAAATTAATATAGTATAAGAATAAATAATTTCGCAAAAAGAAAATACTTATTGAACACTTTTGATAAAGTTACTTATTAGAAAAGTATAAAATTTAATCTCATTTTTTGTTACTGTCTAAATCCAAACTTAAAAAATACTTTAAGAAAGAACAAGGTGGATTAATTTCGAGAAAAGCGATTAATTTTCAGATGTATTAAAGAAAAGCTATTTATCTTCGAAGATAAAATACATGCTAGAATGAAACAGCTGGAGGATATTTAGATTTAAAATAGATCCGTGATGAACTAGCTTCCCAAATAGCACGTGGTATTTCAAGAAAGTTTAATCGCAAAAATGTCCAGGAGGAATTATCGTCTTCGGTATGGTGGCACTTACGAGTTATGAATGTATCACATTAACGACTAAAGTGATAAGAGACTTTAAAGTATGAATTCCAAACGTTAAAATATTTTAGTAAATTATTATTCAACATTAAAATATAAGAGCATTGTCGACTTTAAACGTGGTAAATATTTTAAAATTCTAATTATATACTTCGGATTTATTCTGCATTTTAAATGGGAATTAGCATCTGACGTTGTTTGTGATATGTGGAAATTCTAATGGAATTCGATTAAAAATTTAATCTATATAATAATTGTCTAACATGTTTGTGTCATTTTGGACCTTTTAGAAGACTACAGATAAAATCTGTAGGAGAGTCCTTGCACACTTATAATATAAACCATTATACAGAACCTAAAAGAGCTGGATTTTTGACTTACCTCCAAGGGGTGGTGAAAATGGAATATTTTGGAAAAGCTTATTCAGATATTCCAGAAGTCCCCTGGGGACATAGAAAGTCGAATCTTGCACATTTATAATATCAGCCATCAGTTAGGCCCAATTGTTACGAGGTGAACACCTCACGTTCGATTTGAACGCTAAAATATTTAAATATTCATGTAACATGAATATAAAGGCCTATAAATGATCACAAGTGGTTAAAGCTGAAAAAAACGTAATTAATAAGAATTGAAATGAAGACACGGATTAGATTTAAAATAACAAAAAATAATAAGTTTATTTACAAAATTAACATTTAAAATAAAAAGCATGAAATCGTTTTGCTCAAAACACATGAGCTTGTAAGTTACTCCCTTAAAGTAGGAGAACATAGTAAAATATGAAAACACCACAAAGCCTCTTAAAATAAATTCTACTCAAAAAGTATCCCAAATACATCATCAATCTTTATCGAAAAACTATTAATCCTCATAAGTCATTAATATTTCAGCAATCCTCACACGATATTTCTACTTGTAAACAAACATTGATATGTTGCAAAAACGTTATACCCTCTAGGTAGCAACAATTTAAAAGAGAGAAAGAGAACATTTCAAAAAGTGTTGTACGTATAGCAAGTAGGCCTCACCTTATCTCTTGGGCCAAACGGCCATACGTGATCTTTTGTAAACGAGGACCGGAGAGCATTTTCGCTCCGTCAACTAAAACCCAACTTCACTTCATCAGCTCGCAAGAGGCACTCTCGATTCCTTCCTTTGCAAAAAACCTCTCTCCAAAAACTTGTAATATCAAGTCTCCTCCCTCTCAAATATTATTTGCTGACCGGATTTAAGCCCCCTAAATATTACTGGTGGACACTTGGCTTCCACTCTCAGTGGCCAGTCCGTGACAGCAGGGCTTGGTCAGTCCCCTGAATTATTGCTGGCTGGGATCCCACGCTCCTGCGTGAACCCCCGGGCTTAACTGCGCCCCCAACGACCGCTTACCCCCCGGATGCGTCTTCCTTCATCTTGTGCTGGACCACCCACATGCAGTCCAAGCTCCACTGACCCTTCCCTTTGCGGGTGGCCAGGAGGGAACCTTATACCTATTGCGTGAAAAGCCAGGGGCCATCTTTTGTAGGTCGCCATCCTCTCCACTCTTTAGCAATGTTACATATTTTTGTAAAACACTATGTAACATTCACTCTCCTTTCCTATGTTTTCTTTTTTTTTTTTGGAAAAAAAAACAACTGTATCAAAAGAAAAACTGTAACTATAAAAACAACATATACCATTGAAACATCCACTTCAAAAAAAGAATACATATTAGCCATACAATAAAAAACAAAGTAATAATAATAATAATTTCTGAAATTCAGATTGCAAAATCATGTAACATGTTTTTTCCTAAATGTTTTGTTGAACGTCAAAAGTTTTATTGTGCCCAGTTCATTCTGTTAACACCAAAACTCCAGCACATGTTTTCTAGCAAGTTCATAGTTCGCGTTCCCACGTTTAAAGTCTGAGAAAATGTCATTGAACTTTACGTACACACTGTAGTTAGCAAAGTTTGTACTCCTCCAACAGGAAAAACACGTTGTTGTGACACGAATGGAGGTTCACTGCACTTCATCATATTATATAGTGTAAATGGTCCCAAATATGGCCTAACGCCACTGGATGAGCTCGGAGTACCGTGTGATGTCCAGTACATCAAGTCTGGTGTATCTGGCACGCCCCTGCTTCGGTGGGTTGCAATCGCACCTCAGGATCTGGCATAGGGTGTCGCTTCTCGTAAGTCAGCTGTAGAGATGTCACTGCTCCCCGTTGTCCGTATCTTTCCAGACGTACTGCTGGAGATAAGTTTACACACAGGCCAAAGAACATACATACAGACACTCAAAAATTGAAAAATCTCTCTCTCTCTCAGAAAAAATTACATTACCATTAAACGATTACAAAAATTCCTATCATGAAAAAATTTATTTACACCTCGTCATAACCTTATTCGAACATTGCTTACTTCTTTAACTATCCCCGAAATACTTTTTTTTTTATATCTATATACATTCTCTACAAAATCATCCTAATCTTTATTTTCATTCAACCCAAACGTAAATTTCCTTTCCTTTCGTTTTAATATATGTATACCTTTTCTACCAATTCATCTTAATCTTTATTTTCTTACAAACCAAATGTAAAAAATTTCTATTCTTAAAATTTAATCTTCCCTCCGAATTGCCATGCCATGTATTATCAATTATTCATTTTCTATACCTTATTACCAAATTTGCCTTTCAAAACTCCCAATTCTGTGTATACCTTTTGAAGTTTCTCATTTGCGCCCCTGCACCGGTCAGATAAAGTGTTTCGAAATCCCCCGAATAAAATAAAAGCGTATGTCACGGAAAGAAAAAACAAAAACAAAGAAGTCTCTCCTTTCCCTATCTTACCAAAAACCGGGGTGGGAAAATGAGGGTCAACCCCTCAAAACTTGCCCGAAGCAAGATGCACTTGTTAAGATTGCCACACCCCTACAAGTTATCAGACTGGCTGTCCCCATGAACTGTGGAACCATATACCTCCCATAACGAAAGAAAGACCGTACCTCAAACTGACCATTTCTTGACAAGCGAAAAGTGAAAGCCCCCTGTAATAAAATAAAGTGTTTTCTTTCTTTCCCACTGTGAGTGTTGCTGCGTGGCCATAAAATTTTATGTGTTTGACACACCCCCTTTATTGGATTCCCCTTGTTTTTCGTCCCTCTTGTCACTGGCTAACTGTGATGTAGTAAAGCTATGTGTTGTGCAAGTTTTCCCCTTGTCTAAAAAAGAACTCACTGTATTATCCTTAGGCTGTCCGCTGCTTAAGTACCCAAAAGCCGGTTGATCAGGCCCACTTTTAGATTTTAAACTGGCGTGTCCCCTATAGTCAATTACACTAAATTTTATTTATTTATTTATTTATTTTAAATTTACATTAGTTTCAAAAGAGAAATAACTTTTCTGTTTAGTAATTACCCAGTTTTTCAACATGTTACCCACTCTTATCTGCTGTACGATTTAAATTGAATTTTATATTATTTTTTTAATTTTATCTTATTTCTATTTCTTAACCTTTCTATTACTAAAAATATTATCTCATTATCACCCCACTCAATCTTTTCCCCTGTATTAAATCTAAGTGTTTGTTAATGCTGTATTACCCATGTTCCCTGTTGCCTAGTTCAAATCCACGAAAATGCTTATCTAAACATTTTTTCTTTTCTTTTCTAAAACTTTTCTCCCTTCCAACAAAAGAAATTCTCTGTGTATTTCTAACCTGACTGTTACCTACTTTATAACTTCCCTATTAATTCGATTTCTCCACTATTCTCGAAAGATTAAATTCCATATTCCTTCTGTAAAACCCTTTTTTTCTCCTTTTCCTCTTCTTTTTCGAATTTACCGATATTAAAGTCGTTCTCTAAATTTTTTCTCAAATTTGCATGTCAATCTCTTCTCCCTTTAAAAATTTCCTCCTCCTATTTCAACATACGCATATATTTTTAAGAAACACTTTAAATTCAAATTCAATTTCTTCTCTAAACTGTTTTTCAGATTTGCATATCCATTTATCCTCAAGTATTTTCTACACATTATATACACGTACTCTCGTAAATTCACTAAATCTTTATCCACCACTTCTCAAATATTTTCTAAACATTATAAACCCGTATTCTCGTAAATTCACTAAATTTCTATCCATTAAATTTCAAGCATTTTTAGTTACAATTCATATTAAATATCTCAATTTTAAATTTAAACAATTTAAATATTCAATTATATTTACACTCTTTTTTCTAAATTCAATTCAAATACCGATTCATATTTATATTTACACTCAATTCAAATACCGGTTCATATCTACACCCATTTCCTAAGTTCAATCCATTTCAATTTTAAATTATATTTGCTCTCCCAAAATCTATATTCCCAGAAATAACGTTTTGCTTTACAACAATTCAAATTTCAATTTATAATTATATTTACATTCTCCCAAATTCATCTCTTAACATATTTTCAAATATTATATACAATCCCATATTCTACACAATCCTTTCAATTAACTACCGATTTCATTGTAATTCAGATCCGATTGTTTCTGCTCCTAAGTGAATATTGGTGCGATCGGGTGACAGCTCCGTGTTGGGGTTCCTTTACAAAAGTATTCGGTTGCTCCTGCAATGTTGACTCCCCCATATTACTTTCGCCCTCTTGGCGTTCGCGGGATGCTGTACTTTTTTCAGGAAAAGCAAAAGCTTCAGTTAGACGTTCGAGGAGGGGAGGTTGATTTTTGACACTGTTTGATGGATGTCTCTCTGGGAGGTCCGAAAGAGTAGGCGATTGCGTATCAATTTCTGTGCTATTAGCTGTGGACTGAAAACTTTCGGAAGAAGTTTTATTGTGTTGATTCCCTTGTGTCGTTTGAATAGCCCTGTTTACGTTGGAAAAAATAATTTGTTCCTCTTCCTGTGAAAAAGGAAAAGACTGCCCTGCCTCGTTTTGTTTTCTGTTTTCTCTGTTTACAACCGGTGTTGGAAGAAGTGGGGATGTGTATTTAATGTCTTTTTCTATGTCGCGCGTAAATTTTAGGTGTTCTTTCCTTTCCAATAATTGTCTCAATCTATTAATATGTACCCTCTGTGTTTTTTCGAAAGGTTTCCCAACTTTTTGAATATCGTATAAGAATCTGTTTATTTTCTTTACCACCCTGTACGGTCCTGAAAAGTTAGCGGTTCCAAATGCATTTTGTCCCTCTAAAAATACCTTGTTTCCTATTTCTAAATTTTGCATTTTCGATTTTGAAAACTGTTGTTCTTCTTGTCTTAGTTTTGAGCGTTCTATATTTTGGTTTGCCGCCTTGAAAGCTTTTTGCATTGTGGTTATTTTATTAGCTATGTACCCCCCATATGATGTATCCTGTTGTTGCTCATTTTGTGTTTGTGTCTCAAAAAAAATTGGAATGTCCCGTCCGTAATAAAGAAAATTGGGTGTTTCGCCTGTCGATGAGTGAACGGTTGCGTTATATGTCATGACGTGTATTTGAACTGCAGTATCCCAAAAAGGTGAATTATCAGTGAGAGTATAAAGTGTATTTTTAAGAGCATGATGACATTTTTCGATGGCCCCATTGCACCAAGGTGATCGAACAGGCGTTAATTTAGCTACTATTTGTAATTTCTCCGTCATACATTTGTAAACTTTTGAAGTAAATTGAGACCCCCTGTCACAAGTTATGGAAAATGGTAATCCGCTGGAGACAAACGACTGTAATAACTTTTCCGCCACGGTTTCTGCACGTATGTCTGGTATAGGGAAAACTGTTAAATATTTCGTAAATTGGCAAATCATAGTTAGCACGTATCTGTTGTTATTGACACTAACTCTAAAAGGGCCACATAAATCTATTGAAATGCTATGCAAAGGGCCTTCAGGAATGGGGACTCTACCCATATTTGTTATCAGCAGCTTTCCTTTCCGACTTTTACACTTTTCACAAGAAAGGACATAATTATGTGTGTCTGAATACATACCTCCCCAATAATATCTATCTTCTATTAATTTAAACGTCTTATCAACCCCTGCATGAGTGACATGAGCCATAGCTAAAATGTTTTTCTGTAAAATGCGTGGAATTACTATTGTCCTCTTAAAATTCTCCCGCCACGGTCGATCTTTCCATCTACCAATATGCATTACTAGTCCCGTCTCCTCATCTATATAAAATGTCTCATTGTTTTTACTGTGTTTGTGCTTTTCGTTTTTTAAATTTTTCTTTAGTTCTGTAATTTTTGGATCTTTATTCTGCTCCTTCAGTATTTCTTCTATCGTCGGTATTTCGGTTAACTCTTCTACATTTCTAATATAAATATTATCCACATTTACATACCCATTCGCGTCTTCCTGCTCTGCGTGAATTATACCATTCACTGAAAGCTCCCCCGTTTGTTTATTTTCATTTTGAACGTGGCCTTCTTCCTGCGAGTGTTCGACAACCGGTTCCCCTGAAGTTCCCTGATTCGTTTCTTTTCTGTCTTGCTCCGTATCTGGAGCGCTCTCTTGGAAAGTATGGAGAGGGGAGGGTGTTTTGTTTACTTCTTGTTCTGAGTGGTTCGCAAACTCTTCGCGACTTAAAAAATCTGCCAGTACGTTTTGTTTTCCCGGGATGTGAATGAATTTAAATTTATATTCTGATATGTCGATTAACCAACGCTGCATTAGTGTGGGTGGATTATTAATCTTTAAATTATCACCTAACGATTTGTGGTCTGAGAGCAAAAAAAATTCTCGTCCGTACAAAAAATTCCTAAAAAACTGTATTCCTTGATGTATTGCAAGTAACTCAATCTTTACTGCGGGGTATTTTTTCTCTTGTGGACTTAACTTGCGGCTAAAATATGCAATTGGCTTAAGAATGCCATCTCTCAATTGTAAAAGGCATGCCGACACAGATAATAAAGATGCATCTGTGTTAAGGTAGAATTTTTCGTCAAAATTGGGCTGAATTAGAATAGGTTTTTCAAAAAAACAATTTTGTAATGTCTGGAAAGCCTTCTCGCACTCTGGAGTCCATTTAAATTTTGCGTCCTTCTGCGTTAGGTCTGAAAGCACCGCCGTAATTTGCGCGTAATCTTTTATTGAATTCCGATAAAAATTGCATACTCCTAAAAATCTTTTAAGTTTTCTCAAGGTCTTTGGCACCGGAAAAGATGTAATTTTGTTTATATTATTGTCCATTGGACTTATTCCTTTATCGGTAATCTCGAATCCTAAATAATTTATTTTTGGTAAGAAAAAATCGCATTTGTTCGGGCTTAACGTTAAATTATTCTCTCTAAATTTGTTAAAAACTAATTGTAATTTGTATTTCATTTCCTCGTAAGAGTCTGCTGGGACAATCACATCATCAATGTACGCTAAGATGTTTTGGTCTTGTAAGTCCGCTAAAATCGTATCAATAATATTTTGGAAAATGGGCGCTGAGCTAACGTGCCCGAAAACCATCCTATTATATTTAAAATTGCCGAAGGGCGTTACAAACGAAAAAATATTCTGTGCTTCTGGGCTTAAGACCACTTGGCTGAATGCACTGTTGAAATCTAATTTTGAAAAATATTTAAACCCTGCTAATTTGGTGATAATTTCATTGATTTTCGGAATATTATATGGGAATATGGTGGAGATGTTATTTATCAGTCTTAAATCTAAACAAAGTCTGTGTTCTCCGTCCTTCTTGCGTACTAAAATCATTGGACACGCATAATTTGAGTTGGTTTTAGAAATAATTCCTGCCTGCTCCAAGTCTTTCAATTGTGCTTTCGCAGTGTTTTGTAGCGAGTACGGTATGTCATATGGTCTAGATTTGATTGCGTGGTTGTGCGCTAATTCAATTTTGGGTTGGATTAAGTCCGTAGCCCCAATGGTCGAAATGTTTTTTGAAAAAATGTCCGCGTACTGTAATACAAATTGTTCAAAATCTTTCCTCCTCTCTGCGCTCATATGTTCTAGTTTAAAATCTGTCGGTTCCAAATCTTTTTTTCTCTGCTCTATCACTTCGGGTGTCGCCTGAATCAAATTTATCATTTCTTTACAAATATAGTTTTCCTCCTCCTCTGGCTTATTTTTCTCTTGTTTAATTTCAAAATTTTCTGATACCTGTCCCAAAATCATATGTTTATTTAGAGTAAATTCCGATTCTGTGTTATTTTGCACTCTTACCCAGATTCCCTTCTCTGCCATTTTATAAATTCCATAATTCATGCTTATATAGTTTTTCTGTACCGGTTCAAATAAAATATCCGTGCCTTCCTGTACTTCATTCTCGGGTATGATCAAAATCTGTTTGGTTTCATTCGGCAAAAATCTGATTTTCCTGTTAATTCTGGAAACGTTGGGTTTTTCTATTAAACTGTGTATTTGTGTATCTCGCGGTGTTTGATTTTGGTTTCTAAGTTGTATCTCTAAGTTTCCAATTTTTAAAATGTTATTTTGCGTGTCAATTACGCCTTTAAATCTTCTAATGAAATCATAACCGAAGATGCCCTGGTATGATTGTGGGAAATGTGCTCGCGTTATGAAAAAAATATGTTTGAATTTTTGGTTGTCAATTTTAAAATTTATTTCTACCGTTTTTGTGTAATTTATGTTGTGTCCCGTTAACGTGGTAATAGTCACCGATCTTGATATATATTTAACTGCAACATTCTCTTTAATATTTTGAAAAAACTCGTCTGCTAACACCGAAATTGAAGCGCCCGTATCTAATAAAATGTCTGTTTCCTTCTCGTGGAATTTTGCTCGTACCGTCGGTAATTTTGTCATGTTCTCCTCTGTGACAGAAGCTATTAATTCAGCCTTATCTCTAACTTTCTCTCTATACATTGCTATTTTTGTTTCAGGTCTTCCCCTATCCTCGTTTTCTGTAGGTCTTCGCGTACCGTTCCGTGTATTAATTTGCCTATCACACTCTTGTGTATTGTCCCTAAGATCATTTCCCGAATTGTTTTCTCTAGGATTCCTTCTTTCTCTTTCTAAATTATCTTCTCTAAAATTCCTCTCCTCCAAACTATTGTATTTTTTTTCAAAATTTTGTCTACCTCTCTGCGTGCGAATTTCATCTCTAAAGTCATTACTAAAATCTATTTTCTCTGGTTTCTTGTGTATTTCCCTAAAAATTCGTCTATTCCTCTGTGTATACATTTTATCTCTACATTCATTCCTAAAATCTCTTTTCTCAGATTCATTAGAATTTCTTCCAAAATTTAACGCATTCCTCTGTGTACTATTTTCTCTATTAAATTCATTTCTAAAATTCCTTTCCTTCGATTTACTGTAATTTCTTCCAACATTTAACGCATCTCTATGTGTAGTATTTCCTCTCCTAAATTCATTTCTAAAGTTTCGTTCATTCGATTCATTGCGTCTTTCCCCGAAATCTCGTCTATTCCTCTGCGTATAAATTTCTCCTTTAAATTTATTCCTAACATTTCCTTCCTTCGTTTTATTATAATTTCTTCCAAAGTTTAGTGTATCTCTCCGTGTGTTATTTTCTCTTCTCACATTATACCTCACAGGCTTTTTTTTATATGTATATAAGGGAGACCGATCCCTGTGTCTTTGTGGATTTTGCATAAATTCTCCTTCAGTCCCCCACACTAGTTTAAAGGCCTATAGTTTTTATTATTATCTCTCCCTCGAACGTATCTGCGCTCCTCTCTAGTATTTGCATAATTTCTCTCGTCTACATAAGATGCAGGATTTCTGTCCCAATTTCGAAAATTCCCTTGTCCTCTCATGTTAAATTCGTTCCTGGGCCGCGCTCCGAAATTTCTATATCTGTCGTTGTTTGGATTCCACTGATTCGACCTTCCGTTGTGCACATAATTAGCTTCCCCGTTAAACGATGCAAAATTCCTATTCTCTTGCCCATATCTGACTTGCCTCTCATTATTATGTTGACGTAAATACATTCTGCATTCCCTCATAAAATGTCCGGGTCTGCCACAAAAATGACACAAAAAAATGTTTTGTTTCCTTTCTACTTCTGTGTGATCCTTGACTTTTAAGTTATTAATCTCTTTAGTGATATTATCCAATAATTGTGCATTAAATTGTTCTTGTTCCTTGCGCAGTTCCTGTATGTCATTTTTTTGTGATATATTATTTACCGCTACTACCATTGCCGCTAAATTAGCTGACTCTAAATTTTGTGCTATTTTTACCGCTTCCGTGAATGTTTTGGGATTACCTTTAATCACTTCAATTTGGAATTCTGGTCTAATTGCTTCTATAAATTTACTAAGGCTTAATTTATCAATAATGTGTTGAGTGTCATCGTTTATCTGAGCCTCTCCTATGTACTCCAACGTTAGTGTTCTGATCCTGTGTGATAATTGTTTTATAGTTTCATCTTGGTTTTGTTTAATTGATGAAAAAATTACTTGGTTGGCGGTGATATGGGGTTTGTCTGTGAAAAAATCTAAAAATCTGCGCTTGAAAGCTTCAAATGAGGTTTCACTCCTCAACTCCCGAGAACTCATATAAAATTTCCTAGCATTATCCCGTAATCGCGATTTGATTATAACCAGTTTTTCTGCATCGTTCCAATTTCCCAGTTCTGATATAGCGCTGAAGTGTTCGAAAAACAATTTCGTTTCTTCCATGTCTTCCCCATTTAATTCCCCTAACAAATGTGTAATACCCGGAATTTTGCTGACGTGAGCTACTGGGACTTCGTTCCGTTCTTCTGCCATGACTGAAATGTGGAAAAAAAAAATTCTGCGATTTCTTAACCAAAATTCTATATCCTAAGTGCAATTATCCCCTATTACCAAAATCCTATCCCATATAATAAACACAAATTTTCATGCAACATAAATACACTCCTAACATTACAATTCTGGTACATAAAATTCTTTCACAATATAAAATACACTCCTAATATGCATACAAAAAATTTCTAATTTCCTCAAATTTTCGAATTTTGATCCCGTGTTTCCCTAAAATAATACATATATCCCCTTATACCATGGCATAACAATTTGAAGAAAAGAATTGAACAACATGAATTTTTTCTTTCTTCCTTTACAATCCTCATTTCCGGAAAAAAAAATATACTTTATTTAAAATTTTCCTAACGTACAATTTAGCCTACTCACAAAAAAAAAAAAATTTCAGTAATTCTATTAATTATTTTTATTTCGAATCCTGGTCATCGGAACCATTAATGTTACGAGGTGAACACCTCACGTTCGATTTGAACGCTAAAATATTTAAATATTCATGTAACATGAATATAAAGGCCTATAAATGATCACAAGTGGTTAAAGCTGAAAAAAACGTAATTAATAAGAATTGAAATGAGGACACGGATTAGATTTAAAATAACAAAAAATAATAAGTTTATTTACAAAATTAACATTTAAAATAAAAAGCATGAAATCGTTTTGCTCAAAACACATGAGCTTGTAAGTTACTCCCTTAAAGTAGGAGAACATAGTAAAATATGAAAACACCACAAAGCCTCTTAAAATAAATTCTACTCAAAAAGTATCCCAAATACATCATCAATCTTTATCGAAAAACTATTAATCCTCATAAGTCATTAATATTTCAGCAATCCTCACACGATATTTCTACTTGTAAACAAACATTGATATGTTGCAAAAACGTTATACCCTCTAGGTAGCAACAATTTAAAAGAGAGAAAGAGAACATTTCAAAAAGTGTTGTACGTATAGCAAGTAGGCCTCACCGTATCTCTTGGGCCAAACAGCCATACGTGCTCTTTTGTAAACGAGGACCGGAGAGCATTTTCGCTCCGTCAACTAAAACCCAACTTCACTTCATCAGCTCGCAAGAGGCACTCTCGATTCCTCCCTTTGCAAAAAACCTCTCTCCAAAAACTTGTAATATCAAGTCTCCTCCCTCTCAAATATTATTTGCTGACCGGATTTAAGCCCCCTAAATATTACTGGTGGACACTTGGCTTCCACTCTCAGTGGCCAGTCCGTGACAGCAGGGCTTGGTCAGTCCCCTGAATTATTGCTGGCTGGGATCCCACGCTCCTGCGTGAACCCCCGGGCTTAACTGCGCCCCCAACGACCGCTTACCCCCCGGATGCGTCTTCCTTCATCTTGTGCTGGACCACCCACATGCAGTCCAAGCTCCACTGACCCTTCCCTTTGCGGGTGGCCAGGAGGGAACCTTATACCTATTGCGTGAAAAGCCAGGGGCCATCTTTTGTAGGTCGCCATCCTCTCCACTCTTTAGCAATGTTACATATTTTTGTAAAACACTATGTAACACTAATGTAGCCGGGTCTTTGATCCCCCTTGAGAACGGAGATTATGTAGTCCTTTTCAAAGTCTTTCCAGATCCACAAACCTGTAGCTTTTTGAATCTTTACACATTTATAGTATTAGCCACTAGGCCTAATATAATGCAGCCGCCTCCCCGGGATGTAGAAAATGGAGGAGGGCGTCAGAACCCTCCCGAATCTCCCCGGTAATCTAAAAACTGAAAATTGATCTTGAGAAAGTACCTAACTGGACCAATTTTCGATTGATACGACTATTTTCGACGTTAAGCACCATAAACGCTAAACATTATGCTAAATAAAATGAAACTTATTAGAAAAAGTTGTAATTTAATTCTGTAAGAGAAAGTGAAAAGTATAAGTATTTCCGATTTCGTTATAAAAATTACCGTCGCAGATCAAATTATACTCAAATTATCGTACCTAAAGATTAAAACATCCTGGATTCGTTTGTAAATTAATTTGTAGAAATTTACAGAACACTTTGGATAAAGATACTTATTAAAAAGTATAAAATTTAAACTATATATTTTTTACTGTCTAAATCCAAAATCATAAAATACTTTCAGAAAGAACACGGTGGATTAATTTTGAACAAAGTGATTAATTTTCGCATATTTTAAAGAAAAACTATTTATCTTCGAAGATAAAAGACACGCTAAGGAAGCAGCTGGAGGATATTTAGATTTAAAATAGATCTATGATGAACTAGCTTCCTAAGTATCACGTGCTGTTTCAAGAAAGTTTAATCGTAAAAATATCCTGGAGAAATTATCGTCTTTGGTATGGTGTCACTTGCGAGTTGTGGATGTATCACATTAATGACTAAAGTGATAGGACACTTTAAAGTATGATTCTAAATTTGAAACGTTAAGAATTTTTAGTAAATTTTTATTCCATACTATAATATAAGAGCATTTTAGATTTTCAACGTGGTAAATATTTTAAAAATTCAGTTGTTATATTCTGAAGATATTATAAATTTTATATTTGGAGATATATCTATTTTGTCCGTTATATTTGGAAATTCTATTAGCACTCTAAATCATAACATTTACAGCAAACTCTGTTAAGAATGTTTAATTCCCCTATAAAAATGAAAATAATTAAAATTCCTGACCTTGCTATACAAAATGATCTTCACAAGCAAATCTAAAGGGTAAATCATCTTTGATCCGCTTGTAAACTAATTTGCAAAATATATAAAATTTAGTCAACATATGTTAATACATTTTTATTATTTGTACTAGCAGTATACCCGTTTTTAGTATGTAATTTATAAAAATAAAATTGAAAATCTGTCTGTCTGTTTGTTTATCTCATAATTATGGAAGAACGGCTAAACCGAATTAGATGAAATTTTGAGGATAGTCTTGAAATAGTCTTATTTAAATTTAGTCCAAGTTTCGAGTTTTTAAGAGCAGGGGTTGTCGAGATATTAATGAAAAACGAAACTTTTTCATAGGCGTTCTACTTTCTAACTCCTTGGTTCCTCCAAACGAAACAGGTTGAAAATCGTTGGTTTAAAACGTGAAAGTGAATTAAAACTCTATATATGAGTTTTGTGGGAGTTTATTGCTCATATTAGTCACTTTTCAAAATCACAGGTTTGAAACATGAATATAAATGGAAACTCCATGGTTTATTTTTCACAGGATTACTCAACAAAGATAAGTATTAAGAAATTAAAATGGTTATTTAATTATCAGCATTTTACGAGGAAGATTCTTTCTTATATCATGATATATAATTATTATTATTATATTTCTAATTTGAATAATAAATAAACATATATAAATATATATCTTATAAATGAACAGTTATCTTTTAATTATTTTAATTGCGGACAGCGTGCATCACTTTCATGTATTTTGGCAAAGATTTATCAAGCTTATATATTGTGCTAATAAACTCATATGTTGTGTTTAGCCAATAAACTCATTTAGCCTATTGATGAAATAGAATAAAAATAGAACGGGTACATCTTCTAATGCAATTTTAGTGTTTTTATTTATTATATACGAACGGAATCAGTATGTTTTATTCTTCAGTTCTGCAAATTTAGATCTACGAATTTGGCGGGATATCGCTAACTTGGCACCTTTTCTTAAACGTTGCCAAATTGACGGAAATGCCGCCAAATTGATAGAAATGACGCTAAATCAATGAAATGAATTTTATTCTGTTAGAAGACAGTACTGAAATGATGTTTCGGTAGCATTTGTCTGTCTGTCTAGCTATCCTACTTAGTAATACATTTATCGAATTTTTAAAATATCTCCAAATTGATGAAAATGTTTGTAAATTCATAAAAATATCTTGAAATTGATAAAATTGCACTAATTAAATGAAATTAATTTTGTTATTTTATTTTGTTCGGGGATAGTATTGTGATGATGTTTCGTCAATTTGTCGCTAAGTGGGACTGTCAGCTCTACAGTCCCATTTAGCGATAAATTTGGCGGTTTTAAATGTCGCCAAATTGATTAAATGACACTAAATTTATCAAAATAACACCGAATTGATGAAAATTCAATATTTTGCATAATTAAGTACGATTTTCTAGATAATCTCTGTCGTTTTATGAGAATTAAAAAATATTTTTTCTAACTTTGTTTACAAACTGGACCAGGATGCTTTATTCTTCACATCTGTTGGTGAAGATCATTTTGTATATAGAACCCAGAGATTCTTATACATTTTTTAGAAGAATTAAATTAAATATTTTAATAGAATATTTTGAATAACAAAGTCATTTAGTATACTATAGGAATTTACAAATAATTGTGAATGTTAAGTTTCCTTATATTATGTACATTTTCCGTACAGAGAATGGGTATACTGCTAGTATATAATATAAAAAGACCTAAAATTCACAATCATGTGCAAATTCCTATATTATTCTAAAATACATTATTATTCAAAGCATTCTGTTAAAATATTTAAATTAATGTTTCTAAAAGGAAGTATAAGAATCTCTGTTCTTGCTATACAAACATTATCGTCACAGGAAGATCTCATGAATGAAGAATCCTGGTCCAACTTGTAAACAAATTTACAAAAAATATGAAATTAAATCAATATATGCCAAAATAAAAGCGCTAAAATTGTATGGGAAGATAATATACCCGTACTACTTATATTCTCAAATATTAGATGATATACCCATGTATCAGTAGAATATTACCCATCTACAATATATGAGTTTCAAAAATATTTGCCAAACAATAACAGATTACGTTAACAATGGAAAATATCAATAATCCCCTTAATCTTTAAACCTGAAGGTCGTAATCGATTCCAATACATGCCAAAATGAAAGCGCTAAAATTAAATACCCCTACTGCTTATATTCTCGTAGATTAGAAGATATGCCCGTGTATTATAAGATTACCCGTACTACGATATATGAGTTTTAAAATTATTTGCCAAAATAGAACTAACTGATAACATAATAAGGTGAAAATATCAATAATCCCTATAATTTTTAAACCCGAATGCCGTAATTGATTCCAATGTATGACAACATGAAAGCGCTAAAATTGCATGGAAATATATACCCGTACTGCTTACATTCTTGTAGATTAGAAGATATATTCGTGTATTAGTAAAATATTACCAGTATTACATAGCCGTTCTTCGTACAGACGATATAATATAATGAAACATAATATTTACAATCATGAGCAAATTCCTATACTATTCTAAATGACATTTGTAACACAATATTTGTATTACATGTTTCCACCCAATTACGGATGCCAACCTAGCCATTTTACAATTCCAATTGCGGATGCCAACCTAGCTAATGAGCTATTTAAATGCTGCAGAGGGAGCCAATGGCAATACAAACATAAATAAGCAGCGCATCCCCTTCTTCACTTCAACGAATCAACAACGACACTACAATGTGAAAAGAAAAAGGTTTGAGAGAATGTTCTAGAACTTTCCAGGAGATGCAATTTTTCGACAGCGTCCTAGACGCACCTGAGGTTTTTTAGTCGACTTAAAACTTTCGAACGAGTCAGCATCATGTTTTCTTGGGTTTGTGAAAAGTGTCTATAGAATGTGAGCAACAAAATGGTAGCGAGTGCAGTTAGATGTGTAACGTGTGTTATTATGTGTGTAAATATATATATATATTAATGTAATATTGTTAGTATTATGTGTCTTTTAATAATGGATTTAATTATAGCATAGTTACTCCAGATACAATAGATATCTATTAAGTAAAATATTAAAATAAATTGAGCAATTAAGCATGTGTATTTCTTTATGTTTTGTGTGTTCGTAGTCCGAGCTTGAGAACCGGGAGCTTACATGCTCCACCCTTAGTGGCGGCATCATAGGTAAGTCCTATACAGGTAATTTTTGATAAGGACAATTTTACCTCATGACAACATTCTTATTCGAAACATTCTATTAATGCTAAATTAATGCTCTTAAATAGCAGTTTAAGAATCTCTGTTCTCGCTATACAAAAATTATCTTCACAGGCAGATTTGAAGAATAAAACAGCCTGGTAGTTTTTGCAAACAAATTTACAAAAAATATGAAATGAATCATTGTATTCCAAAAAAATAAAAGCGCTAAAATTATATGGGAAGAATATTAGATATTATATCCTGAATATTAGAAGATATACCCGTGTATTAGTGGAAAATTACCCATACTACAATATATAAATTTCAAAAATATTTGCCAAAATAAAACAGATGATGTAATAAAGTGAAAATATCAATTATCCTTACAATCTTTAAACTTGAGGGGCGTAATTGATTCCAATATATGCCAAAATGAAAGCGATAACATTGTATAGGAAGATATAACAGTACTACGTATACTTTGTACTACTCTTAGAAGATATACCACTGTGTACTAATAGAAGATTACCCATACTACAATATATGTAGGGCCCTATAAATTATGCGGGAAAATTTTCGAAATTATGCGGTATTGATGCGGCAACTTATTGAAATTATGTGGACAATATGCGGACAAGGAAAAGTAATATACTAGTGTATAATCGTATTACAAAAAACGGACCACAAATAAAAGCACACGGGATAGGCGCTTTTGTTTGTGAAATGACGATCACCAACTGACACGAAAATGATAATGAAACAACTTTTCGACGGCCCCAATAGAGAGAAAAGGGGGGGGGGGGAAAGGGATGCGAGGGATTAACAGGTAAAAACAAACATTGGAATTCTTTGATGTAGGACGGAGGGGATGAGTGTATTTATGTTGTTGTTGAGACCCAGACCGTCCGACCTACCAGAAAGGTGTAAGGTAACTGTATGGACGGCCGGGAAGTGCCACCCAATTTAGACCGGAACCCAATGGGGGAGGCATCCACAGGGACCGTACCCTCCTTCCCCTACCACCAACCTCTCGGAAGGACTTACGGACCCACATGTTTAACGTGATCGTACTCCGCATGAACACGGCGGCATTTGTGGTAGCGTGCAAATCTAGCGCGCAAACCACGGGGATACCGCACCCGAGATGGCCAACAGCACGCGGTGTTCCGAGGTGGTCACCCACCAAGTACTAACCGCGCCCGATGCTGCTTGACTTCGGTGATCTAACGAGAACCGGTGTTTTCAGCACGGTACGGCCGTTGGCGAGTGTATTTATGTGAAAAAGCAGACTGTAGGTGTGTCTGTGGTAAATATTGAGCTGACACAAATCGCCATTCGGTTACTGATACAAAAACACCTCAGATTATAGTCAAAAAAATATGCGGGGGTGGAGGGAGTGAAGGCTGACAAAGAAAACAAATAAAATTGCGCTGCAATTTTAAAATTAAGGCAAAAAAGATGAAAATCGCGCATAAAATTGCATATTATTCGAAAAAATGCGAAAATTAAAAAAAAAATTGTGAATTATGCAGAAGATATCAAATTATGCGCAGTTCCGCATTTTCTATAGGGTCCTAAATATGTGTTTTAACCGTTTTTGCCAAAATAAAAGAGAAAATGTAATAAATTGATAATATCAATAATCCTAGTAATCTTTAAGTCTGGAGGCCGTAATTAATATAATCCAGTCAAAAATGCAATTTCGCTAAAATGTATTCCATATAAATATATTGATTTAAACTTGTAAAGATTTAATAAAAAACGTTTACCGTATGAACACCTTTGCTAAGCGACATGATACCATTTTCTTGAAATAAATTTACGGGAAAAATATCGTCTGCATAATGCTATGTCTATGAAAGGTTTAACTATGCGTTTATTATTGATTTCTAGACAACCCCAGGTCCTAGAAACTCGAAACACGGACTAAATTTTAAGTGAGGCTATTCCAAGGCTACCTACAAATTTTCATAAAATTTGGTTCAGCCGTTCTCCCTTGGTGATGAGACAAATATACATACATACAGGCGGACATATTTTAAATTTCATTTATATAGACTAGCAGTATACTCGTTCTTCGTACGGAGTATATAATATTAAAAAAACTTAAAATTCACAATCATGTTCAAATTCCTATAGTATGCTAAATGACATTGTTAATCGAAATATTCTGCTAAAATATTTAATTTAATGCTTCTGTAAAGAAATTTAAGGATATCTGCTCTCGCTATACAAAATTATCTTCATGGGCAGATCTGAGGAATAAAGCATTCTGGCCCCGTTTGTAAACAAATTTACAAAAAAATATGAAATAGAATCAATATATGCAAAATAAAAGGGTTAAAATTGTACGGAACCCGTACTACTCATATTGGTGAATATTAGAAGATATACCGTGAATTAGTAGATTTATAAGTATAAATTGAAAATATCAATAAATCGGTAATCTTTAAACCTGAAAGCAGTAATTGATTCCAATATATACCAAAATGAAAGCTCTAAAATTGTATGGGAAGATATACCTGGACTAATTATATTGTCGTAGATTAGAAAATATACCCGTGTGTTAGTAGAAGATTACCCGTATTACAATATGTCTCAAAAATATTTGAAAAAATAAAACAGATAACGTAATAAATTGAAAATATAAATAATCCAAATAATATTTAGACCACAAGACCTTAATTGATTCCAATATATGCCAATATATGTCAAAATATATGCCAATATACACGTACTACTGATATTCTCGTAGATTAGAAGATATACCCGTGCATTTGTAGATGTGAGGCCAGAATATGTCCTCACATGAGGCATGTTTATTGCAGTATTTATGGTTCATAGAACGCCTAACAAAGATCGAGTCTGGCTGGCGCCGTTGTTTACAACAACTTGAACTTTTAGGTCAAATACAATAAATTTGAGTGTCCAAGGCCAAAGGGGGGCTGAAAGGGGCCTTGATAAATGTCAAGTGATGCCATTGGGTTCAGAAGAACCAATGAGCAGCATGGAGAAGAAGGGTGGAGCTACCTCCCCCCCCCCCCCCCCCCCGCCGAAGGAACCAAGTCACTTCGATACAAAAATGTTTTTTGAGAACGCGCTCGGATCCAGAATGTGGTGGCGAGAAGTTTCCTACGAAGTGTTGGTGAAAAGAGTTTGACAAAAGGAGCGAAGCGACCATGACCTAGCAGATGCAGATATAAGTATCAGTCGAAGTGAAAAGTACGAGTTGGAGCCACACACCATAGAGTTATGGCAGTACGGTCAGCACTAAGACCGATGCAAGCGAGAGGATGAGCCCAAGTCTAAACTGTAAGGTATGTGCTCATTTCCCCGGTCCTATACAATTTAGAAATCTAACTAACTGGTCACATATCCCCCATAATTAGAGTAATTAAATGACAGTTGATAATTATGATAAATTGTTGTTAGTGATAAATTGATATTGTTAATAAAGGATATTGTTTAAGTTTTAAATAGTCTAATCCTTTTAATATTAATTAATAATTCTTTTCAGGACTTACACAAAAGGTAAAAATAATTGGAGGGTTATTGCGGCACAACAACGAGCGATGTACGTTTAAATGTTAATTCCACTATATATGAATTTACGGCAATGTTATAATAAACAATTAATATTAATAAATTATATTAATATAACTTAAATCTAACGCTCTTATAAAAACCACGTCCCACATTTGGTTACCGTGACGCTTTTGTGTAAGTCATAAATTTAAAGGAAAATTTTAATGAAAAATACTGAGGTGAATAAAAATAATTTAAATAAAGAAATGAATGAAAATTTTTGGGGAGCATATGTTGACCAGATATTTTGCATTGGTAAAAAAAAAAAAATATGCATAATCACTTTGAAAATGAAAAATCTTTTGAATATATTATAATTGAAAATAATGTGTGAAAAATTTATGATATGTTAAGAATATTTTGTTGCATGAAGTATTTTATGTGCAGTATATTTTTAAGTGTATTAATGTGTTTAGATTAAGTTAGAAAATTTTGGAAGGGATAATTTTGTGTTAAATGCCTCAAAGGAATACTAGAAATTCGAGACGTCAAATGTCTCCCGATAGGTCATAAATAAGAATAAGTGAAAATCAGAGAACAATAATGGAAAACTTTAATTTAATAAATCTGTTACCTCTGTTTAATGGAAAAGATAATGAGGACATTGAATTTTTTTTTACGCAGTTTGAAAATATCTCAGGTATGGCCGAGTGGTCAGAAGAGAATAAAGTTATAATTTTAAAAACTAGATTGAAGGAAAAAGCGTTAGAATTTCTGACAAAAAAAAGGGAATTGCAGAATGCAAACAACATGGGAGAAGTTAAACAAATGTTGATTAAACAATTTAAGCCATCTGTTACTATGCTTCAAAAGCAAATAAATTTAAATAAAATTAGAATGACGCCAGGCATGAAAGTTGCTGAGCTAGCGTTAAATATTTCTAATGCAACAAATGATTTTGTAGGAAATAACTCAACTAATGAAATGTTTGAAATTAAAAATAATATAATGTTAGTTAAATTTTTAGAAACTTTAAGAGGAGATATTGCGTTAGAAATAAAAAAAATAAATATTACTAATTTTGATAAAGCAGTTGAATTCGCAGAAAATCTGGAGAAAATTATGGAGGAGGAGTGTGACCGTTCGGAAATCAATGCAGTGTATCGCAAGGAGAATAATGCTAGAAAAGTTAATGGTAATCAACGGGAAAGACAGGAAAAATCACAAAATGAAAATGTATATTGCATAGGATGCGGGAAAAGAGGTCATTATTTTTCTACGTGTTGGCATAATCAAAACGGACAAAATTATTATGGGGAAAATAAATATGGGAGTCAAAATATAAGAAATGGGCAAAGAAATGGTTTTCGTAACACTCAAAATAGCGGATTCAGAGAACGAAGGGATAGTCGGTCAAATATCCAAACTATTCCGAAAGAAAGCAGTCAAAATCACGGGTCTTTAAACTGAGGGAGGGGCTTTGGCCAAGTCAAAATTTAATAAATAGACCAAAGTCCCAATCGAAAGAAAAAAAAGTGCAAACGCGAAATGAGGTTTTGAATTTAAATGAAAACGCAAATAAAATGCAAAATGATAAAAGGGAGGGTCGCACGCGAAGCCCAGGTCCCAATTTACAGTTAAATATAATTGAAGCAAATCAACATAATGAAAATGAAAGTAAAAATGACAATAAAAATATAAATAATATTGAAAGCATGCAAAAATTCACCCATGTTCCTTGCCCGAGAGATGTGGTGCTTGAGACTATTGTCGAGTCGTTGGCACGGCCCGGATGGGTTCGCTTCGATGCCAATTTTGTTAAAACTCTAAAAAGTGAGGCAAATATTAATAAAAATAAAATTAAGGAAAATACAGGAGTTAAAGAAATTAATAAAAATGAAAATGAGGCGTGCAATGCAAAAATAAATTTAAATGATGAGCACAAAAATGAAGTTAACTCAAAATCGACTCAGATCGAGAATAAAAAGTTTGATAAAATTAAGGAAACTAGTTGTAAAGTTTCACAAATTGATTCACAAAATATTAAAGGTAGCCATGTTAATGACTCTACTTGTTCAAATAATGAAAATAATAAAAATATTGATACAGAAAATAATTTTAAAATTGTTACGAAGTCGAAAAATCCAATTGTCACACATGATGAAGTTAAAAGTATATTTGAATTTAATGGAAATAATAAAAACGAGTATCATGACAGTAAAAAAATTGCACAGGTCGATGAGGCCAATTTTCCTAAAAATGGAAAGGTTAGTTGCTAAAAAAAAAAGGGGTAATGAAGAGTCAAATCTTGACAACGAAGTCTATGTCACCCTCACACGCAGGATAGCTTTGCAACAAGGTCAGTTGATTGCAGAACAATTCGACATAAGTCAGGAAATTCCGGATAAGGAGGTTATCTTTATCCCCACAAAACACGCAAAATTACTCTTTCCATTTGGTGCAATTCGAACTGAAATAAAAAATAACAAAATTCATATTGTAATTAGTAATCAAAAGAAGGTTAAAATTACGTTAAATCAAAATATGCGAGTAGGAGTGATTAAAAATTTCAAAACAATTACTAATGAAGAAATGCAAATGGGAGATACCGTATTTTTGAAAGAGGAAAATAAACCAAATATGTTTCAAGATAGATTTCAAGGACCGTTTCGAATAATTGAAATCGGAAAAGCAAATATATTGACCATTAGAAATAAATATAACATGAAAGATGAACCAATTAAAATTCACGCTACCCAATGTTATATCGAACAAAATGTACAAAGTGCGAAAGAATTGATGGAAAAATATGATATGGACAGTGAAATCGATGATATTCACGCAAAAAAATGTCATATAGCACAAAAGTTACAAAGTGAAAATAAATATAACGGTAACGGTGAAATAATTGAGATTCAATCAAAAAAATGTTATACTGTACAAAGTGTACATATTGAAAATGTTCAAAATATGAATGAAAATATTCAGCAAAGAAGCGAAAATACGAATGTCAAAATTATGCAAAATCAAAATGGTGATAAAAATTTTGAAAATATTGATCATGAAATTATGCAAAATGAAAATGTTAAAATTCAAAGGATACATAATGCAAATGAAAGTAAAAGGTTTGAAGAAATGCAAAGTCAAAATCAAAATCATAATGATAAAAATACTCAAATTGTTAATTTTCAAGAAAAACAGAATGAAATTCTTAATTGTCAAGAAATACAAAATGAAAGTCAAAGTCATGATAATGCAAATACTCAAAAATTACTTAAAATTAAAATAATGGATGTTTTGGAAAATGAAAGTCAAAATGCCAATTTTGAAGGTGGTCAAAATACAACTAAAAGTCATACTAAGGAAAATATTCAAATTTCAGAGGACAATAGAATAATGGAAGTTTTGGAAAGGAAAAATCAAAATTTTAATTTTCAACAAATTCAAAATGAAAATGAAAATAGAAATCATGATAATGATAAGCAAAATTCTCTTGAAAATAAAATAATGGATGATTTGATTGATGAAAATAATAATTTTCTTCAACAAACACAAAATTCAAATGTTTGTAAAAATTTTCAAAATGAAAGTAATAAAATAATAAGGGATGTTAATCACAATGATAATGAAGGTAATGATATTCTAAAAGTAGATTCAGAAATAATTGAAAGTCAAAGCAAATATAAAGAGTATGTTAGGCAGAAATTAAAGTTACTAAATGAAATACATATTTATAGCGCAAATGAAATTGAAAACATTCAGGAACAAAGGGAGAGAAAGCTTAGTCAAAATTGTTTCAAAAAATCAAGAAATTTTAAAAATTCAAATTTTGCTGATGATTGGTACCTGAAGAATTGTAAAATGAGAAAGAGATAAGAATAACAAATCAAAAATGAATTAAAGGAAAAATGATCTGGAATGGAAAAAAATTTCAAAAATGAAAAAATGGATAATGATATGAATTTAAAAAAAAAAAAAGGCAATAAGGAAAGAATTGTTTATGAATGAAAATGATATAAATTTCAAAGAAAAAGATATGGATAATCATTGAATGATTTAAAAATGAACATTGTAAGAATGTTACAAAAATTGATAATAAGTGTACAAATAGTTCAAAGTTCAAAAATAATATTATATCATAATTTATAATGTTAACTCAAATGTACATGTGATCAAAAATTTATGCAGAGATTAATTTATGCAAATAAATCTACAAAATGAAAGGTAAAATCAAAATATGTTACCTAATTGGGTAGATATAAGGTCTGTAAACAAATACAGGCAAGGGCAATGTTGTGCAGGCAGTCCAGTCAAATACTTCATTGTTCAGGATAAGTCAAATACTTCATTGTTCAAAGGCAAAAATCTTCTGAGGGAAGAGAGGTCTTTTGAGGGAAGAGTCTTGAGGCTTAAAAATTGAATGACAGATTTAAGTAAAGTAAAAAAATAAGTAATGAGCTGAAAGTGAGAATGTTAGAGATTATTCATAGATGATATAAATTTTATGTCAAAAACTAAATAAAGGCATAAATAATTAAAAATTTTAAATCAATTTGAATTTTAAAATGTTGAGTTATGAACAGTAAAAGTAGCTGTAAATCGCCCGTTGCAATAAAGCAATCGAGGACACGATATCTCGTGTAGGAATGGTCAAAAGTGAAAAATGTATTGAAAATGATTAGGTAAATAAATGTTTGAGGAAGAATATAATTGTATAGGCAATTTAAATAACTAAATAAATCCTAGAGTGATAGGATAAATGAATTAAATTTAGTTAAAATTTTGTTTACGGAATAAATTTTTCATGAATATATAAATTGTATAGGCAATTTAAATAACTAAATTAATCCTAGAGTGATAGGATAAATGAATTAAATTTAGTTAAAATTTTGTTTACGGAATAAATTTTTCATAAATATATAAAGTGTATAGGCAATTTAAGTAACTAAAGTAATCCTAAAATGAAAGGATAAATGTAAATAAATTTAGTTAAAATTTTGTTTAGTGAATAAATGAATAATTTCACAAAAATGTTAAAAAAGGGTTGAAATAAAAAAATAAATAATAAGTGAAGAATTTTGAGTGCGAAATAAAGCATTTGTGTTGTTTATTTACAACGCAAGGAACGGTTACGATAATCATGTGTGTATAAATAAATTATGGATATGAAAATAAAATGTAAATAAATATGGTAATGAAAATAAAATGTAGGTAATGTTGTGGAAAATTGTACGATAATAAATAAATGTGAGATACATATATAATGAATATAGATAAATACGGAATGAATAAATGAATGTTAAATAATAGGGCACTCAGATGTCAGTGGGGAATGTAAATAAAACATTATAGTTATCGATGAGATACTGTAGCATTTGAAGTGTGTGTAAACAAACGGCACACACACAGTCTACGTAAATATATATATATACTCTGTTATTAATGTCACATAATTGGTGTTTAGGTATTTGTAAATATTAAATTGTGTGAAAAATATAATCTGAATAAGGTGTTGAGAAATTTTATGAAAGAAATAAAATAAATTAGGATGAAATAAATGTCATATATGGTAAATACATAAATGATAATATGTATTACGGCGATAAAGGGGTTAGCCGCAGTTAATAAAATGTCAAAATAAATAATTAGATAATAATGTCTGAGATAGAATGATAAACAATCGCGCATATAGATGGTTATAAATGTCAGGTATTCAAAGTCATAAGGATTAAAATAAATTGAAATACATAAATATGATAAATTTTATAGAGTAAAAAAAAAAAAAAAAATTTATACGGTGAGTAAATAAATCTGCGTTCAAAAGGGATAAGTAAATAAAAAGGATTTCAATTCATAAGATGTTAAATAGATAAATAATAAATGAAAAGGATTTCAATTCTTAAAAATATAAAGTCAAAAATTTCATTTAGGTAAATAAAGGGTTTTTTAGACAAGAAAATAATGTCTTGAGTGTGTTTAAAAAGATAAAATAATTTTATATAAAATATAAAAGTTATGAAAGTATTAAGCAAGGAGTTAAAATAAATAAAATTTAAACAAACTATATCAAAAACTTTAAAATTAAATTTCAAAATTTAAAAAAATTTTAAATTTCAAAAATTTTTGTTTTTTAATTTCAAATTGAAATGGAAGGCATAGAGAAAACAAAATTAAATAAGAGAGAATATCAACATCAAATGGAAAGGTAAAATTTAAATAATAAATAATACAATAATATAATGTTAAATTTTACATGAAGTCAGTATATGGAAGGTACCATTAAGATGATTTTGATAATAATACAAGCCACCTCAAAGGAACCTAATAAATAATATTTAAAGAAGGGAGCTTTTTTAAGTTCAGTTTAAAAAAAAAAAAAAGAGAGAGTTATAAAAGGCAAATGATGTACAAGTCCATCTGCAGCATGCAAGTATAATGGTTCAATAGCAGATAGGAATAAATAATATAATTAAATTGATGAACAGGTTTATATTTAAAAAGAATAAGTCGACGTTTATAGAACACGTCGAGTGGTGAATGAAAATATGTACAATACTTTGTTACAAGCGCCTGTAAAAAGCTGTTTCTGTTAGCCCGCTTGAAGTCGCGCACCACGTTGTCCATTTCAACGTCTTCAAACTGCATTGCTTTGTCATAGCAAGAGGAGTTGAGTTGGGGCGTGACTGCTAATCACCGTTCAAAAAACGATTAAAATAGATAGGAATCATTGTCGAGGGTCTATTTTGCAAACCGGTCAGTTTTCCACGTTGTTCGCAAGGAGTAGTTGAAAGCAGTTTCCGGTATCGCACTCTCGATGGAGAAGGGAGTCTTTTAAGAAGGGGTTCTTCTAATGACCTTTTCAAAGTAATCAATCAGTAACTGTCGTCAGGGGTTGTTGTTGTTTGTTTACATTCTGGGACAAGATGGCCTTTTAAAGGAAAATGTCTAAATGTGTCATTCCCAGAGGAAAGTTAAAGTTACTGACTTCTGTGAAAACTATATTTTAATGACCAATGTAAAAAAAATATATATATGTGATTGTATTAATAAGTATGTACCAGTATCAAGGTTCAGCAAAAATGTTATATATGTGATGAAGTTATCAATTAAAAAAAATATTTGATAAAGTATGTAAAGAATTGTGTTCAAAAAATATTAATGTGTAATTTAAAAAAAAAAAATGTGTAATGATGTTAAAAATATAAAAGATAGTAGTGTGTGACATTTCAAAGTGAATGTGCATATGTTTAAAAGTCTTTTAAATACTCAAAATTTAATTTAGCTTCAATTGAAAGCTGGACCTGGTAAAGTTCATGAGTACGTAACTTATGTTTATTTTGTGTAGATTATGTGTGCAAAAAACTTTTCTGTTACAGCAAGACTGTTGAACTTTTCTGGACGGACGTTGTCCAAAAGAAAGTGAGAAATGCCAATTACAGAGTTGCAAGTGCATCGAACTTTTGTTTCGAACTCTGATGGTTTAAAATTTTTTTTTTGTTCTTTTTTTTTTCTGTTTGTGGGGAGATATGTGAGGCCAGAATATGTCCTCACATGAGGCATGTTTATTGCAGTATTTATGGTTCATAGAACGCCTAACAAAGATCGAGTCTGGCTGGCGCCGTTGTTTACAACAACTTGAACTTTTAGGTCAAATACAATAAATTTGAGTGTCCAAGGCCAAAGGGGGGCTGAAAGGGGCCTTGATAAATGTCAAGTGATGCCATTGGGTTCAGAAGAACCAATGAGCAGCATGGAGAAGAAGGGTGGAGCTACCTCCCCCCCCCCCCCCCCGCCGAAGGAACCAAGTCACTTCGATACAAAAATGTTTTTTGAGAACGCGCTCGGATCCAGAATGTGGTGGCGAGAAGTTTCCTACGAAGTGTTGGTGAAAAGAGTTTGACAAAAGGAGCGAAGCGACCATGACCTAGCAGATGCAGATATAAGTATCAGTCGAAGTGAAAAGTACGAGTTGGAGCCACACACCATAGAGTTATGGCAGTACGGTCAGCACTAAGACCGATGCAAGCGAGAGGATGAGCCCAAGTCTAAACTGTAAGGTATGTGCTCATTTCCCCGGTCCTATACAATTTAGAAATCTAACTAACTGGTCACATATCCCCCATAATTAGAGTAATTAAATGACAGTTGATAATTATGATAAATTGTTGTTAGTGATAAATTGATGTTGTTAATAAAGGATATTGTTTAAGTTTTAAATAGTCTAATCCTTTTAATATTAATTAATAATTCTTTTCAGGACTTACGCAAAAGGTAAAAATAATTGGAGGGTTATTGCGGCACAACAACGAGCGATGTACGTTTAAATGTTAATTCCACTATATATGAATTTACGGCAATGTTATAATAAACAATTAATATTAATAAATTATATTAATATAACCTAAATCTAACATTGTTTAAAAACCACGTCCCAGAGTAGAAGATTACCCGTACTACGTACTATATATGAGTTTCAACAATTTTTGAAAAATAAAACAATAGCATAATAACGTGAAAATATCAATAATAATAATGTTTAAACTTGCAGAACGTAATTGATATAATCTAGTCAAAAATTCAATATCATTGAAATTTATTTTATATACATTTCTTTATTATTTAAATCTGAAAGATTTAGGGGGATTCAGTACCCTTCATTTGGCGAAAAATGACGAAAATAGCGATTTTCAAATTTTTTGCTTAACATATACCTTGACATCCCTAGTATATTATCCTGACAAAGTTTCGTGAAGATCCTAGAACTATAAATATATTAAAAAGGCTTTTGATTGCAACTGTGTCCCTTTAAATATCACGCCTACTTCTCTGTTTATGCTCTGTTTACATCGCATCTGCAACTGAATACTCCCTGTTTTACAAAATATTTCTACCAGGAAGAAGATGAAAGTGCTTAATCGTAACTTTAACTGATAAAGAAACGTTGTTTACTTTTTAACACTTTACAACAAAGTTGAAAAGTGTTTATGACTTTGTTCATTCTGTCTGTCTGTCTGTCCGTTAGCACGATAACTGCCGTAAAAATGACTTCATCAAAATGAAATTTTAGTATGTTGTTCAGACGGTCTGTAGGACCTATGGGAATATAAATGAATAATATCACCCAATTAGTTTTGGATTGAATCCGGGTTGAAAAAATGAAGTACATTGAGCCCTATGGGACCTAATTTTTCAAACATTTTTTAAGCGGATTTAAAATTCACAAATTGCTTCGAAAATTTTAGGTAATAGTCAAATTGTTCCATAAAATATATAAAAAAAAAATTCAGCGAAATATATTCAGTAGTTTTTTAAATAAAAATTAAAATAATAATTACACATCTTATATGAAACGATCACGTGACCATGATGTAAAACGATCACATGACCCACTTCAAAATGATATATGGCATCCATCTTGTTTCAAAATCGTGATTTTTTAAAGTTCTTTTTAATTCATATTAAGTGTTGTATCCGTCCTAAAACTACTTTATTTTTGCTTAAATTCTGTGCATCTACTAATGAAATTTTAGTATGTTGTTCAGACGGTCTGTAGGACCTATGGGAATATAAATGAATAATATCGCCCAATTAGTTTTGGATTGAATCCGGGTTGAAAAAATGAAATACATTGAGCCCTATGGGACCTAATTTTTAACACTTTACAACAAAGTTGAAAAGTGTTTATGACTTTGTTCATTCTGTCTGTCTGTCTGTCTGTCTGTCTGTCTGTCTGTCTGTCTGTCTGTCCGTTAGCACGATAACTGCCGTAAAAATAACTTAATCAAAATGAAATTTTAGTATGTTGTTCAGACGGTCTGTAGGACCTATGGGAATATAAATGAATGATATCACACAATTAGTTTTGGATTGAACCTGGGTTGAAAAAATGAAATACATTGAGCCCTATGGGACCTAATTTTTCTAACATTTTTTAAGCGGATTTATAATTCACAAATTGCTTCGAAAATTTTAGGTAATAGTCAAATTGTTCCATAAAATGTATAAAAAAAAATTCAGATAAATATATTCAGTAGTTTTTTAAATAAAAATTAAAATAATAATTACACATCTTATATGAAACGATCACGTGACCATGATATGAAACGATCACATGACCCACTTCAAAATGAGATATGGCATCCATCTTGTTTCAAATTCGTGATTTTTTAAAGTTCTTTTTAATTCATATTGAGTGTTGTATCCATCCTAAAACTACTTTATTTCTGCTTAAATTCTGTGCATCTACATACTAAAGCAACACAATGACAATATATTTTAGTTTAAATTCTCATTCAAATTTGATTATTTCTACAATTAAGCCTATTTTTCACCTATGTAAAATGTAAACAGCAAAATATGTAGAATGAGTTGTATTAGAATTACTGTATTTCTTTAACACAAAATAATTCAGTCCATGGAGTCTGCATGGCTGATATGAATGAAATATTAATTGATTTTATAAACAGAAGGACGATATTTTTCGATGAAGTTTTAAGCATAAAGTTTATGAATTGTAGCTCCATGGTCTTAATTTTTAAATAAAATAAATTATTATAGTATTGTGATGAATGATATGAATGGGGGAATTATTTATGAATGAAATGTTGCTTTTATAGAGAGAGCCAGGCGTGTTATTTTTTCTATGACGTCATTTGAATTAATTTCAGTTGTTTTCGATGAAGTTTTCAAATATAATAAATTATCGTAGTATTATGATAGATTTAAAAATATTACCGTGGAATGTATTGCATTTTAGAGATATTTAAACCACGCAATTTATATTTCAATGCCGTCTTTTGAATGAAGTTCATTTTTTTCAATGAAGGTTTAAGTTTTCAAATATAATAAATCAATGTAGTATCGTGATAAGTTTTAAAATATTACCGAGGAATGTATTGCATTTTTGACTTTTTTAAATAAAATTGCATTGAAGTTGGAAAGTGTTTCATAATCAATGCTTTAAGCATGATTGATCTTTCTTGTTCAAACATATTTTTGCTTAAATTCTGTGCATCTACATAATAAAACAACACAATGACAATATATTTGAGTTTAAATTCTCATTCAAATTTGATGATTTCTACAACTAAGCCTATTTTTCACCTATGTAAAATGTAAACAGCAAAATATGTAGAATGAGTTGTATATTAGAATTACTGTATTTCTTTAACACAAAATAATTCAGTCCATGGAGTTTGCATGGCTGATATGAATGAAATATTAATTGATTTTATAAACAGAAGGACGATTTTTTTCGATGAAGTTTTAAGCATAGAGTTTATGAATTGTAGCTCCATGGTCTTAATTTTTAAATAAAATAAATTATTGTAGTAATGTGATGAATGACATGAATGGGAGAAAGTTATGAATGAAATCCTGCTTTTATAGAGAGATCCAGGCGTGTTATTTTTTCTATGACGTCATTTGAATTTATTTCAGTTGTTTTCGATGAAGTTTTCAAATATAATAAATTGTCGTAGTATTATGATAGTTTTAGAAATATTACCGTGGAATGTATTGCATTTTAGAGATATTTAAACCAGGCAATTTATATTTCAATGCCGTCATTTGAATGAAGTTCATTTTTTTCAATGAAGGTTTAAGTTTTCAAATATAATAAATGAATGTTGTATTGTGATAAGTTTTAAAATATTACCGAGGAATGTATTGAATTTTCGACTTTTTTAAATAAAATTGCATTGAAGTTGGAAAGTGTTTCATAATCAATGCTTTAAGCATGATTGATCTTTCTTGTTCCTATCTGCTTTCGTTCGTTATTTACATTTATTTTTTGTGTATAAATAGCAAGAAAAAGTCTTTTTCAAGACACAGTTTCGATTGTGGTGTTCTTATATAAACCTTCAACTTATTTATATACGGTTAGTTTGTTATTTTTGAATATGCTTAGCCAGAAATGTTAGAAGCATGCTTTTTACATGAACAGTAAACGTTGGTGTAGAGAAAATAACAATGTCTGTGACATTGCTCAAACTATCAGTGCTGGAGAAACAAATGTGTCATCTAATGCAAGACTTGAAAACTTATCTATAGTTACTGAGTGTGATTATTCTACTAGTGAAAATTATATTATTGTCAACTATGAACAAATTAGTAAGCTATTTGTTAAATTAAAATGCCCAGATTGCAATAAACAAACCTTTAATCTTGAACTTGGTAGCAAATTAGGTTTTTCCTAAACTTGCCTTTCCTAAACTTAACTTGCAGTTACTGTTCTAAGAACATAACTACCGCTCAAACCTTTAATGAGAGAAAAGGAAATTCTGTCCCTGATATCAATCTACGTATAACACAGGCATTCTCTCATATTGGAAAGGGGTACGCAGCCATTAAAAAATTTTGTATGGTAATGAATATCTTGCCCTTTTCTTCGAGGACTTTCATCAAGTGCGCGAAGCTTTTATGCACAGCCTATAATGCTGTCTCATAGAACATAATGAAAGATGTTCATGAAGAAATAAGATGTGCCTATCAAAGTTCGGATTCAGTTATTGATGTTGCTGTGTCATTTGATGGCTCATGGTTGACTCGTGGACATACATCCCTTATCGGCATTGGATGTGTTATCGACATTCTTACAGGATATGTAAATGACTTTGAAATTATGAGTAACGTGTGTCGTTATTGTTCATAAGCAAAAAGAGAAATGGATGAATCAAGTGCGGAGTATAATATAAGATACAGTGGGCACGAAAGTGTTTGTGAAATTAATCATACAGGTTCATCTAGCTCTATGGAGATGGAAGCGTCAATGGTTCTTTGGAAACGATCAACATCAGTAGGTTTTCAGTACACAACACTATTATCTGATGGTGATTATAAAACTTTTAATTACTTATCTGAGAAGAAGGTTTATGGTGCTGATATTGAAATAAAAAATGAAGAGTGTATAAACCCCATGCTAGTAAACGATTAGGAACTGCTTTGAGAAATGTTGTCAAGGATTCACGTGCGAAAGGTATTACATTAGGAGGTAAAGGTTATAATCAACGATGAAAAGGTTAACATCTTAAAGGTAAAGAATCAACGATAAAAAGGTTAACATCTTATTTTCAGAAAGCCATAATAAGAAATAAAGGCAACTCAAAAGCTACGAAAAATACAATTTAGGCTACACTGTATCCTAGCATTTCAACGGATAAAAACCCCCAACATTCTAAGTGTCCAAAGGGGAAAGACTCATTGTGTTTTTACCAGTCAGCAATAGCAAAGGGAGAAAAGCCTGGTTTTCATAAATTACTTGAGGGAACATCTGTAAAAGAGGCTATTTTATCTCATATTCTCCCAATTTATCAGACTTGCATTAAACGAACTTTTGGAAAGGTGCATAAACTGAGGAACTCAAAATGCAAAAGAAAGCTTGCACAGTGTGATTTGGGCAAAATGTCCTAGAGAAACATCTGTACATAAAAAACGTGTAAAACTCTGTGTAATGGATTCTGTGTGTGAATACAGTAAAGCTACACTGTGCTGCATAAAAGGAGCACAGAATGCCTTACGTGTACCTTTAGGAAAGTGCTCCATGAATCTCGGTGTTGTGTTCGATTCTCGAAAAAAAATGTTTCGACAAAGACGACGAAGTGCAAAATATCAACTTTCACGGAAATTGGTTAAAAAAACAATTTTAAAAAGATACATATTAGTTAAAAAGAAGGAAGGTGTAACATACAGTGCAGGGTATTTTTAAAAGAAGGTTAAGAAATAATGGTGGTTATGCAGAAATGTTATGCATAAAGTTACGAAATATTGTGTGTTTTTATGATATGAATATATTTTCAAATATTGTATTTCTTTTATAATATAGACATCATCATATTTATAGTTAAGCTATTTCCTAATGAAATGCGTCAAATGCATTTCATAGCGTAAAAATAATAATGAATTTGGTAAATTCAATTTTTATTTCTATTTTTTCTCGATTTTCTTTTGAATGTGTGACAACTAAGGTTTCGGCTAATGGTCACTTATATAAAATAAATATAGTTAAATTCAACGAAACAGCTACAGTTTTAAAGGTAAGTGTATAATAAATAATTTAAAATAACATTTAAAGTAATTTAAGGGGATTTGGAATATTTTTTAAAAGTTAAAATCTTTAAAGTGCTTTTTCTCAGTTCGTGTTTTTTCAGTACATCAATATGTTCAAAATGTTAAAACCTAGACATATATTTCTCAATTGACTTGATTTTTTTTCTGGATGTTCATTATAGTGTATTTTATGAAACTAAGGATCGAATTTGCAATAAAATCAAAAGTTTTTGTTTTAAAAATAGATATGTATGAAAAACTCAATCTTTTGTTGAATTTTTACATATGTATCAATATTTCATTTTTTTTTCTCCCAAAGTAATTATTTTTTTAGAAATCCGATCCTTAAAGTTATAGAGGACACTTCAAAGAACAGAACATTATAAAAAAAATTGCTGCAAAAATTAGAAATTGTAGGAGAAGATAGGTTTTAAAAATTATTTAAATTTTTAAAAAAATTAAATTTTTCAAATTGCATCAGTAGAATTGTCTTTTTTCTTGGTAAATAATTTTCCTTAACAAAATCATTTAATAATATGCAAAAAGAGTATTGTAAAGTGCTTAAACAAAAAAAAATTGTTCAAAGAGTACCGAGTCCCCTTAATAAAAATCGTCTGCAGCATAAACTCATTGGATTTAAATCCGTTGCAAAGCGACATGATATACTTTTCTTGAAATAAATTGGTGGAAAAAATATCGTCTGACTAATACTATCTCTATGGAAGGTTTGGCGACATTTTCGTTAATTTAGCGAGATTTTAAAAAATCTTCAAATTAATGGCCAAGTGGGACTGTAGAACTGATAGTCCCACTTGACGATACATCATCACAATACTATCCCTTAACAAACTACAATTAATTTCATTTATTTAGAGCAATTTTATCAATTTCAAGATATTTTTATGGATTTACAAACATTTTTATCAATTTGACGACATTTTAAAGATTAGCTAAATTTGTTACTAAGTAGGAAGGTTGGACTGACAGACAAATGCTACCGAAACATCATTTCAGTACTCTCTTCTAACAAAACAAAAATAAATTCATTGATTTAGCGTCGTTTTTATCAATTTGGCGACATTTTCGTCAATATGGCAACTTCTAAGAAAAGGTGCCCCTTTTGCCGGCTCTCACATTCAATTACATGCTTTCAAGGGTTAACTTAAGAACAGAAATTGATGATCTATAATGTTTTATAATCAAAATTCGAAATTCTATTTCGAATGTATTTCGAATGCTTGCCCCTGTTCTTTTAATCGTACCTACTTAATTTATAAAGTTCATAATTATTTAATGTTTTGCCACTCTGATTTAGTACATTTGATTTTTGCGGGTCTGAAGCCTGTGGCATTTTAGATAAGGTCTTTGGCGCCTGAGTCCAGTGGCGTGCGGATAAAAATTCAGCTTATGTATAACTCCATACATAACTTTAATAAATGATATTATTATTTTAACTTCTAAAATTCTGTGTGTTTATTTTGATTTTACTGTGATTTTATTTTATTTAATATTTTTGCTGAAGATCAAGATGTTCCATTCAAGGGATGGGTTTTGGTTTTAAATGCTACTTTATGTTTTGGTTCTTCTGTGTCTTCAGGTCATCTTGAGCAGGTCATCTTGGAGATTTACTTCTCCAGATAGGAGGGTGAACCTATGGGGTTATTTTTGCGGCCTATTCGATCACAGGTTTTGTTTTGGTGTTGGTGCTTGTGTATTCTATATTCCAATTTTAAGGGAGTCACGTTCCGCGCGTTTAAAATTGGCAGCGTGATCTTTCCTTCTGAGTTACCTGCACCTGTTTAAAAATTTTTCTTTAAAGGTGTTTGAAATTTTCTGGTTTCCTTTGGAGTGGCAGTTTTTGAAATTTAAATTTAATGTGATGAGAAATTTTTAAAATTTAAAAGTGTTTCCGAACATTCGATTGCGTTTAAAAACAATAGGCTTCTAGTATTCACGGATTGTAAGTTTTGTGCTAAATTTCTTTCGAATCATTCCATTCGTTCTTGAGATATCGTCTCCACTAATGCATTGATATACACACACAGACACACATACTTTTAAACACACACACACACACACACACAGAGAGAGACACACATAATGTCACCCCCCCCCTACACACAGATATCACCTCAAAAACGCTTGTATGTATATAAGGGAAGTAATATTAATGCAACAACATGGTAAATTGAAGTAAACAAAAATTTGAAGGATAAAATTATATTGTAAATGTAACTTTTTGTTCATACTTTGCTTTGTATTTTAAGTTTTAATTTAATTTAGTGAATGATTGAAAAGAGAAAGTAAAACGGTATAATGCATTTTTCTAAAAACATCATAAAATCGGTATTTTAAACGAATTATAAAAACGTAATCATTTTTGTAATTTCCTAACATCATTTCGCTTTCCATTTAGTTTTCAGAACGAAAATGAAAAACAATCAATTTAGTTAGCTATTAAAGTCTAAATATTATAATGGTAGCTGCCATTAGGATCTACTTTTCTCTGTAAAAGTAATTTTTAAGCCACTTTAATAGCTTTGCGATTAGAAGTAATGCAAGAAAGTTCACAACGTACATTGACAAATTTACTCAACAGTGTTAATACATAAAACATATTTCAAAATGCGACTAATTTATTTTTCTATAGGCATTTTATATAGCCTTAAGTACTGTAGACATTTGAAATGTGCAAGAAAAAATAACTAAATCAATTTGATCAGTATCTACGCAAGTAAAACGTGTGCGCCTATGTACAGTATGTATATTCAGCATGTTTCTTAGTTTGTACTTCCTCGTATAATGTTTGGTAAACAATTTTTTTTTATAGAAGATGGTTAGCTAATCAAAAAATTAAAATAAATAATTAAGTTTTAATTATTTGCAATATATATATATATATATATATATATATATATAATCGAAATAAGTACTCTTGATGAACAATTTAAAACACAACGTTAAGATGATCTAAAATTCAATATTTTTACTTATTCTTTTTTTCAAACATTAAAAAAATAATGTAACACAGCCTACATCACTAAAGTTACCAAAGTAAATTCTATTCCCAAAACTTCTCGGACCTCTCCAACAATAAAAGCCCCCCTCCCCCGGGTTTATCTTATTAGTTCATGCTACCGTTTAATTTATTTAGACTCACACTGTAAATTTTATGTTGCCTTTAGCTATAAATGCAGTAAGAATAAATTCAAGTTTGGAAATAATTCGTGCGTAATATGTTTACTCAACAAACATATAGGGGAGATAAAATTGTATGGAAAACACGTCAAATAATCAACACTTTAAAAAATAAATAAAGATGCGATGTTTTTTTTTCAATAATATATATAACCTTATAAACACGAAAAAATACATTCATGAACACTTATGTTTTTAGTAGTTAAATTATGTTTTTTAAATGTATCGTATTTAAAATGTGAAATGATTAATACTCAGATTCTGTTTCGTGGTTGTGGCCCATGTATTTAAAGTTATGTTCGCCACCTATTTTCACTTTGCCACTGATGAAGGGCATAATAATGCCCGAAAGCGCTATGGTTGGGAATTTTTGTACATCGTGGATGGAGATTTTAATTAAAGACTTTTAATAACAGCCAATTTTTGATTGTCTTTATTTATTTTTTAAAGTACATAGGGGAGAACCTGGTTTTTTCAACAGATAGTATTCCTCTATATCTATAATAAATGACACTGGGTGTAGTTCCGGACAGCATAAATTTAATTTTAACTACATCATAACGGAAATAAAATTTAAGTTTTATCCTTACACCAAAGTCGACTGAGGTTCCCGAGGAGATATTATGTAGAAAGAAGATATTTATCAGTAACAAGTTCAAAATGTTGAGGCAATTCCTGAAATCTCAAATGATTTACAGTTACTGGAAAAGAAAAATCCAGTTCCCATTTACACGTACTATTTCTACACAAAATGCTAGTGATTTGATCAACACCATATCTCCTATGGCCGATGCATCAAGAAACAGGATGCGACATCGCGACGAAGAAGGGCATAAAATAGTAAAATATAAATAGTTTAAAATACATATTCTTAACAAGGAAGATTAATCATGCATAAAGCATTGATTATGAAACACTTTTCAACTGAAATGCAATTTTATTTAAACATTTCTAAAATGAGCTACATTTTTTTATTTTATCTATCAAATGCCAGTTACATTGGCCGCTAGGCCATCAAACATCTAGCTTGCCAGTATCTTTCGAATCTACAAGAAAAATTGGATAGTGCAGCGCACACGTCTAGATGATTTGCCGTCATTGGTTGTCCAGAGTCACATAAAGTACATGATGGTGAATCAACAAGTCCAATACGGTGTAAATGAGTCTGTAGACAATCATGCCCCGTCCAAGTCGAAAAGAAGCAACAGCAATAGCCCGCAGGAGGTCTGGTACAACAGAAGGATCCACAGAGAGTACACTCCATGAATTTCCAGCACTTGCATGAGAGGCAAAGTCTTTGAAAAATTGTCGATAGAAGAGAGAGGTCAGAAGCTTTATTGGATAATAACTCCTGTTCATTGTAGCTTTTTGTGGGACCGCTGCCCCCTTTTTGACAAGCTGATCTGCCAATTCATTCCCGTGAATTCCACAGTGAGAGGGGACCCACTGGAAGGAAACCCTATGGGATATCTCCCTAATAACATCTCTACACTGCTGGATGTCATAAGGTAAATTGTCCTTACCCAAAATTTACTCTATAAGGACTTACCTTTGATGCCTTCACTAAGGGTGGAGTATGGAAACTCCGGCTCATGAGCAGGATAATAACACTTAAGACATAAAATAATCATTCCTATTTAAATTGATCAATTCTTTTAATTTCATATATATAGAAATCTCTTGATTATTCTTAAAGTTACTTATAAATTCTTTTCATGACACATATATCTATAATAACTATTTAAGTAACACATATATTTATAACAAATTATTTAAGTGACACATATATTTATAACACATTATTACTATATACCGAAAATATATGTAGTTCTTTTATTTTAAACACAAGCGTTCGTTCTAAGATTGGAGTTCTTACTCCAGTATTGTTAAATATTCGATACGTATTATGTGCCTTCCGTAATCATTGAACAGATGAAATTGTATAAATACCTCATATTTGTTTGCACTTTGATACTTAGTGACATTAGAGAACACATTTTGCTGGATGCCTGCGTATACTTGCTACGCCACTTGCATTCACTATGCACATCTTATCACATTTATGATCCACGTAGGCGATTTTTTTGATTCTCCTAAATTTACGTGCGTCTAGGACGCTGTCGAATATTGAATCTGTCGAAACTTCTCGAAAATTCTGGAACCACTTTTTTCTTTTCCCCTTGCGGTGTCATACCACCTCTTCTGATTTGTTTTTGGTGATGGAGGGGATGCATGTTGTTTACTTACGTGTGAGTTCCCTTTGGTTTTCGTGGCTGCATTTAAAGTGCTTATTAGCATCTGTATTAACATTGTTGTTGATTGGCATCTGTAATTGAAATGTCAACATGTCGTGCGACACTGGACACAGAGGCTCGTGCACTCTTGTCTAGAGGAGATGGCCTAGAGTGCAGAAATCGAATCTGAGAGGACAACCGCCCTCTTAAAAGAATTTTGGTGCAGTGTTAGTTGTTGAAGTGCCACAAAAATGGCTTTAAGTTCACCGTCAAAATGTGTAGTATAAGCTTCTACTGGGAAGTAGAAACAAAAAAGCCTGCTGTAAACTCCAGCACCCGCTCCTTGGCTCCTATTGGACAGAGAGCCATCAGTAAAATGAGATACATTCAGTGGTGATATTTAAAAAATTATTATAGTACAATAATTGCAAACTTAAAATTTCATCAAAAAAGGCAATGCTTCCCTAAAAACGTCGCTTGCTTCTCTAAGTAAAATCAATGAATATTCCATTCATATCACTTATATTCCAGACTACAAAGCTAAATAATTTTGCGTTAAAAATTCAGAAATTCTTATACAGCTCATCTTACAATCGCTTGTTTTGTTTGCATTTTGCATACTTCAAATTTAGGCTTCAGTGTAGAAATAATCAAAGTTTAAAGATCATTTCAAAAAAATAATATTGTAATTGCGTAAGCACATAATTTAGAAACACAGATAATATGCAAAAATAAAGGGGTTATCGGACGGATGCAACACTAAAAACAAGAAAGATCAATCATGTATAAAGCATTGATTATAAAACACTTTCCAACTGTAATTTTATTTAAACATCTCTAAAATACGATACATTCAGCGCCGATATTATTTTAATTATCACATAACTATAATAATTTATTTTACTTGGAAAATTAAAACTATGGAGGTAAAAATACATTCTAACTCCATGCTTAAAACTTCATTCAGACTTTATTCAAATGAAGTCATCGAAATATAAATGGGCTGGATCTCTATGTAAAAGCAGAGAGTATTTCATTCATACACTTTTATTCCAGACTCCAGAGTTAAATAATTTTACTTGAAAAAAATTCAGCAATTCTTATACAACTCATCTTACAATCACTTGTTTACATTTTACATTCATTAAAGTTAGGCTTCGCTGTAGAAATAATCAAAGTTTGATGATCATTTAAACTAAAAAATATTGTAACTGCGTTGGCGCAGAATATAAATGCACAGAAAAAACACAAAAATAAAGCAGTTTTTGGACGGATGCAGCACTAAATATAAATTTAAAAAGAACATAAAAATCACGGTTTTGACACAAGACAGATGCCATATTTCATTTTTGAGGTGGGTCACGTGACCTCTTCATATTATATGGGTGTCATTATTATTATTTTCATTTAAAAAACTACCGAACATATTTTGCTGAAATTTTTTTATATATTTTATGGGATAATTTGAATATTTTCTAAAATTTTCGAAGCAATTTGTGAATTTTAAATACGCTTAAAAATGTGTAAAAAAATTAGTCTCATACTGTTCAATGTATTTCATTTTTCTAAATCTGGTTCAATCTAAAACTAATTGGGTGATATTAGTCATTTGCATTCCCACATGTTCCACAGATCGTCTCAACAACATACTAAAATTTCATTTTGATAAAGTCATTTTTCTGCAGTTATCGTGCGATCGGACAGACAGACAGACAGAAGGATCAAAGTCATAAACACTTTTCAACTATATTATAAAGTGTTAATAAAAAGTAACTTTTACCTTGCAGCTGAAAATTCAAATAATTAAAGTATTCTATTATGTCAAATAAAAGTACAAATCATAATATCATTCATCATTTCTGGGAATATTTTTGTTCCAGTTTCTAGGATGGATGAAATTTTCACTCACTTTACTTTCCCTGCTAAGGAAAGTATTTTCAATCTTTTCGAAAATCGAAAGTTTAGTTTTCGACGGATCTACACGTTTCGAGACCACTAGAATACAAAAGTACTATTTTTAGCGTGACGTCTGTCTGTGTGTGCATGTGTGTGTGTGTGTGCGTCTGTGTATATGTGTGTGTGTGTGTGTATATATATGTGTGCGTCTGTGTATATGTGTGTGTGTGTGTGTATATATATGTGTGTGTCTGTGTATATGTGTGTGTGTCTGTGTGTGTGTGCCTGTGTGTGAGTGTTTGCGTGTGTTTGCGTGCGTGTGCGTGTATGTCTGTGTATGTGTGTTTGTGTATGTCTGTGTATGTGTGTAATTTGGTACGATTATTAATATCCGTGAATACTGGAACGCTATTGATTTTTAACGCGGTCGAACGTTCAAAGATGTGAATTTAAAAAAAAATCAAGGCATTCAATAATGTTAAATGAACACTAATTTTATACGTAATATTTTATTCTAAAACAAATAACACAAATTTTAGATTTGAACCGCTCTCGAGTATTGCACGTTTTTCAAATAAATGTATCTAAAAATTAGATAAAAATGGACAGTAGTAAGTATCATCAAATATGTAACTCTTGGCGAAAAGTTTGACAACCTTGGCGATTCATTTGGCGAAATATCATTTACTTGACGACTTTTTAATGTAGTGTTAGAATGACGAAATTGTCACTAAATTGTCAAAATTGACGCTAAAATTATAAAAATAATGCCTAATTCATGAGTTAATAATTTACATATTTTAATATAAGGGATTATATTGCTTAGCAGATATTAGAAATATTTTCAATTGTCAAGTTATATTTGCGTGAAATACAAGTTAATTGGGTGCTTCAATATAATTTTACATGTTGTCATCCAGAAAAGCGTTCAATGTTAGTGCACTTTTCAACGTTAAAATCATTGTAATCTGTGGTACAGCCATATCTGTCAACCAGGCTTAGACTGATTTTTAAGCAGGATAATGCCAGGCCACATACTGCACGGGTAACTGTGAATGGTTTACAAGGTTTTGATATCCTGCCTTGGCCAGCATATTCTCCGGATTTGTCGTCAATTAAGTATATCTGGGACATTATGGGTCGCCGATTAAGAGAACTCCCAATTCCAGCAAACCATGTTCAGTTACAATCCCAATTGCATACTGTGTGGAATGCCATCCCTCAGTACACCATTGACCATCTCACTGACGGAATGCCTCGTCGTATTCAATTCTGCATAGCCGCTCGCAGTGGGCCTATTCCATATTGATCTAATGTCAATAAAGTTCCATGCTTTCATTTGCCAGGTATGATTTTTTAATCATTTGCACATCTCCATGTTGCAATTATATGCTGTAAATTTCATAAGGATACATTAATTTCTTTGTGGTGTTGCGATTTCAGTTGTGAGCAGTATACTTGGATTGATGAAGGGAAAGTCAGGTGTTAGCCACATAAGATTTTTTTGCACAGTGAGAACAGATTTCGATACTCTATACTTTTATAAGGAAATTAAATATTTATGGGACTTTTTTTAGATTAGAATGGAATAAGAATTTTATTTATGATTTATGTAGAATGAAAAAAATATTTGCCCGTATGTTTCATCACGTACAATCATGCATGTTTAATCCCGTATACGTATGTTTAATCTCGCACGTATGTTTACACTATGTCACTTCTCAACTAGTTGTTTATAAGAACTAGAAAATGTAATCGGTGAGTCAACGTCTGGATTACTGCAACTGAAAATATTAAACAGAATATTTTAATTTTAATGCCAAATTTCAACATCATAATTAATTATCAGTTTTTTTCAAATGCATATTGTATGAGAACTAGAAAATGCCCACGGTGTTGCCCGGGAATTAAAGCTAAGATTATTAGAACCGAAAATATTAATAAAAATATTTTAAATTTAATGCCAAATTTCAACATTTTAATAAATTATCAGTGTTTAACAAACGAAGTTACCAGATTTAATGAATTTGCTAAGAATTAATGAACCACCAGATTTAATGAATTCATTACGAATTCATTAATGAATTCACTAAGGAATTCATTAAATTTAATGCAAGTTTCGATAATGAATATTGTATCAATATAAATTGTTAAGTTTGAACAAAATAAACCTCCCAGGATTTTAAACAATTTTTACAATAAAGATCGATGAAGGAGACAAATTAATGAGGTGGCGAGTGGCTTTTCATTATAGCTATTTCAAAAAATGATATAGATATGGTAAAATTATTATAGAGCAAGGTCGCTAAGATATTAGGTCTGAGGATATGATGTGGATAGTTTTTAAGGAAGCGATACTCACCTGAGCTCAATCCCGTTGAGACGCTTTGGCTGAATTGCCTAAATTTGTAGACTGAATAAGGCTGTAACGTTCCGTTGTATCTTTGGCATTGACAAAAATAAAGATATTTCCAGATTTAATGAAGTTTTCAATAAATTTTACAAAAAATTGGCTAAAAGGCTGTAGTGAATTTAGTTTTAAAGATAGTGGTATTAAATTTCTTTTCCTACGCGGTTTTCAGTTAAGAAAATAAAGTGGTTTGAAGGAAATAGTTATTTGAGAAAAATTAGATATCAAAATCGAAGTTATTTTGTCTCAGCTTCGTAAGCGTAATTCGAATTTATTAAAATCTCGACGAGGTATTTCCTCTTGGTATTCAAGGTATTTATGTACCAATTTTCATGGATATACGACTCTTAGATTTTCCCCTACAGACTTCATACACAAAACAAACATGCATACTTTATGGGAGATTCAGTTTTGCTGACATTTTATACTTACTCCGATTGGGTTCTGTCACTTTGGTAAAGACAACTCTGAAACTTGAGATCGCTATTCGTACTGTAAACAATATATGTAACAATAAATTTGCGAAAGAGCCTTCATACGATATCCTTGGTATATAAATCCACCAAACCCCTTCAAAATTTCATACTGAATTCATATCAGTCATCATTCAATCTCTATCTGTAGTCAATCCTGAGAAATAGATGCTGCGAGGAAAATGCAAATTTCTTACTCGGAAGTGACATCTTTAGAACCAGACGGGGAAATCTTTAGTGTTTTCTCCCACAATAAAGACATCTAGTCCTACTAAAATTTAATGCTGAATTTACATCAGGCATCATATAATCTCTGACTATAGCCGATTTTGAAATAAAAATATTTTAATAATTTTTTTAACCGGAAGTGGAAATACATAGTGAACCCTCCAACATTTTCCAGAATTTGAAGTTGAATCCATTTCAGTCATTATCTACTAGCTATCTATTGTCGATCCTGAAAAATAGATGTTGCAAAGAAAAGATATGTTTTTGAATCGAAAATGACACTTCCAAAACCGGAAGCAGAAATTCTTAATGATTATACTATATCCTCTCCAGAATTTGATGCTAAATCCATATCAATCATCCTCTGAGTTATATCTATAGACAATCCTGAGAAATATATGTTTCTAGTCAAATTTTTGAACCGGAAATGAAAAGGAACCTGAAGCAGAAATTTTTAGTGAACCACTTTAGTTCTGCTGGAATTTGGTGGTAAATGTATATCAGTTATCATCTAAATTCTAGTTATGGCCAATCTTGAAAATAGATGTTACAAAGAAAATGAAAATTTTTTAACCCAAAAGGAAAATTTTTAACCCGAAATGAAAAAACAACCGGAAGTGCAAATTTTTATTTTGCCCTTTTAACACCTCCTTTGAAATTTGGTATTGATTTGGTTATCATCTAAGCTCTATCGATAGTACATCCTGAGAAATAGATGCTTCAAAAATTTTTGGGGGTAAAAACAATGGTAATTTTTGTCACCAAAAATCCATGTTTGAATGACGTGTGATATCCCAATGTGATCGGAAAACGTTATAAAACTCTTTAAATATATGGGATATTTAGCGCATAATCAAATTAAGGAAGGTAATGAAGTGAATAAGCCTTAAGAGATACTAACGAAGTTTCTCCCACAATAAAGCAATCTGTAATCCCAAAGCTAATTTCCTGCTAGATACCTGAAGCCATTTCCTGTGATGCATCGGTTTTATAAAGATTCTGTAATACATGTTTATTACGTCATTAATGTTAACGGTAGAACTGAGAATTTCATAAATGCAGTTCTTGGAACAGATATTCTTCCCTTGATAGTGTTTCCAAGATAAATTAAAGAAATAATATTAATTTTAATAATATGCGTATATCAAAGAAAATGCAATGTTGTTTTACAATACGTGGAAAATATATTTAATTTAACTACATGTTTTCAAAACTTTGCATAATTATTGTCTAGTTATAATGTATTTAAATTCAAGTCAGTCATCCTTAATTTTTTTTTTTTTACTTTCCAACAATACATACATGGTAATGTATAGGGAAAATATTGGAATTGTGTCAAAAATCGGAACTCGAGATTTAGACGAATTTACATGTTTCGAGCACTTTATAACCCAAGAAACTATTTTTAACGTGGCGTCTGTGCAATGTATGTACCCACTCTAGCTCAAAAACTACTTGATCAAATATCACAAACTTGGTAGATTAGGCGTGATGGTTATAGACCATTAGGGTTCCCTGTACCATTGCATAAAAATATGCGATAACCCTAATACTTTTCAAGTAATTCCCTGTCTATAATCCAGGTTAGTGACTTTATTAGTGATTATTCCTGGTCCGTGAATTTCCTTAAAGCGGTATATATAATTGTATTGATTTGATTCAGTTCATAGCCCCGAAACCTGGCCACACAAGAACTCTTCATATCTTGTATGAAAGGGATTCGTAACCATGAACCTGGTCATTACAATCTGAATTCAATATTCTTGAAATTTTAAGCTTAAAATTTTGGTTACCAGAGAGATTCCTAAGCTTTTTCTTAATTTTAAATTATGACGTTCAAACATAAATTGAACCTTTTATATTAAAACCAAATGTTCCACATGATCGTATGCAAAATTCAGAATTTTTAATGTGGGACTTTAAAACTTTCCTTTCGTGAGGAGGAGGGTCTTATCTAAATGAATCGAGGAATCGAAAGACATGTTATACTTAAACCATATATATTTATTATTTATTCAGTTTTAAGTTATAAAGCTTGCCGAAAGTTTAATTTGTGGTCCATAAAAGATATAATTATCAAACGTCACTTTTATTTTATCTAGATGTAATTTGTTTGATATCTCTAGATCTCCTTAATATTTCTCTTTAACACACTATACAACGAGTACGCGTATTTTTTTATTGATAGTTTCACTTTCCCTATATACATAGTATAGTATAGTATACGGAACGTTTTGTGGCTGGGTCGAAAATTTGAATTCGAGTTTTCGACGAAAGAGCACGTTTCAAGCATCTCTGAATTCGAATCTATCATTTTTGAAGTGATGTCTATGTGCGTGTGTGTATGAAAGTATATGTGTCCATGTGTGTTAGTGTCTGTGGAGGCAATATCTCACGAACGAATGGATAGTTTCGAACGAAATTCGGTGCAAAAGTTACAATCAGTGAATAATGGAAGGATACTGATTTTAAACGAATCGAATGTTTGGAAAACACCACAATTTTCGAAATTTTTTTTTGAAAAAATCAGAACCTTCAATAATGTTACTTAAATAATAATTTTTTTATGTAATTTTTTATTGCAAAACAATAGTGACCGATTTTAGAACTTTAGCATGAACTGTTCTCGAGATATTGCCGTCTTTTCAAATAAATTTATAAAAAAAAAGTCACATAATATTAAAAAATATTAACTATTGTGAAATATGTTCACTTTTCTTGTGTAGTATCATATGACCAATTTGCTAACATCATTATCGTGGATAGTTGGTTCCATTTGTGAGAGAAAATACTTTGGGTTATAGTTTTGTATCAGTCGTTTATCTACTATAAGAATAACCTGCGTTTTTCTTTGCTAAATGGCCAGCAAAAATTGTATTCATTCACTCTAATTGACAAACTAATTGACCAAATTATACAAAATATAGTAGATAAGTCGCTTATGAGATACCGTGGTGCTGGTGAGATTTTGGCGCGATTCGGAAAAAAAGAATCTGCCTTGTTCTGTGAAAGGGTTCACAAATCTAAAAAATTTGATATAATATACTACATATAGACTACATATAGACTACATATGCTCAAATGTATCAATTAAATGCTTGTTTTATACGTAACATTTGAAGAGAAAAATAATAAAATCAACCCCATTACGCTAAGATGGAGCATTCTCAAGATATTTAAATTTTTAATTTTGAGGAACTGAAGACGTTTATCACTGTAGTTAAAAAACTGTTTAATGAAATTTCTTAAAACTTAGTAGTTAAGTCTCTTGCTGGTTATTCTGATGCTGATTAGATTTTGATATGAGTCGAAAAAACATAATCGAATGGTTTTTGTGAAGTGGTCCGCAAAGATATAGTGTTATGGATAAGTCAATAGTGAGAATCTGAAATATACGAGTAAAATTGTTGAAATATATTAATTATAAGTACTTGTTCTTCAAGCAAGTTTTCACAACAAAGTGAATAAGACTGGCCCCATGACTGTAGGGCGAACCATTCCCAGATATTTTAGGAGGTTTTTGGAATTTTGAGGATCTGAAGAATTTAAAGAAAATTAAGTTGCCAAATAAAACAAAGATGAATTGAAAATGTAAATTGGATATAATATCAGAACACTATCCATGTTATTTTCTGCAATTAAACTCAATTTAGTGCATCATGAAATTAAAAAAAAAAAGAATTTGAGGGAAGAATTTGAATCTGCAGGGAAAGTCATGTGCTGTCCACACCATATTTTCTCTCTGTGAAAGAAGTAAATTCATTGCATTATATAGGGATAGTCATGTGCTGCTTACATCAGAAAGTTTATATATCTGACGGATAATAAGTGTTTTTATCCTAAATTGTTTTAAATCATTATAACATACATATATCAGTTTCTTAAGAATTGTATTTCTGGAACCGTTCTTTGAGGCCGATGATCTGATTTTGTAGAAGAGTCTAAAAGAATTCACAAAAAATATGATATATGCACATGACTGTCCCTACAGATGCAAAATCATTTTCTCTTTCTTTCTTTCATAATTCATTAAATTGAATTTAATTGTACAAATTAACACGGATAATTATTTGAAATTGCGCTAAATGTGCAGTTTTAATTCGATTTTCGTTTTTATTGGGTGGTTGAATGTATTTCTAAAGGGGACTTTGTGAAAATGCGCGAAACTTAAATACCTCGACAACGGTTAGTCCTAGATTTATGGAGTTGATCTTATTTATTTCGTCGTCAATAATTACGTATAAAAAAAGCATTTAATTGATACATTTGACCATATGTAATCTTAAACTTGGATGTCTGTTAAAATGCCACGTTAGAAGTATTTGACTAAAGAAAAAAAATATCTTACCCCCCCCCCCCCCCTCCCCTCGCCCATGTTGATTAATGAATTAACATAAAAAATGATGATGATTTCAAAATTGATATTGGAGATAAAAGGTTTTAGTGTCTGATGCTCCGCGCCAGTACGATACCTTAAAATGAATGATTTGGGGAATTTGGAAAAAGTGGTTCAAAAATGTCGATGAATACGTAATCACGAGACTCACGATGACTCACGATAAATACGGGAGAAACGTTTGTGAAAAGCAAAGGTGTTGAGCGCAGTGAACATGCTAGTGTCCCGAAGTGCAATGCTGCAATAATAACAGTATGTGCCGGATTCATTATAGACTCCAGGTCGAACGTTAAGAATAGTTAGATAGATAATTATGTTAGTAATTCTAGTCTTCACATTCGGTAACTACAATTATATTAAAAATTAACTAAATTTATCGTCCCTTTCAATGATGATAATGGCATTTCGGAATCGAGTGAAATGGGTGCTATTAAGTTCAATTTATATAGTATACGAGTATTATAGTACTAAGCTGTGAATTAAATAAGTGATTTAGTTTAACTAAAAAGGAGATTGAACCCAAATTAATCTTCATTATCTTATGGAAAGTAAGTATTTCGCTGGAAAAGTCAATGGTGGGCTTTGCAGGTACGCCCCCGTTATATAACGTGATTAACGAATAAAATGGTAATTGTAAATTTAAGCATTAAACAGGCATAGTCATATAACTACTATTTATATTTATCGTCTCATATGGGTTGATCACAGTATAGCATTCTGAGTTTCAAATCGCTCGATTCTTAAGGAATTATACAATTTTTATATACATTATATACATCGCAAAAGTATACAGTTTGTAAGTATACTTTCTGCAATTTACATAGATATGTATTGGTATTAAAATATGTATTATACTTACTCCTAGTATGAGCATTTAATTTCATTAAAAGACATATAAAAATTATCTGTACATAATTTCCTACATAATGCAATGATTTTATTTCTTTCAGAGCGAAATAATGCTGTACAAGATTCATGGGTAAGTTTTTACTTCCTCTATATAGTATATAGTATAATGTATAGGGGAAAGTATTGTGACGGGGTCGAAAAATCGAATTCGAGTTTTCGACGGAAAAGCACGTTTCAAGCATCCCTGAACTCGAATAGAACGTTTATGAGGTGCTGTCTGTGTGTATGTATGTATGTGTGTGTGTGTGTCCATGAGACTGTAGAGACAACATCCTACGAAAGAATGGGGCATTTTGAACGGAATTTGGTACAAAAATTACAATCCGTGAATACTGAAAGCCTATTGATTTTAAATGTAATTGAATGTTCGGAGGGCCTCCAGATTTTTAATGACATTTTGAAAAACTCATCAAAAATCAGAACTTTCAATAATGTAAATAATCATTCTTTCATGTAATTTTTTATTAAAAAAGCAACTGACACAAATTTTAGAAAACTAGCATGAACCGTTGTCAAGATATTCTACTTTTTTAATTACATTTATCAAAAAACTCGCATAAAAATAAAAAAAGTGTTAACTATTGTGAAATATGTTCACTTTTCCTATGTAATATTATGTGAACCATTGGTTAACATCATTTTCGTAAATCTAGGTCGTTCCATTCATGAGAGAAAATACTTTGTTTAATAGTTTTGTATTTTGACGCTTAACAATTCACAAATAGTCAGTTGTATATATAATAAATTCTCTTTTCTCTGTCTGTGTATCTGTAACGTTTGGCGTTAAATTTGACGAACTTTGCGACACATTTAGCAAAATATCGCCAAATTGGCGATATTTCGTCCCAGATTAACTGAAATATCTTTAAAATTGCAAAAATGAAGCTAAGTTAATAAAAATGATGTCAAATGGATTGATGAATTATTAAAATAATTTAGTATATGGATTATATTGCTTATTGTGGATGCTATCAATATTGACAATTGAAGATTTAGAGATGACTGAAATATAAATTAATTCGGCACTTCAAAATAGTTTGATATGCTATCATCCGGAAAAGCGCAAATGTACAATTCAACTTTAAAAACATTGTACTGTAGTCTTATACATAATTTTTTCACTATGAAAGAAGTAAATTCATTGCATTATGTAGGAAAAGTCATATGCAGTCCACATTAGATTTTTGGGATTGAATTAGCATCACGTAAATATGGCACTTTTGGTAATTCATTTTTTCAAACAGAATAACTTATTCATATATATGTGCAAAATCCTCATCAAAATACAATTGGTGTTTAATTAATATCTCGTAAAACGGATGACTATTGGCTATATCTTGGACGTCAAAATACAAAATTGCCATAAATGTATTTTCTTTGATTGAATCGAAATTGATCCACAAAAATGAAGTTAATTGATCTGTTGCATAATATTACTTATTGAAAGGCATCCGATATTTACTACTTTTTTAACATTTTACAACAAAGTTGAAAAGTGTTTATGACTTTGTTCATTCTGGCTATCTGTCTGTCCGTTAGCACGATAACTGCCGTAAAAATGACTTAATCAAAATGAAACTTTAGTATGTTGTTCAGACGGTCTGTAGGATCTATGGGAATATATAAATGAATAATATCACCCAATTAGTTTTGGATTGAACCCGGGATGAAAAAATGAAATACATTGGACCCTATGGGACCTAATTTTTCAAACATTTTTTAAGCAGATTTAAAATTCACAAATTGTTTTGAAAATTTTAGATAATATTCAAATTGTTCCATAAAATATATAAAAAAAAATTCAACGAAATATATTCAGTAGTTTTTTAAATTTTTTAATTTTTTAATCAATGCTTTGTGCATGGTTGATCCTTCTTGTTTATAAATTTATTTGATAAATCTACAACATATTAAGAACAGTTCGTCTTACCATTCGAAAGTCTGGCATTTGTCTACTAACAAAAAGTTACTTATGAAATGATTATTTAATCAATAATAAACGGCTTGATATTTTAATGACTTTATTAAAAGTTGGATAGCAAATTAAGCAGCATCTTTAGAAGGGTTTACGCTAGCTTATTAAAGTTATAATTATTCATTTTTAATGAAAAATTACGTCTAAAATGATTATTTACTTTTTATATCTAGAAGTGATGATTTTTAATGATTTTTCTCAAAATTGGGGGATCTTATGAACATTTGATTACTTTTGGAATCTATTGGGTTCCAGTATTTATTGATCGCAACAATCATACCAAATTATATTCAAAACAATTCACTTGTTTGTGAGATAACGCGTCCACTGTCTCACGGATACTCCCTAACATGCATACACATACTATCATATATGCACCCAGACACCGCCTAAAATACTTTGGATTCCAGTTTATGGATGTCTGAAATGTATTTTTGCATCGAAAACTCGAATTCTAATTTTCGATCTCTTCATAATACTTAACTAAGTACTTATATACTCAACTGTGAGTTTATTTTCTGAAAGGAATTTAGGTACTAATATTGGCTGTTATTATGCCATTAATAACTTTTGTAAACTTTATAACAGCTTTCCTGATAAACTTGATGTCTTTTATTCATCTCCTATTGCTTTTAAAAATAATAATTTGTTTTAAATATTTTGCATTTTAATTTATCTTACAATATTTTTATCTGTATACTTTTGTATTGCATTTTATCTTGCAAGCTGTTATTGAGACTTTATCCTATGGCTTTCAATGTTTTAAATAATTAAATAAATAAATATATAAATTTCCACATACATTATATTAAGTAGATATTGAATGTAAAAATGTTATATCAAACGTAATCATCTTAGAAATTTCTTATTATCAGATAATGACAAAACAGATACAAACATTTAAATTTTGATTTCTATGCATTCTGTTCAACCAAAACTGCTTTTCCCTTTCCTTCTCCATAATTTTATTTCGTTCCTCCTGCTCTTGCCTATTTTAGTCGTCAAGTTATGAGTGCAGTTTGTCAGGTATTGACAGAAGTGTGAAATATAATGAATCAGTATATGAAAACGTGCTAAGTTTCCCCACTACATTATCAAAATGAATTACGACGCGAAACGCAATTAGCTTTTGATTTCTCTGTGACTGCTTTCAAACTTGTTCTTTAAATTTAAAATAATTATTCGTAGATACAAGCTGTTGTATTTTAACGGTTTACAAAATTATTGGAACAAATCAAATTCATATAAATAAAGCACATTTATTTGACATTTAGTTATTTCAAAAATAGTGTTTCAGTAGTTGTCACGATATTTCCAACAGTAGTTTACCAGGTCTCACGTTGAACATAAAGAAGGTTTCTGGAAAATGTTGCATATATTGCTTTGTGTGGAAGTATTAAAGTGACGGATGTATTACAGTGAAATCTCTATCAGAATTCATTCTATGCGATTGCCCATGTAATAAAAATTGGGCATTTTTTAATTTAACATATGCACCCGCCGTAATTAAAAATATGTGCAAATTCTAGCAATTTTTGTAACGATATTTTTTCAAAAATTCTAATGGGAAATTTAATTTATTTCCCTTAATATGAAGCATAATAATCTTTGTTCTCGCTTTACAAAATTATCTTCGCAGGCAGATCTTGAAATGCGGTTAATATACGCTTAAATGAGGACGCTAAAATCGTAGAAGATATACCAGTACGATATTTTTTCTGTTTCAACAATAGGTTGAACACAATAGAAAATATATAATATATGAATTTAAATAATCTTTGCTGAAATTAAAAAATATGACCTATGAAATTGAAAATATCAACCATTCTCGTGAACGTATCTCACGGAAGTAACCGATACAACCCAATCCAAAATATATTTTTGATCATTTATAAAAATTATTTTTATATCGATTTCTCATTATTTAAATTCATGGATTTAGAATAAGGAACTGGCGCCATTCTATGTGCTGCTCAAAATCGTAACAGCAGAAGCAGATGATAACTTGCGACTAGACGCATTGAGTAACTTGTGCCACTGCGCTCCATTGTTATTTAGGTGTTAATTTTTATTTTGAACTAGCAGCATACCCGTTCTTCGTACGGAGTATATAATATAAAGAAACTTGAAATTCATAATCATGCCCAAATTCTTATAGTATACTAAATGACATGTTTAATCAAAATATTCTGTTAAAATATTTAATATAATGCTCCTAAAAAGAAGTTTAAGAATCTCTGTTCTCGCTATATAAAATTATCTTCATGGACATATCTGAAGAATAAAACATCTTGGACCCCTTATGTAAGCAAATATAAAAAAAATATGGAATTGAATCAATATATGCAAAATAAAAGCGTTAAAATTGTATGGGACCCGTACTAATTATATACGCGAATATTAGAAAATATAACCTGTATTAGTAGATTACATGTATAAATTGAAAATACCAATAAACCCGTAATCTTTAAATCTGAAGACAGTCATTTATTCCAATATATGTCAAAATTAAAGTGCTAAAATTATATGGGAAGATATACACGTACTACTTATAATGTCCGATTATTAGTAGAAGATTACCCGTTTTGCAATATGAGTCACAAATGTTTTTTGGTAAAATACAACAGACGACGCAATAAATTGAATATATAATTAATCCCCTTAATCTTCATACCAGAAGACTGTACTTCAATTCATGTTTTCAGAAAGTGACTAATTAACGCAAAAAATCTCCCATCAAACTCAGAGATTAAATTTTAATTCACTTTCAAACGATTTTCAAGCTTTTCGTTTGGATAAACCACGGAGTTAGGGAGTAGAACTCCTAGGAAAAAGTTCCGTTTTTCATTAATATCTCGACAACCCCAGGTCTTAGAAACTCGAAACTTGGACAAAAGTTATGGGAGGATATTTCAAGGCTATTCACCAAATTTCATTAAATTCGGTTCAGCCGTTTTTCCGTGATGATGAGACAAACGAAAATTTCGTTTTTTACTAATATCTCGACAACCACTGGTCGTAGAAACTCAAAACACGGATATAATTTTAAGTGGGGCTATTTCTGGGCTACCCACAAAATTTCATCAAATTCGGTTCAGCCGTTCTCCCGTGATGGTGTGACAAACAGACAGACAGACAGACAGACAGACAGATTTTCATTTTTATTTATATAGATAAAGCGCCGTATCAACTAAACTTTAAAAGCCGTTTCATTGTGGTGATTTTGGGTTTCGAAATAAGGTAAAACTAAAAGTAAATGAAATGTAAACCTCGTCCCTAAAAATTCAATGTATTTGAATGGGGATTTATACGTCAACTGCCCCAAAATCGTTTGCTAGCGCGGTCACATTTCTACAACTTAGAGATATCTATGCAGTTCCTTTTCTAAATCCATGTTCGAATCGTATAAAATAAAAAAATCATCTGTCGAATAAACATGCAAAGAATGCAAAGAATTATTATCTTCGTTTGCTTCTGCCCAAGTTATGATCTGGGTATTTTTTTTTCAGAAGAGGGGTGGATCCCCTTTCTCGGTTAAAATTTTCAACGATTTGGGATCATCCGACAGACAGGACTTGGTTCATTGCAGTGCTGTTCAATTCTTCAAACCTCATTCTTTCTACAATTACAATTTTCACCTTCATTAGAAAATAACATCTGGGGCCTCAGTAGTCTTCTAAACCACCAAGTTACAAAAGTTTTTTTTTTTTTAAATGTCCAGGCACTTTGACCTTCGTCATTCGCCTTTATTACAGCGGCCAGAGTGTGAACCATTTAGCCGTCCATTGACGTTGCCCCAGGCGCACCAAAGGGGGGCGGATCACATTGCGCCCACAACACAAACATCCATGCCTTACGTGGGGTTCGAATCCACAACGTGGCGGTCGAGCGATTTCTACGGAAACGCTTGCCTTGACCACTCGACAACCACGTCGGCAAGAGTTACGAAAGTGAAATAAAGGACATTCTTCATCATCTGTATAGCATTCTGTAACCACACATTTACTTTGTTCTGCGCCTTTTTAATATTTTGCATTTGATACTTTATATTGGCTTCTATTTATCGTCAATTTATATGTTACGCTATGATTTAAGTTAAAAATGTCAATTTGTTTTGGGATTACATTCCCATTTAAGAAAAGGTTGATTAAGTATCAGGCATGTCAAATACCTACTTACATGAGATGATTTATTTAAATAATAAGGAAATGGAAAATTTGAGCAACGTATATGAGCAAAAATAAAATGATAATGCAGCATACCGCTGTTTCGAGGATACGTTGGATACTCTTCGTCAGCGGAAGATAATTAATAAACATAATAATTATAAGATAATTAATAAACAGGTTTTTCTTGGTGTTTATATACGTTGCTCAAGTTTACAATATCCTTCACACAAAGTGTGATTTACTTATTATTTTAATAGTAATTTGAAATGGTTTCTCTACACATTTAATTTCTTTCTCCTGAGCAGCATTCCTATATACACCACCTGCTTCTGAAGTTACAAAATAAATAAAGAATTTTGTAATATTTTCACCAGTTATATAAAAATATATTTCTTATGCAAGAAATTATTTAAAAATATGAGTTATTCATTAAGTTTTTTATGAATGTTAGCACCTCATTAGGGGGCATGCTTCAATTATTTGTATGTAGAAATAAAATAAAGTTTATTAGGATTCTTAAAATGAAGTACGTTATCAGAGGAGATAATCATGGTTTAACATTCTCATCGAGCTAAAGTTTACAACTGATAATGCAAACAATAAAGCAACTGAACTGCAAAGAATTGTGTTCATCATTGGTTTTTTCTTTTGTAGTTTTATATAACGTATTTTGTATTTCTCCAAATCATAAAACTTGCCAGTGTAGAGGAGGGGTTTCCAACGATTTATGATGGAGGTCTTTTGAAAACTTGACAGACTTCTGCGGCTCATGTCAAACTTTAACTCAAGATCAATGTCCGATAAATTTTGGATCAAGGTCAAGTTTCGGGTTGCCGAGTGCTCTGTTTTTTAATTTTCAAAATCTGTTAATGCTAGGGGGTGGGGTTAGGGGTGAGGTTGGCGGTTGATACGGATTGCAATGGGCGGCAAAATGTCTAGAGCCGGCCCTGTGGAAGATGGAATAGGCAGTTCAGAATTCAGGAAGGTTTAAAAAATAGATTGTAGCGGTGTTTAACACTGGATGGAGGTGGGACTACAATTAATTTTTTTTTCTTCATGCTAATCACGTGAAGATATCAAGTAATTTTGGAAAATAAATGCGCGAAGTCATGATTCCTCTCTATGAAAAATGGAAGAATTTTTTACCTATCACAGAAATGAAATTTAAAATAAATAGGATATAAAAGGAAGAAAAACATCCCCCATAGCACTCCATTACTTTCCCGCTATATCAGAGCTGAGACCCAAATGGAGGAAGCAGGGTTGTGTGCATGTACATTAGCACCCCATAGAAACCCATAGCACCCCACCACTTACACCGATGTTGGTGAACATGCCTTTCTATATTACTCATGCGGTTCTATAAGTATGATATTCTTTTTATAAAGAAATATTAGTATCAGAAAGTTAAAGTTAAACACTCATATTATGATATCTGAGAATTTCATTTTATAAGTGTTATATTCCTATTATAAGGAAATTCTAGTATCAGTAAGATAAAGTTAAATACTCATATTATATGGGGGAAATTCATACTATATTATATTTCTATTACGATAAAATTCTAGCGTCTATAAGATAAAGTTAAACACTCATACTATATCGGGGACTTTCATATTAAAAGTATTATATTCCTATTGTGAAGAAATCCTCGTATGTGCAAGATAAAATTAAACACTCATATTTGACATCTGGGAACTTCATTTTATATTTTTCAGAAGAAGAAAATGGCATCTAGTAAGGAATTTAGTTTTATTCTTAATGTTTTCTGTAATGTTTTATCTGTTAAAATACGTACGTTTCAGATTTAAAACCCTTTCCCCTCTCATGTACTTCTAGCAACTTAAATCAAATTTAAAAAAGAATTCTCTACTTGGTTTTTGGAACATATATTCTCATTTTTACTCTATATTATATTTTTCTGGAAATGGTTTTCTTTGCATGACGTAATTCTTTTGGATGAATATGTCGCACGATTTGAAAACACTTGCAGAAATATGTACATTTAGTACATATTTATAGCTTTCAAACGAAAATTAAATTTCGAACGCCGAAAATTGGCCAATGGCGTGATGTTTCGCCAGTATGCTCTTGTACGACCATTCAGGTACACGATGAAGCTTACCCCTAGTTCGTTGAATAATTTATTATTTTCATATCGTATTTACAGGCACCAGGAAACTACAATACTGCATCTATAACTATATTGGTGCATTGTCTTCTGAAGTAGTGCAGTAGATTAAATCATATATTTATGCACACGCATTCAAATATTTAGAGTTTTCATAAATATTGTCTCTGAGGCTCATTTATTCAACAGTTCGTACACACATACTTTCGATTTTAATAAAAAAACAATATCGAATCGAAAATCCTGTCATGGCAATTTTATATATCTTGGTTAGTATTTACATGAACATCTGATGTTTCCAAAACCTAAATTTCTCACCGATTAATACATTACGATTTTAAAGAAAAAAATCTTATGTGAGTAGCACATGTCTTTCCCTATATAATGTAATTAATTGACTTCTTTCACAGTTGAAAAATGGTGTATAATATCCACGGCACATGGTTTTTAACGTTGAATTATACTTTTGGCACTTTTCCGGATGACAACATGTAAAACTGTTTCGAAGTACCTAATTTACTTATATTTCGCGCAACTCTAAATTCGTAATTATCAATATTGATAGCATTTGCAATAAACAATATAGTCCAGATATTAAACCATTTAAATGATTAATTCATGAATATGGAGCCATTTCCCTTAATTTAGCGTCATTTTTGCAATGTTGACAAATTTTCGTCAATCTCAGTCAAAATATCCCCAAGTTGGTGATATTTTACTAAATTAGTCGTAACGTGTGTCAAATTTATCGTGAACCGTTACACACAGACGAAGAGCTTCTTTTACTTTGTACAAATGGCTACTGACATATTTTTATTCGTAAAAATACAAACTATTAAACAAGTATCTTCTCTAGTGAATGGAATTAACTAGATCCATGAGATTGATGTTAACAAATTTATGGTATAACATTGCAAGATAAGTAAACATATTTCATTTATGTTAATATTATTTTTTAAATTTTATTCAAAGTTTGTCAAATTTATCACCAAACGTTACAAACAGACGGAGAGAAGATCATTTTTGATTCATAAATGACTATTAGCGAATTGTTAGGCCTCAAAATACAAAACTATTGCATAAAGTAATTTCCCTGATGAATGGAATGAACTAGATCCACGAGAATGATGTTAACAAATTAATCACATAATGTTACATATAAAAAAAGAACATATTTCATAATAGATAATTATTATTTTAGTTTTATCTGATTTTTTTGATAAATTTATTAGAAAAATGTGCAATATCTCGAGAACCGTTTGCGCTAGCTTTCCAAAATTTATGCCATTCGTGTTCTAATAAAAAATTACATAAACAATGATCTTTTACGATCTGAAGGTATGATCTGAAGGTTCTGATGTTTTAAAAAATTCTTTCTAAATATTGTCTTCCAAACATTCGATTGCGTTTAAAATCAATATGCTTTCAGTATTCACCAATTGCAATATTAGTACCCAATTTCGTCCTAAACGCTCCATTCGTTCATAAGATATCGCTTCCACAGACTCACACGCACACACATACAAACCTCCCAAATTTTCGATTCAAGTTCAGGGATGCTTAAAACGTGCTCTTGCGTTAAAAACTCTAATTCGAATTTTCAACCCCGTCACAGTACTTTCCCTATACAGTATACCATGCATATAGGGAAAGTAATTATTCAAATTAGTTTTATTATACAATTAACTTTTACTTATATCACGTAACTTCGCATTATTTACAATGGACATCCGTATGTAAAGTATAGAACGTGATTTGAGCACAATCAATAAGGAACTAATTACAGTTTAAAATTCAGCTTAAATAAAGTTAAGTAAGCAGATGTATTTTTGTAAATCGTTAGAATGTTTTTCTTCAGTGCGAACAAACCTAGAGCAGAACCGCGTCCCTCGAAAAAAAAATCAAACACTCCAGTTGCCCCCCCCCCCTCCCCAAGAGATTAAAAGCTAAAACTTTGCAATCGTGGGACAGAACCTAAGAGCCAATTTCTGATTATGCCGATTATTTTCTATGCTTAGAATCATATATTGTTAATCAAAATAAAACTTATTTAAAAAATTGCAAATTTATTTTTAAGATTCTTAGTTTCCCTGTCATTGACTGGCTTAAATAAAAGTTTTGTAATACATCTGGAAGTATTTTAAGCATCAACATTTCTTATGCTTTTTTTCCCTTTATCAATGGCTGTAACTTTTCTGCAAAACTGTTCAGTAATAAGAAGTGCACATATGAAACGTCCACTTCTTCATTTGTTGTAAAAGTTAAAACATCGTTGAAAAATAAATTAACGCTATTAAGTCTCGAGAGATTTAAAGAAAAACACATTGCGTGGTTGTTAGAAGTTTTAAAAAATACACTTTTTTCAATTACCTCCCGGCAGAGGCGTAAAAGTTACGCTTATTTAAATCTCTTAGGTATCCACATTTCGACGAAAATTTCTTTTATATCTTTTTATATAGTGATTTTACTCCAGGGAGCTTTGACGTCCGTCTAAATGAAACGTTTATCTTCATATTTTTTTACTGTTTCTAAATATTTCGAAACTGCTTTCTCTCATTCTTATTTAATACCAACGCATTTCTTTCATAGTTAATTTTTAAAAGACGAAAGAAGTAGGTCCTCTCATTATCTATGCTAAAGGAATAAAAATTATTTTAAGCCTAAGTTTACATTTTTTTTATGGCTCTAACTTTGGTATCTTATTTTTCGTTAATACCGGCTGTTTAAGTTCCTTTATATGTTGTTAAAATAACAGGTATGTCAATAATATATTTATCAAAGTGTATAAATTAAAATTTTAAGCAGTTACAGTTAAAGAAAATCGATAGTGATTTAATACAGTGATATGTGCACTATCATGGTAATGTATATACAATTATATTATCATGGTAATGTGTTTACAATTATTAAAAATGCTATGACATTATTTTATAATAACATTTACTTTTGTACTATACATGTAAATTTCTGTGCATTATTAACAAATGCATTTATATAATCACAAAACGCTCATAAACTGCTGAAATAAAAACTAAATAATATAAAAAGTTCATAAATCCAGTATACATACATAGAGGGTCTTATGTAGGGGGTCAACCAGTATTGAAGGCAACAGCCTTTTTCTTCATTACAAACAACCCTCCTCATCTTCTGCTTAGAAATCTCTGGTATAGTTTTTCATTACGATCTGCTTTCTTCATTTTCTTGGTTTTTTTTGTCTTCTTTTTTCCCGATTTCAATTATTTTTCAGTTATTTTGTTTGAAGAAGTTAGCTCATATATTCATCGAAATCAGTTGGATTTTTTTCATTGGTTATTTTATTTTTATTTTTTTCACGTTTGTTCTAATTGTTTTGCAGTCATTTTCAAATATTTTCTACTTGTTTCTCTTGTTTGCATTTTTTTACACCTGGTTTAAACGTCCCATGTCTTTTATTACTATTTTAGTAGATTTACTCACTATTCAGTTGGTTCTATTCGCTCTGGCATATCCGTTTAGGCATAGGACTACGTTTAATTCCGCAGATAGTATGGGGTGACTTATGACCGACCACTAATAACAAAAATAGATCCCAATTGAAATCGTTATATCGTTAAAAATAACCACTAAACAGTAATCGTGTTAGCATATTCGAAAACAGAATGGAGTCCAATTCGTGCACAATACATCGTGTGTGCGGCGTTCCCCTCGCTCCTCATGTGCGGGGAAGATGATGCAATGTTTTTGGGTGTGTCTACCTTCGAGGAGTAATCAAGTAGAGAAAGACTGGGCAATTCTAAAGCTGCCCATACACCTAGAGTCTTATTTCCAAACAGCGGAATATATCAAAGGAAAAGCGTTCAGTTTCCCTGTGTGTGGAAGTGAGCTGGCGCGAAACTTTTCCTTGGTCTTGCTTGATATTTGGACGCTTGCGGTTGCAGGGTTGTTTGTATAATGGCCGTTTGGCCCAGATTTACTTTCGTTTGGCGTCTATTTTTCTTTCAGAATCCATTGACGTCTTTTTTCGTTGGGGTTAAAAGAATACACATTTAGCTAAAATATTTTTGCTTCTGTATTCAGCTGCGAAAATATGTAAAGTTCTTAAGTAATTCTAGTAAAGTGAAACTTTGTACAGTTATGGTACCGTGGACATCACCGAATTGAACCCCCCCTCCCCCTAATTTCCGAATGAAATTTTGAAAAAAAAATGACTTATAATTTTATGAGCTATCGATTAAGATGAAACATAAATTAAAAAGGAATGCATATCATTTCAATCCGACCTTATTTAATTTCTATACAGTTATTTTGGGGCATTATTTTTTATTCAACTTTTTCGAAAAATCATACATTAACCATCGAATTTTAAAAATACACTTTTTCAGGGAGCTCCTTAAAAATTTGAATTTTTAGATGGTGTGAGACCAGAAATTGATCTCACACTTTGATGAGACAGTTTTATGAGAATATTTATTGTGTACGAATATTTATTGTGTACCCAAAGGTCAGAAAACCATAAATTTAGGGGTGCCATGACAGAGGGGCTGAACTGGTCCTTACGAGGATGTGGAATGGTTCCATTGGTTAAATAAGTAACCAATGGAAAAAGGAGCTTGTGGCGTCACACTGAATGCGGCAAATGAAAGTAAGGGGGAAATGACACCCCCGAAAAAGATCATCTCCGGCAATGGCGGCCATCTCCGGCATTATCATCTCCGGCAATGGCGGCCATTGAAGAGGTTGTGATTTATGGAGCTCTTGAAAGTTTATAGTTAGCGAGTGTTACAGTTGGTATTAGGATCTGCAAGTATATATAGTGGTTGCTCTGAACTTAGAGGAGTGCTTTGATACTACTGGTGTGTTCTAAGGTCTTTTATTAAGGTATATATAGAAGTTTAAATATCCATACTTGTCGTAATGTTAAGTGTTTTTCGGCATTCAATGTTAAATGTAGTAATGGCGGCTTAGATGCGTAGTTGAAAGAAAATTGGAATTTTTCTCTGGGAAATTCACTGCTTTGACTTACTGCCACCTGAAACCTATTGAATTTATGCTGGTATATACTTTATGATAAATACAGAAAAATTATGGTTTATATGTGGTACTGAATACAATATTTAGAGATTTATAGTTTAGGACAAAATAGAGTATAACCAGTTTTCTGCGGTCCTGATTTTTGAATATCTCGATTTCTATAGGAGTTAAAAATAAGCTGATAATTTATATAAAGCTACTGCTAGGTCTATGGTACATAACCTAAATCTAGTAGCTCTAGTGCTATTTAATTATTGATAACTGATTAATTATTCTACGTCATCAGATGAACCTTGTTCCATAAAGTCATCGTGGTTTTCCATACGGTTGGGAGGTATAGAGATTGAAATTTTTCCTGGAACCTTTGTGTCACCGAACCCATAATTGCTCTGATCCTGTGAATATGTGTTGGTGCTATATTTAATGAAAAATCTTGAATAATTAAGGCCTCTATACTGTATTACATACGGTATATAGAAACTTATAGTTTAGGCTAGAACTGTATAAATCTAGTTTTCTGCGGTCCTGGTTTTTGGTTATCTTTAATTCTACAGGAATTAAAAATAAGACGGTAATTTTTATATTACTATAGTCTCGGCAGTGGCACATAACCAAATTCTGGAAGCTCTGGTACTATCCAATGATAAGATATTAATTAAACGACCTACGTCACCAACAGTGCCTTGTTCTATAAAGTTATTGCCTTGCTCCATGTAAATTGTGCTCCACCGTGTGACATCAACACCAAGATTTGTTCTTCAAAATTGAGTAAACAGTGCCTTGGCCTTCGCTGTGCTGGTGTGGAACTGGGATTCTTCATCTTTGTTAAATTTATCTGCGCCGACATCATTTTGCTGTGTGGCGTCATCGGTGCATCCCATTAGAGTAACGTTGTTGTGGTCATTTGAACTTCCGGACTAGAGCTTGAACTTTCTACTGACGTCACTCTCGCTCGTCTGAAGGGTTCGGTCTTTCAATCAAACTTTGTGTGCAACTTTTGTAACTTGAACTTACTGGGGTATTTTTGCAGACATTAACCGGTCCTTACTCTTGGAGTTTGGGTGAGTTTTCATTATTTATAACTTAGAAATAGATTGTAGTTGTAATTGGTACATAATTATTTGTGTTCATAGAAAAGCTTTTCAAGTAATGTGCCGAACTCCTTGGGTACATAAGCCAATTAATCTTAGAGTAACAATTGCCATATTGTTTATACTACCATTGTATATATAGTGTCATTGTATATAGTATTATTGTATATAGTGTTATCTTGTATGGTATTTTGAGTATCTTCGGGGATTGTTTGATATTTTTCTTATACACTTGAGTTTTATCCTTCCTTGATATTATGGATAAGTTATATGAATATTTTGGAAGCCTGGATATTGACTCCCCCTCTATTAGGGAGACCTTGGCGAAATTGGAGGACTTGAAAGAACATTGTTGCACAAATCGGGACAGAAAGCTTGGAATTGAGAGAAGAGATACGATTGCAACGATTTTCTGCATGCCATTGGTACAGAGCGTAGTAAAGTTAAACAGGGAAATTCTTCAACTCAGAGGGAAACTTGCTGAATATGAGGATCCTGCCTCCATGATTGAGGATTTGGATCTTAGTTTAAGACTCACCTCCTCTTTGGATGAACTTAAAACAAAAAATAATGAATTAGTGGCACTCTTGGGGGATAGAGACGAAGAAGTTCGTAACTTGAAAAGCTCCTTGGAAGAGTTCGACTCCACAAATGCAGCATTGGTGAAAAAGCAACTTGATCTAGAGATAGAAGTGGAAAAGAGCCAAACGGAGGTGAAAAGAAGGATGAGCTACGTTACTTTCAACAAGACTGTTGCTGATCTAGAGAACAGTAGGGCGGAAGTTGTCTCTCTGAGAAAGGAGTATCAGGCTAAGGTAGAAGAGCTTGCTGCTTCCCAGCGGGACTTTTGCGTCCTCAAAAGTAAACTATATGCCCAGGGTGACGTCCTCAAATCGGAAAAAGAAATGGAGAAACTAAGAATAAGAATTGCATCCTTGGAGGGGCAATTGACACAGAAGACCCGGGTTATCGATAAATTGAAGGAAGAGATTACCTTAAACTTGAGGCAGTCTTCGCCCTCCCTTCCTTTAGGTGCGAAAATTGCCGGGGGTGTTTCTGAGGGGGAAAGCGTCATCCAGGCGCAGTTGCTGGAGATTGCAACTCTAAAGGGGCAACTGGGAGAAAGTGAGCGACTTTTTGATTCCTTCTGCGGAGAACTTAAGTCCACCCTCCTAGATGTGAGCGTTGCTTTGAAGGAATCTGTTGATCGGGGGGTTCTCCCTGTAGCTGTGTCCAGCTATGCCGGTGCCTTGTCAAAGGGCTCTCCTTCGTCTTCTCCTGCCTTCCCTGGCCCTCGACCAGGTGTACTTATTGTTAAGCCAAAGGTTGCTCCTCCGTATCCCTCGAAGGGAGTAATATCCGAGTCGGAGCGATTAAACAAATTGCTGGAGGAGGACTAGCTATAGAAGCCTCGAGGGGAGCCGATCTAGATGAAATTAAAGAAAAACTAGAGGCGGTCCCTGCTGTCACGGAGCGGTTCGACGTTTATCGCCCCCGTCGGAGGCACCCCAGGATTACAGTTGTTAACCTTGATAAAGATTTATCGAGGGAAGAAGTAAAAAATTCCCTGGTGAGATTAAATAAAGTCCTCACGGATTCCAACTTTACTGTGGATTTTAACATTAGAGGAAAGACTGGGGTCCACTGGGTTCTTAGCCTGAACCCTGGGATTTTTAGAACTGTAATTGACACCGGATTCCTGCAACTGGATTGGATGAGGGCTCGAGTAAGAGAGTTCCTGAGCGTCAGACACTGCAGAAAATGCGGAAGAATTGGTCACACCACTTCAAAGTGTCCCGAAAAAACATGCTGTTTACACTGTAGCGAGGCACACATTGGTCCTTGTAAGAAACCTCCGGCTTGTATTAACTGTATTCCGAGTAACCAAGATTCACGTACTAGGTTCAACGTCAAACACTCCTGTCTCGATGAGGATTGCCCGGTTTTCCGACGTCATATCGGACTGATAACTAGATCTACAGACTATGGGTCTTAGACTATTACAGATCAATGTTAATCACTCTCTTGCTGCCTATAGTCATGCGTTATTGACAGCTAGCGAGGGCAATTTTGACCTTGTTTTACTTCAAGACCCTCCCCTCCCTGGCGGCAAGGTTCCTTCCCCCCCTTCTGGTTTTGTTCAGTTTTTGGCGCCCTCATTATTATTTCAAATTCTTCCTTAAATTACCAATTTAAATTTAACACTCTGTCCTCTGTTTTTGTAGATATTCCAGTGAGTGGCAACAAAATGATCTGTATTTCTAGTACCTATTTTCGTCCCCATGGCGACATCGACTCGCAAATAGATGAGTTTTCAGGGTTTCCTTTTGTAGGAGTGGATGTCGTCCTGGCGGGCGATTTCAATGCTAGATCTGAGTTTTGGGGGTATAACTTGGAGGACTGCCGCGGCAGGAGGGTGGGTGAGTTCTGCGTTGAGAACGACTTAATTATTTGTAACGACGTCGGATTCGGGCCTACCTTTGATTCTCATTCGGGAATCGGGTGGCCCGACCTGCCGCTCGTGGGTTCTTCCATATTTTCTTTAATTTCCGACTGGAGGGTTCTCAATCAGGAGACCCTTAGTGACCATAAATATATACATTTTATTATTGGGGTTCAATGCAGTCTCTCCGGAGATTTCCTTTTTAAAACTAGATACGGCGTTGGAAAACTGTTATACAACTTCAATAAACGGAAAAATCAACTAAACGACCTGTTAAACAAGGTTAATAGCAAAGATCTACTAGATCAGTTTACAGAAAAACTTTGTAAAGAGGTAGAAAACTGTGCTTTTCGGTCACTTCGTAAAAAGAAAAGTTCAGGGACAAGAAGGTTTACTTGGTGGACGGGTGAACTGGCGACCAAACGCAACTATGTGTCTGCCCTCTCGCGGAGGTTACGCTCTTTACGGAATTCTGGTGCTAGCCGGGAGCTCGTTAACACCGCATTGATAAAATACAAGAAAAACAGAGCACATTATCGTGTCTTGATCAACAAAGCCCGGAATGAAGGATGGAAGAATTTTTGCTCCAAATGTGAAAAATTATACGGTGCAACTTTCAAAGTAGCCCTGGGTAAACCCCCTCGGAGCCCTGGGCTCCTGCTACAGTTCGATAGTGAACCAGGCTTGTCATATGATGTTAAGGTAAATCGTTTATTAGACCATTGTTTTCCTGATGATCCGACATTTTTGGGATTCCCAGGGGCCTTTGATACCTTTGAGGATTTCTGGGTAGAAAGTTCGGAAATTTGGGCTGTTGTTAAAAATCTTTGTGGGGGTAAAGCCCCAGGACTTGACAAAATTAATTACGATGTCTGGAAGAAGCTTTTTTCCTCTGATATACCCTTTTTTACGAAATTTGTAAATCTTTGTCTATTCTATGCTCATTTCCCTATATCTTTAAGACGTGCGAGGGTTATCTTCCTAAGAAAGGAAGGACGGGATCCTGGGAAATGCGGGTCGTAGCGTCCTATATGCCTGCTGCCCACTCTGGGGAAGATAATTGAACGCGTCTTTGTTAATAAACTTAATTTTTGGGTTGTTAATAATAATATTCTAAATTCAGCACAATTTGGGTTCCGGGAACTCCTGAGCACGGAAGATGCTTGCTTGAATCTAGTAGATCGTCTAAGGGCCTCCCGGGGTGTCGGGCACAGTGCAGTGGTACTGTTGGATATCAGGGCTGCCTTCGACCACTTGAACTGGACGGTTCTCCAGGATGTTCTGGTGGAGATGGGAGTCCCCATTCCTTTCAGAGAGTTTATCTTTTCATATCTGTCCTCCCGTTCGGTCACCTTTATTGAAGGGGATCTTTCCTGTTCCAAGGGGGTCAGCATGGGATGTCCGCAGGGCTCCATTCTGGCTCCCTTTCTCTGGAACCTTTATTTCAATCAGGTTTTGGAACTGGGCGGCGGGGACTGCTTTCTGCAGGCCTTTGCCGATGATCTAGCGGTCATCGTTACCGGAAGGGTACGGCGGGACCAGGAGGCGAGCATGAACCGCATCCTGGCTTCCGTTTCTGCTTTCCTTCATGAGAGACGTTTAGACATCTCTGTTGAGAAGTCCCGGGCCCTGGTGGTGGCCTCTCGGGGGATACTTTCTAGGAGTCCTATTTTTAAATTGGACGGTCGTTCTATTACTGTTGTTCGGGAGCTCAGCTACTTGGGAGTTATAATTGATTCAAAATTATCCTGGTCCCCTCATATCAAACGTCTTTTTAATAAATGCCTTTCTTTAGCTAGTGGATTTGCGAAGGTCGCCGGGTCTGGGTGGGGTGCCGATAGGAGAATGCTTAAGAGGTGGTACTCGGCCGTGGTGGAGAAAGTCGTGTGTTACTGCGCCGGAGTATGGGCTGAGGCCCTGACTAGAGAGCAGGGCCTAAAGCTCCGCTGCTTGCAGCGTCCGTTCCTGCTGCGGATCTCCGGCGCGTACCGGACTTCTCCCTACGTTGCTTTGTTCCTTCTCCTCGGCATCCCACCCATTCAGGCTGTCCTGGAGGCTAGCTACAAGAAATTTTACTTCTGGAAGAGGAGGACCAACCTGTTTCTGAATCCCTTGCTGCCTCCTCCTTCGAGATTCGACAACCGGGTTGCCTCGGGCTCTCTTCCCCCGGACCAAAGGGTCTTGGTTTTGGAGGGAGCCGGTGAGGCCCCCCGGTGCAGTATTTATACTGATGGGTCGAAAATCGAGGGGGAGGTGGGTTTAGCTTTCTGTGTCTATATGGACGATAAATTAACCCACGTGAGCAGGTTTAAGTTAAACGATTTTAATTCAGTCTTTCAGGCTGAACTTTCTGCTATTAACTTGGCTGGTAGTTGGGCTCTTGAGGCTGGCATCCCCGCCATTATTTATACAGATAGTGCCTCTTCGATTGCTGCGCTGTGCTCGACCAGGAACCGTTCAGCCTTGTTGACAAACATCAGGAGAAATCTTTTTAGTTGTAAGAATCTAATCACATTACATTGGGTCAGAGCACATATTGGTATCGCCGGCAACGAGGAGGCAGACGATAATGCGAAGATAGCGGCTAGGTCTGGCGAGCCGCTGGATGTCCTTGCCCCCTACTCACTTCTGTCCGGCTTTGTTAGGACGGAGGTGATTGGGAGATGGCGGGGTCTTGGCGACTCGTGGGACGGTGGTTCGCGGGCTCGTTCCTTCTGCCCTCGTCCTGACGTTCGTCGACAGGTGATTAACAAATTCTTAATTTACTTTTGTACTGGTCATGGACCTTTTATGTTTTATTTAAACAGGTTCAAAATTAAACCTTCCCCTCTCTGCACCTGTGGGGCAGTGGGCGATGCCGATCATTATGTTTTCGACTGCCCGCTGACCCTCAGGTGGCACCTTAAGAAACCTTCGCAGAGGGACGAGCCTTGTGGTTTGATAGGGTAGTTGCCAGTTCTTCGTCCACTGCCTTGGTCCAGGCCTGTGTAATGGTATTACAGGGGATTTGTGAAGATGACTGAAATAGTTAACAGAACAAACTGGTTTTAAAATCTTGCATTATGGATGCCGCAGTTATTAATATTATTTTACTTGAAATAGTTATCATAGTTAAATGGTTTCTGGTGTGCGCGTCGTCGGCCTCCCTCGCATTGGTAAATGTACCTCGTGTACACATGTGTGTATTGCGTACATAGCGGAAATTAGAAATTAATTGTATAATGTAGAAACAATGTATATAGTAATGTAAATAGTAATGTAAATAGTAGTAATGTAAATAGTAATGTAAATAGTTGGAACGATATAACCCGGCCGTGCTTAAAAAGCCTTGAGAGCCCCCGATGGCAAGGTGCACTGTCTGGGTCGTGGAACGATATAACTGAGATCATAAGTTATCTAAATTGGAGGCTGATTATAAGAAATTTAGAGAAGTGAGGAGTGTTGAAACTAATAAAAGGGTTACCCAGTTGAGGGAAGAGGCTGCTGAGAGTGAGCATGTGGTCACGAATCTTGGATCTGAATTGGATAAATTTAAGGGGCTCTATCAGGACTTAAAGCGGAGATCGGTGGATTCTAAGGCTTCAGCCCGTATTGGTGAGCTTTTTTTCTTGGAGGATAATCTTAGAGAGAAGACCTCCTCTTTGAGCGAAGCCCAGTCGGTAATTGAAGATTTAAATAAGAAAGTAGTTGAGGACTCCAAAGAAATGGATAGGTATATTTCGCAGATTCAGGATAGAGATAGTCAGATTGTGGACCTTGAGGCCAGGCTTGGGGCACTTTGTACTTCGGGGGATCTGGAAGGAGCGCCGTTGGATTTTAAAAATTGGAAGCTTGATTGAAATGGATGGACTAATTAACGAGAAGGACGGGTTATTGGTGGATTACAATGGACGTTTGGAGGCTGCTAATAATTTACTGGAGCAGTTAGGACTAACTTTTCAGACTCAGCTCTTGGAGATTGCGTCCTTGAAGGAATTGCTTATGGAGACGGATGCGGTTATTGATCAACAGAGGGGTCTGTTTGGCTACCCCTCTAAGATTGTCAGCGTCGAGTCTGCATTGGAGGGTCTTGCCTCTGATGTGAAGTGCTTAAGGGAAACCCAATTGACTCTTTCTTTGGGATTTGAGCGGCAAGAGAAAAGACTGGAGGCTTTTATGGAAACGATGGCTGGAGAGTTGAAACACGTGGACTAACGTGCGGGAATGGAGTTACCTATAAATGTTGGGAAAGGTCCTGCCAGGGTTGATTCTATTTTTGTTAAACCCCTTCTTCCTTCCTCGGCTGAAGAAACTAGAAAGACATTAATCAAATCGGAAGTATCCTCGAGGGGACTAGGTGTTGGTATAGATAAATTTATTGTTCTGCCCAATGGTAAAGCTATTCTAGAAGTCCCGGGGGAGGAGTCGACCAAACGTGTTCATGATGGGTTGTCTCCCGATAATGAATTTACAAAGGCTTTTTCGAAAAATAGGGTTAGGAGGAGGTTACCTAAGATTGTTTTTCGTAATTTGTCGGAGGGGACTGATAGTAAAGATTTTATTCTGGGTTTGGCGGCCCGGAATCCCGACTTATCTGATCTTGAAAGAGGTTTAAATTGTTGTTTTTGGTTAAGGACTAAAGGGGGTTGTCATTTGGTCTCTTCTGTCCAGCATCCCTGGTTCCGTATTCTTACTGGGTTAAAAGTTGTTTATTTTGAATGGCATAGAGTACTATGTAGGGAATTTATTGCGACCTTTCAGTGCTTCAAGTGTGGAATGTTGGGCCACACCAACGGCCGTTGCTCCGGTTCTGATAGATGTCTAAAGTGTGCTGATATTCATGTAGAGAGTAGTTGTGCAGAGTCATTTAAATGTATTAATTGTGTAAATTATAATCATAAGTTTAGAGGCAAGGTTAATGTAGATCATTCTTGTAGGGATAGGGATTGTCCTTATATTAGGGAGATTGCCAGGTATAAGGAATTTGTAGATTATGGTAGTTGAGATAATATTTCGGGTTGTTCGTTAAGGCATTTAAGATATGGTATTTGAGGTCAATTGTTTTGTAGTAAAGTTTTGTATATATAATGTTATATTTTTTGGGATAGATTATTCCTTTCTTGGTCTCTATTGTGGAGTGTTGGAATTCTTGGTTTTGGGATCCACTTGTTGTAGTATATTATTGTGGATATTAATGAGTTTAAGTTTTTCGGAATTGTTTAGATTCTGTATTGCCTTTGGATCTGTCTTGTGGATTCTTTGGAAATTTTGGTAGTAGTTTTGGGATTTTAGCAATGATTGTGTATGGTATAGAGAATACTTTAAAATGAGTTTTTAATGTTAGTTGTTGGGATCGTTTTATTTTTGGGGGGTTGGTCTTGCGCGGTCTGCCTTGCTGGCCTTGTCAGTGTCTGTGTCAGTTGTTGGGTGCTGTTTCGGATGTGACGGGAGTTTTCTTGTTGTTTATAGTTTAAGGTTTCGTGCATTTTGGTATGTGGGGTTTTTAATTATTTAGGTTTAAAAGTGTATCTGGTATTTGTAGGATGTTATTGTATAAAATTATTGAATGTATAGGGTAGTTTGGATTTTTAGAAGAATTTATATTGGAACTTTTGTATGGTATAGAGTATGTAAGGTACTTTTTGTATTTTTGTGTTTGTATAAGACTCCTGTATTTTTGGAACACGTGATCAGCTTTCTTGGTGTTGGCACTTTGGCCTTCTTATTTTTTTGTATTCTATTTTGAATGTTGTTTATTCCCGCAAACTGTGCGGATGTTTGTAGGCCGTGTAACTGTTCTAGCCAAACACCCACCTCTTTGGTTTTTGCTAATAAATATTTGGATGTTTTGGGTTGTGGGCGCGCCGATTGGGGGAGTCGACGGCTTCTCTTGTCCGATGGGCGTGGGTTGCCCGTTGGCTCTCCTTCTTGTTGGGGATCGTATTTTTCCCGGCTGTGCAACCAGTCCCTTTAAGCTCTCTGTCGGCAAGGGGCACGGTCAGGGTCGTGGAACGATATAACTGGTACAATATGACTAAAACAGATAACTGAAATCATGACTTGAGTAGATGTGTGCAACGACTGCGACGTTATGACTTATGCGGAGGCTTGCCTGCTATTATGATAGAACGACAATACTAAAGAAGCAGAGTATTGCGTAGAGGTTCCCAAATAAGGGAGATCCAGGAAGTGTTTAGTGCAACCAAGTATTTGCAAGCATTATGGTCTATTGCAAAGGCCCAAATTGAAAGTATGTGTTCCTCAAATATCCACAGGTTATTAAATACGTTAGGTATAGGGCTAAGGGTCTCACATGCTTTGTTCCTAAATGATTAATAAGCATGTAATTATCGTAAATGAATTTAATAAGTATTTTACGTTTTTAATAAATGTTTTTGTTAAAGTTAAATTGGTACAGCCCTTTTGGTAAAATATTAATTAATAATTCGTTTACAGGACTCACGCAGAGGTTAAATAATTGGAGGGTTTATAGCGGCACAATAAAGCAATGTACAATTTAGTTAATAAATCCACTATGTATGAATTTAAGGTCATGTTAAGAGATAAAGATAGATATGTTATTGATAAATAATTGGAGGGTTATTGCAAACACAACGCACAACGTAATGATAAATAATGTGAATCATAATTCAAGTTCTTGTATTTCTATTTGTTCCCACATTTATTTACTTCATAATTATTTTGTGCGTTTTGGTTGTGCCAACAGGTAGCAAACAAGTGCCCTCTTTTTCCGTATCCTATGCAATATTTATTCTCTTGGGGTATTTTATTTTCACTTTGGTTACAAGGGTTGTGCTCACATTCTTCCCACACATGGTTGCGTATTCCGCACCCTGTACAATATTTAATTTCATTTTCTAAATTTTCATACTTTTCATATTTTACTTGCTGAGGTTCAAATTTTGAATTTTGTAAATGCCTTTCCATTTGTCTATCACTAAAATTTTTGCCCATATTTTCATTACGATAAATCACATTAACTTCTGTACTGTCGCAATCTTCAAAGACCTTCTCTAAATGTTCCGCATATTCAACTGCCTTTTCAAATTCCTGTATGTTCAACTTTTTAATTTCAAATTCCAGATCTTATCTTACCGTTTCCATAAATTTTGCGAACATTAAATTGTTCTTTATTTCACACATTTTTTTTTGCTTAATTCCCTAAAAATTCATTTGTCGAATTTGCAATTTCAAACGCTAAATCAACTACTTTCATTCCTGGCGTCATTTTAATTTTATTTAAATTTGTCTGCTTTTTTGCAGCATTGTAAGGGATGTTTTAAATTGTTTCAATAATATCTGTTTGATTTTCCCCATATTATTTGCTTTCTGCAATTCCCTTTTCTTTGACAAAAATTCAAGCGCTTTATCTTTTAACCTAGTTTTTAAAATGACCACCTTATTTTCCTCTGACCATTCGGCCATTTTTGCAACATTTTCGAATTGCGCGATAAAGAATTCGACATCCTCGTCTTTTCTTCCATTAAACACTGGCAATAAATTAATTAAATCAAAATTATCCATTTTTACTCTCGGATTTTCAATAATTTTTCTTTGTGATATGTCCGGAGACTTTTGTCGTCTAGAACTTCTACTGGTTCTTTGAGGCATTTAAAACAAAATTTATCCCTTCCAAAATCCTAATTAAAATTAACAGCATAAAATACACCTTAAAAATACTGCACTTAAAACACTTCAACATGCAAACTAAATATTCTTAACATTATTCAATTTTTTAAACATTTTTTTCAATTTTTTCAAATATATTCAACTTCTTTCATTACCTTGGTGACTGTGCATATTTAATTTAAACAATACTAAAATCTGGTCATCACATGCTCCTCCATTAAATTTATCCATAACTTTATTCAAATTATTTTTATTAATCTCAGTTTTATTTATTGAAATTTTTATTTTAAATTTTGAACTCACACAAAAGTGTCACGGCAACCAAATGTGGGAACAAATAGAAATACAAGAACTTAAATTATGATTAACATTATTTATCATTACGTTGTGCGTTGTGTTTGCAATAACCCTCCAATTATTTATCATTAACATATCTATCTTTATCTCTTAACGTGGCCTTAAATTCATACATAGTGGATTTATTAACTAAATCGTACATTGCTTTATTGTGCCGCTATAAACCCTAAAATTATTTAACCTCTGCGTGAGTAATATTTTACCAAAAGTATTGCACCAATTTAACTTTAACAAAAATATTTATTAAAAACATAAAATACTTATTAAATTCAATTACGATAATTACATGCTTATTAATCATTTAGGAAGATAGCATGTGAGAGGAGATAGCATGTGAGACTCTTAACCATATACCTAACGTATTTAATAACCTGTGGATATTTGAGGAACACATACCTTCAATTTTGGCCTTTGCAATAGACCATAATGCTTGCAAATACTTGGTTGCACTGAACATATCCTAGATCTCCCTTATTTGGGAACCTCTACGCAATACTCTGCTTCTTTAGTATTGTCGTTCTATCATAATGGCAGGCAAGCCTCCGCATAAGTCATAACGTCGCAGTCGGTGCACACATCTACTCAAGTCATGATTTCAGTTATCTGTTTTAGTCATATTGTACCAGTTATATCGTTCGTCGTTCTCGGGTCACAGGTTGTAGTTCCCTCTTTTCCGGGGGTGTCATTTCCCCCATACTTTCATTTGCCGCATTCAGTGTGACGCCACAAGCTCCTTTTTCTATTGGTTACTTACTTAACCAATGGAACCATTCCACATCCTCGTAAGGGCCAGCTCGGCCCTCTGTCATGGCAACCCTAAATTTATGGTTTTCTGACCTTTGGGTTCACGGGTTGTAAAACTCGCTGCCATCCAGACTATAAGTATTGTTCGATGTTTCGTACACAATAAATATTCTCATAAAACTGTCTCATCAAAGTGTGAGATCAATTCCTGGTCTCACAGATGGAAAAGGAAGGCAGGAGTTATTAGGTGTTTCACCCTCATTACGGAAATATTACATTAGTTATCCAAAGGAGTCCATATTGCAAAACAAAATTAACCATTGTAATCCTCCATTCGGTCACATACCTTTTTTTCTAGATCATACGTGTGTCCATATGAGACTGTGGAGACGTTATCTCACGAACGAATGGTGCGATTTGAATGAAATTTTATACAAAAACTGCAATCAGTGACTACTATAAGCCTCTTGATTTTAAACGTAATAAAATGTTCGGAAGACTCTCCCTCTCTTCCAATTGTCGAATGAAAAATTATCAAAAGATGGAATCTTCAATAGTATTACATGAATAATCATTTTGTATGTCACTTTGAATTAGAAAACAATTGACACGCACTTTAAAACGCTAGCACGAACCTGCCTTGAGTTACTGTGTACTTTTTTTCAAATAAACGTATTAAAATATGACATAAAATTAAAAAAAAAAGTATTAACTATTATGAAATACGTTCACTTTTCATATGTATTATGCGATAAATTTGTGAACATCATTTTTTATATATATATATATATATATATATATACTATACAGGGTGTCCAGAAAGTTCCGGAACTGCGCAATATCTCCAGAAATACACTTCGGATAAAAAAATAGAAAAACACGTATTCAATATTTTTAGAAAAGTTATCAAATGATACCAAAATTGACCCCTCCCCCCAGGAGGGGGGAGGGGGCAACTTTGAAATTTTCAATGGGAACTCCCATTTTTTATTACAGATTTGGATTTTCCAGAAAAAATTACATACATTTGACCTACGATTTTTGATTTTTGCTCCCACAAACGGCGCTACAATCGAGAAAAACGGAAGTGGGGCACTAACGTTTAAAAGTTACAGAAAAAAGCACCCTGATCATGAGAGGCAAGGGGAGTTACAGAAAAAAGGACCTTGATCATGAGAGGCAAGGGGACTCATGTTAATCAAGCACCCCGAAGGGAACAGAAAACTACTACGTCCACATCGTTGTTCCTGGGTAATGCTAAAAGTAGTTTTGAACCGTTTTCTAAACTGAAGTCAACAGTTGTCACTGAAATGAATGGTTAGCGGGGGAGGGGGTCAATTTTAGAATCATTGGATAGTTTTTTTGAAAATATTGAACACGTAATTTTTTATTTTTCTATGTGTATTTCTGTGTCCTGTATGTGTATTTCGCGAGACATTCCCATTTTTAAACGTTTGTGCCCCACTTCCGTTTTTCTCGATTATAGCGCCGTTTGTGGGAGCAAAAAATCAAAAATCGTAGGTCAAATGTATGTAATTTTTTCTGGAGAATCCAAATCTGCAATAAAAAATGGAGGTTCCCATTGAAAATATCAATGTTGCCCCACCCCCTCCTCCTAAGAAGGAGGAGGAAGGTCAATTTTGGTATCAATGGATAGCTTTTCTAAAAATATTGAATAAGTGTTTTTTATTTTTTGATACGAAGTGTATTTCTCGAGATATTGCGGCATTCCGAAACTTTCTGGACACCCTGTATAATATAAGTGTAAAAATCCAATGAAAGAATAGAGAGAAGTTTCAACTTAAAAAACCCAACATTACAAAATGCCTTATAAATAAAAGTATCAAACAGAGAATCATCAATGAAGTGGAAATTAAAAATGCAAAGCTCTTGTCATCAAGCTGAAGACAAACAAAAAACATCAAAGAAAAGGAATCGATAAAATAATATCAAATAAAATCCAAGCATGCACGCTTTACACGTGGACAAGCCCTAGGCTTAATAATGAATTGTTCATTTCGATAAACTCTTTATCACGTCCAAGTATTTTATAAAAATGAACACAAAATGCATGTTTCTGATATCAGTGATAGATTATATTTATAAACTTTGATAACTTGGACAACATGCATAAAGATTGAAAAATAATAGGAAACAAGAATACCTGAAAAAACACTGCATACTTCTGAGCCATTGGAGCCTTGAATAAAGAGACCAATGTTGCCAATCTCAAAAAAGTGAAAAATTGAGAACTGGTGTTGCCAATCGTGAGAAAGAAATAACAGTAATGCGAAAAGACGATAAAAGGTGATATTCAACAGTAAGAACATGTAAATACATGGTAATGCTTTTTCAAGAGAAAGTGGATGTCTGGCTAAAATAAGATACTAAGTAGAGAATTTAAGTATTATATATGTATTATATATATATCTTTTCTAACTTTGGGTACTCGTTAAAACATTGCTTTCGGCACAAGACAGAGAAAGAACAGAGAAACAGGTGGATAAAGTATGTGTCTGAATAAGAGTGAGAAACAAATATTTATGGGGATAATCAGTGGAAATGATAAGCTATGAGTTTAGAATTTGGAAGAACATTTTCAATTACCATTTAGTTACTGTAGGTTGTGGAGTGAGCATTCATTACGCTTTTATCCGTTAAACATGTCCCACAACTTGAGGAAATCAACAATAACTGAATTGAAGCATGGAAAATAGAAGAATGTCTTTGGGACATTAGAAATGTAAACTATATAGATAAACTAAAAAATGTATTGCATATGAAAATTTACTACAAAAATTAAAGGATGACAACATCGAAGCAACTCTAGATGACGTGAAAAAATTGCTAAGAAATCTAAAATATACTTTTAATCGAGAGAAAAAAAGTGGTGAATTCGAAAAGAAGTGGCAGCGGGACAGGCAGTTTGTATTGCTCGAAGATATGCTATTTACCGGAATTGGAATTTTTGACAGACTTTAAAGAAGCTTGTCCTGGAACAGGTTCTATGCAGCTGAGTGATGAATAAATTAATATTGTGGTAAGTAGTCCATTTCTTAACAGTTTTTATCGACTACATAATAAGAGCACTATAATAAGTAATACATAAAAACACTTTTATATTTATATTCGTTTTTGAAAGTTTGGATGTGAAACAATAGTGAATTACAGTAAGCATGACAAGTATATATGAAATATATTATTTATTTCATATCAAAACTCACGACAAAAAGCGACAATCAAAGTTATTATTTATCACTCTTTGGCGATAACCTGCCAAATCAGCACACTTTCACTCTGTCACTTTCTCGGGCCTTTCAAGATCGATGACTTGGGGAGTCTACGGAGGACGACATACCCCTGTGGTTCCCGTATCGTCTGGAAATATTCCTCGTCTCTTTGTCTCTCTAGTAGTGTATGAGCTGCTTAACGGAAGATCGAAATCGTTGTCATGTGACTTCAGGGACTCTTCCCGCCCACAGCGTTTCGTTTCCCCTGTAATTCAATGGCAGAAGGTGAATGTCAAAGCTTTCTTCAAAGAAAAATAGATATTTTTAATTATTTCTGCTCCCCATAAGCTTTGGAAGATTAAAAAAAAATTGTAGGAAATATTGCTGAGCTTCGTGAAGAAATTATTCCCTCAATGTATTTATAAAAAAATATTCATTAAAACATCTTAAACTGCGTTTTACTACATTTTGGAGATATTTGACGGTTTTGAAAAAACGAAACTGCGAGATCACGCCCGCGCGCTTTGGATGCGTGCAAGAAATAGTTTGTGCTTCCTAAGATGTAATTTTGAGATTGAAATCCAGGGTATTTTTTACATCCCAGGATATCAGAAATTAAATTATTTTAATTTCGGTATCCCGCGGGATTAAAAATATCCTTTTACTTCATTTTACAGATAAAGAAGATATATTTTAATTATCTTACGTCCTGATTTATTTGTCTGTAAATCTTGCGTTTATGTGAACGATAATGGCATGTTGAGATTTTCTTATAAAAACCTTTTGGTATAACGGAATTTTGAATATAATGAGAATATTTATATGAAAAAATAATACCTTTAAGTACTTTTTTGCATTTGTAATAAACACTGATATACTTATAAAGAGCATTAGACAATAGTTAACCGTCTGAAATAATACACCTTTAATTAGGCAATGCAATATATTAAAAAAATGTAGTACAATGAATGTACATGTGCACTTTGACATATGTACTGGAAAATGTAACTGATTGATATCGAACAAATTGCGAATAAAATTTATAAATAAAAGCATCCTAAGTGAATAACTGCATTGCATTTGGCATACTGTATAAATTATATTATAAAAGAATTTGGTATGCAGTACGTCGCTGACTTCCCTCGTATTTTGACGTCTTTATGGAAAAAAATTCTAGTTTTCAAATCGTAGTTTAGGCATATCGCATTGGCGTAAAAGTCATAAAATAACTCATAAAGTTATTTTAATATTTTTTTATTTGGTCTGAATCGGAAATAGAAAGAAAAATAAGTCGTAGGAAAAGTCTGTTTTAAGACCTCATTAACACAATTCAAAAACTCTCCGCAAGATGTTTGTGTTGTGTGCATATATGTATGTATGTGTGTGTGTGCATATATGTATATGCGATTACTGGTGTGTGTGCTTATATGTATGTGTTCTTGTGTGTATGCGTATATGCATATGTGTTTGTGTGTGTGAGTGCGTATTTGTATATGTATTTGCATGTAAATTTTGGGTAAGATAACTTATGAACGCATGTACGTAACTGCATGATATTTCATATGTGGATACATTATGTTGTTGTTGTTGAGACCCAGACCGTCCGACCTACCAGAAAGGTGTAAGGTAACGGTTTGGACGGCCGGGAAGTGCCACCCAATTTAGATCGGAACGCAGTGGGGGAGGCATCCATAGAGACCGTACCCTCCTTCCTCTACCACCAACCTCTCGGAAGGACTTTCGGACCCTGGATGCATTATCCTGGATGCATTATGTAAAATAATTGAATCCTGGAAAATATTCGGATCCTGGATGCATTATGTAAAATAATTGAAGGAATTGGTATTTGTTTCGTATAAATTACAAGATTAAAACACAGAATATTAGAAGTTTTAAATTTTTGTAGAATTATTTATTTTGGTAGGCAATGGTGTGACAGTTGAGTTTAAGCGGGAAAATGATTGTTTGAACTATGATTGAAATAATGGTATTACTGGTAATCGGTAACTAAAGGCATAAGTTAATAAAGGCATTTCGCATACTGTACAGTTCATTTTGAAACAAGAAGTATGCGGAACGTTGTTGTTCTAACGAATTTCCTCGCATTTTGACGTCACTATATGTATACAATTCTTTTAAATTCGTAGTTTAGACATAACGCATTGCTGTTAAGTTCATTCTTGAGTAACTCATATCAAGTTATTTTAATGTTTTATTTGGTGTGAATCGGCAAAATAAAGAAAAATAAGGGATAGGAAAAGTATGTTTTAAGACCTCATGAACAAAGTTCAAATATTTTCCGCAAGATGTATGTATTGTGTGCATATATGTAAGTGTGTTTTTGTGCGTGCGCGTATGTATATGTTTGTCTGTGTGTGCGTTTATGTATGTGTGTTTGTCTATGTGTGTGCATATATGTATATGTGTTTATCTATGTACGTGCGTATATGTATATGTACTTGTGTATGTGCGTATATGTATTTGACTCTGTTAGTGTGTAATATGGATATGTATTTGTCTGTGAAATGTGGGTAAGATAATTTACAAGCTCATGTATGTATTGTCACGAAATTTCATGTGCGGATACATAATGTAAAATAACCGAAAGGAATCCCATAAGATTTTTATAGTTAAAGGTACAGTACTGTTTCTCATTACATGGAATAGATTAGTATTATTGGTGTACTATGCTTTCTTACATTTTTTAAAAATAGAAGTATTGTAAAACTAAAATAACTTCATTAAAAGCAGCATATATAACACAATAATAGCGTTTATGTTGTATGTTGCTTTTAACGATTTTATTACATTAGCTGTTTGGGCTGTATATAGAAGTATTGTGTTAGAACCGAAAATTTCATTGCAAATTTTTTGGTGTTGGGGCATCTAAATATGAATAAATAATGAATACTGTAAAACTTAACTATGATTTGTACAGTATTAATTGTTTATTCATGTTTAGATTAATAAAAAATGAATACTGTACGAATGATTGATTGTGAATTCTGGCAGTAAAACATTTACGTCACCACTTGTTTCTCACTAGTTCTACTTACAAGATAATTTCTTTTCAACACTACATTATTAAAGAGCCTATTCTTCAACACATGAAGAGCTGGATGCTTATTGCTCTGGTCTGGTTAACAGCAAGGGCTCTATCGTTCTGTACTTTTAAAATAGAAAATGTTTAGCAATTAATAGAAGTTTGTTTACTGTAACGATTTGCTCAAATATTACCTATATCTTGTTAACAAAATTAACAAAATGTTATCTATAGATATTATTTATGTTTTAGGATAAAAAAAACTGAAATATTAATTAAAAATAATTTGCAATGACAATTTGAAAAAGAAAGCTAAAACAGTCGTAACAAAATTTGAAAATAAATGTGTAAGAAAAGAAAGTGTTGCAGAATCTTAATCCGCGCATTTTGAACCTGTATATTTTAGAGATTTAAAAATACGTAGATTAAGATTTTTAAAAAAGAAAGTTGTGTATAACAATGAACAAACTACCACAATGGCACACTTTTACAATTTTATGGAACTGCTATAATGCGCCGTTCTAGCGCGACCGTGCCAAATCTGGCGGTCATTTGTAGAAGCGAAGGGGGAAATTTCTTGACATACTGGCCATGCTTTTAAGATGGCCAAAGGTAGGAAAGGCTACCTCTAGTGATTCTAGGTCTTTAGTGTCTACTCGTTTGACTCAGTCAATTTCGGCAACCATAAGTGCAAAAGTACTGTGCGTGATATTGTTTCAAAGCTCTCAACGAGATCTATTTAAATACATGAAGAACATTTCAAAATGTTTTCTTGTGAACCGATGAACACTTTTGACAGTATCGCGGTTTATCTGAACAACAGCGAGAGCAAAACGACTGTGTGTGGCATCGTTTTAAAACTCTCGATGAAATCTATTCAAATGTATGAAGAACATTTCGCAGTGGATTAAAATGAACATTTAAAAATTGTTTCCCTGTGAACCTGGGAACACTTTTGACAATATCACGGTTTATTTGGATCGTGAGTGCAAAACAATTGTGCGTGGTATCGTTTTAAAGCTCTAGACGTTATCTATACAAATATATAAAGCGCATATTGTAGTGGTTTAAATTTAACATTTTATAAAATGGTTTTCGTGTGTACAGGTTTGTCAATGCCGCGGAATTTGCAGAATGAACGCAAGCAAAAGTGGAGAAAATCGAAACGAGAGGCAAGAACAAGTGAGGATAAATATAAGAATCCAAGAAGACTGCAGCCCAACTAACTAGAAAGTATTGAGAATGCCTGAATGTAGCTTTCGCCAAACAAAATTCCAACACACCAATTGAACCCGTACTCGGCGCATCTCGAACTCGCGCAAAGAAGCATAAATCGACAGAGATGACTTGTTAAAAGTTATGTAAGCTACTTTTTATATCACAAACCTGTGTTGGCTGTAACAAATTAAATATATGCTTTGAAACTATACTCTACTAGCTCATTTCAATTATCCAATCAAGTCGTAGTCCTACGCTCCAAACTAATGGCTAAATCAGAACTGAGCCTTATTTCGTTTCCGTTCATTCTTTCTTTTTTGCTATTCTTTCCTTCGCGGATTTTATCGTTCATTCGCCTTCTATATTTCATTTTTATCATAGTATCGCCTCTCATTTTTATGTCCCATTGTTTTTTTTCTCTTTCATTTTTCCTCTCGGCGATGGTGACATTTCTCCAAACTTCAGCCTTGTGTGCTTTATCGCAGATGCCGAACTTGCTTGAATAAGTGAGGTGGCGTTTTTTGTTTATCCTTACAAAGAGGTAGATTTTTGCCTTCGTACTCCGTTAACTCCTAAACATTTATATATGCTGTATGTATACGATTTTATATTAATTTAGTTTTTTTGAGTATATTTTGATTACTATATGTATTTTAATCATCACCACTTCTTATGCTTTTATTTCCTGTATAAATGGTGGCAACATTTCTTTAAAGCTGTTCAGTAATAAAAAGTAAGCTTATGATATTTTTACTGCTTCGTTGGTTTCAAAAGGAAAAAATCTAATGTGGGCAGCACATGACTTTCTCTGTATAATGCAATGAATTTCATAATGAAATAATGATGTATAAGATCTACGTACAATATTTTTAATGTTGAATTGTACATTTGGCGCTTTTCCCGATATCAATATGAGAAACTATTTCCATGTTGTAAATACCAGGTTTAGTACACAATTAATGTATATTTTATGCAACTGTAAATAAGCAATTATCAATATTGATAGAATTCCGCAATAAACAATATAGTCCATATATTAAAATATTTTAATAATTAATGAATCTATTTAGCTTTATTTTTGATGATTTAGCGTGATTTTCGCAATTTTAAAGATATTTTTGTCAATCCGTTGGCAATATTTCGCTAAATTATTAGGCGATAATAATCAAGGTCGCCAAATTTATAGCTATGCATTACAGACAAACAACGAGAAGATGATTTTTTACATATAAATGACTGTTGGCGAATTGTTAGGATTTAAAATACAAAACTATTACTTAAGGATTCTTCTCTCGTGAATGGAACGAATTAGATCTGAGAACGAGGTTAACAGATTTATAATAAAATATTACATATAAAAAGTGACCATATTTCACAACAGTTAAAACTTTATAATTTTATGTGAGTTTTTTGATAATTTTATATTAAATAATGTAATATCTCGTGAACGGTTCATTCTAGCTATTTAAAGTTTGTATCAATCGTTTTGTAAAGAAAAATTACATACAAAATGATTATATATGTAATATTAAAGGTTCTGATTTTTTGGTGATTTTTTAAAAATTTCATTTGAAAATTTGGGGACTTCCGAACATTCGATTGCGTTTAAAATGAATAGATTCCAGTATTCATTGATTATAATTTATGTACCAAATTTAGTTCAAATTTCTTTATTCGTTCGTGAGGTTTCACCTTCAGTCTTATGGAGACACACACACACACACACACACACACACACACACACACATGCACACGCATGCAGACGCACCCACACACATCATCTCAAAAACGTTCAATGCGTGCTCAGGGATACTTGAAACGTGATTTTCCGTCGAAAAATAGTCGAATTTTCGGTCTCGAAATAATACATTCCTTATACATTATACTATACAGGGTGTCCCAAAAAGATTGAAACACGTTTTAATTCTTTACCTGTTGGAAATAAGTGGGTAATGTAAATTGCAAAAATGTTGAAAGAAAGGTAGAAAATAAGACTACGTTAATGAAATAGTCCTCCCATTAATTTTCAAAAAGTTAGAACTTTTTAATTTTTATACTACCTCCTCAGACAAATTTGGTCAATCAGAAAATTATTTTTAATGCAACAAGATCATTAAAAACCCCCGCATATCTGCATCTTTAAAATTGAGCGAGTTATATTTAATTGAAAATTGAACATTGTGAATGGGGACCATATATCAAATTAGAAATGTAAATTTGTGACATATCACAAAAAAGATAAAACTGGATGATAATATATAGGAGACATTTGTGTGAATTCCGGGTCTGTGTAATGCTTTATTTGGATGTTTGTGTAATGCTTTATTTAGATGCATTTGTGATAAAAAATGTTGACACATATTAATGTATTTTTGATCTAAATAATTTCCATCGTCAATTTGTTTATGATCCCTATTTTCACTGATGAAACAGCCTTTCACATGGTACGGAAAAGTGGCATAAGTCAGATTTTTTTCCTTTACCATAATTCAGTTAATTTTAAAGATATATATATGCGCTTTTTTAATGATCTTGTTTCATTAAAAATAAAAATTTTCTGATTGATCAAATCTGTCTAAGGGGGTCGTATAAACATTTAAAAGTGTAACTTTTGGAAAATTAATGGAAGGACTACTTCATTAACGTAGTCTTATTTCCTACCTTACCTTCAACATTTTTGCAATTTACATTGCCCACTTATCTCCAACAGGTAAAGAATTAAAGCGCGTTTCATACTGTTTGGGAACATATCCCTGTATATAGGGAAAGTTTAAACTTGGTTAAAAAATAAATTAACTCTCTTGAGACTCAACAGCTTTAAAGAAAACACACATTGCGAGTAAAACCTCTAAAAGTTGTTAAATGTTTAAGAAAATACACACTTTTCAATCACCTCCCTGCAGCGAATTGAAAGCTACACTTGTCTAAGTCTTTTAAGTATCCACATTTCAACAAAAATGTATTTTACACCTCTTTATATTATAGAGGTTTTACTCAAGGGATGTTTGATGTCCGTCTAAATTAGATGTTTATCTTCTGATTTTCTTTACAGCTTTTCTAAATATTTCGAAACGTTTATTTTATTTTATTCTTGTTTAATTTCAGCGCACTTCACATACATAGTTAATACTCAGAAGGCGGAAGAAGCAGCTCCACTCATTACTTTTGCAAAAGGAGAAAAAAATGCTTTTAAGGATATGATTACACTTTTTTGTGTCTCAATTTTCGTTTCCTGTTTTTGGTGAAAGCAATCAGTTTAAATTTATTCCATCGGCTGTTGAAATAACAGGTATCTGAATAATGAATGTATCATAGTGTAAATATAGAAACTAAAATCTTAAGCCGCTAAAGTTAAATAAAATCGATAATCATGTAATGCAGTAATATGTGTAAAAGAAGGTAACTGATTATATTGCACGGTTATATTATAATAGTAATGTGTTTGCAACTTCTGGAATATTTTGCGGCACTATTTTATTTTTTGAGACATTTTATATTCGTACTTTACATGGTTGCTTTATAATTTCTAACACTTTACAACATAGTTGAAAAGTGTTTATGACTTTGTTCATTCTGTCGGTTTGTCTGTCCGTTACAACGATAACTGCCGTAAAAATGAGTTTATCAAAATGAAATCTTAGTATGTTGTTCAGACGGTCTGTAGGACTTATGGGAATATAAATGAATAATATCACCTAATTAGTCTTGGATTGAACCCGGGTTGAAAAAATGAAATACATTGAACCCCATGGGACCTAATTTTTCAAACATTTTTTAAGGGGATTTAAAATTCACAAATTGCTTCGAAAGTTCTTTGAAATATTCAAATTATCCCATAAAATATATAAAAAAAAATGCAGTAAAATATATTCAATAGTTTTTAAATAAAAATTAAAATAATAATTACACCTTTTATAAGGAGAGATCACGTGACCCACTTCAAAATAAAATATGACATCCATCTTGTGTCAAAATCGCGATTTTTAAAGGTATTTTTAATTCATATTTAGTGCTGTATCCGTCCTAAAACCGCTTTATTTTTGCTTAAATTCTGTGCATCTACACATTGAAACAACGCAATTACAATATAGTTGAGTTTAAATGATCATCCAGCTTTGATTATTTCTACAACGAAGCCTACTTTTCTCTTATGGAGAATGGAAATACCAAAAGATGTAGAATGAGTTGTATAAGAATTGCTGTATTTCTTTAAAGCAAAATTATTTAGCTCATGGAGTCTGCAATATAGCTGATATGAATGAAATATTCATTGATATTACGCAGAGAAGCAAATCATTATTTTTTCGATAAAGTTTTTAGCACAGAGTTAAATTACTTATACCTCCATGGTTTTAAGTTTTTAAATAAAATAAATCATTATAGTATTGTGATGAATGAAAGGAATGGAAAACAGTTTATGAATGAAATGTTGCTTTTATAGCGAGAGCCAGACGATTTATATTTCGATGACGTCATTTGAATAAAGATAATTTGTTTTCGATAAAGTTTTCAAATATAATAAATTATTGTAGTTTTGTGATAATTTCAAAAATATTTACGAGGAATGTATCGCACTTTAGATATGTTTAAATCAAGCAATTTATATTTCAATGCCGTCATTTGAATGAAGTTCATTTTTTTCGATGAAGTTTTAAGTTTTCAAATATAATAAATTAATGTAGTATTGTGATAATTTCAAAAATATTACCGAGGAATGTATCGCATTTTAGAGATGTTTATATAAAATTGCATTGAAGTTGGAAAGTGTTTCATAATCAATGCTTTATGCATGATTGACCTTTCTGGTTTATGCATTCCTTTATCTTTAGATTGAAGTGTTGTAAATCTGCAGAAACAGGGTATACTAATAGATCGATTGAGAAAGTTAAGAGCGCCTTTAGCGACGAATTAAAGGAGTCAGAATTCCTAATTCGGAAATGATACAAGATATGCGTAAATTGTCAGGTACAAAAGTTGTAGAGCAGTTCTATGTTTACAAGAAAATGTATTCGCAATGCCTGGGAATTAAAGAGTGCAGTTATATAAAGTAAATGAAATAAATACATTTTATTCGTATAAATAACAATGAAAATTGCATGCCATCCGTGTCATTTCTTCATTTGCTGTCACTTCCTCTCAGTACCATTTCTTCATTCCTTTTTTCCCTTATTCATTGGACCTTAAGAATCTGCTCCACAATTATTTCACCCTCAACAACAACAACAAAAGAAAAACTGTCAATGGCTTCTTCACTATTACACACCAAGTACTTGTCCGGTCGTCCATTTTGTTACTCAAGTCCTCTGGACGAGTCGGACGGCCTGGGGTTTCCACACCAAGTACTTGTAAATGATTATGGAGTGTCATATGTATACTTTATTTGTTCTACACTATGTTTAGCAGTAATTGGACTTCCTATGAGAACCTCTCTTACAAAGGATTAAATGCCTGCGCGCATCAAAGCCCCCCAGCATGGTTACGAAACAACAAAGCAAAATATGATCTTTAATTGCTAATATAAGTGTAGATATTCTACTCTACAGCTGTCGTTTGCCGTTGTCCCCGCCGCGCGTTCACAGCCGGCGGCCCAAACTTTTGTAGTATCAGCCAATTTAGGTTTATATAGCCGCAAACACACTGGGTCAGTTCTTAAGCTCGACATAATAATAATAATAATACTAATAATAATAATATTAATAATGATAATGTGGTGACAGAAACTTAAAGGTGGAGTTTACTCCTTTATATCTAATAATTAAATCTTTGGGTTGACTCAAATTATCATTTTTAAATTGCCCGTATATAGTATAGCCGTATATTATATTGTTGCCGCATTAAAACCCACCATAAATTCCTTGTGCGAGTTCCTAAATAATGAGCATATTAAATTATACTATAAAATTAACCTCACCCATTTTAAACTTTAAAATAAACATTATTTATTAAACATACAGATTTAAGATACACTTACATTAAATACATGGCTATATATTTAAGGAGGAGACTAGGAATTTATTTGCCTAAAATCATTGTGACCTTTTATAACAGCTGATAGGTACATACCTCTTTTGTTGTCTTTAGACGCTTGTGGATCATTCATTGTGCACCACCTTTCAATATTTACTATATCACTGAATATCGTCACACCACGTCTCTATCTGCATACTGACTGCTAAAACACTCTCTTGGTTAACATAACCTCTCAATTCTTAAAGTAGACATCTTCACACCATTTATTAATATCGACTGCTGAATTCATGTGTAACTTGATGCACTGCATCCTCGCTATGTGAATAAGGACTCTTATCTGTTGAATTTTTTGCCTGTTGCCCATCGTTTCGCCTGAGGTCCAGATACGCCCACCGTATCTCATTGGTTGTTCTCAGGGCGATGCAGCAACACTTCTTCATTGGTTAATTCTTTAACCAATCGGTATGGTTTCAGCTTTAGCTTCGCTTAGATTTTCTAACCTAACCACACCCGTAATTTAAACGCCTTTATTTATTGCTCTCATGACCTCTCGGGCCAGGGCTGTTGCAAACTGGTGCCTACGAGTCTGGGCCTTTGTCTGCCTTAGTAGATATTATAAATCTACGTGCATTAACACAGCCTAAAAGTCTCTTGGTCTCACAAATAATAATAATAATTTTTATAATAATACAATCCGTGCACATTGGTACAAAGGGCGTGAAACGCACCAGTAGTTATAATTAAATAAACTCCTGCTACTTATATGATACATTCAAGCTCCAAATCACACCCTCTCAGCATAAAAAATAAATACTGACGGTAGAAAGGTGTTTCATAATATATGGCTTTAGAGGTTCGATCCCGGATAAGAGAAAAGTGTCCAGACTTCCTGGAGACTCTCAATTGATTCAAAAATTCTAAGAATTTGCTCGGTTAAAATATTTATAAATAATCTACGGATGGGTTGAGGAAATTATTTTATTCTGGCATAGCCTGTGATATATTTAGAAGCTGCTGTTAGATTAACTTTAGATTGCATGCCAAATTTTTTAAATCGAAATATAAAAATCGGGGAGGTATAAAACGCACAAAAAGTATACATTCTTTTTAAAAATTCACGAAAATTAATTCGTCATTTAGTCGTATGGGTTCCGCTTGAAGATTGCGGGAAAGATAATGTTTTGGACTTTCCGATGGTGTGAGGATTGAAACTCTGTGATAACATATTTGGTCGCTATGGAATCGATTTGTGTGAATATCGCATAAAATAACTAAACACATAAAATAACTAAAAAACTAATTTGAAATTAAATAAAAAAATAATGCCGAGTCCTGAAGTATACCAAATTTCATGGACGTACGACGCTTAGATTTCCCGCTACAGACCGCACAGACAAACAAACACACGGACACCTTCCTTTATTATGTAAGATGGAAAGACGTGCGGTTTGAACATAACATGTATTCAGACGAAAAATACTTTAAGGCAAAAGAAAAGCGATAATCATGCAGTTGTCTCGTTATACTGAAGTACTTTAGGAGGAAATGGCGAGAAATACGCCTGGAAAAATGATAAAATGGCAGATAAATGAGGCGGTATAAAAATTACACCATTTCGCTGACATCAATTTTTAGTCTTTGTACATGTTATGTGCAAACAGCACGTCTTCCCATATTAAATAGAGAGTGATACTCGCAAAGATACCCGCAGCTTTCTAATTGAAAATTTTATCTTATCTTGCTTCGTTTTCGAGACAGGAATTTTAACTTCTTCAATTCGCATTTGAGGTGCTGCAAATTTTCTCAATCTAGCGCATACTCTCTTTCCTATTAGCAAACTCTGTGCTTATACAACGTTAGAACACTTCAATCGAAAGTTAAAAGGATGCATAAGAACTCATGAGCGAAATTTGTCTTCTAATATAATAACGGAAAATGCCTGTGGGTGCAGTTTGTTCCGTGAAATCTAAGCATCGCACTATCATGAAATTTGGTACGCAGATACTTCTCGACGTACACAGGTGCACCGCGGCTTTATTTTCTTTTTAACACTTTACAACAAAGTTGAAAAGTGTTTATGACTTTGTTCATTCTGTCTGTCTGTCTGTCTGTCTGTCCGTTAGCACGATAACTGCCGTAAAAATGAGTTTATCAAAATGAAATTTTAGTATGTTGTTCAGACGGTCTGTAGAACCTATGGGAATATAAATAAATAATATCACCCAATTAGTTTTTTATTGAACCCGGGTTGAAAAAATGAAATACATTGAACCCTATGGGACCTAATTTTTCAAACATTTTTTAAGTAAATTTAAAATTCACGAATTGCTTCGAAATTTTTAGGAAATATTCACATTAGCCCATAGAATATATAAAAAAAAATTCAGTAAAATATGTTAAGTAGTTTTTTAATTAAAAAAATTATTTAATATAGGGAAAAAAACAAATTCAATTAAATTCTGACTTTGGGATATCTTCCAGAAAGAAAAGAGAGAGATATTATATAATAAATATCTCTCCATTTGTTTAAACGTTTTGCATATGGGAGTGACTTCATATTTGAAAATAAATTTGGTAGATAACAATTTTTCATTTTTTTTAAATTTTATATAACTCTTCATGATAAATTTAATTGATGGCATTTTAAATGCACTTTCCTACATCCTAGAGAGTTAAAATTTGGTACACAGCTTAAATTTGTTGAACATTTTATTCGACAAAAATTTGATGGATCTTTAAATATAGATCATACATTTTTTTCGAAATGGCCTGAAAATAATCCCCGTTCACTTCTATAAATCATTGGTGTAATATTGTTAAAAATTCTGATGTGGACAGCACATGTCTTTCCCTGCAGACTCATATTCGTTCTCTTTATTTATTCAATGATAATTTGAGTTTATCTGCACAACATAAGTATTTTAAATGACATTGAATTTACACGTTAAACTTAAATTTGGTTCTCATTTGATAGCTGGACTTATTGTCAAAGGTGGCGTAGCGAAAACGCGAAAAAACTAGAATATCTCAAGAACGGCTAGTCCTAGAGTAATGGGGTTAGTCTTATTCTTTTTGTTGTCAAAAATCACATATAAAATAGGAATTTAATTGATATAATTGAGCACACGTAGTCTTTTATTTTTATATATAACGATTTTTGCTGGCCATTTCGCAAAAATAGCCCGTTCCTTTTTCCCGAATCGTAGTAGAATAACCTACAAATGATTTATATACAAAATTTTGTTAAATTTGGTATATAAATCACTTGTAGGTTATTGAAATATTATACTCCAAATTTTGTTAAATTTGGTTCATTAGTTTTTAGCTAGAGTGGATAAAGGCAATTTCTGCGGCCATTTCGCAAAGAAGGCAGATTCTTTTATTACGAATCGTACTATAATCTAATGAACATCAGGATTTCCCACAAAAAACATACCTACCAAATTGTATGAAATTCGGTCCATTAGTTTTTCAATTAGAGTGGATGTAATATCCACACAGACACACAGAAACATACACAGATACACCCTTACACACACAGACGTCTTCCTAAAAGTAGTTTTTTCGTGTTCTAGAAGTCCCAAAACGTGTAGATACTTTGAAAATTCGAGTTCCGATCTTCGGCACGATTCCAATACTTTGAGTACATACACATACACATATATATTATCTGTGTATTATCTGTGTATCTAAATTCCGTGCCTATGCAATTACAATAGTTGTGATTTTAAATGATCCCTAAACTTTTATTATTTCTTCAAGGAAGCCTAATTTTAACATATGCAGAATGCAAATATCTCAAGCGATTGTAAGATGAATTACATAAGAATTGCTGAATTTTTTTCACACAAAATTATTTAGCTCTGGAGTCTGGAATACAAGTTATATGAATGAAATATTCATTGATTTTGCATAAAGAATCAGATGATTTATATTTCGATACAGTTTTAAATATTTAAGTATAATAAATTACTGTAGTACTGTGATAATGTAAAAGATATTACCACTGAATGAATCACATTTTAGAAATTTTTAAATGAAATTACATTTCAGTTGGAAAGTGTTTCATAATCAATACTTATGCATGATTGATCTTTCTTGTTTTAATTTTGAATTAGTTTTTTAGTTATTATATGTTTTAGGGCGATATTGGGTGATACACACACAAATCGATTCCTCAGAGAACTAAAATATTATCACAGTGCTTCCATCTTGACTTTACCAGAAAGATAGAAAAATTCTCTTTCAGACAAACTCTGAACTGAGTCCATACAATGAATAGACAGATTTTAATGAATTTTTAAAAAATATATAGTCTTCGTGCATTTCATATCTCCCAGACTTTTATATTGTGATTTAACAAAATTGTCATGCAATCCGAAGTTTATAATTAACAGCAGCTTTAAAATATATCGACTATTCTAGATTAAAATAATTTCCTCAACCCATCCGTAGATTAATTATAAATTTTTTAACCAAGCGAACTCTTAGATTTTTTTTATCATTTGAGAGTTTCTCTATGAAGTCCGGACCCTTTTCTATGACCAGGGATTGGACCCTTACAGCTATATATTAATATTTTTTAAGAGTGTCTACCGTCGAGATTTACTTTTTGCTGAGAGTGTAGCGTGAATGTATTATTTAAGTAATGGGCGCTTCTTTAATTATTTATACATAGTGGTGTTTATAAAAGGGGATTTGGTACTTGAGTTTGGCGTTGTCTGTACTGTTTAAGTAGCAGGGGCTAATTTATTCCTTTAACGTAGAACGTAGATTTTTATATTATGAAATACTAAAATCGACATGCTATCCAGCGTTCAATTTCTTTCAGCAGCTCCTAAATATATCATAGACTACTCCAAACGAAAAATTATAAGCCTATCTGTTGATTAATTATATATTTTTTATCCGAAGTATGTCTTAGATTTTTGAACGAACCTAGCAGACAGCGGATCCCAACCAGAACTGTTTCACTCTCACGTGCAGGGCAAGACGTTCTAATATCACGTGTCCTTGGATGGGGTCGACAGATGAATTCTTGAAGCACAGATCTAGAACGCTGTAGTCAGGTACGTCATCTTCTGAAACTGACGTCTTTTGCGAGGGGATGTATTTGGATTGCGAGCTGTAACTAGAATCTAAAATATTTATGTGCCCAGCGGCAGAACAAAGGCGTATTACGTATCCGAGCAGCGATCTAAGGTGTGATTAGGTGCTTATTTAGGACGAGCACGTGCTCGCTTGTGACTTGCCATTTAAGCATGTGCTCGCACGGCAGGCGACAAAGTCTTTCGAAAAATTTAATTAATTTAATTAATCGCTGCTTTAAACCTCGGGCAACGTCGGGTACAGTTTCTATAACTTAATAAAATAAAATGTGTGTGTGTCTATATGTGCGGTGTGTAGCGAGATATCTATTCGTCGTACGGACATGAAATTTGGTACACAGGCACTTCAGGACCCAGAAAGGTTTACTTCGGTGTTATTTTTTTTAAATTTTGAATTAATATTTTAATTGTTTTATGTTTTATCCTGATTTACAACGATTTTGGGCTGTATTCACAAAATTCGATTCCCTAGTGACCGAAAATATTATCACCGAATTTTAATCCTAACACCATCGGAAAGATCGGCAAATTATCTTTTGAACAAACTCTGCACAGAATCCATACAATTAATAAACGAATTTTGGTAAAATTTTAATTAATATATACTCTTCATACGTTCTAAACGTTCCCGATTTTTATATTGTGATATAAAAAAATTAACAGGCAAATCCAAATTTTATAATTTAGCACCAACACCTTTAAGTATCAGCCACTGCTTCAAAGTAAAAATAATTTCTCCAAGTTCATTAATTATAAATTTTTTAAGCATGCGTACTCTACCGTTTTCCCATTGAAGTCCGGACCGTGCGATTGAAGTTCTTTTTAAACTTACTAAAGCCACATCTACAGTAGGGGAATTCGCGCATGTTTTATTTCCAAGTTTGCAGAGTACAGACATTAAGACGGATTAAAGAGGTGATTATGTAAATGTAGTATTTAAGTAGCTGGCGGCGCTTATTTAGGCAAGATCGGTTAATTCGAACTGGTATATATATATATATATATATATATATATATATATATATATATATATATATATATATATATATATATATATACATATATATATATATATATATATATATATATATATATATATATATATATATATATATATACATATATATATATATATATATATATATATATACATATATATATATATATATATATATATATACATATATATATATATATATATATATATATACATATATATATATATATATATATATATATATACATATATATATATATATATATATATATATACATATATATATATATATATATATATACACACATATATATATATATATATATATATATATATATATATATATATATATACATATATATATATATATATATATATATACACACATATATATATATATATATATATATATATATATATATATATATATATATATATATATATATATATATATATATATATATATATATATATATATACACACATATATATATATATATATATATATATATATATATATATACATATATATATATACTATATACTACATATATATATGTATATATATAAATATATATATGCATACACATACACACACGCACATATATATATAAATATATATATATATATATATATATATATATATTTATATTTAGTATATAGTATATAGTATATATATATATATATATATATATATATATATAATTAAGATGTAGGAGTGCAAATCATTAAACACAGCATCAAACCGCGGGTAGTATAATAACGTGTATTTAATTACATTAAAAGTAAAACGTAACGAGGATGGGCTGAAAAAGTAGATCATGGAATGGCTAGGAAAAAGAAAATAAGTCAATGAATAGTATATTTGCCAGAAACGTCTTCAGGGGCACATTCTAGACAGATACGAGAATACTAAAATACGTTGTTTCTATGATTGCATAAAAACACGTGGTTAACATTTTATGCAATCTGTGCCAAACAACGGAATAAACGAGATCCACAGAGAAATACCAGATGAGAACAATATTCAACTTAAATATCATAAAATAACACATAATCATGAAAAATATAATGCACAAATGTACAAACATGCAAAAAAGGGCAACTCACAGAGTTTAAATCGGCCGCCAGCTTAAATAATCTTCATATGAGTCTCACCACTTGATCCAGATTGAGCTTACTACGCGAAAAACCGCTATGGAATGGACCAGTTGAAAGGGAGTGGAAGTATTAGTAAATGGTTTTCGGTGAGACAAACACATGAGTTCAGAAACTAACCGAGAAGTGACCACTATGATCGAAAACATTTGAAGAAGGGATAACACTGTTTTTTGGAGCCATGGTCTGTTTCTATTTTATCTGCTTTTTAGATATCCGCCTTAGCGACTTTATTAGTGTTTTAAGCTTTTTACTTTACCCACCGAAGCGTTTTTTAAATTTTGCTCGATTTTTGTGTAACCGAAGTTACTGTTTTTCTAGTATTTGCACATTTTTATTTTTGCCCGCCGGGGCGGTGTTTATTTTAGGGTGTTTCCACTGTTATTACTAATCCCCCGTGGTGAAGGAGCACCTATGCACTACGTCCATTAGACTCCTGGGCCCATGGCGAAGGGGAGAGAGATTTGCAGCTTTACTTTTATTGAGGCTCCTCAAGGGCGGAAGTCTGACTTTGCCTCGACAACACACCATCCATGCCTGCTGGCGGGATTCGAACCCACAACCCGGCATTCCAGCGATCAGACGGAAACGCGTGCCCCTGACCGCTCGACCACCGGAACGGCCGGTGTTTCCACTACTATTGAGTATCGTACTTATACTGCGATCTACAAATAAGATAGGAAAATTGTACATATAGCATAGACTGTTGAGACGATTAATATGTGATAGTGTACAATTATTGCTATCCAGGCGTTTGATTCGGAGCAAATAGTTAATGATTAGATTTTTAAAAACTTGATTACTAAGGCAAGAAGAATAATGAGGGAAGAGTTTTACATTACATTTAAATTGATATCGCTTATCATAAATAGCAGTATAGAATGAGTTATTTTGTATATAAATAGTGATATATCAAGGTAATTTACAAATTTGGAAGGGTTGGATTTATTAGCTCAAAATTGGATGGATAAATATTAAGCATGGATAAAGAATCATATGGAGCATGAAAACATAAAAAATCATCATCAATGTAGCGAAAAATAGAAATGTTACGTGTAATCAGAGTGGACTGTCTTTCCTAAAAGTAAAGATAAATATTGGCGAGCATAGACTTACTAGTGGATCTTTGTGGTATAACAAACTTTATACTGCGCATTATTCACATTTATATAGTTTGCATCCATGGGGAAATTAACAAGCAAACTTCTTGTAAAAGGTCATGTTTATTTTCTGTACAATGCGTAATATACACTGAGTGAGATTGAAGTGTAACATATAGAACCATATTTTGTATGTACAAATTTACATGCAAAAACGTCACGACGACGCATGTAAATAAAAGTTTGGCAGATATTCCGAATTCGTTTGTTGGTTGCATAGCGGAAAACGGTTCCAAAGCCACTTCGAAGCGATATTTTAAAAATTCGAATTTGTTTTTAACACTTTACAAACATGGTTGAAAAGCGTTTATGACTTTGTTCATTTTGTCTGTCTGTCTGACCGTTCGCACGATAACTACCGTAAAAATGACTTTGTCAAAATTAAATTTTAGTATGTTGTTCAAACGGTCTGTGGGACATATAGGACTATAAATGAATAATATCACCCAATTAGTTTTGGATTGAACCCGGGTTGAAAAAATGAAATACATTGAACCCTATGGGACCTAATTTTTCAACAATTTTTAAACGAATTTGAAATTCACAAATTGCTTCGAAAGTTTTAGGAAATATTCAAATTATCCCATAAAAAATATAAAACAAATTTCAGCCAAATATATTCGGTAGTTTTTAAAATGAAAATTAAAATAATAATTATACACATATGAAGAGATCACGTGACACACTTCAAAATAAAATATGGTATCCATCTTGTGTCAAAATCGTGATTTTTAATGTTCTTTTTAATTCATATTTAGTGTTGTATCCATCTTAAAACCGCCTTATTTTTACTTAATTTCAGTGCATCCATATTTTGGAATAGTGCAATTACAATATATTTGAGTTTAAACAATCAATGCCATTCATCTTGTGTCAAAATCGCGATTTTTAAAGTTCTTTTTAATTTATATTTAGTGTTGTATCCGTCCTAAAACGGCTTTATTTTGGCTTAATTTCTGTGCATCTATATTATGAAACAACGCAATTATAACATATTTGAGTTTAAATGATCCTCAAACTTCGATTATTTCTACAACGAAGCTTAATTTTTACTTATGGAGAATGTAAACACATGAAGTTGTAAGATGAGTTGCATAAGAATTGCTGAATTTCTTTAATGCAAAATTATTTAGCTCTGAAGTCTGCAATATAGTTGATATGAATGAAACATTCATTGATTTTACATAGAGACGCAAACGATTTTACAGCAGACTTTTTCTATGAAGTTTTAAGCATAGAGTTAAATTACGTTTGCCTCCATGGTTTTACGTTTCTAAATAAAATAAATTATTGTAGTATTGTGGTGAATGAAAGAAATGGAATAAAAGTGTATGAATGAAATATTTACAGCTTTTAGATAGAAAGCCAGGCGACTTATATTTCAGTGACGTCATTTGAATAAAGCTCATTTTTTTCGATGAAGTTTTAAGTTTTCAAATATAATAAATTAATGTAGTATTTTGATATTTTTAAAAATATTACCGCTGAATGTATCGCATTTTAGAGATGTTTAAATAAAATTGCATTGCAGTTGGAAAATGTTTCATAATCAATGCTTTATGCATGATTGATACTTCTTGTCTTATTTACTTTAGATCGCAATTTTGAGCCTTTTTCTCACAAATTGACTCCTTAGCGATCAAAAATATTATCTTGATGCCACTGAAAAGAGCATTTTTTCCAACAAGCTTTGTACCGAATCCGTCGGAATTTCTTTCATATGTAACTTTTAAATACATCGAAATTCATGAATTTTACAGGGTGTCCAACAAAGGACTCCCTGAATTTAAAATTAAGTAATATGAAAATAAAGATCGATAGAAGAATGCAACAAACGGTATGTTTATTATGAAAGCTGTAAGAATTTTTACAGATGTTTCGAAATAGTTGTTACAAAAGCTGCTAACAAATGGCGCTATAATCGCAATAAGTAGTGCCTATAAATTGTGCTCCGAAACCCAGAATACTATATTCAAAAGGTTCACTCTCATAGGGACCTATGGCAACATCATTAACATAGGATTTCTCATAGACACTAGCGTTTGCGGAGCCAACCATCGCAGCTATGACGTAAAAAAGCTCGACTGCTAGATTTGGCGACAATCGCTCAATTGGCGATTTTATGTTAATGCGGCCCAAAAAAATTACGGAGCTGTACTTTTATAAATTTTTAAACTATAAACATGATCAGCATTTCAAAATACTTTTATCTGTAATATGTGTAATTTAAAAAATATAAACATAGATATATATTTAATTCATGTAATCATAAACTAAATAAAAAATTGACGCATTGCATCATTGTAAATTATTATACACCAAAAATTACAAGCTAACATACCCAAAAGACTGAAATATTATATAATATTTTCAGCCTAAAAAGTATACTAGCGTGTTGATTGTTAAATTGCTTAGTTCTTAATTTATTCAGGGATGCTGTTAATATATATATATTTTTAAATACACTAATATTCTTATAATAAATAATAAATTTACATAAATGCATTATCAAAGGTGTCGAACTCAATCGTTAATTACAAAGGAGGAGTGGGGAATTAATTTCCACATTACGTCAGTTCGTAAAAATCATGTAAAACATATACACATTCAATATCATAGTCAACATACTTTAGAAAAAACTATCCAAATATCAATTTTTATACATTTTATATAAATGCGGAAAAGGTTTTTAAACTAATAATGCCACTGCTTCTTAGAATTTAGTCTAGTCGGTAGTGATAATACTGCACCAATTTCTTATGATGAACACGTGCATAGGATGAAATATGGGTTGGATAACAAATAATCTTTTTATTTAAATAAATATAAATTATATACCTTGTAAACGTAATCCTTTTTCTTTTGGTAATCCATAAAAATTAAAATAATTGATTATAAAATCCAAAATAGCAGCAAAAGTATGTTTTCCACGTGTAAACATGCGATGATAGAACAAAGTTCTTCCAAGTGTTTCGTTCAGTACCAAATAGGGTTATATTAGCAGAATGCCTTGGCGAAAATCTTCACAGACCATCGCCAAGTGTGCCAACCTTGATATTGGGTTTAATTTTGGTTGGCGGTTGAGGGCGCTGCTGTCGAGTGAAACGTCTGTATATATTAGTCTGTGCCCAGAGCGATCCGTTCAAACGTGAAAAGAGGTTAGCGTATCGAAGAGGTTGAAATCATGTATTCCATTGAAGAACGTGTGTTTCTGGTACTGGAATATCACAGGTTAGAACACAGTATTATGGCAACAAGACGCAGTTTTCAAACACGATTTAATGTTCCAAAAGGACCCGATACGAAAACCATTCGCAAGATCTTCGCCAAATTCGAACTGACAGGCAACATGGTTGATGTTCTAGTGGGGAATGTTGGCCCCAGGCCAACTGTAGTTACTCCTAAAAATGTCGCTACAGTTTCTGGAATTATTCAGCAGCATCCGAGGAAATCCTTCCGAAGAATTGCAGCAGAGACTGGTTTGAAGCGTTCCAGCACGCATACAATACTGAGAAACAGTCTACACATGTTTCCATTCAAAATCCAAAGTCACCAGGTCATACACTTACCAGCTGTGCGCCAAACGGCTGACTTTGAGAACCAGATTCTCACAATGATTGATTATGAAGGATTTGATGTTGGCTGCATCTGGTTCACAGATGAAGAACACTTCCACTTCAATGGATACGTGAATAAATGGCAATTTGGGGGTTCCGAAAATCCCCATTTGTGTGAAGCGAAACCACTGCATTCTCCCAAAGTTACTGTTTGGGCTGCAGTATGCAGCAGAGGCATTATCGGCTCTTTTTTCATGCGAGAAACGATAACTAGTGAACGTTACGTTGCAATTTTGGCACAATTTGCCGCCACACAGAGAGCATTGGAGGATCGACCAGGCACCGAGTGGATCATTGAAGATGAGGCCCGATCACATCGCACCGAACAGACATTTCGCTTTCTTGATAAATACTTCGGGAAGAGAGTCATTGCGTTGGATTATCCCAAATTTACAGGCGCAGGCATGGATTGGCCTCCATATTCGCCCAATCTGACTACTTTTTGTGGGGCACATTGAAAGACACTGTCTACCGGAACCATCCCACCACGCTGGACGAGCTTGAATCGTCTATCTGTGTGGCATCTGAATCCATTTCCGTTGAGACACTACAACATGTGATGGCAAATTTCATTGTACGTTTGCGCCAACTTTGTGCTGCGAGTGATGGACATTTTGAAAAGAATGCAATGTGATTGCAAAGACTGCTTGCAGAGGACGAATTTATCTATGCATGCTGATACGAGCTGTACGGCGTACAGCGCCATCTGTTAGCAGCTGTTGTAACTAATATTTCGAAACTTCTGTGAAAATTCTTACAGCTTTCACAATAAACATACCGTTTGTTGCATTCTTCTATCGATCTTTCTTTTCATGTTATTTAATTTTAAACTCAGGGAGTCCTTTGTTGGATACCCAGGTGTAAAACTGGTAGGTGTAAAAATATTACAGTGAAATTAAAAACAGTGCCCTATAGTCTGCAAAAATTCAGAGACGAACTAGTTGTAAGGTCACGCGATACAAGAAGTCATCCAATGGCAGAAATTTTGTCAGATCGGGCAGGCTTGACCAAAGTCTCTGAACCAATCAGGCAGTGGTAGGATGCCGAGTTTGCCTTCGGGACGAGAGAGAAGGGCGGTGCTTTCAAGATGCCGATGCCAGAAGAACATTTTCTCAGAGGCTCACAATTCTAATTTTTAACAACAATATGATAGCTTATGTAGATATTCGCGTACAAGATCACTGTTGTTAGAAGACGACAGCTAAATTGTTAAATTAAATCAAGTCTCGACATATGACTTCAAAATGTTTCATAAAGTGTTTATTTCTTACGTGGTCAGTTATGTTTAGTAAAATTCATGTTTTTCAATAAAGGGTGTATTTTTCAAGAAATTCCAAACAAAGGATAACCGAGATTCTACTGTATTTAGATAAATGTTATTATTTATGTCTTGTGAAATAAAAACAATACATAAAAATGACATAAAATGACAATACATAAAAAAACGTATAAATGAAAATATTGTGATACTATAAAATATCATTCTGACGCTTTCTTCATTCACATTTGGAAATAAACGTAAACACAAATACAGGATACACATTCTAAGCCCGAATTAGATAGTAATGCATATGCTTCAAAGATTTTCCTGAATATATAATCTAAATCTGAATCTCTAATAATGCTTTGAACAAGAGGAAAAAAGCACTGATCAATAGTCTTTATTGAATACCAATGATTCAAAGAAACGGAGTACGTGATCCTTCACATTAATATCGTGTTGAAGAAAATGATATAAAAAGTATTCGCATAAAAGAAAATTCGCCTTCAGTGGGACGTGATTAGATTTGTTTATATATTGTTAAGCGCTACTTTTAAATATTTGACTTTGTTTCAGAGCGGAAAAAGAGACTTATCACCATTGGTATCTTTGTAAGATAAAATTGATATTCAATTATTGATAACATTTATCTATTCTTTCGTTTTAAATTATGAATGAGCTTTGAATATTTGATAAAGTTTACAGTTTGTTTTTGCCAAAGAAATGTTGACAACTGGTAATCGCAAATTATGCAATAATGGGCTTTTAACGTTGATTGTATGACAGTTCCATACCTATTTAAACAAATGTATTTTCGATCTTCTTTTCAAATTACACTATAGTCATAAACAGTAAATTTCGAAAAATTATAAAATGTATAAACATTTTATAGACACAAATAAAAAAATGATGTGGAGAGCACATATCTTTTCCTACATAATGCATTGACCTTGCTTTTTATAGAGCGAAACAATGGTATACAGGATCAAAGGTTAAACGTTTTCGACATTGATGTAACATCAGGTAAATTGAAATTCGGCGCCTTTAGTAACATATTAATTCAAACAGAATGACTTATTCATACTCACGTGCAAAATCCTCATCAAATTGCTATTGACTTTTAATTAAAATCTTGCGAAATAAATAACTATTGGCGAATTCTTTAGCGTCAAAATGCAAAACTCTTACAAAAAATATCTTGTCTCGTGAATGGATTAAACTAGATAGAAGGCCGGTAATAACTTTGTTGAGGATTTCTGTATATGAAAATTGAACAAATTTGATGATACGTCTACTTTAATTTTATGTAATTTTTTAGGATGCCATCCCGGTGGTTGAGAGGTCTAAGGAAAGCGTTTCCTCCGGGATTGTGGGTTCAACTCCCATCTACGGGCATGAATGTTATGGTGTCCATTAAGTACGTAGTGTGTTTCACCCCTCTGGTGCTCCCTGGCAACGTCATATGGCGACAAAATAGTTCACGATCCGGCCAATAAAGTGCCTGACAATTAAAAACAATGTAATTTTTTTATAAATTTGTTTGAAAAGAGTGAAATATGTTGAGAACGATTCACATTAGTGTTCTAAATGTTGTGTTCTTTGTTTTGTACTAAATACTTATGTATAAAATGATTATTTATTTATTTTTATTGAAAATTCTGATATTTTATGATTCTTTTAATTCACCCGAACATTGAGGCGGGGGATTATTCTGAACATTCAATTGTTCTTAAAATGAATGGGGTTCCAGTATTCATTGATTGCATAATATTCGCACCAAATATTTTTTAAAACGCTTCCTTTGTTCTTGATATATATCATTCACACACACAAACGCACACACTAACACCCATATCCACACACACACTAACATACATATCCACACACACACTAACATGCATATCCACACACACACACTAACATACATATCAACACACACACTTAGATATCCCTTTAAAAGCGATACAAAAAGCGTACCAAATATTTTTTAAAACGCTTCCTTTGTTCTTGATATATATCATTCACACACACAAACGCACACACTAACACACATATCCACACACACACTAACATACATATCCACACACACACTAACATGCATATCCCCACACACACACTAACATACATATCAACACACACACTTAGATATCCCTTTAAAAGCGATCGATTTGAGTTCAGACATGCTTAAAACGTGCTCTTTGGTTGAAAGCTCGAATTTAAAATTGACCCCGTCATCATAATTTCTCTGTACATTATACTATGCTTGTAGGGAAACTATTAGTGGTGTGTGTGTTGGGGGGGGGGGTGTCTTCCTAAAAGAAAAATACAATTTCAAACAAGTTAAAGTAAAACATGTAGTTTTCACACGCAAATAATTAAGTATCCTATTTTATTATTTATATGCAATGTATCAAAATTGATTGTTAAGATGCTTTGGCCATTGCAATTGCATTTAAGGTGGCACGAAGGAAGTCGCAAAGTGAGCTATTTCATCGAGCGCCAGCAAATAAAGGACGAAGGGAATTACTGGGTTTGGTGAGCGTAGAAAGCAGGGGCCGGATCCCCTTAGTTATTAAAACAGTTGTCTTACTTATTTCATTCATTACGTATACTAAAGTTTACGTCATAAAATGATAACGATTAACAAAACAGTCGTTTCTAAAAAATGCAATCTTTTTCACATTCTTTCTAAAGCAAAGTAAGAATCTTAAATCAATAGTTTGTATCGGATAGTCAATAAAACAACCGAATTACGTGATCTCATATTCGCCCAGAGGCAAAAGAGTTTGGGAAATAACGGGACATAAGAAAATTCAGCTTAAAATATACTCCATATACGTGGCTAGATTTGCTTATTATTTAATGATCTTTTCCCTTCTAAAATAGAACAACGATTATCGTTAGTTTTATTCATCTTTATTTTTATCGGAACTCGATAGAGATACTTTAAATTCAGAGAGTATTTCTGTAAGTTACTGCAAAACTAAATTATCTTCTGCTGCATGTTAGTCTTTTGTGTTTGATCCTTTTGCTGCTTCTTATCAAAACATGTTATTTTGTTTAAATAGAAAACATGAAAATTAATGAATAAAATATTTGAAACAATTTTTACTTCCACTACAATACATGGTAATGCATAGGGAAAGTAATGAAATCGTGTCGAAAATCAGAACTTGAGATTTCGACGATCGATTCCTTTCAAGTACTCTACGAATTCATCTTTTTTAGCGGAAGTCTGTGTGTGTGTGTGTATGCCTGTGAAATGTATGCATATATTCTATATTAAAACTATTCAACGAACCATATCAAAATTTAGACAAGTAACTCGCGGGACACCTTGGAGCTGATTCAATTTTTGTAGAACTCAGAAAAAACACAGAACCTGCCTGTTTTCGGAAAATGGCCCATCAAAGTCCAAAATTAAGACTAAATATGAGCAAATGTACTAACTAAACGCGTGGTTTATACGCAATTTTTAACAATAAAGCGAATAAGACTAATCCCATTAATCTAAGATGGACCATTCTGAGAAATTTAAGTCTTTTTGGAATTTTGAGGTGCTGAAGATGTTTTTTTTTTACACTGTAATTAATAGTAATAATAATAAGGATAATAATAATAATAATAATAATAATAATAATAATAATAATAATAAACTTTATTTTGCCACACAATAGGCATAATTATAATCTCAAAGTTAATGCATAACTATTCGATAAAAATTCTAAAATTTGCTAGTTCATCACTTATGGGCTCCCATGGTGCTGATTAGATTTCGGTACTATTTGGAAAAATAAAACTAGCATTTTTCGGAAAAATAGAGCTGGTCAAAAATCATCAAAATCTGAAGTAGAAGATTAAATACGCTTAAATATATTAATTAACAACTTGTTTTATGTGCAATTTTTAACTATGAAACGAAAATTAAGAAAAATCATTCTGGAGATATTTAAATTTTTTAGACTTTTCAGGAGCTGATGGCGTTTTAAAATACGCCAAATTTCCAAATGAAAAATATGTATTAAAATTTAAAATTAGTTTCAAATAAATATCTGTGCCATTGTGGGCAACTGAACGAAATTTAATAGATTGTGAAAGATAGAATTAATTTGAGTAGGGAAAGACATGTGCTGCCCATATCAGAATGTTTTTTTTCTAAAATACTTTATTGAAATACGCAGGTGTCAATGCTATAGGTGTCACTGTATTAGAGACTCTGATAATAGAACTTTTTGACAGGTATTTACAGACCTCTTTAAACGCGTTTCTTTTGTTTCTGGTGTCGATTACTACTCATTAGACAATGCTCTATAACTTTGTAATTGAATTTTTTCTTCCATTTCGTTTTGTTGCCGAGTTCCTAATCCTCTTTGGGGGGGGGGGGGCATTCACTTTTATTCGATCGGGCACGATCTGTTACTGTAGGCAGACCTAATATGTACACGTCATGGACCTTTCCTTACAAAATTATTGGAGTGCTGACAACTCTTCTTGGAACACTATAAATTTATACGCACGCTATGTGGCGAGTTGCATAGAATGATATAAAGTGTATAGAGTACATATTAGGTATCCTATTGAGAGTACGATTCCAGATTTGGATAGTTTAAAATTTAGGATCGCGTTTCCACTGTAGATAATATTATACATGGACCGGTTTCACACTTATTATGCATTGGAATGCATGAAATAGTCGATATCTGCAGTTGCAGCATGAAAACTTTCCATGGGCCACAATTGTGCGGACCTTTATAAATCAAGCATACATTGCTTATATTTTAATCTATTAGGTTCGGTGATATAACAGTTCAAAAAGTTTACATTTTGGTAACGCTTCGATTTCAGCTGGATATCCCAATCATCTATTTCCGTTTAAACAAATGAGTTTATTTGCTTCATAAAGCTTATCCAAAATGAGTTAAGGAACTTGACACTGTAATAAAATTAATAATCCGGCATCCTAATTTAACAATTTACGCCACAGTTCTTAAATATAATTTAAAGTAGGCATATAATCTAGAGCCCCCGAGATTATTAAATGGTGAAACTCTAAACACTAAACCAAGCTGCAATAAAATGGATAATTTACCATTATTACATTTTGAATCTCACCCTCTCCTAGAGACACTTGGCTCTTTGACACGATTCGTTTCGGAAATTAAAACGGTTAGGAATCTGCCACTCAGTTCTTCGCATATGTACTGGAATGTGATTTGTATATTCAGAAAGGGGTGATTATTTAAACTTAAAATTAATACGGGAAGCGAAATAAAGTTTATTCAAGTATGATGGTCCTCATACTTAATCCTTCCTGTTCCAAGGGTTATTTTTAGATCCCTCATTTATTATTCTATGAAATGTCTATTTTATGACATCTACAAGAATTGCATTTTTATAATAATCCTATATACAGGATCCTATTTAAAAGCGAAATAAAGTTCATTCAAGTATAATGGTCCTCATATTTACCCCTTCTGTTCCAAGGGTTATTTTTAGATCCCTCATTTATTATTCTATGAAATGTCTATTTTATGACATCCACAAGAATTTCATTTTTATAATAATCCTGTATACAGGATCCTATTTATGCATGCCCCTAGAGACCTTAACCCTAGGACTCTAAATTTAGGGACTCCCACTTTTACTATGACATTCAAAAATTAAAAAAAATGTTTAAGAAAACTAAGAATATCAAGGATATGTAAGAAAATCTTAGCAGAGTTATTATTTTTGGTTCATAAATATTTTACTGTGCTTTTAAATCAAATTTATAAAATATATATTTCTGTGGTATTCCCATCAAGAGTGCTTCTGCATAGCATTTTCTATTTATCTTAAACATTTATAATAATTTATAGTATTAATTAATGTATAGTAATTTTGTAATATTGATCAAGAGAGGTGTATAGTGTGTGTGTGTGTGTGTGTGTGTGTGTGTGTGTGTGTGTGTGTTGAAAGATTTTAGGAGTGCAAGTATTGCAGTGCAATACTGTAATAGGGCAAGAATCACTATATGTATCTAACCTTTGTTTTTGAAGACCCTCAGAAGCCCTCTGGGGATCTAGAAAGTCGAATTTTTGTACATTTATAACTATAAGTATCGACCAAGGTGCAGAAACGAAAGGAGCTGGAATTTCAATTTACAACCCCTCCCTGGGGACCTAAATGGGATTTCAAATCTTTCCAGGCCCCCCAATGACCCTTCTGTTGTCATAGAAAACTGGATCTTTACACACTTATAATATCGACTACGGTACTTAATTTATGGGAACCGAATTTTCGATTTACTCTTTTTGGGGAGACGGTGAACATAGGGGTTCGGGATCACACATTCTTTTCAGACCCTCCAGAAGCTTCCTTTGTGACCTAGAAGGCTAAATCTTTGCACACTTATAGTATCGACTATCGGGCAGGACCTAAAGTAATCCGACTTTCAATCCTTCCTTTCGGGGCGGAGATTATCTGCTTTTAAAGAAAAGTCTTTCGAGATCTGGTGGCTCAGAAGACTTCACAGACTCACAGACGCACACACACGCACTAATATACACAGACACACTGACATAAACACACACAGAGACAGAATTCACCTTAAAACTTTCAATTTGTGTTCAGGGATGCTTGAAACGTGCTCTTCCGTCGAAAACTCAAATTCGAATTTTCAATCCTACACAATACATTCCCTGTAAATTATACTATGTATGCAGGGAATGTAATAATATAATGTAGAGCAGATTAATCTTCTATTTTCAAACTGTAACCACTAAACTCAGATGCAATAGAAAGGATAATTTACTTCCGAGATTTTGAATCTCACCCTCTCCTAGAAGCACATGGCTCTTTCCCACGATCCGCTTTGGAAACTGAAACGGTTAGAAATCTGCCACTCAATTCTTCGCATATATACTGGAACCTAAGGACTTGATTTGCATATTCAGAAAAGGGTAATTATTTAAAGTAACTTAAAATTAATACAGAAAGCAGAACTAATGTTCATTCAAATACGGTACTCCTTATATTTAGCTCTTCATGATGACCCAACGGTATTTTCAAATTCCTCATTCATTAAAATTCCATGAAACGTCTTTTTACGCATTTCATCAGAGTTGTATTTTTTTAAACAAAAACTTTATGAAAGAGCTTCCATAGGTAATAAATGGTGCGTGCACTTAATTTTCGACGAAACTATTAAGGATTTTCATTCTCTTTTGCACACTCATTTCGTGTAGTTATGCGAATTTTCGGAAATACTGGAAGAGACATCTCCAGAATCGGAAATTAAAATCTTTAGTAAACTTATTTTCCCACTGTGAAATCCAATGCAGAATCTATATCAGTCATCATTTAAGCCAATCGCCAATCCTGAGAAATGGATGTTAAGTCTATATTAGTCATCATCTAAGCTCTATCTATAACAAATCGTTTGAAATAGATGAAATAAATGTAAGGAAAATGCATTTTTTAATCGAAACTATCGTCTCTGGAACCGGAATTGGAAATCTTTAGTGTGACCCCCTACTCCTACTAGAATGTAATACTAGTTATCATGTGTGTTCTATCTATAGCCAATCGTGAGAAATAGATGTTACAAAGAAAATGTAAAGTTGGAGCTGACATATATAGAAAGTAAAACCCCGTAGTGAGACTAACCTACTCCCACTAAAACTCAATGCTGAATCTATATCATTCATCATTTAAGCTATATCTAAAGCCGATTCTGAAAAAATTAGCTGTTTCAATGAAAATTTTTAAACTGAAAGTAAAAGCACAGTTGAAATCCTTTATGAATCCCCCTATTCCCTCCAAAATTTAATGATGAATCCATATCAGTCATCATCTAAGCTTCAGATATAGCAGATCCAAAAAGATATTTTAAAGAACATTCTTGAATTGGACTTGATAAGAACTCAGGATTGGAAATCCTTAGTAAACTATTCTACTCCCACCAGAATTTGATGCTAATTCCATCAAATTCTGATGGAAGTAGAATGGTTCTAAATCCATACAAGTCATCATTTAAACTCTATATAAAGCTAATCTTGATAAACAGGTGTTGCAAGGAAAATGCAATTTTTTAATTAGAAGTGACATCTCCAGAATCGGTAATGATAATCTTTTGTGAGCTCTCTCTACTGAATTTGATGCTGAATTCACATCAGACTTTATCATAGCTCTATAGTATAATCTATCTTGGGAAATAAACGTTTCAAGGAATTTTTTTAACTGGAAGCGGAAAAAAATGAAAAAATGGAAATGGAAATCCTTAGTTTTCTACTTCACTTTCTTCGCGGAAGTTCGCGGCACAATAATGTGCCATCACATACCATTTGAGAATTATGAGACAAAGAGATAGACCAATGAGACTATGAATTTGAACAGAAAACTGACAAGAGAAATCTTGTGTTAAAGAAAAAGTTAGACTCAATAGCACCTAAGTGACGTTATGTTGGCCAGTAGTTTATGATCAATAAATGAAAATAGGATCTTATGGGGGCCCAAACTTCTTTTCGGGCTAACGTGAAGAAACAATATCAGCAAGGAAGAGGTAATTCTACATCCAATCAGGATTAACCCATAAACCACATGCATTGCTAAGGGAGCTTGCATCACCAGTCAGGTTCCGGGGTCTTCAAGGAAGGCGTGCCTCTCCAAAACCGAGTTTAAGAGAAAGTTCACAACTAAAATAAGAAGAAAATATTTTGCAGTGGAGAAAATACTTTCACGAGACGAGTGGCCTAAAAAATCACAGAACCTAAATGTCTCGGTAATTTTTCAAAAGTTTTCAAATAGTGAGTGATGAAAAGCCAGAACAAGGCCCTGTCAGTGTGTCTACGGTGTCAACGAGTGTACCATGTTGTTTAGAGGTATGTGCGAATTTCTATATGTCATATGTTAAGAGTTTTTTATAAAAATGATTTCGGCCTGCTAATGTCAAACATCACGTTGGTTTATCTCTCTTTCTCTCCCTCATTGTCTTAGTTTTACATTCTTTGAGAAATATAAGTATTATTGTTATTATTAATAATATTAATGTCTTTTGTAATAATAAGGTGAGTCTGTAAATAATTAAAATTAAAATTAATTTAAATATTACTAAAGAGTCTTTAATGATTATTTAAATTTACTTTACAGTAACGACAAGTGTCTCTCATTGGAAGAAATTTGGAGGGTTATTCATAACTCACCTCTTTAAGTATTTAAGGAACATTTGAAAACTGATATATCATTACATATTATTCATCAATAATAATAATCATATTTAATAATTATATTTACGCTACATTTTGGAGCGTGACTATAATCTTTCACTCAAAAATCGCTGGTCTAATGAGTAGTAATCGACCACGAAACTGTTAAAAAAATCATTTATTTGACACAATAGAGTTATTGATGGATGACTGTCTTAATCAGAACTTATATAAGAATGCCACGAATATGTAAATGCTTTACAGGCAACATTTTTACCATTGCTATTGCGTAAAAGTAGAGTTGCCGTACCTTGGCGACTTTTTCGGGACATGGGTGCAAGATTTGGTGATATATCGCCAACTTGGTGACTTTCGGCGGATTTTTGAATACGTTAGAACTTTTTGGAAATATTGACTAGTTTCGGAGATGCGAACACTTTCTAGAAATTTCTATGGAGATTATATAAAGCAGTCATTGCTCAGTTGGAGAGAGTTGACGTTATACGAGTTAAGGGTGAATTGTGAAATACGTCAGTGTTTTGAGAAGAGAATCTGCTGTTAGATGATGAATTAGTGGCGCATTTAATTGCCGCTTTATTGTACTTGATAGCCATTTTGTGATCTTACAAGATAGTTATTGATCTATTCTCTGTACATTTTTCCCATTTACACTTATTAGTGTTTTTGAATAGAAGCATTAGTTACCCAGACATTCGGAGTCATTTATGTATCCTGAGGGTACACCCACGATTTGAGAGGATACGTTGTAACAATAAACAAAATTTTACATCTACAGAAATCTAGTGTGAAACTTTTTTCCAATCAGGAACAACGCACATTTGAATTCCATACAGAATATTGCCGCATGCTTTGACAAGTAATGTAGATTTCCCCGTGTTAGAAACCTTGATGATAAAACTTTTGACAGGTATGCATTGCTTTCCGTATATGCGCTTCGTTCGTTCTTGGTGTCGATTTCTACTCATTAAACTATGTTCTACAACTTTGTAGTGACTGTTTCTGTCTTTGAACGAACTCGGCAACTATCTTTCTTGCCGAGTTCGTTATACTATGTCAATTCTCCGCTAGGAACGTTACAACCACTTTTATTTGACCGGGTATAGTCACTTTACTGCAGAAAGACCTAGTGTGTGTATTCACGAACTTTACCTTACGAAGTTATTGGTGTGCAACCCATATTTGCTCATCGTCCTAAAAATAGGATAGCACGCATAAGTGGTCTTTATATAAATTCTTTTGAGTATTTTAATTCAATTTAAAGACAATATATTGTTTAAGAATCCGTAACTATATATTTGCCTTTGTCGCAAGTTTAAATTAATGTTGGACATTTTTTATTAATTTTTTAAAATGGCGAATTTTGCAGATTTTTTTTTTTACATTTTCAACACACAAATTTTTTAATGTTTTGAGCCCCAAGAAAAAACATACATATAAATTTATTAAGGTAATACTCCATACTTTTATAGCAGTAAAAATGGGTTATCAAAAAATTTTCAAGAGGATCAATTATCCTTGCATTTTATTATTATTTTTATTTAACAAATGCCAAGCCATTGACCACTAGGTCATTAGGCCATGAGTTCTCTAATACTAATTATCCTTGCATTTGCGACTGTCCGAAAAATAGGACGATGGTACAATTTACTACTACCTAACTCCATCAGTTAGTAATGGAGATACACATTTCTTTCTCCGTTACATTCCAAATATTGCTACTCTACAACTAACGCAGATGCCTAACATCTGTCTGACCGGTGTATATCACATGCCAGACAGGTGGTGGTGGTGGTGTGTGTGTGTGTGTGTGTGGGGGGGAAGTAAATTATTCTCAAACAACAGCTCATGAAGTCAGCTTGTATTTTGAAATTCATTGGAGCAGACGTAGTTTCTCTTGTGTTCGTGTCCTTGAATTTTGTTTTCTTTTGAAAATTATTGTGATGCTGTGTCTTAAAATATCACGGACATTTTTAACTACCGAGGAAGCCTTCTATTTTTTGTGGACTTTAGATGACAGTGATATAGACGATATATAGCAGGAGATAGTGAATTTACCTCTAGATCCCGATGCACTGAGCGACACCGAGGAGATTAACGATTCACCTACAATGAAGATAGAAGAAACGATATGTGATGAAGTACGTCTTAATGAGGTTGCGGGCACGATTGAAATTTCAGTTTCAAATGGCAATGAAGAACATGATGTAAATCCCAAATGGGAAAAATACTAACCCAAGTTCGAACGTGTTCCGAATGTATTTCCGCATGAGACAGTTCAGACCTTTAAGTTCAGACCGACTGAGAGCCTTATTACTTTCCCCTACATATAATGTATAGTATAATGCCTTATTATTTACCCTATATAATATAATGCATAAGGAAAATATTGTGATGGGGTTCGAATTCCAGTTTTCGGTGGAAGCATCTCTGGAAGCACACAAATCAAACGTTTTGAGGTGATGTATATATGCATGTGTGTTTATGTGTGTATGTCCCATGATACTATGGATGTGATATTTCACGAACGAATGGAGAGTTTTGAAATTTGGTACGATTTTTACAATCCACAGGTAATGAAATCCTATTGATTTCAAATCGATCAAACGTTTGGAAGATTCAAATTTTCAAAAGAATTTTTGAAAAAAATCACATAAAACAAGGACATTTAATAATGCTAAAAAAATCATTTTTCACTTATTTTTTATTCTAAAACGAGTGACGCAAATTTTAGAAAGCTAGCTTGAATCGTTTTTGAGATATTGCACTTTTTTCAAATAAATGTATCTAAAAATTTCATAAAACTCAAAAGTAGTATCGTCAAACATGTAACATTTGGCGATAAATATGACAACTAAATTGGCTAAATATCGCCAACTTGACGCCTTTTAAAATGTGGTGCCAAATTGATGAAAATGTCGCCCAAATTGGCAAAAATAGCGCTAAAGTTACGAAAATGACGCCAAATCGATGAATTAACCTATTTTAATATAATGGAGTATATTGCTTAACATATGTTAGCAACTTTTCCAATTGGCAAATTATATTTGCGCGGAATATAAGTTACTTTGGTACTTCAAAATAATTTTACATGTTGTGATCCGAAAAAGAGCAGAATATCAGTTTACGTATTTTTCAACGTTAAAAATATTCTGCAGTGGATCTTGTCCATCATTATTTCGCATTGAAATAAGTAAAGTACTTGCGCATTATGCAGGAAAAGTCATGTGCTGCACACATCAGATTTTTGTACTTTATGTTGTAGTTAATATAACATTTGTGTAACTTATTATTATGTTATAAAAATGGCATTAATAAAATGTAATTTACCTTTTTTCACTTGTTGCGTAATACTAATAAACCGATGAATCTGACAAAACAGAACTTTCCATAAAAACTTTAACATTTAAGTGCAGTAACAACAGACGTTCTCCACGGGTCAGCTGTACAGGAAAAAATAATATCCGGCAAATGTTATATTACCTTTTCAGCACTGACGTGAATAGTTTCTTTGATATTTGATGGATGGCAGTACCATGTTCGCACCGATAGCTTTGTGGATCATATTTCTACTTTTTCTCATATTACTACCTTCTCTTCTATTGTGAAGCCAAGTGAACATTGAAAATTGGGATTTTTCCATATATGATGATTTATTCACACTTTGAACCTTTGAAGGTTATCAAGTACACGTAACATGGGTTACACATAACACTTGCCTAATATCTTGGCATGGAAATATCTATATACAATTCTTAAAGGAGTCTATTTGATTGCACACTGACAAACCTGTGGGTTTATTTTTAATTTTTAGAACATATAATAATTGCGCCATTGAAAAGGTAATAAATAAAACTTTGGCAATTTTATTTCCGTAAATGGAATAACATTTTCAATTTTTATAGTTATTCCAGAAAATGTAGCTGGCTCTTCTCGGGAGTTAAAGCAGGGTAGTTATATAAAGTGACAAAATAAATAGAATTTATTCGAATAAATAACAGGGAAAATTGTATATAATCCGTGTACATCAACGCAAGGGGCTTGATACAAAACCAAAATATCTCACTTGCGGAGACTGTACGTTCTGCGTTAAAATCTACGGACATAATTTAAATCCTAATTTTAACAATCTCAACACGATCAATTTATATATTGGCCATATCTTCCGCAAACAACGCAATTTTTATATTTCTATTACTCCATTTTGACTACTCATGAAATCGCGAAAAGAACAAAATGGCTCGACCCCCCCCTCAAATAACACGCGTATATATCTTCAGGATGTTTCCGCTCTAATTCTAGGAACCCATCCGTTATGCACATGTGCGAATGGATCTAATAAGGGACTTAGATTTTTCAACCGCTTTTACGGAATTAACAAAAATGAGCGTACATTATGTACAACACGGGAAAGAAAATAGAGCAACGTATATAAGCACAAATAAAACAATAATGCAGCATACAGCTGTTTCGAGGATACGTTGGATTCCCTTCGTCAGTACAAGAGGGTCGTCAGTGCAACATTACATTTTATGCCTTATAAAACTTATAATTAATGAACGAAGGGTTTCTGGAATTTCTGTTTCATTTTGAAATAGAGTGTAATATTTAAAGGAGTTACTGTTAAATTATAAATATCGAATTACCAGCCAATTTTTTTATAACGCAATTTAAAAATCGGGGTTGTTTTAATACACGAAAAGTATATATAGTTTTAAGAATCACGAAAATTTGTCTATTCATGGTATGCATTCCGTTCAAAGTTTGTGTGAAAGAGAATTTTTTGATCTTTCCGATTGTGCTAACACGGAAACTCTGTGATAATGTTTTCGGTCGTTAAGAGACCGATTTGTGTGAAAATTGTTCAAAATCGTGGGATAAAACATAAAATAACTAAAAAAACTAATTCGAATAAAAAAAATGTACCTGTGTAAATATGTAAATGTACAGCCGCGGAAAAAAAACCGCCTCACCCTCTGTTAATCGAGCATCGTTCATCGTTCATCATAAATTGTTTTTGAAATTTGAAACTTGAATGATACCATTCGATTAGGAATAATATACTCTACAAATTAATGTGCGTAAAATTTGCATAAGGGGCCGTCTTCATATCTAATCGGGCACAAACTTTGAAATTTTAAATGGCAACACCCAAGTTTGACAACTTAGTTTGAATCTAGAGCAAAATTTAACCTATGATACCAAATTTCAAGTCAAAAGTGAAGGGTTTCTGAGAAGTGAAGGGTTTCTGAAGGGTTTCTGGGTGAAGGGTTTCTGAAGGGTTTCTGGGTGAAGGGTTTCTGAGTTGTGAGTATGTAAAGTTTTGAGTTTTTGAGCTTTGAATGTTAAATTAGTTTCCAAGACTTTCATTCATATCTTCTGTAATAATTATCTGCTCACGCTGATTAGTTGTATGACGTTACTACTAAACAACCCAAGTACATTTAAGTGATTTTTAGTTTTGTGGACATAATTGTTTTTATGAAATATTAATTATGAAATCAATAATCGAAAAAATATGAATACAAACCAGGACATGTTTTGATAAAAATCGATTCACAAAGAGATTTTATATGTTTATATAAAATTCCAGGTGTTTCCTCCCTCTAGTTCTTTCGGAATGTTTAAATATTCAGTATTACGATGATTTTAGGGGTCGTATATTAGTTTAAAAAAAGGACTAATTTGAAAAAGTTATATTAATTGTAAGTTAATCTTTATTTAAGAAAACGGGCATTTATTTTTACCCAGTTTTAATAAAATCTTTGTATAAACTGTGTTGTATAGATGCAACCTAATCAACGTAATTCTGCTACTGTATTGAAGGGTGAAAACTTGTATTGTTATAAATGGGATCTACTTATGTTACTGTCGATTAATATTTCCGGCTCTACTGCGAGTTGAAATCGGCCACAAAATGTGATAATTTATAATAAAAAATATTTATATAAAACAATAACTAATTATAAAATTATGTGATACTGAACACCAACAAGACTTCAAGCGGCGATTGATAATGACGGAGGTTGCACACCGTATTGTTACTTTTAAATTCGTCACCAAGTTCCAACGCAGTTGTTTTGTCGCGTGATCTGCAGATATTTGTTAATCTCATAAATTGTTTTTGAAACAGCATTATAAAATAACATTTGAAAATAAACATTTCATTCTTCTTTATTTCTTCTTTCTTTTATTGACCCTGGGCACGAATGCCCCATTAGTTTTTAGCAACGTACCCAGTACGGCTTTTTACCCCTAATAATCGTGCCCTATTTGAGGCTGACATAATCCTACCCATTACAGGTCCACTGCCTTAGTAACACACACACACAAGACAACACCACATCCAGCTATGAAAATGCTCACCATTTCATGCAGGAATCGAACCTGCGACCCTTTGGCTGTGCGATAAGCCATAATGCTGAATGTCAAGAGGATAGTTCAATAATTTATAACAGTGCTGTGGTTATATAATCAACGAAATATCGCCTTTCAAATTGCGGCTTTCAATGGAGCTGATCCCCGAAAATTGCAGATTCCGGAATATTGAATATCTTCGGATATAAAGATAGAAACGTCGTGAAAATTTGAATTTGGACTAAATTGGGGGTCTAGAACTTGTGGGTGACGTCAAAATTGGGTGTTGCCATTGAAAATTTCAAAGTTTGTGCGCGTTTAGATATGAAGGCGGCCCCTTATGCAAATTTTACGCACATTAATTTGTAGAGGATGTTATTCCTAATCGAATGGTATCATTCATTTTCTACGATGAACGATGTTCGATTAACAGAGGGTGGGGCGTTTTTTTTCCGCGGCTGTACCTATGGCCGTAAAACGCTTAGATTTGCCGCTACAGATCACACACACACACAAATAGAAATATAGACATTTTATTTTAGTAAGATCTAAATAACGGTGACATTTGAGATTTTATAACTTACTTCTCTGGTGTATTGAAAATAAATATAAATATCACTGCCCTGTTGTAGTTACGAAATGTGTAGTTAATGAAACGCCTTGCGTAGTTAATGAAACGCTATGTGTAGTTAATGAAACGCTAAAATTGTGCACATAAATAAGCAATAGTAACTAAACTACATAGGTGAACTATTTAACAAGTTTACTGATTACCAAAGATCTACTTCGATGTACAATGCGAGTCTCTACTATACGAATAGGTATATTAACAGTACATATGTACTAAAATTATTTGTATTGTTCTAAAGAGTTTTGTGTAGGCTCGTTCACTATAATTTAACTACAAACATACGTATTTTGAATTAATGTGTAGAAAATAAATATGATAATTTTTTTGTAATTCACATTATTTAAAATAAAAGCTAATTATAGAAATGTCAAGGTTTGACTTAAAAATAACTTATGTTCAACCCGTAGTTTTTAGTTTTCTTCGAAACAGTTTATATTAGAAACATAATAGTAATGATAGTAATTAACAATGGTGAAAGACAAAATCAACTTATGATATTGTATTATAAGAAAATTTAAACAGAATCATTATGTGATATAATATAAAATTTTTTAAATCAAAACTAATGAAATCATTTAAATACATATGGCTCTTACTGAAATAAGTGTCATGTTAAACAAGATAAACTCTATACTAGTGAAAACCAGATTAGTATTCAAACTACTCAGGTTGCGCAGCGGAAGAGTTTTATGACTGTGTTCCTCATTATAAAACAGTTATTCACAAAATCATTAAGACTCAAGACCAGAATATCCAACTTCTGCGGTTTGGAATATTGAAAAACAATTTCAAAATATCTTTCTGCGATCAACCGGTCGATTGCGATAGACGAGTTGTCGACCGCAGAGCAATGGCATAATGAATAGCAAGTATTTTAGTGTCATTGCGTTGTATTATCTGGAATTAATTTAATAGTCTAAAATTGAATAGAATGAAACGCGTTTATAACCATTCTGCATTTAACAGGATTCCATATGTAATGAGGACATTAATTGGTACTATAATAATTAAAGTCTAATTTTCCCATTATTACTTACACAAATTCTTATTAAATTTACATTACTTCTCTTTTTTTTTTCGTTCCATGAAAAGCTCGTTTTCGATGTAGACAGATGAAACCCTGCACACAGTTTTTTTCTCGCGGAGCATTTTAATCTTTCAAATTTGTACGTTTCTACATTACCTCGTTGCGTCATTTATGTACGCCAAGTTTGCGATTTTGACTTTTTCATATATTTTCTTAACGAATTGAGGTTCAGTGTCTTCATATGAAATGCTATCCTAGTTCAAACACGACGATACAAGTATAATCTATATAAATACAAATGAAAATCTGTCTGTCTGTCTGTTTGTCCCGTCATCACGGGAGAACGGCTGAACCGAATTTGATGAAATTTTGTGGGTAGCCTAGAAATAGCCCCACTTAAAATTTAGTCTATAGTTAAAATTTCTACGACCAGTGGTTCTCGAGATATTAGTAAAAAACGAAACTTTCGTTTGTCTCATCATCACGAGAGAACGGCTGAACCGAATTTAATGAAATTTTGTGGGTGGCCTTGAAATAGCCCCCCATAAATTTTGCCCGAGTTTCGAGTTTCTAAGACCAGGGGTTGTCGAGATATTAATGAAAAACGGAACTTTTTTTATAGGAGTTCTACTCTCCAACTCCGTGGTTTATCCAAACGGAAAGGATAAAAATCGTTTGTTTAAAACGTCAAAGGGAATTAAAACTTTATTTTTGAGTTTGAAGCAGGATTTTTGCATTAAATAGTCACTATCTGAAAGCATGAATTGTATGAAACATGAATTTAAATGGAAAAATCTACCTCCATGTTTTATATTTCACAAGCTTTTACTCAACTATTAGAAGTATAAAGAAATTAAAATGGTTATTTAATTTCGCATTTTATGAGGAAGATTCTATCTTATATCATGTTGCTCGACAAAGGAATGGAATTAAATGTGTTTGTTAATGATTATTATTATTTTTTCGATTTGAATAATAAATAAATGGATATTAAAATATATCTTATAAATGAACGGTTTGATTTTTTTTTTTAATTATATTAATTGCGAACTGCATACATCACTTTCATGTATTTTAGCAAAGAGGTTTTAAGCTTATATATTGTGTTTAGCTAATAAACTTATATTCTGTTTACCCAATAAATTCATTTATCCAATTGTTTAAACTGAAAAAGAGTAGAATGGGTATATCTTCTAATAACATTTTAGAGTTTTCATTTAGTATATACAAACTGGATCACGATATTTTATTCAGATCTGCGAATTTAGAGCTACGAATTTGGCTGGATATCGTTAACTTGGTAACTTTTCTTAAACTTTATCAAATTAGTGGAAATGTCTCCAAATTGATAAAAGTGACGCAAATCAATGAATTTTATTTTGTTTTGTTAAAAGAAAGTACTGAAATGGTGTTTCGTTAGCATTTGTCTGTCAGTCCAACCGCCCTACTTAGTAACCCATTTAGCGAATTTTTAAAATGTCACCAAATTGATAAAAATATTTATAAATCCATTAAAATATTTTGAAATTGATAAATTGCCCTAAATAAACGAAATTGTGTTTTTTTTAGGGGATAATATTTTGATGATGGTTCGTCAATTTATCGCCAAGTGGGACTGTCAGTTCTACAGTCCCACTTGGCGATAAATTTGGCGATTTTTTAAAATGTCGCCAAACCTTCATTAGAGATATTCAGACGATATTTTGACCACCAATTTATTTGAAGCAAATCATAACATGTCGCTTAACAACGGATTTAAATTTAACGTGTTTATGAGAAACAAGATTTTTATTAAATCTTTTCCGATTTTAATGATGAAGATATGTATATAAAATAAATTTCATTGCCATCGTATTTTTGACTGGATAATAACAATTACGATCTTCATGCTTAACCATTATTATTATTGATGTTTTCGGGGATTATTGATTCAGAGATTATTGATATTTTCAATTTCTTATGGCATTGCTTTATTGCGGCAAAAATTGTTGAAACTCATATATTGTACGTTGTACGAGTAATCTTCTACAAATGCACGGGTATATCTTCTAATGTAAGAGAATATAAGTAGTACATGTATATTGGCATATATTGGAATCAAGCCTTCCGGTATGAAGATTACGGGGATTATTGATATTTTTAATTTATTAAGTAATCTGTTATATATTGGCAAAAATTTTTCAAACTAAATATTATAATACGGGTAATCTTTTACTAACACTAGGACATATCTTCTAATCTATGACATTATAAGTAGTACGGGTTTATCTTTCCATATAATTTTAGCACTTTCATTTGGGCACATATTGGAATTAATTACTGCCTACTGGTTTAAAGATTACGGATTTATTGATATTTTCAATGTATACATGTAATGTCATAATACAGGTTATATCTTCTAATATTTGCGTATATAAGTAGTACGGGTTCCATACAATACGCTATTATTTTGCATATATTGATTCAATTCCGTACTTTTTATAAATTTGCTTGCAAAAAAGGCCAGGATATTTTATTCTTCAGATCTACCCGTGAAGATAATTTTATATAGTGAGAACAGAGATCCTGAGGTTTCTTTTTAGGAGCATTGTATTAAATATTTTAACAGAATATTTTTATTAAGCATGTCATTTAGTATACTATAGGAATTTGTACATGATTGTGGATTTTAAGTTTATTTATATTATATACTCCGTACGAAGAACGGGTATGCTGCTAGTCTATATAAATAAAAATGAAAATCTGTCTGTCTGTCTGTTTGTCTCACCATCACGAGAGAACGGCTGAACCGAATTTGATGAAATTTTGTGGGTAGCCAAGAAATAGCCCCGCTTAAAATTATATCCGTGTTTTGAGTTTCTACGACCAGTGGTTCTCGAGATATTAGTAAAAAACGAAATTTTCGTTTGTCTCATCATCACGGAAAAACGGCTGAAATGAATTTAATGAAATTTGGTGAATAGCCTTGAAATATCCCCCCATAAATTTTGTCCAAGTTTCGAGTTTCTAAGACCTGGGGTTGTCGAGATATTAATGAAAAACGGAACTTTTTCCTAGGAGTTCTACTACCTAACTCCGTGGTTTATCCAAACGAAAAGCTTGAAAATCGTTTGAAAGTGAATTAAAATTTAATCTCTGAGTTTGATGGGAGATTTTTTGCGTTAATTAGTCACTTTCTGAAAACATGAATTGTTTGAAACATGATTTAAAGGGGAAATCTTACTCCATGGTTCATGGTTTATTTAAAACAAGCTTTTACGGAACAATGAGAAGTATAGAGAAATCAAAATCGTTATTTAATTTCGCAGTTTATGTTATAAGACATGACATATTTAACATGTTATAAGATTCTATCTTATATCATGTTACTCAGAAACGCAATTAAATTAAATCTGTCTGTTAATTTTAATAATTATTTTTTCGATTTGAATAATAAATAAATGGATATAAAAATATATTTTAGAAAAGAACGATTTGATTTTTCTTATAGCATTTTTGACTGGATAATATCAATTTCGGTTTTCAGGTTTAAAAATTATTATTATTTATATTTTCGGGGATTATTGATTCAAGGATTATTGATATTTTCAAGTTATTATGCAATTATTTTATTATGGCAAAAATTGTTTAAACTCATATATTGTATGTTGTACGAATCTTCTACAAATACACGTGTATATCTTTTAATCTACGAGAATATAAGTAGTACAGGTATATTGACATATGTTTTGATATATATTGGCATATATTGGAATCAATTACGACCTTCTGGTATAAAGAGTACGGATATTATTGATGTTTTCAATTTATTACGTCATCTCTTTATTTTGGCAAATACTTTTGAGACGCATATTGTAATACGGGTAATCTTCTACTAACACATTGGCATATTTTCTGATCTGCGACAATATAATTAGTACGAGGTTGCATATATTCATTCAATTCCTATTTTTTCTTCTGTAAATTTGCTTACAAAAGGGGGCAGGATGTTTTATTCTTCAGATCTGATCGTGAAGATAATTTTGCATAGTGAGAACATATATTCTTAAACTTCTCTTTAGGAGCAATAAATTTAATATTTTAACAGAATTTGCACATGATTGCGAACTTTAAGTTTCTTTAAATTATGCACTCCGTACGAATAACGGGTGTGCTGTTTGTGGTTAATAAATTTTAACATTTTAGGAGGATATATCATGTTGCTCGGCATCGCAATTAAATTAAATGTGTTTGTTAATGTTTTTATTATTTTTTTCGATTTAAAAAATAAATAAATGGATAAATGGATATAAAAGTATATCTTATGAATGGACGGTTTGATTTTTCTTTTATTTATATTAATTGCTGACTGCGTACATCAATTTCATTTATTTTGGCAAAGAGTTTTCAAGCTTATATCGTATTTAGCTACTAAACTCATATATTGTGTTTAGCCAATAAATTCATATAGCCGATTGTTGAAACAGAAAAAGAGTAGAGCGGGTATATCTTCTAATACAATTGTAGTGTTTTCATTTAGTATATTGAAACGGGATAAGAAAGTTTCATTCAGATCTGCAAATTCAAAGCTACGAATTTGGAGGGATATCGCTAATTTGACAACTTTTCTTAAACTTTGCCAAATTGACGGAAATGTCGCCAAATTGATATAAACGACACACAAACAGCTGCCATAAACCTTCGGGTTGGTCGTGTGGCTTGGGTCTTCTACATATCAATGAAATTTTTTTTTGTTTTGTTAGAAGAGAGTACTGAAATGATGTTTGGTTAGCATTTCTTTGTCAGACCAACCATCCTACTTAGTAATACATTTAGCGAATTTTTAAAATGTCACCAAATTGATAAAAATGTTTTCAAATCTATAAAAATATCTTGAAATTGATAAAATTGCGCTACATAAATGATATTAATTGTTTTTTGTTAGGGGATAGTATTGTGATGGTATTTCGTCAATTTGTCGCAAAGTGGAACTGTCAGTTCTACAGTCCCACTTGGCGATAAATTTGGCGATTTTTTAAAATGTCGCTAATTTGACGAAACTGTCGCCAAATGTTCCATAGAAATATAACTATTTAGACGATATTTTTTCTACCAATTTATTTGAAGCAAATGATATCATGTCGCTTAGCAACGGATTTAAATCCAATGTGTTTATGCGGCAGACGATTTTTATTAAATCCTTTCCGATTTGAATAATGAAGATACGTATATAAAATAAATTTCATTGCCATTTAATTTTGGACTGGATAATATCAATTATACTCTTCAGGTTTAAACATTATTATTATTGATATTTTCCGGAATTATTGATTCAGGGATTATTGATATTTTTAAGTTATTACGCCATTGTTTTATTGCGGCAAAAATTGCTGACACACGCATATTGTACGTTGTACGAGTAATCTTCTAGGAATGCACGGGTATATCTTCTAACCTACGAGAATATAAGTAGTACAGGTATATTGGCATATATTTTGACATATATTGGCATATATATTGGAATCAAGTACAGTCTTCTGGTATGAAGATTAAGGGGATTAATTATATATTCAACTAGCAGCATACCCGTTCTTCGTACGGAGTATATAATATAAAGAAACATATAATTCGCAATCATGTGCAAATTCTGTATTAAATAAAGTATTAAATTTATTGCTCATAAAGAGAAGTTTAAGAATATCTTTTCTCACTATGCAGAATTATCTTCACGGGCAGATCTGAAGAATAAAACATCCTGACCCCTTTTGTAAGCAAATTTACAAAAAAAAAGGAATTGAATCATTATATGCAACCACGTACTACTTATATTGTCGTAGATTAGAAAATATGCCAGTGTGTTAGTAGAATATTACCCGTATTGCAATATGAGTCTCAAAAATATTTGCCAGAATAAAGGAGATGACGTAATAAATTGAAAATATCAATAATCCCCGTAATCTTTTACCAGAAGGTCGTAATTGATTCCAATATATGCCACTATATATCTAAATATATGCCAATATACCTGTACTACTTATATTCTCGTAGATTAGAAGATATAATGCATTTGTAGATGATTACGTACAACGTACTATATATGAGTTTCAACAATTTTCGTCATAAAAAAACAATGTCATAATAACTTGAAAATATCAATAATCCCTGAATCAAAAGTCCCCGAAAATATCAATAATAATAATGTTTAAACCTGAAGACCGTAATTGATATTATCCAGTCAAAATGCAATGTCAATGAAATTTATTTTATATACATATCTTTATTTATCAAATCGGAAAAGATTTAATATAAAATCGTATGCCGCATAACACATTGGATCCGTTGCTAAGCGACATGACATCATTTACTTCAAATAAATTGATGGAAATCATATCATCTGAATAATGCGACCTTCATGGAAGATTTGGCGACATTTTAGACAATTTAGCGATAACTTAAAAAATCCCCAAATTTATCGCCAAGTGGGACTGTAGAACAGATTGCGATTGTCCCATTTTGCGAAAAAAATGACGAAACATCATCACAATACTATCCCCTAACAAAACGTAATTATTTTCATCTATTAAGCGCGATTTTATCAATTCTATGATATTTTTATGGACTCACAAATATTTTTATCAATTTGGTGATATTAAAAAAATTCGTTAAATGTGTTACTAAGTAGGATGGATGAACTGTCCGACAAATGCTACCGAAACATCATTTCAGTACTCTATTCTAAAAAAACAAATCATTGATTTGCGTCATTTTTATAAATTTGGAAACATTTCCGCTAATTTGGTAAAGTTTAAGAAAAGTTACCAAGTTATTTAGAGATATTCCGCTAAACTCGTAGCTCTAAATTTGCAAATCTGCAGAATAAAATATTCTAACCCCGTTTGTATATACTAAATGAAAACACTAAAATTGTATTATAAGATACAGCCGTTCTACTCTTTTTCTGCTTCAACAATCGTCTAAATGAATTTATTGGGTAAACACAATATATGAGTTTATTAGCTAAACACAATATATGAGCTGGAAACCTCTTTGCTAAAATAAATGAAAATGATGTACGCAGTTCGCAATTTATATAATTAAAAGAACAACCGAACCTTTCATTTAAAAATATATTTTTACATCCATTTATTTATTATTCAAATAGATAAAATAATAATAAATATTAACAACACATTTAATTTCATTCCGTTGCCGAGCAACATGATATAAGATAGAATCTTCCTCATAAAATGCGAAATTAAATAGCCATTTTGATTTCTTTATACTTTTAATCGTTGAGTAAAAGTTTGTGAAATATAACCACGGAGGTGGATTTTTCTATTTAAATTCATGTTTCAAACAATTCGTGTTTTCCGATTGTGACTAATTAATGCAAAAATCCAGCACCAAACTCGGAAATAAAGTTTTATTTCATTTCGCCGTTTTAAACAAACGATTTTCATCCTTTCCGTTTGAATAAACCACGGAGTTGGAGAGTATAACTCATAGGAAAAAGTTCCGTTTTTCATTAATATCTCGACAACCCCTGGTCTTAGATCCTTGAAACTTGGGCTAAATTTATGTGGGGTATTTCAAGGCTATCCACAAAATTTCATCAAATTCGGTTCAGCCGTTTTTCCGTGATGATGAGACAAACGAAAATTTTGTGTTTTTTACTAATATTTCGAGAACCACTGGTCGTAGAAACTCAAAACACGGACTAAATTTTAAGTGGGGCTATTTCTAGGCTACCCAACAAATTTCATCAAATTTGGTTCAGCCGTTCTCCCGTGATGATGGGACAAACAGACAGACAGACAGACAGACAGACAGATTTTCAATTTTATTTATATAGACTAGCAGCATACCCGTTCTTCGTACGGAGTATATAATATAAAGAAACTTGAAATTCATAATCATGCCCAAATTCTTATAGTATACTAAATGACATGTTTAATCAAAATATTCTGTTAAAATATTTAATATAATGCTCCTAAAAAGAAGTTTAAGAATCTCTGTTCTCGCTATATAAAATTATCTTCATGGACATATGTGAAGAATAAAACATCTTGGACCCCTTATGTAAGCAAATATAAAAAAAAATATGGAATTGAATCAATATATGCAAAATAAAAGCGTTAAAATTGTATGGGACCCGTACTAATTATATACGCGAATATTAGAAAATATAACCTGTATTAGTAGATTACATGTATAAATTGAAAATACCAATAAACCCGTAATCTTTAAATCTGAAGACAGTCATTTATTCCAATATATGTCAAAATTAAAGTGCTAAAATTATATGGGAAGATATATATACACGTACTACTTATAATGTCTGATTATTAGTAGAAGATTACCCGTTTTGCAATATGAGTCACAAATGTTTTTTGGTAAAATACAACAGACGACGTAATAAATTGAATATATAATTAATCCCCTTAATCTTCATACCAGAAGACTGTACTTGATTCCAATATATATGCCAATATATGTCAAAATATATGCCAATATACTTGTACTACTTATATTCTCGTAGGTTAGAAGATATACCGTCCTAGAAGATTATTCGTACAACGTACAATATGCGTGTGTCAGCAATTTTTGCCGCAATAAAACAATGGCGTAATAACTTAAAAATATCAATAATCCCTGAATCAATAATTCCGGAAAATATCAATAATAATAATGTTTAAACATGAAGAGTATAATTGATATTATCCAGTCCAAAATGAAATGGCAATGAAATTTATTTTATATACATATCTTCATTATTCAAATCGGAAAGGATTTAATAAAAATCGTCTGCCGCATAAACACATTGGATTTAAATCCGTTGCTAAGCGACATGATATCATTTGCTTCAAATAAATTGGTAGAAAAAATATCGTCTAAATAGTTATATTTCTTTCGACCTTCTGGTAAAAGATTACGGGGATTATTGATATTTTCAATTTATTACGTCATCTCCTTTATTCTGGCAAATATTTTTGAGACTCATATTGCAATACGGGTAATCTTCTACTAACACACTGGCATATTTTCTAATCTACGACAATATAAGTAGTACGTGGTTGCATATAATGATTCAATTCTTTTTTTTTGTAAATTTGCTTACAAAAGGGGTCAGGATGTTTTATTCTTCAGATCTGCCCGTGAAGATAATTCTGCATAGTGAGAACAGATATTCTTAAACTTCTCTTTATGAGCAATAAATTTAATATTTTAACAGAATTTGCACATGATTGCGAATTATAAGTTTCTTTATATTATATACTCCGTACGAAGAACGGGTATGCTGCTAGTTGAATATATAATTAATCCCCTTAATCTTCATACCAGAAGACTGTACTTGATTCCAATATATATGCCAATATATGTCAAAATATATGCCAATATACCTGTACTACTTATATTCTCGTAGGTTAGAAGATATACCCGTGCATTCCTAGAAGATTACTCGTACAACGTACAATATGCGCGTGTCAGCAATTTTTGCCGCAATAAAACAATGGCGTAATAACTTAAAAATATCAATAATCCCTGAATCAATAATTCCGGAAAATATCAATAATAATAATGTTTAAACCTGAAGAGTATAATTGATATTATCCAGTCCAAAATGAAATGGCAATGAAATTTATTTTATATACGTATCTTCATTATTCAAATCGGAAAGGATTTAATAAAAATCGTCTGCCGCATAAACACATTGGATTTAAATCCGTTGCTAAGCGACATGATATCATTTGCTTCAAATAAATTGGTAGAAAAAATATCGTCTAAATAGTTATATTTCTATGGAACATTTGGCGACAGTTTCGTCAAATTAGCGACATTTAAAAAATCGCCAAATTTATCGCCAAGTGGGACTGTAGAACTGACAGTTCCACTTTGCGACAAATTGACGAAATATCATCACAATACTATCCCCTAACAAAAAACAATTAATATCATTTATGTAGCGCAATTTTATCAATTTCAAGATATTTTTATAAATTTGAAAAATTTTTTATCAATTTGGTGACATTTTAAAAATTCGCTAAATGTATTACTAAGTAGGATGGTTGGTCTGATAGATAAATGCTAACCAAACATCATTTCAGTACTCTCTTCTAACAAAACAAAAAAAAATTTCATTGATATGTAGAAGACCCAAGCCACACGACCAACCCGAAGGTTTATATCAATTTGGCGACATTTCCGTCAATTTGGCAAAGTTTAAGAAAAGTTGTCAAATTAGCGATATCCCTACAAATTCTTAGCTTTGAATTTGCAGATCTGAATGAAACATTCTTATCCCGTTTCAATATACTAAATGAAAACACTACAATTGTATTAGAAGATATACCCGCTCTACTCTTTTTCTGTTTCAACAATCGGCTATATGAATTTATTGGCTAAACACAATATATGAGTTTAGTAGCTAAATACGATATAAGCTTGAAAACTCTTTGCCAAAATAAATGAAATTGATGTACGCAGTCAGCAATTAATATAATTAAAAGAAAAATCAAACCGTCCATTCATAAGATATACTTTTATATCCATTTATCCATTTATTTATTATTTAAATCGAAAAAAAATAATAAAAACATTAACAAACACATTTAATTTAATTGCGATGCCGAGCAACATGATATATCCTCCTAAAATGTTAAAATTTATTAACCACTAATAGCACACCCGTTATTCGTACGGAGTGTATAATTTAAAGAAACTTAAAGTTCGCAATCATGTGCAAATTCTGTTAAAATATTAAATTTATTGCTCCTAAAGAGAAGTTTAAGAATATATGTTCTCACTATGTAAAATTATCTTCACGATCAGATCTGAAGAATAAAACATCCTGCCCCCTTTTGTAAGCAAATTTACAGAAGAAAAAATAGGAATTGAATGAATATATGCAACCCCGTACTAATTATATTGTCGCAGATCAGAAAATATGCCAATGTGTTAGTAGAAGATTACCCGTATTACAATATGCGTCTCAAAAATATTTGCCAAAATAAAAGAGATGACGTAATAAATTGAAAACATCAATAATATCCGTACTCTTTATACCAGAAGGTCGTAATTGATTACAATATATGCCAATATATATCAAAACATATGTCAATATACCTGTACTACTTATATTCTCGTAGATTAAAAGATATACACGTGTATTTGTAGAAGATTCGTACAACATACAATATATGAGTTTAAACAATTTTTGTCATAATAAAATAATTGCATAATAACTTGAAAATATCAATAATCCTTGAATCAATAATCCCCGAAAATATAAATAATAATAATTTTTAAATCTGAAGACCGTAATTGATATTATCCAGTCAAACATGCTATAAGAAAAATCAAATCGTTCTTTTCTAAAATATATTTTTATATCCATTTATTTATTACTCAAATCGAAAAAATAATTATTGAAATTAACAGACAGATTTAATTTAATTGCGTTTCTGAGTAACATGATATAAGATAGAATCTTATAACATGTTAAATATGTCATGTCTTATAACATAAACTGCGAAATTAAATAACGATTTTGATTTCTCTATACTTCTCATTGTTCCGTAAAAGCTTGTTTTAAATAACCCATGAACCATGGAGATAGATTTCTCCTTTAAATCATGTTTCAAACAATTCATGTTTTCAGAAAGTGACTAATTAATGCAAAAAATCTCCCATCAAACTCAGAGATTAAATTTTAATTCACTTTCAAACGATTTTCAAGCTTTTCGTTTGGATAAACCACGGAGTTAGGGAGTAGAACTCCTAGGAAAAAAGTTCCGTTTTTCATTAATATCTCGACAACCCCAGGTCTTAGAAACTCGAAACTTGGACAAAATTTATGGGGGGATATTTCAAGGCTATTCACCAAATTTCATTAAATGCGGTTTAGCCGTTTTTCCGTGATGATGAGACAAACGAAAATTTTGTTTTTTACTAATATCTCGAGAACCACTGGTCGTAGAAACTCAAAACACGGATATAATTTTAAGTGGGGCTATTTCTGGGCTACCCACAAAATTTCATCAAATTCGGTTCAGCCGTTCTCTCGTGATGGTGTGACAAACAGACAGACAGACAGACAGACAGACAGATTTTCATTTTTATTTATATAGATTTATTTATTACGTCGTCTGTTGTATTTTACCAAAAAACATTTGTGACTCATATTGCAAAACGGGTAATCTTCTACTAATAATCGGACATTATAAGTAGTACGTGTATATCTTCCCATATAATTTTAGCACTTTAATTTTGACATATATTGGAATAAATGACTGTCTTCAGATTTAAAGATTACAGGTTTATTGGTATTTTCAATTTATACATGTAATCTACTAATACAGGTTATATTTTCTAATATTCGCGTATATAATTAGTATGGGTCCCATACAATTTTAACGCTTTTATTTTGCATATATTGATTCAATTCCATATTTTTTTTATATTTGCTTACATAAGGGGTCCAAGATGTTTTATTCTTCAGATATGTCCATGAAGATAATTTTATATAGCGAGAACAGAGATTCTTAAACTTCTTTTTAGGAGCATTATATTAAATATTTTAACAGAATATTTTGATTAAACATGTCATTTAGTATACTATAAGAATTTGGGCATGATTATTAATTTCAAGTTTCTTTATATTATATACTCCGTATGAAGAACGGGTATGCTGCTAGTCTATATATATAAAATTGAAAATCTGTCTGTCTGTCTGTCTGTTTGTCCCATCATCACGAGAGAACGGCTGAACCGAATTTGATGAAATTTTGTGGGTAACCTGAAAATAGTCCTACTTAAAATTTAGTCTATGTTTGGAGTTTCTACAATTAGTGGTTCTTGAGATATTAGTAAAAAACCAAGTTTTCGTTTGTCTCACCATCACGGGAGAACGGCTAAACTGAATTTGATGAAATTTTGTGGATAGGCTTAAAGTAGCTCCCCATAAATTTGGTCCAAGTTTCGAGTATCTAAGACCAGGGGTTGTCGAGATATTAATGAAAAACGAAGCTTTTTCCTAAGAGTTCCAATCTCTTACTCCGTGGTTTATCCAAACGAAAAGCTTGAAAATCGTTTGAAAGTGAATTAAAATTTAATCTCTGAGTTTGATGGGAGATTTTTTGCGCTAATTAGTCACTTTCTGAAAACATAAATTGTTTGAAACTTGATTTAAAGGGGAAATCTATCTCCATGGCTTATTTAAAACAAGATTTTACAGAACAATGAAAAGTATAAAGAAATCAAAATGGTCATTTAATTTCGCAGTTTATGAGGAAGATCCTATCTTATATCATGTTACTCAGAAACGCAATTAAATTAAATCTGTCTGTTAATTTTAATAATTATTTTTTCGATTCCAATAATAAATAAATGGATATAAAAATATATTTTAGAAAAGAACGATTTGATTTTTCTTATAGCATTTTTGACTGGATAGTATCAATTACGGTCTTCAGGTTTAAACATTATTATTATTGATATTTTCGGGGATTATTGATTCAGGGATTATTGATATTTTCAAGTTATTATGCAATTGTTTTATTATGACAAAAATTGGTTAAACTCATATATTGTACGTTGTACGAGTAATCTTCTACAAATACACGGGTATATCTTTTAATCTAGAGAATATAAATAGTACAGGTATATTGGCATATGTTTTGATATATATTAGCATATATTGGAATCAATTACGACCTTCTGGTATAAAGAGTACGGGGATTATTGATATTTTCAATTTATTACGTCATCTCTTTTATTTTGGCAAATATTTTTGAGACTTATATTGTAATACGGGTAATCTTCTACTAACACACTAGCATATTTTCTAATCTGCGACAATATAAGTAGTACGGGGTTGCATATATTGATTGAATTCCTTTTTTGTTTGTAAATTTGCTTACAAAAAGGGCCAGGATGTTTTATTCTTCAGATCTGCCCGTGAAGATAATTTTGCATAGTGAGAACATATATTCTTAAACTTCTCTTTAGGAGCAATAAATTTAATATTTTAACAGAATGTGCACATGATTGCGAATTATAAGTTTCTTTATATTATATACTCCGTACGAAGAACGGGAATGCTGTTAGTACTACATATGTTTATACGTCCATTATGTCAAAAATAATAAGAGGGCAGATAAGGAAGTTAAAACTAATACTAGAAATGGAAACTAAAAAGTAATAAATGAATTAAAAAAACAAGTTTTTACAATGTCCTCTCCTACACAACAGTGGCATGTGGAAAATTAGAAAATAAATTTTAATCGTTAACGAAAATGAACCAAATAAAGGGTAGGCTGATTCAATTCAAAACAATAACTTTGTTGTCATTACCAACAAATCTTAACATTATCCAAAATTGATATTATGCCAAATTGTGGAAACTAATTTATCATCCTACACCCTCATTTCTTTCGACAATTTTTCGTAATGTTAATTTTGGGTAAGATTTAAGTGTGTAGTATTGTTTTTAATTGAATCTACTTGCATTACATCCTCAATTTGGTTCAATTTTGTGTATGATTAAAATTATTTTCCATTTTTTCATGCGCCACAGTTATGTAGGGAAGGACATCAGAAAACTTTATTTTACTTATAATTTATTAACGAACAACATATTCAGATCTATAGATATAACCAGCATACGAAAAATGAATATAATATCAAGAAAAGACTATAAATGTCGGAGAAAAAGAACACAAAAATATATACTTCATTCATATTGGTTATAAAAGTAGAAAATACGTCATGAGTCGGGGATGGGGGTTGCATCAGAAGATCTCAGCATCCAGAGAAATGCCTTTCCCCCACAATCCGGAAAGGACATAAATAACAAGTATTAGGTAATGGCAGATGCAGAGTTGAAAACGAAGAAATTGGGCAGAGTTTCTGTGAAAGGCCTTAGTCAGAGGAAGTAAGAACCATATCCCTTAGGAAAGTAAAAGATGAGATAAAATGTCTTTTGGAATGTAGTATTTGAACCATGATCCTGAAGCGAAATTGCTTCCTGGAGGGTATGTAAATGAGTTAGGGTAGTAAATATATAGATTAGGGTATGTAAATATATAGGGTAGTAAATTTATGATCCTCTTGCCCCCTTGGGCACGTGGTTACTGACTAATCCTTAGATTATTTTACTGTACAAAAGGATTTATCCAGCGTTGGGAGGAGCAAATTGGTGAATTTCGGGCTGCTCGTTATAACCGTTGTTTTTATTAAACAAATTTTTGAAGCATTTATTTTTGGGATTTGCTGTAGATACAATTCAGATACTGATCGATATGGATTTAGTATTAAAATCTGGACGAGGTTAGAAGGTTCACCAAGGATCTCTTTTTCATTTTCGGTTAAAAAATTTTAAATTTTCCTTAAAATATCTATTTTTTAAGATTGAATATAAATATGGTTTAGATAATAATCGAGATTGGAATTTTGTAGTAATTTTTTGAGGGGTGGGGGGTGGAGGGACACACTAAGGATTTCTTCTTTCTGTTCTGGGGATGCCACTTCCTATTGAAAAATGTACATTTTCCTTGCAGCATGTACAGTGCCTTTCAAAAGTAAAGCGTGGCATAACTCAAAAAGTTTTGTTTTGATTGACTTTAAATTTTACAAAAAGGTAGTCAATTGAGTATTATATTCATAAGTATAGTAATAAAATTAAAGAAAATATATTTAGGAACATTTTTTCCTTTTAAGTCCTTACTTAACACTTAGTACATTCGAAGAGTTTTGTATGCTATACAAACAAACCAAATAAGTATGGGATATGAGCTCTCCTGACTTTGACGTAAGTTTTGCATCGACGTTTAATCCTTCAATCAGGTGATCCAGAGCAGCAAAGCGCAAAAACTGCCATTCTTCACAGCTGTTGCAGAGTAGTTGGAGGTGGTAGACGGGCTGAGACAGCTCTTCCGAGGGCATCCTAAATATTTCGATGGGATTAAGATCTGGAGAATAAGCTTGCCATTACATACGAGCAGTATCGGCCCTCTCCACCAGACCTGCTCTGTGTGAATGAGCGTTAAAAACCGTTGAAAGAAAATCTAGACACAGTGCTGCAGCGTATGACCTTACGAATGGTTCAAGGATTTGATCTCGATACTGTCCCGTCATCACAGTACTCCATCCGTGACCTCGTGCAAGTCAGTGCGATATTTCAAAGAAAATCCAGCCCGTACCATAGCACTACCATGAATATAGGCGTGGTATTTAACAATGTTATTGAGCTGGTTGTGTGTTTCTAATTCATTCTAGACCAATGCGTCTCAACCCTTGTGAGACCGCGCCCCGGTAAATACTTATCTTATAAGACGAGGGCTCGGTTCCAACAAATTTGCTTGTAAATGTTTTTCGAAGTTTTTTTAAGTTCATACATTAAATAATCATAATCGTAAAGCTTATGAGTGCATTTATGTATACGGCGGGGTATTCTGACAAATATAAAATTACATGAATATTATCCTCCTTAGATTATTTCCAGTATAAAATATTATTCATAAAAATGCTTATAAAATTAAAACGGCAGTAGGGAGAAAATAAGAGTTCTAACTCAGTGAGGACCTATACTTTTAACATGGATAAGAGTTCTAACTCAGCGAGGAGCTATGCTTTTACCATGGATAAAGGTTCTAACTCAGTGAGGAGCTATACTTTTAACATGGGTGAGGAGCTATTACCTTATCGGTTGTTGGGAAGTGAGACGTATGTTATCAGTTAGTTCGGAAGAAGTTTTGCGATATGTCTGCGGTATATTAGATTTTGAGGAATTGAACAATTGATTCTTTCAGTAATATTTAAAAAAAAAATTAGGAAATATAGACATTTGGGTAACCAGATAAATTATACATTTGCAATATTTTCATAGTGCAAGTTAAGTTAGTACATATTTTTTATGGATTTAAATTCCATATGCGACACTTGCCCTCACGAGTAAATCACTGCCTTTTATTAAGGTTAGAATAAACATTAATTTTAGCCTTCTGAAGAATTCGAAGAATATTTTTCTTAAATAGATTACTAATATGTTATGTGTACATATCGTTTTTTAAGTTAGATTCCTTATACCGCTTTAAGTATTTTCAGGATGTCAGACGAAAGTTCGTACTTTATATAATTTGAATATATAATTTTTATTTTTTGAATGTATTTTCTTTATCATTTTAAGCATATTTTGATTAGTTTTACTATTTAACCTATAAGTTTGCTTTTACTCTGTTTTGTAATTGAAATGCGTTTGGAACAGCCAGTTTATGTGCAGATGCAGTATTTAAAAAAAATAAAATTGTACTCATTTACAGTTTTATTATATATGTTATATTCACATATTTTATGCGCAATAACGTCAGTTATTCTATGTTATCAAATTATATTTGCATTTACCAAAAATAATTATTTTTGGTAAATGCAAATTATTTTTTGGTAAATGCAAATTATTTTGGTAAATTCAAATTATTTTTTGGTAAATACAAAAAAGTTTTGGAAAATGCAAATTATTTTTCTTAAATGCTTTTAGTAAAAGTTAAAGTCACAAAAAATGTGGATACTATATTTTTAAAGTGTACTGATACAGCTCACTCAAGTTGTAAAAGAAAATATCGCGTAGACATGGTATTAAGAGTTGTTCCAAACTATGTCTTTTATACATATTACACATATATTTTCATATAAAGATAATAAAATTAACAAATTAACTTTTTCTAAGATTTCAGAAAAATGTATTCTCATGTTTTCGTGATGATGAAAATAGCAACACAAACATTTTATAAATGGTATAAAACATTTTTCCTGAAGTTAAAATAATGGATGCGCATTGTTCAAAGTGTTGAAGAAAATTTAATGTTACAATTACAGAATATGAAAAATTAGACAAACAGTTCTAAATGTCAGAGAAAATTAAGCTTTACCAATTATAAAGTTAAAAAAAATATGCAGTTTCTTCTAAGTGCATGGGGAGTTTTATTTACGTTATGTATTTCAAAAGGTGAGACATTTCCCATACACATTGTCTATGTGTATAAAGTATATAAAATTATGTAATAAGCTTTCTGTTTTTCAAAGATGAGAAATTATACAATGTCCGTCTTAGTAAAAACGAAAAGTTTATCTTTTATGATTATCGAAGAAAAAATTCTACAAACTTTTCTATTTAATCCTGAAAATTAGGTTTTACATTTCTTAAAGTTTGAAAAAATATAAAAAGTCTTTCAAAGTATGAGAGAAAAAAATTGATTCGGTTATGCTCAAAAACGTAATGTGTGCATTGAAACTAAAATATCGCTGCACTTAATATCTTATATATTTTAATACGTAAATGTTTAAAATGTGTATACAAATATGTAAATGCATGAGTGTTTATAAATCTTTGATTTCATTGTATTTGCTATTTATGTTCATATTCGCTCTTAACTTTTAACTTCACTCTAGTTCACAGTATTGTACAATGTATTTTATAATAGAAATACTGTGATTTTTTCTAGTATTCTTCATGTCTGGGTTCTTGTGCTAGTATGTGTGTTTTCACTGCAAAGGCACTTAGATAAATGCATCTAATGTGTTAATATATGCGAAATCGCTTGTTACCTTTAAGTTTCAGGGTCGCGAAAGCATGAAGTCTTATGTAGTTCTCGTAACACAAGAAAAGACTTTCACGTAACACAATCACATTCTCGTAACACAAGTAAAGACTGCGAAACAAGTTTTGACTTTTAAAACATGACTTTGATATTCGAGCATGCATTTATATTTATTTCCTTAGAAAGCGTATCTTGCATTTAGTTCAAATTGTTAGCATAGCGTATGAGGAAACAAAATCTGCATTTCGGTTTAGGTCAATAGCGTAACTCTGCAAACTTAGAAAATATTTATAAATGAATATTAATAATAATGACATACAATTCTAATAGTATGCAAGTAGATATAAAACAGGCATCCTGCCCCAGGTGGTGCAGCAGCTGCACCTATGATTACGTCATCGTGGGATGACGTCATAAGGAGGGAGTGACCTTTGAACTGATAACGTTATCTTATCGTATGACCTTTGGACCGATGACGTAATGAGGGAATATTTGGATAGTTAATCTGATACTGAGAGAGATAATATGAGCGAGTGAGTTGAACTTTGGACGATGACGTAATAAGGACACTTGAACGTTGGACTAAGGCTCCTCTGTATACGAGCTGACTCATTAAGCATATGATTAGGGAGAAATGAAATAGTTTAAGAAATTGCGCCCATCATAGCTGGAAGCGCAATTCATTAGCATTAGCTCTATTCGTATTTTCACTTTAGGAAGTATAATTGAAATAATTACAGGTGGTTGTTCTGGACCGAAATGCTCTAATCATTCTAGAAAGGGTTTTTGGCTATTTCGCTTTCCTAGAAACGAAGAAAGAAGAAAACAATGGCTAATAAATAATTGGATACCCGGTACTGAAGCATACTTGTGCGAGCTAAGTTCTACAATATTCTAATTGAAACTTCTGTTTTTATATAAAGTATTTATTTTAAACACTTATTTTATAATTTCTGTAACTGTAGTATGGAACCCTATGGGGTTCAATATGCTTGATAAGCCAGCCTGTAGTAGAGGAGCCTTGCTTTGGACAATGACGTCATGAGGTAATCTTGAACTTTGAGCTGCCATGGGGAATCTGAAAGAATATTGGGAGGTTTGAAGATTGGAGTGGCGCCATCTATCGGGAATTTTTTAAAGTTCTGAACTTAAAAATGTATATGCGCTGTGATCGGCAGAGGCTCGGAGCCGAGATCAGTTGATTGCTAGCGGAGCATCTTATCCACTTTGTCACAAGTACTTGATAAGATTGTAACAATGGGGAATATCTTTAGTGGGAGTTTGAATGGTGGAATGCTTTTGATATCATGAATGGTGGAATGATGGAATAAATTTTAAAGAGTCTTATTAAAATAATCAGTAATTTGTAAAAATGGTGTTTACTACTTTAATTTTAGTAGGTGTTTTGGGGAAAGAGGGATACCAAGATATTTTAAATTTTGTGATGTGATCGAGTGTTTGGAACGCAGAGAATACAAGACTCTATCGTGTTAATTGTTTTTAATGAAACAGTTAATTTTTTAAATTTAAAATTTAATTAAATAATCTGCATAAGAAAAAAATTGAAATAAACCAGAACGAGTTTTTTCAAACTTACCACAACTGGATATTCCATGTGGCTTCTAAAATTTAATAATTTTAGCAAATTGCATGATATTTTCTGAACAAATCGGAAAATTAAAGGCATCTTTTAAATGTGACAAGGGGTTTAAGACCCTACAATTTTATTATTGCATTGAATTGAAAATAATCTGCATAACAAAAAAAAAAATTCAATAAACCAGAACGAGTCTTTTTAAAGCTTTCACAACTTACTATTCCATATTTCATGTGGTTTCTAAAATTTCATTATTTTAATGGAATGCACGATATTTTCTGAATGAATGGGGAATTAAAGATACGTTTTTAATGTGATAAGGAGTTTAAGACCTTACAATTTGGGGAACTATGAGGTATGCTTTTAACATAACAGGTTATTTTTTTTAATTGTATTCATTAAAATGTAATGTAGCATTTACATTTAGTAAATGACTTGGCGAATGTTGGAAAGCAGAGAATACAAGATTCCATTGTTTTAATGAAACAGTTATTTTTTAAAATTAAAATGGAATTAAATATTCTGCACAAGAAAAATATTCAATAAACCAGAAAGAGTCTTTTCAAACTTGGCACAACTGCATATTCCAAGGGGTTTAAAATTTCATAATTTTTCGTGAATGCATGGATACTGAGCGAATTTTTCGGAGATGTTAATTGTTGATGTAACTTGATATTCCATAGCGTCTTTAAAATTTCATAATTTTATTGAAATCCACGATATTTACCGAATGTTTCGGAAATTAAAGGTACGTTTTTAATGTTACAAGGAGTTTAAGACCCTACAAATTTATTATTGCAGTGAATTGAAAATGATCTGCATAACAAAAAAATATTCAATAAACCAGGACGAGTTTTTTCAAAGCTATCACAACTTATCACTTCATATTCCATGGGGCCTCTAAAATTTCATTATTTTATTGAAATGCACGATATTTTCTGAATGAATGGGAAATTAATGGTATTTTTTTAATTATGATTGAGTGTATTACACGAAATTTTCTGAATGAATGGAAAATTAAAGGTAAGATTTTAATTATGATTGAATGTATTACACGATATTTACTGAATGAATGGGGAAATTATCTAAAGAACTTTCAATGGCATCATCTATCGGGATTTTTTTTTAAAGTTCTTCCATTTAGAAACAGATAATTGTTTAACTAAATAATCTTGTTACCAAAAAGAATTTGAAATAAATAATGACATGTCTTTTCAAACCTACCACAACTTTCCATTCGATATTCCAAGAAGTTTAAGACTCTAAAATTTCATCATAATACCATATTGCACAATATTTACTGAATGTTTGGGGAATTAAAGGTACAGTTCTTAATGTTACAGGAACTATAAGATCCTCCATTCGATACATTTACAGAATTTCACAAATTTTAAACGAATACGGTAGCACTCTTAAGAATATCTGATTGCTATCATTGAATTCAAACAAATGGGTGACCTTCTACGACGAAGTGCAGAACATTCTAATAATATTAAAATACGAAATATATGCAATTACTTCTTAAAAAAACAACATCTCATTGCTGAGAGCTATCGTTGACATAGAAATAGAGATTTCGTAGCTGTCGATGCATCAGAAAAACCAATGGTTTCTTATAGCAAAGGTGTGGAATTTTTTTTTTTAAATCTCTTTAGAAATTTAGCAAATTACTCTACACTTAGTGCATGTTTGAAGAGTTAGAGGTATGTTTTTTAACGTTATAGATGGTCTAAGACGCATTTCCCTCCTTCTTTTAAAATTATGATATTTAAATAAAATTTAGCAAATTACCCAATACTTACGGAATGAATGGAGAAATTATCTAACGGAGAAGTTTTCGTTAGAAATTGTATGAGTATGTTATACATTAGGAATTGCATGAGTATATTATACATTAAAATGAAGTGTTAGAAAAAGAAGGAAATGGTTAGTACAAGAAAAAATGTGTGTGAGTTCCAACGGAGCGGAAAAAATGTGTGTGTTCCAACGGAAAAAATGTGTGTGAGTTCCAAGCACAAGTGTGCTTCAATACGTTGCTCAAATTTTACTTATAATTGACTGCTTCGAAAAAGATGCATTTTGATAGTTCATATGAAAGTACAACCGATGCAGTAATTTTTATGAAAAGCTTATAGCGTACAGCATTTGCAGTACCAATGAAAACTCGACAGAAATTTCTTTCTTTGTAGCCCCCACAGCCGATAAAAGATGGGCGATCCATAATATATCGACTTTTTAACGCTACATTTACCATTTACATCACATTTACGGTCTTCTTTTAGTGCTTCGGCGCTCATATAGATAGTAATGGTATCTAATATGAAGGACATATTCAACAATATTCCATTTAAATTTTACGCAAGAATGCTAATGCCAAAATTCACCCACACTATAATGATACTTTGATGGTTATTTGTTGGAAAACATGTGTGCGACATTAATAGCACTGTTTAACAAATTTTACGCAAAAATATGTATCATTTATGATTTCCCCTCTTTTCTATTTATTACTTTCTCTACAATACATAGCAAAGTATAGGGAAAGTATTGGAATTGTGTCGGAAAGTGCAACTCGACTTTTCGACGGATCTACATGTTTCGAACACTCTCCCCAAAAAACTGTTTTTAGCCTAACCTCTGTGTGTGTGTGTGTGTGTGTATCTGCGTGTCTGTTTGTGTAATGTATGTATCCACTCCAGATGAAAAACAGATTGACCAAATTTCATAAGCTTTGGTAAAGTCACTTGTGGGATACCCTGGTCCTGATTAGATTTTGGCACGATTCGGGACTAAAGAATCTGCCATTTTTGAGAAATTGGCCACAAAGAAGTATGCATCCACTCTAGATGAAAAACTAATTAACCATATTTCATAAAATTTGGTCGATAAAACTTCTGTGGAATACTTTGGTGCTGATTAGATTTTGGTACGATTTGGAAAGAAATAATCTGCCTTTTTGGCGAAACGGTCCTCCAAAATTGCCAAAAACTTAAATAAAAGATTATGTGGTCTTAAATGCACTAATTAAATGCTTGTTTTATATGTAATTCTGGACGACGAAAATAATTAAACCAACCGCTTAATTCTAGGACTAACCGTTCTCGAGATATTTTAGTTTTTCGTATTTTTGCCACGTCGCCTTTGAAAATACGTCCAGTCACTAAGCAAAATCCAAAATCGAAATAAAACTACAAATTCAGTGTTAATTTCAAATAATTATCCTTGTTGTTTTGTTTAATTAAATTCAATTTAATGAATTTTATTCAATTCGATTTCATTAAATTCAATTTAATGATTTTTATTAAATTCCATTTTATTAAATTCAATTTTATTAAATTCAATTTAATGTATTTTCTTCAATTCAATTCTATCAAATTCGATTTAATGAAGAAAGAAAATGAAAATGAATTTGAGTATGTAGTGAAAGTCATGTGCTGCTCGCATCAGATTTTTTTACAGTGTTCCTAAGACAGTTCTTAAGTACTGCAATAACTTTTAAGCAAAAGTCCATAAGTGTACACCTTAGATCCATCTATAGTAAAGTGATTATGCCCAATCGAATAAAAGTGATTACAGCTCGTAGAATTTAGTTAGGATAACCGGAGTTAACCGGAGTTAGGATAACCGGAACTTTGTGGCAAAGCGAGATAGACGAAAATAGACAATTGCAAAGCTGTAGAGAATTATCTAATGAGTATTACTCAACACTAGAAAAAAATTAAACGCGTATGTGAAAGGCAATAAATACCTGTCAAAAAGTCGTGTCATCAGAGTCTCAAACACGGTGACACCTGCAATGCTTACCAAAGTATGTAATCTTTTTCTGGAATTTAATTGTGCCTTGTCTCTGATGGGGAGCATCTTAAACAGATCACTGTTCATATAATTGTTGTTAATTGTATAAATCTTGAATAAGACAGCAATTCGCCAATAACTATAATGTGCCAAATAAAAGCCTTCTGTAACAGTTTTATTCGGATAGGATATTGCATTCGGCAACAAAGCGCGATAGACGAAAATAATCAATTACAAATTTGTAAGCGTCCAACTTGGCAGCAGAGCTAGATAGCCCAAAAAATCAATTGCAAATTTGTAGATCTTTGTCTAATTGGTAGGAATTGATACCAAGAACGAACGAAACGCCTATATACAAAAGTCAATAAATATCTGTCAAATAATTGCATCATCGGGGCATCTATGGCGACACTTTCAATGTTTATCAAAGTATATAATAATATGTTTTTTGAAATTCAAATGTGCATTGTCGCTGATAGATGGCATTTTAAAGCGCCTACATTAGATTTCTGGTAATGTAAATATTGTTTATTGTAGCATTCCTAAATAGGACTGCCATTCAACAATAACAGTGTGGTGTTAAATAAAGGTCTTCTATAATGTATTTGTGTCCATTCACACAACTTTATTGTTAGCTGTTTTCATCTATCTTGTTTTGCTATACTAACTTTTTAAACTCTCCCATAGGGGTATTGTAATCGTTTTTAACACTTTCCAACATAGTTGAAAAGTGTTTATGACTTTGTTCATTCTGTCTGTCTGTCTGTTCGCAAGAACTGCCGTTTAAAATTACTTTATCAAACTGAGATTTTAGTATGTTGTTGAGACGGTCTGTGGGACATATGGGAATGTAAATGAATAATATCACCTAATTAGTTTGAATTGAACGGGTTGAAAAAGTGAAATACATTGAACCCCATGGGACCTAATTTTTCAAACACATTTTAAGCGAATTTAAAATTCACAAATTACTTTGAAAAGTTTAGGAAATATTCAAATTATCCCATAAAATATTTAAAAAAAATTTCAGCAAAATATGTTTGGTATTTTTTTAAATAAAAATTAAAATAATAATTACACCTATATTATATGAAAAGATCATGTGACCCATTTCAAAATAAAATACGGGCATCCATCTTTTTTCTCCAGTGTAAAAATCATGATTTTTAAAGGTCTTTTAATTTTATATTTAGTGTTGCATCCGTCCTAAAACCGCTTTATTTTTGCGTATTTTCTGTGGATCTATATTATGTGCCAACGCAGTTGCAATATTTTTGAGTTTAAATGATCATCAAACTTTTGGTTATTTCTATAACGAAGCCTAATTTTATCGGATGCAGAATGTAAATAAGTGATTGTAAGATGAGTTGTATAAGAATTACTGAATTTTTTTTCACGCAAAATTATTTAACTTTGAAATCTGGAATAAAAATGATATGAAAGGAATATTCATTGCTTTTAGATAGAGAGCCAGACGATTTATATTTTGTTGATGTCATTTGAATAAAGTTCATTTTTTACTATGAAGTTTTAAGTTTTCAAATATAATAAAATATTGTAGTACTGTGATAATTTAAAATATATCGCATTTTAGAGATGTTTAAATAACATTGCATTTCAGTTGGAAAGTGTTTCATGATCAATGCTTTATGCATGATTGATCTTTCTTGTTATTTGTTTGGGCATGATTACTTGGCAATACATAACCTAACGTGTACACTCATTGACCTTTTCTTACAAAGTTATTGGGATGCATACGAACTCTCCTAGGAATCCAGTACATTTCATCTAAATGACAACTTATGAAAGTTAAGTAAAAAGTTCAACTGGTGCAGTAATGTTTTATGTACAACTTTTAACGTACACGTTATGTACAACTTGTAACGTTTGAAGCACTAATGAGAAGAACTTTTTCAAAAACTTCATCTTTATACCCCCTATAAAAGAAGGATGATCCATAAGATATCGACTTTCAACGCTACATTTACCATTTACATCACTTTTATTGCCCTTTTTCAGTCTTTCGGCACTCATGTAGGGAGTAAAGTTAGCTAATATGAAGGGTATATTCAACAATGCGTCATGTGAATTTCATGCAAAAATGCTAATGGCAAAGTGTTCTCTCAATTTAATTTTATTTTGGGTGGTTATTTGTCGGAAAACATGTGTGTGATATTAATGACACTGGTTAACAAATGTGACCCCAAAACTTTTACATCTATTAAGAATTTTCTTTTTTTTTTTATATATTTTGTTTTGCTCCAGTTCCAGTAATCTAGTACATACTTAATGTTATTAAAATATAATTCGGAAATTTTAAAATAAAACGTATTTTTTAGTTTCAATTTATAGTTTCCGTTACACCAAAAGCAGCGAAATTCATTTTTTATTTTTACCAAAAGCAGTGAAATTATTAATTTTAAGTGTCAAAGAATATCTTACATAATAAAAGTGATGTTTGTGTGTATGCGCGTGTTCTCTGTAGCGGAAAATCGAAGCTTCGGACAGTAGTAAAATCCGATACAGAAGCGAAATCCGAAAGCGATACATTTTTTTAGATTGAAATGGAATTCGCAAATTTGCTAGCTTACAAGCATTGCTTAATGTTTACGCTTTCATAGAAAATGGTACATTCTTTATCAAATTTAGCCTTCGTGTGCATCAAAATATCCTAAGTCAACACATATCCTAAACACACGCAAGCGCGCGTTAATCACTAAAGAGTGTTATTTAAATTTCATAAACGCGCTATTCAAAATTGTTAGGTAGGTAGGTTGCGGGATGATGTTATCTATTATTCTGTGTGCAAATTTACTTATATATACACGCTAATTTTATTTTGAATAGTTGAAATACTGTCGATACACTTATATCGAAACCTAAGGAATGAAAATTGATTCCATTTTGGACAGGTTTGAAAGAGTTGAGCCCATTTATAACGATGCTCAAGGGACCAAATATGTCTTCTATTTTGGGCATTTTTGAAATATACTCTATAACAAAAAAATCGACGCACCAAGAAGGAGTTGTCCGATTGTAATGAAATTTCGTATGCAAAGACATTTTGAGCGAATATGCAAATGAATAAAATTTGGCGTCCAATGAATAAATAGTGGGAGCTTCAGCGCATCGGAACTGCGCATTCAGCAGGAATATATAAGTATTAATTCTGAATCTGTGGTCAAAATTTCTGTTGGATTTCGACTGCTGATATCTTATGTCTTTGGAAATCGTTTCTGGCACACTGACAGCACAGCGGTACGTAGACAACATTCTACGACCGGTTGTGTTACCGTTCCGTTTGCGACACCCCGGACTTACTTTCAACAAGATAATGCCCGGACGAACACGGCACATGCTGCTATGTTCGTCCGGGAAAGGAAGTGTTGTCTTCAAGCTTGCCCAACACTTCCTTGGCCAGCTAGGTCTCCTGATCTCTGTCCCATAGAGCACATTTGGGACGTTATGAGAAGACGATTGCAACCATCCCGGGATGTTGACGAGTTACCCCGACTGTTGGACACAATTTCGCAAGACATTCCGTAGGATACCATCCGTGAACTTTATCAGTCTATGCCACGCCGGGTGACATCTTGCATCCAGTCCAGAGGTGGACCAACGCCTTATTGACTTCCTCCCTTTGTATACGGTGAAACTTTAAATCATTAAATTGTTCTGAAATTTTAATCGTTTCTCTTTCTATGTATCTTCTTCACATCCACCAATTTTTATCACAATCGGGCAACTCCTTCTTGGTACGTCGATTTTTTTGTTATAGAGTGTACAAACGAGCTCACTTATAACGAATCCAAACCAATGGACAAAAACGTATTCTATTTTGAACACTTTTGAAATATAGTCGAGCCCATTTATAACAAATGCCAAGGTATCAAAAATGCTTATGGTATATCTCAACTTTGCTGTAAACTATTAACATTTCCAAACAACTTTGATGCATTACTTTTTTAGCACAGAAACTTCTTAATATCGATTAATCATTATAATCAGCATCATTTGTAGTACTTTTTAAAAATTAAATTTGCATTCCTCAGCAGTTACGATTTTTGACTTTAAAGCTCTTCCTATAAAAAAGCTTTGAATCCCTGAAAATAATTCGGTCGTAAAAGTTGGAAAGTTTACTTTCAGAATGAATCATTAAGCAAAGCGAGTTTTTCTGTTGTAAAATCAGCGGTTGTTTAGATTTAAAAAAAAAAGATGAAACAATTTATACGCTACTTTGTGAATTTCCATTGAAAGTCAACGATCTCACAATTTGTAAACTCCAAACACTATTCCACATATTTATTTAATTGTGAGAATTCAGAAACGTATTACTTTCCATATATACAAAGTATAATGTATAGGGAAGGTATTGTGACGGGGTCGAAAATGCTCATTCGCGTTTTCAATGAAGAGTAAGTTTCAAGCATCCCTGAACTCGAATTGAAAGTTTTTGAGGTCATGTCTCTGTGTGGGTGTCCTTGAGTATGTGGACGCGAAATCTCACGAACTAATAGAGCATTTTGAATAAATTTGGTACAATTATTACAATTAGTGAATGCTGGAACCTTGTTGATTTTTAATGCAATCAAACGTTCGAAAGACCACCAAATTTTCGAATGAAATTTTTAAAAATCACTAAAAAATCAGAACCTTTAATTGCGTTACTTAAATGATCATTTTGTGTAATTATTATTAGAAAATGAATGACACAAACTTTAGAATGTTGGCACGAACCGTTCTCGAGATATTGAACCTTTTTCAAATAAATTTATAGAACAAATTACGTAAAATTATCTTTTGTGAAGAATCAACTTTTGTGAAATATGTTTATTTTTCATATGTAATATTATGCGATAAATTTATTAACATCATTCACGAGAGAAAATACTTTGGGTAATAGTTACATAATTAGCCAATAGTTATTTATATATAAGAAAAGACCTTCTCTCCGTTTGTTTGTAATGCTTGGCGGTATATTTGGCAAACTTGTCGACTCATTTAGCGAAATATCGCCAACTCGGCGATATTTCGCACTAGATTAACAAAAATATCTCCAAAATTGCAAAATGACACTAACTAAATTAACAAAAATGGCGCAAAATTGATACATTAATTATTGAAATATTTTATTATATGGACTATATTGCGGATGTGCGGATGCTATCAATATTTATAATTGTCAATTTAGAGTTGCGATGAATTTAAGTTAATTACGTACTTCGAAATAGTGTTTTAAGTTAATTTAACGTTAAAACATAGTACCATGGAATATATACATCGTTTTTTCACTGTGGAAGATGTAAATTCACTGCATTATACAGGGAAAGACATGTGCTGCCCACATGTTTACTTTTTAGATATACGTAGTATGACGTATTATTTTTCCTTATATGCATAGTATAATGTATACGGAAAGTATTGTGATCGGGTCGAAAATTCAAATTCGAGTTTTCGACGGGAGAGCACGTTTCAAGCATCCCTGAACACTAATCGAACATTTTTGAGGTGATGTCTATGTGTGTGTGTGTGTGTGTCAGTGAGTCTGTGGATACGATATCTCACGAACGCATGAAACGATTCGAATGAAATTTGGTACAAAAATTACAATCCGCGAATACTGGAAGCCTATTGTGTGAAATTTTGAAAAAAATCATCAAAAAATAAAAACCTTTAATAAAGTTACGCACATAGACATTTTCTATGTAATTTGTCCTACTATTGACATAACCTAGTATATATAAGGTATATGACAAACTATTGACATAAACTTTAGAACGCTAGCACGAACCGTTCCCGAGATATTGCGCATTTTTAACATAAATGTATAAAAAAAATCATATAAATTAAAAAAAAAAATTAATTATTGTGAAATAAGTTCACTTTTCATACGTAATATCATGCGATAAATTTGGTGACATCATTCTCGTAGAGATCTAGCTCGTTCCATTCATGAGAAAAGCTACGTTGGATAATACTTTTGTATTTGAACGCCAATAGTCATTTATCTGGTATAAGAATAGCTTATTTTTCAGTCCATAACGCTTGGCGAGATTTTGGCGACGAATTTGGCGGAATGTCGCCAACTTGGTGACTTTCTTAAATGTTGCCAAATGTACGAAAATGTCGCCAAATTGATAAAAAATGAAGCTAAATCAATGAAAATGACGACTAATTGATGAAAATTCAATATCTTGGAAAGAATATAAGTATCTGCTATAAGAATAACCTTTTTCTCCATCCATAACGTTTGGCAAAATTTGAGTGACGAATTTGTTGATATATCTCCAACATGCTAACTTTTTAAATATTGTCAAATCGACGAAAATGTCATCCAATTGATAGAAATTCGACAAATTGATGAAACCGACGCTAAATCTATGAAATGACGACAATTTGAAGAAAGTTCAATATCTTGGAAAGAACATAAGTGTAGACTATAAGAATAAACCGTTCGCCCGTCCGTAACGTTTGTGAGAAATATAGCGGGACGTCGTCAATTTGGCGATTATTTTAAATGTTGTCAAAGTGACAAAAATGACTACAAATAGTACGACGCCAAATGGGAAATGACGCCAAATAGGAAGTAATGTTTTGCAAATTCTGATTTCCGTCATATGATGGGCATACCTTCTAGTATATAAGAAATGCTCTTCCCTCCGTTTGCCTGTAACAGAAGTATAAGTTTGTGTAAGAAGTATAAGTCTGTAAGTCTGTATGAGAAATGCTCTTCTAAATATCACAAACTGAGGCGATATTTGGCCCCACATAGACGAAAATATCGTAAAAATTGCAAAAATGACGCTAAATTAATGAAATGACGCCTAACTGATGAATTAATTATTAAAATATTTTAATATTTGGACGGTATCGCTTATTGAGGATCCTATCAATATTTATAATTGTTTATTTAGAGTTGCACGAAATATAAATTAATTGAGTACTTTGAAATAGATTTACATGGTGTCATCCTGAAAATTGCTAAATGTACAATTCTAAAAACACAGGCACATTACAAAAACTATAAAAACACAGTACCGTGGATCTTATACATTATTTTTTAATGTAGAAGGAGTAAATTCATTGCATTATATAAGGCAAGTCATGTGCTGCCCACATCAAATTTTTTTAATCCATGAGCCGATAAAATTATAAAATAAATCGTCAGTTTTAACAAACTATCTGCCTTGCAGCAAATTTTAAGTTTTAATTTCAACAGGGAGTGTGTTATGTGCTTCCTTTATGAATGGAGCATTTCGAAGTGCATCACTCCTTTAAACGCAAATGTTTTAAAACTATGTAACTCGTAAATTGTCTTGAAAAATTGAAATGTTTACCTAACAAGGGAAGGCTTTGCAATAGTTTTCTCGGATTGTAATCTTTCATGTCCTATCTTGTAAAGGACCATGAATAATGAAAAAACGCCACGGCTTTCATCTGCTAAGTGATAGGAGGCGCCACAATAGCAATCTGAAGTTGTCATGCAAACGTGCTCTACTGACGTGTATTATTTACATTTTAGTGTGAAAATATTATCCTTTTCAGTTATTATTATTATTAAATAATACCTGAAAAAACAACAAAATATGCACAGTCGTTAGACTGTTACTTCTTCAATCCTTATAAGGCATTTGTAAAACGTATCGAAGACTACATAAAAATTCGAGCTGCATGATGCATTGAAGGGGTCCATATTGAAGACATCGATGGATTTTGAACCAACATCGATGAAGAGGTCAACAGAAAGTTAAATGACAGATTATTTATTTTAAAAATGCATTTATTTGTGTACAATTAACTTGGCGATGATATATTTCAAGATATGGTAATATATTCTTGGAAAAAAGCTGGATATTCTGTTGAAAATCACATTACAAAATTTAACAAGGTAATGGCAACTGTATTTAATATTGGATCAGCAACTTGTTTCATTGTAAATTGCAATGATTATGCATTTGTTAAATGTGCACATTGTGACGTTTTCATTTGTATTGATCATACATTTAATCATTCCCATTCATAATTTCAGACTTACAAAGAATTTAAATCATTCATTATTTTACAAATTCCATTTGCTTTGACTTTCATTGTAATACAGTCAATAGTTTTGTTGATTAGTTCAGTTTTGGTTTCCAAAAATTTCAGCCTTTGTCTTTGTTGTGTTTGATCAACATTTACGACCATGTCTTGGCAGTTGTTTAGTAAGATATAAATTATATTAGTAATACATTTATCGTTTACTATTTACCATTATTGTCCATGTTATTTCAAAATAATAATAATAATTGAAAAGGATAATATTTTCACACTAAAATGTTAATAATACACGTCAGTAGAGCACGTTTGCATGGCAACTTCAGATTGTTATTGTGGCGCCCCCTATCACTTAGCAGATGAAAGCCATGGCGTTTTATCATTATTCATGGTCCTTTACAATATAGGACATGAAAGAGTGCAATCCGAGAGAACTATTGCAAAGCCTTCCCTTGTAAGTACAAGTCGATATTTAACTTTAAAGAAAACGTTTTGCATTTCTTGATGATATTCAGACTTACTGAGACGATATCATATTAATAATAGAAACTACAGGAAGATTTACATTTGAAAGCAGGGAAAGCGGAGTCAAAAAATTAATAGAAGAATAGATCCATAAAATAAAAAAAAATAAAATTTGAGTACAGAATAAAGTATGAGGAAAAATAAGTTTTACAATGTCTGCCCCTACAGAACAGTGGCGCGCGGAAATGCAGAAAGTAAATTTTAACTATACCCGAAATTGAAACAAATTGAGGGTGTTCACTGTTCAATTCAAAATAATACTATAACAATCTTATCATCATACAAAATTAGTATTATGCAAAACGGTTGAAGGGAAATGAGGATATAGTCACATGAAAGACTTTCGACAGTCTTGCAAAATACCAATTTTAGATAATAATAAAATTTTTATAGGTACTAGAACAAATTACTTGACGTTGTGCGGGACGCAAATAAACGCATGTTACTACTTAATTCACCAGGAACTCTATCCTTATAGCAGAAAAGAATTAATTAAAACATGCTCTCATCAAAGCATGTTTTAATTATTTTTGGAACTTCTCTCCGGAAGTTGCTTCCCGAATGCCATAATCCCACCCATTAGGCGCAACAACACTAACCCCTCTGTCAAATGGATTTTGTCCAGGAGGAGGAAAACGGAAGCTCTTTTGCGATGACTGAATGCGATTACTTAAAATTTACAAAAATTTAAATTACTTATGAAATCGAAAAAAAAAATGTTAGAATGCTGGGATATATGGGGGAAGTTTTAGCCAAATTATAGAATTATGCTAATCATATTTTTCGGAAGCGATGATATATATTTCAGATACTTTAAAATTTGCAAATTTCGATGTATTTAAGAAAAATAAATATAACGGGATTGTTTTACGGATTCGATTCAAACGTAGTTGGAACGAACGTTCTTTGATCTTTCCGATGATGTCCAGATAGAAAATCTGTGATAATACTTGCATTCCATGGCACTATGTTTTAACGTTAAATTGTACATTGGGCGCTTTTTTGGCTGACAATGTTTAAACTATTTCGACGTACTCAATCAACTTATATTCATCGCAACTCTAAATTGGCAATTATAAATATTGATAGCATCCGCACATCCGCAATAATAAAATATAATAAAATTTATCTATACAACATTTATCCATATAACAAAATATTTTAATAATTAATGTATCAATTTTGCGCAATTTTTGTTAATTTAGTTAGTGCCATTTTGCAATTTTGACGATATTTTTGTTAATGTAGTGTGAAATATTGCTGAGTTGGCGATATTTCACTAAATGAGTTGGGAAATTAGCCAGATATACCGCCAAGCATTACAGACAAATTGAGAGAAGATCTTTTATTATATATAAATGACTAGTGGCTAATTGCTAGGCACAAAATATAAAACTATTACCAAAAGTATTTTCTCTCGTGAATGGAACGAACCAGATCCATGAGAATGATGTTAATAAATTTCTCTCATAATATTACATATGAAAATAAACATATTTCACAAAAGTAAATTTTATGTGTTTTGCTTTATAAATTTATTTGAAAAAGTTCCATATCTCAAGAACGGCATTGATGTTGAAGGGAAGTACTTTGAACACTCTTAAGAGTTGGTAAGTTTAACTTGTACCACTTAATCGCATCTCAAAAATTTCAGTGTGACCCTCGTATTTTAGGAAGCTAATGAATCGATTTGTGTGAATATCGGCCCAAACCGTTGTGAACCAGGTTAAACGTAAAATAAATGAGACATTGATTCAAATTAAAAAATAATACGGTAGTGCACCTATTCACCACCTGAAGTACCTTCGTACCAAATTTTATGGTCTTATGATGCTTTATTTTATCGATACAGACTGCAAAGACACAGATACACAAACAGTTTTCTTCCTTTATTATGTTACATAAGTATTTAAGACTGTCAAAGACAGGAAAACCCGCAAACACACTTAAAAGATTAAGCTATAACTTTTTCAATAAACTTTGTTCCTTTTAACAATGTATGACGCTTAGCATAAAAATAATTATCTGAATTAAAAATTGACCTAGTAAAGTTCTGTCTTGTCCTGGGGTCGAGTTTGCAGGACCAGGTCAGAAACATAGTCATGAAGTGCTTAAATGATGTATTGACGTGACTAGATGGCATGACAATTTTATAGATGAAAATGTTTCGCACGATAAAATTGTGTAAAGAGTTTCAGCTCTCTACGTCCTCTGGGAGTTAAGCCCGTCAAAGACGAGGGTTAAAGAGAGTTAATGTGAAGTTAATTAGGGATGTCGTGAGCGGGATATGTCCTAAAGTGCAATATCGCAACGTTTGAAGAATCACACGTAGCCAACTCATCAGTTTTTCAGGTTGGAATATTAGGACTTTGCAAGAGAATAGAAAAAAATCTGATGTGGGCAGCACATGACTTTCCTTATATAATGCAATGAATTTACTACTTTTACAGTAAAAATAAAATGGGTTATTCTTATAGTAGATACTTATATTATTTCCAAGATATTGAATTTTCATCAATTAGTCATCATTTTCATTGATTTAGCGTCATTTTAATCCATTTGGTGAGATTTTCGTTAATGTGGAAACATATAAAAAGCCGCCAAATTCGTCGCCAAAATATCGCCAAGCGCTATGGACTGAGCAATAAGTTATTCTTATAGCAGATAAATTAATATTGACGTTCAAATACAAAACTATTACTCAAAGTAGCTTTTCTCATGAATGGAACGAGCTAAATCCACGAGAATGATGTCACCCAATTTATCGCATGATATTACATATGAAAAGTGAACATGTTTCTCAACAATAATTATTTTTTTTAATTTATGGGATTTTTTGATAAATTTATATGAAAAATGTGCAATATCTCGAAAACGGTTCATGCTAACATTCTAAAGTTTATGTCAATCGTTTTCTAAGGAAAAATTACATAAGAAAGGTCTATTTGCGTAATTTTATTAGAGGTTTTGATTTTTTGGCGATTATTTCAAAATTTCACTCGAAAATTTAGGGGGTTCTGAACATTCGATTGTGTTTAAAAACAGGCTTCCACTATTCACGGATTGTAATTTTTGTACCGAATTTTGTACCGAGCCGCTCTATTCTTCCGTGAGTTATCGTTTCCAAAGACTCACTGACACACACACACACACACCCACACACACACACAGACATCACCTCAATGTTCGATTCGTGATCAGGGATGCTTGAAACGTGTCCTTCCGTCGAAAATTCGAATTCGAATTTCCGACCCCGTCACAATAACTTTCCTTATACATTATACTATGTATATATGGAAAGTAAAAATCAGAAGTTACCTCTTTGTATTAAACAAGAAAGATTAATTATGCATAAAGCATTGATTATGAAACACTTTCCAACTGAAATGCAATTCTATTTAAACATCTCTAAAATACGATACATTCAGCGCTGATATTTTTTAAATTGTCACAGCACAATACTTTATTTTACTTGGAAACTTAAAACTTCATAAAAAAAGACAATGCTATAAAATCGTCTGCTTCTCTATGAAAAACCAATAAAAATTTCATTTATATCACTTACTTATATTCCAGACTCCAGAGCTGAATAATTTTGCGTAAAAAAATTCAGCAATTCTTATATAACTCATCTTATAATTGATTTGTTTGTATTTTACATACATTAAAATTAGGCTTCGCTGTAGAAATAATTAAAGTTTAAAGATCATTTTAAATAAAAATTATTGTAATTGCGTAAGCAGAGAATTTAGATACACTGATAATATGCAAAAATAAAGTGGTTTTAGGACTGATGCAACACTAAATATAAATATAAGCGTTTCTTAAAAATCCTGATTTTCACTAAGCGAAAAAAAAAATGGATGTCATATTTCATTTTGCAATGAGTCAAGTGATATATAATATAATATAATATTGGTGTAATTATTATTTCCATTTTTATTTTAAAAACTACTTAACATATTTTGATGACATTTTTTTACGCATTTTACGGGATAATTTGAATATTTTGCAAAATTTTTAAAGCAATTTGTGAATTTTAACCCCTCTTAAAATTGTTTGAAAAATATGGTCCCATAGGCCTAACGTATTTCGTTTTCTCAACACGGGCGGAATCCGAAACTAATTGGGTGATATTACTCTTTTACATTCCCATGTGTCCCACAGACCGTCTCAACAACATATTAAATTTTCATTTTGATAAAGTTATTTTTACGGCAGTTATCGTGTGAACGGACAGACAGACAGAACGAACAAAGTTCTAAACACTTTGCAACTATGATGGAAAGTGTTGAAAATTGTAGTTAAGGCCGCGTCGCTACTGTTTGACAGATTTCACTTCCCTCGACATTCTCTATCATGCACCGTAAAATGTATAGCATACAAAAATGTGAAATTTGGTACATTTGTAGAAAATATTAGGAAGACATGCTGATATAAATCGTTTTTCGATTTAAAATTTAGTTTAGGAAATATTTAATGTCAAAATCAAAGAAAGAGTATTTGAGCTCCGAGTTCGCGTCCTGGACAGACTAGAAATAGCAAGATCTCGAATTTTTGTTGGCATGTACCAACATGTTGAATTTTTGCAGGATGGAGTCCGTTTTTAAAATTTCGATTTAGTTAATGAGTTATTCAATTTTTTTATGTACAAGTACATCTGAAGGGAAAAATTTTCTTCTTTACGGCCGAAGATTTCATTGGTCGAGACGATTGTCAGCTTCTCTCTGATTAGTTTCAGGCAGAAACGTAACAAAATGGCTGAGGATTGAGTTATTGAAGCATGAAAAACATTAAAAGTATATATATATGTATTTCTAAACATGACTACAACGCCAGTTAGTGCACTTGGGACAATGTGGAATTCTGACAATCATATGCCTTATCTTTTATTCTTACAAACAGAGCGTTTCGCAGCTATTGTTGTCATGAACATTACGATTTAATTATCATATCGCACAACAATGATATGTTTTACTGTTGTAAATATATCTATGCCGAAAACGTAACATGATATTTTGCCACTGTATTATGAACGAACGTCAAAACGCACTATTATGAAATTTTGCCGTTTGTCCGTGATACAGTAAGCAATCGTTCTTAATAGCAGTCGGCACGAGAAAGTTCGCGATGCAGCCAGGAATTAGGAGACGAAGCCTCCCAACTCACGAAGTGAGCTTGGGCTGAGTTTGGTGGAATTGTTTGTGAAGTGAGTTAGAGATGGTGTGCGTGAGCTAATAAGGAGGCGAACCCTAACGGATGCATCACTCTTGCGGTGAGCTCTGATTAATGAGAGGCAGCGAATGGAGGGCGGAGTCTTATGTGGTTTTCTGAACGGTTGTGAGCATAGAGCACGTAGGCGGTCGTGGCGGTAGTGGGGGTTGCTCTCACAGTGCTCGTGAAGCGAGTTGAGCGAGAGCCAGCGAATAGCAGGCGAAGCTTCCCGACTCGCGAAGCTAGTTACGGGGGTTGTCGAGCGGGGGGATGAGTATCCTAGTAATCTAAATAATAATGTTTTAGTGATTTAATCCCCTTATGTTTTAATTATTTAAAAAAGTAATCATTCGAAAATTTGTGAGTTTTCACAATGTGCGATCGCGATTAGAATCAATAGAGTTCCAGTATTCACGAATCAAACTAGTCTTATCAAATTACGTTCAAAACTCTCCATTCGTTCACAAAATATCGTATCCATAGACTCAAGGACACATACACACACAGACATGACCTCAAAAACTTTCAATTCTAGTTTCAGCATGCTTCAAATGTACTCTTCGGAATTCGTATTTTTGACTCCCGTCACAATACTTTCCCTATGCATTATACTATGTATATAAGGAAAAGTAATTAATTGATATCTATAATATACTGAATTTTGGAATCTGAAAACATCTATGTTTAGCAGACAACTAAATATAGAGCATAATAGCACACATTAGAACATAATAAAACTGACAATTATCTTTAAACGCTGAAAGTTGAGTATTAAATTGTCTCCTGTTTTATATTTTTTTGATGTGACCGAAAACCGACGTTATAACTAGAGTTCGGTGCACTTACAAATAATTCATCAATTTTATAAAAATGAGCACACTTAACTTTTTGTGATTAGTTCTTTTTAAAATGAAAATATCAAAATATCTTGAAAATGGCGAATGTCTTATACTCGTATATGATGTCATTTGTTTTAAATAAAGAAAAAATACGTATAAAATATGGATTTTAATAAACATGTTTAATATTACTGTATTTTTATAACGGTTTTGTTATTTTCGGGACAAAAATTTTCAAAAAAATTTTGTCTTTTCCTGATTCATTCACTCCGAAAATCAATTAGCCTCTGATTTTCATTGATTGGAAATAACGCCAAAATTTTATTATGCTCTATTTGTTTAAGAGACATAGTGCCCATAGACTCATAAACACCACTGAAATAATAGTTTATTCGCATTCAAGAATGCTTAAAACGTGCAAATCTATTAAAATCCGGAAGAGTCGGATTTTGACCCTATCACAATACTTTGCCTTTATATATACTAGGTATTGTATGAAAATTAAAAATTGCTGCATTTTATAACATCAAAATATACGATCTAAAAGGTACTATAAAATATTTTTAAGAATAAGACATTGATAAAGATTATATATATAATTTATATATAATTTTTATCAATGTATATATTAAGATTTTATTTTTAACTATATATTTTTAAAGATCACATTATTAAAAATTATATCCTCTGAAAATTATGCTTTATAACTGTTATTTAAGATGACTCATTAATTTAAAATTCCTTGCAGTTACTTAAATCTGTCAAGCCATTTTTGTTATAAGATATATGAATAAGCTACTGATAACATGTACTCACCGTACTGTGAAAGATTGAAGAAGACACGCTATAAGCTTTTTAAAACATGATTTATTAACATATCAATTTGAAAATGTGAGTAGTTGTCTAGAATATATTTTTATACAATATAAAAGAATAAACTATATTATATCTTCTTACATAATAAAGGAAAATAATAAAGTCTGTAAATAATAAAAGGAAAATAATAAGATCTTACATAATAAATTATGTAGCGGAAAATCTAAGTGTCGTACGGCCATGAAATTTGGGATATAGGTACTTCAGGACCCGAATAGGTGCACAATGGTATTATATTTATAAATTTGGTATTAATTTTTTAGTTATTTTATGTTTTAGCCCGATTTACAACGTTTTCGCCGATGTCTACACAAATCAATTTTTTAGCTGCTAAACATATTATAACAAAGTTTACATCTGGAAACCATCTGGACGATTGAAAAATTCTCTTTTAAATGAACTTTAAACGGAGTCCATGTGATTAATAGAAGAATTTTCGGGAAATTTTGAGAAACATATACTTCTTGTGCGTTTTATACTTCCTCGATTTTCATATTGCGATTTAAAAAAATTACCATGCGATCCAAAGTTTATAATTCAACAGTAGCGTCTAAATATATCACAGACTACTCTAGAATAACAATTAATTTCTCCAATCCATCCGTAGATTAATTATAAATATTTTAATCGAGCGAACTCCTAGAATGTTTTAATCAATTGAGAGTTTCCCCATGAAGTTCGAACCCTTTACCTCCTACGTGGAATCGGACCCCTACCGCCAACAATTAGCAAACACATCTAATAAGCCGTGTTTACCTTTTGAATTTTTTTTTTTTTTTTTGCATTGAGTGTGTGAGATTTGGAGCATGAATGTATTATTTGAGTAGCGGGCGTTTTGAATACATTCCAACATAGTTGAAAAGTGCTTATGACTTTGTTCATTTTGTCTGTCCGTCTGTCTGTCTGTCTGTCCGTTTGCACGATAACTGTCGTAAAAATGACTTTATCAAATGAAATTTTAGTATATTGTTGGGACGGTCAGTGGGACATATGGGAATGTAAATGAATAATACCACCCAATTAGTTTTGGATTGAACCCGGGTCGAAAAAATGAAATACATTGAGCCCTATGGGACCTAATTTTTCAAACATTTTTTAAGCGGATTTAAAATTCACAAATTGCTTCAAAAATTTTAGGTAATATTCAAATTGTTCCATAAAATATATAAAAAAAATTCAGCGAAATATATTCAGTAGTTTTTCAAATAAAAATTAAAATAATAATTACACCTCTTATATGAAACGATTACGTGACCATGATATGAAAAGATCACATGACCCACTTCAAAATGATATATGGCATCCATCTTGTCTCCAAATCGGGATTTTTTAAGTTCTTTTTAATTCGTATTCAGTGTTGTATCCGTCCTAAAACTACTTTATTTTTGCTTAAATTCTGTGCATCTACATACTGAAACAACGCAATGACAATATATTTGCTCATCTAAATTTGATTATTTCTACAACTAAGCCTATTTTTCACCTATTTAAAATGTAAACAGCAAAATATATAGAATGAGTTGTATTAGAATTCCTGTATTTTTTTAACACAAAATAATTTAGTCCATGGAGTCTGCATGGCTGATATGAATGAAACATTAATTGATTTCATAAAGAGAAGGACGATTTTTTTCCATGAAGTTTCAAGCATAGAGTTTAATTTTTTGTAGCTCCATGGTCTTAAACAAAATGTTTAAATAAAATAAATTATTATAGTATTGTGATGAATGATATGAATGGGAGAAAGTTATGAATGAAATCCTGTTTTTATAGAGAGATCCAGAGGTGTTATTTTTTCTATGACGTCATTTGAATTAATTTCAGTTGTTTTCGATGAAGTTTTCAAATATAATAAATTATCGTAGTATTATGATAATTCTAAAACTATTACCGAGGAATGTATAACATTTTGGAGATGTTTAAACCAGGCAATTTATATTTCAATGCCGTCATTTGAATGAAGTTCATTTTTTTCGATGAAGGTTTAAGTTTTCAAATATAATAAATTAATGCAGTATTGTGATAAGTTTCAAAATATTACCGAGGAATGTATTGCATTTCAGACTTGTTTAAATAAAATTGCATTGAAGTTGGAAAGTGTTTCATAATCAATGCTATAAGCATGATTGATCTTTCTTGTTTAGTTATTTTATGTTTTAGCACGGTTTTGAGCGATTTTCACACAAATAGGTTCCTTAAGGACCAAAAATATTATCACAGAGTTTCCATTTTGACACTATCGGTTGCTTAAAAAGTTGTGTGTATATCTTCGCATTATAAGAAAACACTCTTTTAACTAATGCATTGTATTATTTTCTGTGATTTTTTTATGCGAACGTATAAAAATTGAGGTTATCGATTCCTCGAGTTACATATAACTGTTGTTGTGAGGCCAGAATATGTCCTCACATGTGGCATTTTTATTGCAATATTTATGGGGCATAGAACGGCTAACAAAGCTCGAGTCTGGCTGGCGCTGGTGTTTACAACAACGTGAACTTTTAGGTCAAATACAATAAATTTGGGTGTCCCAGGCCAAAGGGGCTGAGAGGGGCCTTGATAAATGTCAAGTGATGCCATTGGGTTCAGAAGAACCAATGAGCACCAAGGGGAAGAAGGGCGGAGCTATCCCCCCCCCCCCAACGAACCACAAGTCAAGGAGTCTCATACGAAGTGTTGTTGCAGCTAGTTTCATACGAAATGTTGTTGCAGAAGTAAGTCTGATACGTGGGACGTGGAATTGAAATTTACGTTACATTTCTAGATTATATTAATATTAATATATGGTCGTTGACTTCATAAGTGGAGTTACAATTTAAAGTACATTACTCGTCGTTGTGCCGCAATAACCCTCCAATTAATTTAACTTATGTGTAAGTCCTGAAAAGAATTCATTAATCATTATAAAAAGACTAGCCTATTTAACTTTAACAATATAATTTATTTACAACATCAATTTATCCCTAACAAAAATTTATCATAATTATCGACTATCATTTAATTACTTTAATAATGGGAGATATGTGACCAGAAATATTAGATTTCGATAGTGTCTATGACCTGGGGAAATGAGCACATACCTTACAGTTTAATCTTCGGCTCATCACGCTGAGGCTTGCATCCGTCTTATTGCTGACCGTACGGCCATAACTCTTTGGTGTGTGGCTTGCATCTCGTACTTATATTCAACTGCAACCTCATTCGTATGAGTATCTGCTTCCAACTCCTTTCGTATCCGTTCAACAGCTACAACATTTTGTATCAGACTCGCTTCTGCAACATTTTTTATAAGAGTTACTTCTACCACATTTTAGATCCGAGTTGCTTCTGCAACATTTTGTATCCGAGTCACTTCTGCCACCTTTCGTATCCAAATGACTTGTGGTTCCTTCGGCGGCGGGGGGGGGGGGTAGCTCCGCCCTTCTTCCCCTTGGTGCTCATTGGTTCTTCTGAACCCAATGGCATCACTTGACATTTATCAAGGCCCCTCTCAGCGCCTTTGGCCTGGGACACCCAAATTTATTGTATTTGACCTAAAAGTTCACGTTGTTGTAAACACCAGCGCCAGCCCGACTCGAGCTTTGCTAGCCGTTCTATGCCCCATAAATATTGCAATAAAAATGCCTCATGTGAGGACATATTCTGGCCCCACAGTTATAAAAACGCATGAAAGGAAATTTAAACCAGTAAAGCCCATTGATAGGTTTATGTATCAACTTCAATTGAAATAATCTCAAATTAGCTTTAGTACACATACATATCAAAAACATTTATAGAAATATTAAAAGAACATTATGAGACAGATTGGGTTAACAATGGAGAAAATTCTACATTAAAATGATACTAAAGAGTTATCATGGATATATATATATTATTTTATATTCATAAGTACTCTGTAACTATATAATTATTTATTACAAGTACCTAATACTTTATTTATATCAGTAGAAAATGTATTTTTCGATACCCGGGGTTTTAAATAAATGTCCGTTATTTAAAATATACAGATACGCCTTTGATACGTCCTAATAAGCTTATTTGATACGCCCAAAAGAAAAACCATACAATTAGCCAGAATATCTGGGCTTGAGTGTAAGTCTGTGGTGTGTTGAAGGCCCAGACCACACGACCAACCCAGGGGGTTTATGGTATCAAGTTGTGTGGCCGGTAGTCTGTGGTGTGTAGATCTTTTCATGCTGTTCATGCAAACAAGATCGAAATTATTCAGAATAAGTTCTTGAGATATCTGTATTATAAGAATACTGTTTTTTTTTTGTATTCTTTATCTGCTACTTTTCTTCGTGATGTGTTTAATGTTAAAAGCGTACAGAACAGAAGGAATTTCATTTTATTTTCATTCTTCAGAAATCTGTTCAATAACAAAATTGATTGCTCTGCTGTCTCGGGTAGGATTGGGTTTCATGTTCCCCAGTATTCAACCAGGAACATGAGTTTATTTGCGGAAAGGAATATTAGTACGAATATTGCTTTTTATTGTCTGATAAGTAATTTTTGTAAACTATACAATAGCTTCCCCGATAATTTTATTTATTTGCAGGTGCTTTCGAAAATCATTTGTTGTCAATAGTTTGTATTTTAATGTATTTTATTATATTTTAATCTGTATATTTTGTCTTGTATTTTATATTGTACGCTGTTACTGGGATTTTGCCCTACAGCTTGCATTCTTTTAAAATAAATAAGAAATAAATAAACAAGAAATATCAATCATGCTTAAAGCATTGATTATGAAACACTTTCCAACTTCAATGCCATTTTATTTAAACAAGTCTAAAATGCAATACATGCCTCGGTAATATTTTAAAATTTATCACAATACTACATTAATTTATTATATTTGAAAACGTAAACCTTCATCGAAAAAAATGAACTTCATTCAAATGACGGCATTGAAATATAAATTGCTTGGTTTAAATATCTCTGAAATGCGATATATTCCTCGGTAATATCTTTAAAACTATCATAATACTACGATAATTTATTATATTTGAAAACTTCATCGAAAACAACTGAAATTCATTCAAATGACGTCATAGAAAAAATAACACGCCTGGATCTCTCTATAAAAGCAGCATTTCATTCATAAACAATTTCCCATTCATTTCATTCATCACAATACTATAAAAATTTATTTTATTTAAAAATTAAGACCATGGAGCTACAAGTAATTAAACTCTATGCTTAAAACTTCATCGAAAAAAATTGTCCTTCTCTTTGTAAAATCAATGAATATTTCCTTCATATCAGCTATGCAGACTCCATGAGCTAAATAATTTTGTGTTAGAGAAATACAGCAATTCTAATACAACTCATTCTACATATTTTGCTATTTACATTTCATATAAGTGAAAAATAGGCTTCGTTGTCGAAATAATCAAATTTGGATGATCCTTTAAACTCAAATATATTGTAATTGCGTTGTTTCAGTATGTAGATGCACAGAATTTAAGCAAAAATAAAATGGTTTTAGGACGGATACAACACTGAATACGAATTAAAAAGAACTTAAAAAATCCCGATTTGGAGACAAGATGGATGCCATATATCATTTTGAAGTGGGTCATGTGATCTTTTCATATCATGGTCACGTGATCGCTTCATATAAGATGTGTAATTATTATTTTAATTTTTATTTAAAAAACTACTGAATATATTTCGCTGAATTTTTTTTATATATTTTATGGAACAATTTGAATATTATCTAAAATTTTCGAAGCAATTTGTGAATTTTAAATTCGCTTAAAAAATGTTTGAAAAATTAGGTCCCATAGGGTTCAATGTATTTCATTTTTTCAACACGGGTTCAATTCAAAACTAATTGGATGATATTATTCATCTATATTCCCATAGGTCCTACAGACCGTCTGAACAACATATTAAAATTTCATTTTGTTTAAGTCATTTTTACGGCAGTTATCGTGCTAACGGACAGACAGACAGACAGACAGGCAGACAGAATGAACAAAATCATAAACTCTTTTCAACTTTGTTGTAAAATGTTAAAACACTTTTCAACTTTGTTCTAAAGTGTTAAAAATATAAATGGACATACTTGACATCGCAAAAAGAAAATGTTTCTTTATCCAGGAAGTAAAATCACAATGTTAATTGCTATCTCAGCAGGTTTCTATCTGATTGAAGTCAAATTTTCAGAGCTCACTTATAATATCGAAATAATTCTATGTTTCAAAATTCGGAAAGTCGTCTTTTAAATTCGTAAATTTAGAAAATCGCTATGTTCATTACAGGATCTGCGTTCATAACCAGAATGCTACATAAACAGAAAGTTTGCGTTCGTCCGTCTAGAACGCAAAAAACGAATTGTAGTCTGCAGATGCGATGGATAAATATACATATCTTACACAATAAAAGAAGATGTTTGTATGTTTGTGTGTGTCGACTGCAGTGAGAAACATAAGCCTCGTAGGGCCATGAAATTTTTTCTACAGGTACTTAGGACCCGGGAAAGTACACCTCAAAGTTATTTTTTTTAATTCGGATTGGTTTTTTAGTTATTTTACATGTTATTATTTTCACACAAATCGGTTCATTAGCGACCGGAAATATTATCACAGAGTTTTAATTTACACCATCGGAAAAGCGAATGCTCTTTCTAACTACGTTTAGACCATATCCGTATGATAATTCCTTCATATTTATTTTTTTAAATACATCGAAATTTGCATTTTTTATGTTATCTGATATAATACTCGTACAAATGAAAATTAACAAAATCAGCTAAATTTCTATTTTAATGATTGTGGAAAATTTGATCTAGTTTTTCTACATGTGAGGTTTAATTAAATAACCTTTCTATTATTATTCCTCTCTTTTTGCATTATAATTTATGTTTTTTTTATAAACTAACAATTCTAACGGGTTTGGTTGTTAGACTAATCGCCGAACTAATCAACATACGTTTCTGCGTGCCTGAAGTGAAACAGGATAAGTTTCGGATAGTGGGAAATTCGCGGAATTTAGTAAGATTTCGATGTGAGTGAGTTGGAGTGAAGCAGGAGGCACAATGATAGATTTGGACGAGGCGGAAGTTGGCTGTCAGCCTATAGACGCCGTCAGCCGCTACAGACAACACACATTGACAGACACACAGACAACTTCTTTTACTATGTAAGATAAATCAATAAACGAATATCACTGAAAATCATAGCTGAATACTAGAAAACAAAAATCATCCGAATATAAGGGTATGGCGAGAGGTAAGAGAGCAGCTATATTTCTTGAATGTTTAGTTGAGTTATCCATGATCTTTTATCCATAATCATAGCTGAATACTAGAAAACAAAAATCATCCGAATATAAGGGTATGGCGAGAGGTAAGAGAGCAGCTATATTTCTTGAATGTTTAGTTGAGTTATCCATGATCTTTTATCCATAATCATAGCTGAATACTAGAAAACAAAAATCATCCGAATATAAGGGTATGGCGAGAGGTAAGAGAGCAGCTATATTTCTTGAATGTTTAGTTGAGTTATCCATGATCTTTTATCCATAATCATAGCTGAATACTAGAAAACAAAAATCATCCGAATATAAGGGTATGGCGAGAGGTAAGAGAGCAGCTATATTTCTTGAATGTTTAGTTGAGTTATCCATGATCTTTTATCCATAATCATAGCTGAATACTAGAAAACAAAAATCATCCGAATATAAGGGTATGGCGAGAGGTAAGAGAGCAGCTATATTTCTTGAATGTTTAGTTGAGTTATCCATGATCTTTTCTGTAGAATAACAGCGGCATTATCACTTTTCTGGAAGTAAGTTATTTAAATTGTCGCTAGAGAACGCTACACTACTCATCTGACAGTGAGCAACATCAATGTTACAAGATACATTGAGAAAGTTTGACAGTTTTTCCTGTTCTTGCAACTGTCGGTGCGATTACTGGTACAATAACAGTTGCATGTTTTACAAGAGTTAGATGTAGCGTGTTCTTTCTTGAATCTTGAATCAAGCGACATAGTTTTGAGTGTGAGCAATTTACGCATGTTATTAACATTTGCCGAATTACAACAAGCATATGCACATGTTCGAGGATTTGTGTTTGTTTACGTTATTCGCTTTTAATAAAATAAGAAATTACGTTATCTTAAATAATTTTTGTGATCTTTCAGCTGATTAATTAAATATTAAACCAGAATAAAAGTTCTATATGTTCACCGAAGATTATCCCTGTGTTCCTATGTTCACCGAAGTTCAATATGTTCACCGAAGATCCATATGTTCACCGAAGATCCATATGTTCACCGAAAATTAAGCGTAGAGCTAGGACTAACACGTAGCGCTTTTACCATTATTTTCAGGCCAGGAAAAAAAATACCAAAACCGATTTAATGAGATATTTTTGAGTCGTTTTATTGAGGTAAGTAATACTAAATAAAATTTATACTAAAACTATTCCTTTTGGAGCTATCTTTGACATAAAATTCAAATTTAAAGATCTTTTATATTTATTAACTTTTAGTGAATGAAATGTTTCATGTAATTTTTCACCTGTACTCACTAATTTGAGTCATAAATTGAAGTTGATTCAGCAGATCTACCATATTCAATTAATCCTACAAAATTCATGGATACTGTTAATTCATTCATACTGTTGTATTTGTTCAAGATATTGTGGCCATAGATTCATATACGGACAAACAGACACAGTACTTTATATTTTCGGGTCGGTCTGGCGGTCTGAGCAGAAAGAAAGAAACAAAAAAAGGCAAACAGACACACAGATATCATTGAAAAAATTCGTTGATTCGTATTCAGATATGCTCAAAACGTGACGATTCACCAAAATCCGAAAGTTGAACTTCTTATCCCACCACAATACTTCCCTTTTAAATATACTATACATTGTGGGGAATGTAAGATTTGCATCAAATGCTTTGCAATACTGGAAATAGTATCAGCCTTTACGTTCAACTTTTATTAATATTTTTTTTCATTTGTAGCATGATTATTTTATAATATTTTATATATGTGCATATTTTAAAATATGTTAAAATACACACTGATATTATTTAAACTCTATCTTAGAGAGCTTTAAAGTTTTTAAATCATTTCAATTTTGCGTAAAAATTTCTTTAGTATTTAAAATGTTTTTCATATACAATACGACTAAAATCTGCTGTCGTCACATCAAAAATTTCTGATTTATCAAATCTTCGTAGAAATAATTACATTGCAAAAAATCAATCAATCTTTCATATCATGTCATTACCGACAAATGATAAAATTGAATCCACTGGAAATAAAATTGAACTTTTTGTAATTACTGAAAAATGATGAAAAGATATATTATAATAAAATATCTTTACATGCTTTTGATAGAATTTTAAATTAATATCCGTATCTTTAAAATTATGGTTAGTTTACAATGTATTCTAAACGTTTTTATGAAATGAATGGAAATGGGAATGATATTCGAATTTAAATTATTGTGATAAAATATTTAAACTTATTTACTGGTGTCAGTTTTATTTGTAGAAAAGTTTAATCTTAGGTTCTTGTGTTTGTTGCACAATGTAATTTTGTTCAAGTTTAGCTCTAATAAGATATGCGATGCAGTATGCATTAAGGAATTGATGAGAAAGATTTATAATGCATAAAGCATTGATTATGAAAGACTGTTCAACTTAAATGCAATTTTATTTAAAAATCTCTAAAATGCGATACAATTTGCACTGATATTTTTGAAATTATCACAGTACTGCAATGATTTATTGAACTTGGAAACTTAAAATTTCACCAAAAAGGCAATGCTATAAAATCGCCTGTTTCTTTATGTAAAATCAATGAATAATTCATTGATATCACTTATATTCTAGACTTCAGAGCTAAATAATTTTGCGTTAAAAAAATTCAGCAATTCTTATACAACTCATCTTACAATCGCTTGATGTGTTTATATTCGTCATATTTCAAAATTAGGCTTTGTTGTAGAAATAATCAATGTTTACTGAATATTTCAAATAAAAAATATTGTAATTGCGTAGGCACAGGATTTAGATACACAGATAATATGAAAAAATAAAGCGGTTTTAGGACAGATGCAACACTAAATGCAAACTTTATTTAAAAATCACGATTTTCACCAAGAGAAAACAAATTATTTGTTTTATCTGCAAAAATCTGTTTAATTTGTAAAAATTATTTATTCTATTTTGCAATGAGTCACGTGATCTCTTCATATAATATGGGTTGTTGTTGTTGTTGTTGAGACCCAGACCGTCCGACCTACCAGAAAGGTGTAAGGTAACTGTATGGACGGCCGGGAAGTGCCACCCAATTTAGACCGGAACCCAGTGGGGGAGGCATCCACAGGGACCGTACCCTCCTTCCCCTACCACCAACCTCTCGGAAGGACTTACGGACCCACATGTTTAACGTGATCGTACTCCGCATGAACACGGCGGCATTTGTGGCAGCGTGCAAATCTAGCGCGCAAACCACGGGGATACCGCACCCTAGATGGCCAACAGCACGCGGTGTTCCGAGGTGGTCACCCACCAAGTACTAACCGCGCCCGATGCTGCTTGACTTCGGTGATCTAACGAGAACCGGTGTTTTCAGCACGGTACGGCCGTTGGCCTCATATAATATGGGTGTAATTATTATTTCAATTTTCATTTAAAAACTACTTAATCTATTTCCATAAAAAAATTCCCACAGTTTACGTGATAATTTGAATATTTCCTAAAATTTTCAACGCAAATTGTTAATTTTAAGTCCGCTTAAAAAATGTTTGAAGAATTAGGTCTCATAGTGTTCAATGTATTTCATTTCTTCAACTCGGATTAAATCCAAAGCTAATTGGGTGATATAATTTTTTTATATTTCCACATGCCGTCTCAACAACATACTAAAATTTCATTTTGATAAAGTACTTTTTACGGCAGTTATCGTACGAACTGACAGATAGACAGACAGAATAAACGAAGTTGTATACACTTTACAACTATGTTGGAAAGTGCTAAAAATAAAGTGGCTTTAAAGTTAGTGTACCTTTTTAGAATAAAGTTAATACACTGTTTTTCAGTATATTTTTTTCATTTTATTCACTATAAGTAATATACTTTTCCTTTATTACTGATGTCGTTAAAATGCTTCCTAAATCGAAAAGTTAATCGAATGTTTCTGTGTGTGCTATGTGATTTTAAAATATTATCATTGAGATAAAATAATACGATATTTAAAACTAAAACGAATTACCCTATGTTGCCTGATCCTAAATAAACGTTCCCCTCTTAAATATTACATTGATACAATCGCCTCTTCAAGCGCAGACGATTTTCGCCAACTCCAAAGCAGACCGCGGCCGAAGCATTCCCCCTCTCTACGCATGCGCTCCGCAAACGTGGAAAGTAAAACATAAGATAAATAAGTAAAAGAAACAACCTTTTTCTCTAAGGAGAGAGTTTGGCCATGTGCAATCTATCAGAAAGAAATTTCAGTCTTCCGTAGGAAATACGCTTGTTGTTTTTATGCGTATACATAAAAAATCACACACACACACAATAAAATAACGCAGAAATTAAAAATTTTTTTTTGTTGTTGTGGAAATTGGAAGATATATATACACGCAGCCTTTTGCCAAACTTTAGAATTGTGCTAATCTTACTTTTTTGGATGTGGCGAAATTAGTATCATTTAACCTAAAAAATACAAATTGCTATAAATTTAAAAAATAGATATGAAAAAAATTGAACTACGGATTCGGTTTAAACATCGTTGGAAAGAACGATCTTCGATTTTTGCGATGGTGTTAAGATGCAAACTGTGTGATAATTTAGATTTTAAATCCTAATTCAGATAATTCCTAATTCAGATTTTAAAAATATCTAGCCGAGACGTATTTTCCCTGGTCGTGAAGTACCTCTGTACGAAATTTCGTCGCTGTCTGGAACTTAGATTTCCCGCTACAGATGACACACGGAAACATTTATTTTTTTATGTAAGATGCATCTTGTTCCATAACAAAATAAGATGTGTCTGTGAGTTTGTGTGTATGCGTCTGCAGCAAAATAATCTAAGCTTCAGCCAGCCACAAAATTTGGTATTAGGTTACGAAACGACAGCTCGTTGAATCTTCTTTTTTGTTGTTGTTTTATGTTAATGCACAATTTTGAGCGATTTCACTCAAATAGGTTCCTTTACGATCAAAAATATTATCACAGGGTAGATATTTTGACATCATCGGAAAGATCGAGTCTTTCTAACGATTTTTAAACCGAATCCGTAGGGCATTTTGTCATATATATTTATTTATTTTTAAATGCATCGAAATATGTATGTTTTAGGTAGTCTGATTCTTATTTCGTTTCATCCGAAAATGTAAGATTAGCGAAATTTTGGCAAAAATATGGGTGTATATTTTCACATTCCAATCACACAAAAACCTGAAATAAAATAAAATAATATAATATTTATTTATTTATTTTTTATTATCTTTGAATTTTCAAACAAAAGTATAAACACGTAGATTTCCAGGCAGAAAGGTATTATTTTCTTCTTTTGTGTTGCTATGCTTGTTGCATGCATCACAACGCGTATTCGCTGCAATTGTGTATTTTTAGTGTGAGTAATGTCATTATGGGTAGCAATGGCGTATTTTTAGTGTGGGTAATTTAATTTTTCGGACGTATATGCGCATGGTGGTGAAGTGTATCGAGGCAAGCGAAATATCAGGATATATTAATGTTATACTCGCAGTTTTGAATTAAATTTTGGTTCAAACAATATTCAGTGTTGTTACCACTAACGTTATCCGATAAGTAAATGTTAATATTTTTATGTGGATGTTCTAAAGTTTGCTGATAATTTTGAAATTAATTGTATTGATATTAGAATAAATATATTTAAGCTTGCTGATAATTCTGAATTAATTGTTTACTGAATATTCAAAATCAAGTGTTTACTGATTATATGGAAAAAATTGTTCACTGATAATATTGAATTAATTGTGATTAAGCCTTTCAGTTTCGATTAAGGTTTTCGGTATTTTTCTGCGAATAATTCGATGTGAGTGTTCTCGATCTGTGGTATTTTGAAAGTAACTTAATAGTACGATTTTTGAATTGCCCTCTTCTAATTTTAGGCATTTCCCTAATCTGGTCATATCTCAGCTTCTAAATATTCTAGAGTTTAGTTTTATGTACTATACTTTTTAGTTTGAGCTAACGAATACCCGGATTGCATGTGCCCTGCACGATTATTTAGAATTCATTGCACCCATGCAACAAGTTATTTAATTTCTGTTTTAAGCCGGTGTATCGAAAAAGCGTTGTTTGGTTTTCGAGAATTCGATATATGTTTCGATGTAATTTTAATCTGAGGTTTACATCTTAAATCTCGGGCAAACGCAGTGTATATTTTCTAGGTCAAAATAATGTAATTCTATTATATTTTTTTAATAAATTTTAAAATGTTGAAATTTAATGAAATTCTTATAAAATAATAAGTTACCCACTAAAAACTACAAGTACAGTCGACCCCCCAAAAAATCTGAATACCGCGTGTAATTCCGACTCCTTGGGTCGTACTGTAACATTAAATGTATCATTAGATTCGTAATAATGCCTGCTGTAAATAAATGAGTAAATAATTTACATAAGGGGTTGTCTACATATTAAACTCTGCATCAACTCGATTTTTTAAAAAGGTAACATATTCTGATTCTCCAGGTTAAAGCACCTTGAATTCATATTAAATGTATATATTTTACTCCAGTCGTTGTAGAGTTATGACTGCTTGAAATTTCGAAATCATAATGTTAAATGTTTGCTGCAGCTTTTCTTTTATATTTTCCGAAATAATTAGCATAGTAAACTAATTCGTTTTTTATACTGTACTACTAAGTAACCTAAACAAAATGTATACCATGTTTAGTCTTCAAATAAATGCTTCATATTAATTATTATTATTATGAAAATCATATTTGAAATAAAAATATGAATATAAACTTTGATAAATTTCATCACTGTCGGATACCTCAGTGTGCAAAATAATAGCTCTTTCCTTTCAGTACTTATTGAAATCTATATAAATAAAATTGAAAATCTGTCTGTGTCTGTTTGCTTGTATCATTATCACGGGAGAACGGCTGAACCGAATAGGATGACATTTTGTGGGTAGCCTTGAAATAGTCCCTCTTAAATTGAGTCCAAGTTTTGAGTTTCTAAGACCAGGAGTTGTCAAGATTTTAAGGAAAAAATAAACTTTTCATAGGAGTTCTACTCTCTAACTCCCTGGTTTCTTCAAACGAAAAAAGTTGGAAACCGTTGGTTTAAAACCTGAAAGTGAATTGAAAATGCCATAATGCTTTGAGAATTATATCTAGGTACCGCTAGTGTTTACCTCTGAGTTTAGTTTACCTGTTTACCTCTGAGCTAGTCTATACCTCTGAGTTTGGTGGGAGTTTATTGCGCTAATCACTCACTTTTTGAAAACATGAATTGTTTGACTGCATGAATGTTTGAAACATGGAGGAAAAAGTAAGGAGTTAAAACTTCATATTAAGAAAACGCCAATATCGTTTGAGACAATAATTCAGGTGGCGCTGGGATAAGATAAGTAGCTCTGTATTGTAAGATTTTCTATGGCGAAAGTTCTAAAATATGTGTTGAAACGGTTAATTTTGTAAAAATTAAAATTATTAGCAAATGCAAAGTAGAACTGAAACTAAAAATAATATTCCTAAGTATTCAACATTAATTTACCTTTCAAATTAATATCTCCCTATATTCAGTATACTATCCTACAACTATGAAAAACTATTTGTTAATTATGCTCATAATTAAGGAACTCTTAATTTAAAAACAATCTAAAAATACATATACTAAATACTACGCCTAATAATACTATAGCAGCTACTTTACTAACACTAGCGGTACCTAGATATAATTCTCAAAGCATTATGGCATTTTCAAACGTTTCATCGATAGGAGTTTTATCTACTTCTTTTAACTCCATGGTTTGAAACATGAATTTAAATGGAAACTCTATCACCATGGTTTATTTCTTGCAAGCTCTTAGTTAACAATGAAAAGTATTAAGAAATCAAAATGGTTACTTAATTATCTGAATTTTATGAGGAAGATTATATCTTATATCATGTTGCTCAGCAACGCAATTAAATTAAATGCGTTTGTTAATTTTTATTATTATTTTTTCGATTTCAATAATAAATAAACGGATATAAAAATATATCTTATAAATGAACTGTTTGATTTTTCTTTTAATTATATGAATTACGGACTATATACATCACTTTCAATTATTTTGGCAAAGAGTTTTCAAAACTGTGTTTAGCCAATAAACTCATATATTGTGTTTAACCAATAAACTCATGTATGTATGTTTTTAATTACTTTCTATTTTTTTACGGTACTTCATGCATCCCTTATATAATATATTTTTTAATTGAATCTGCTTACATCCTCATTTCCCTTCTGCAGTTTTGCATAATATAAATTTTGGATTCAGTTAAGATTTAACTATTGTTATGAACTGGATTTACTTACACCATCAATTTGGTTGAATTCTGTGTGTGATTAACATTTATTTTTTACTTTCTTGGGTGCTCTTTTTGCATCGGGGGGGGGGGGGAGCATGGAAAAAACTGGTATTTGTCATCTCATAATTTAGTTTAACAGTCTAAAAATCTGTGAAGAAAGCAATACCTACTCTATCAATCTAACAGTTTCGGAGTCGTTAGCTTTATCGATCTCTGCTGGGAAAAGCAATTTCCTTTCCTTGTGTATTTTTCAACGTCAATAATTTGCATATTTTAAAACGAATGCAAACAAGTGAACTTCTAATACTTAGATATTTAATATTTTAGAATGCCTGGAAAGGGATGCTTTTTATGGTAACAGTGATATTGAATTATTATGGAATGCAATTTGCGTATGTTTTAATTAGTAATTTAGAGTCATTGTCACACAAAATACTAATTAAAAGTACCTAAAATATTCATTTTAGCATTGTGTCTAGACATATTTGCTGGATTTTGAAAATTTCGATTTATGACACCAAATATTAAAATGGCGTGATGATGTAAAACTGATATTTTACTTTCCCAGCAATACATGGTAATGTATAGAGAAAGTATTGGAATCATGCCGAAAATCGTAACTCGAGTTTTCGACGGATCTACACGTTTTGGGGCCTTTAGAGCACGAAAAAACGATTTTGAGCGTGACGTCTGTGTGTCTCTGTGTGTGTCTGTCTGTGCAATGTATGTATCCACTCCAATTCAGAAACTAATGGACCGAATTTCATAAAACTTGGTAGGTAAGTCACTTGGGTGTGACTCTGCTGCTGATTAGTTTTTGGTACGATTCAGGAAAAAAGAACCCGCCTTTTTTGCGAAATGGCCCTCAAGAATCTCATGTATCCCCTCTAGCTGAAATGCTAATTGACCAAATTTCACAAAATTTGTTAGATAAGTCACTTGTAGGACACTTTAGTGCTGATTAAATTTTGATAAAATTCGGAAAAGATCTGCTTTTTTTACGAAATGGCCCACAAAAATCGCCCAGATCTAAAAAAAAAAGACTACATATGCTAAAATGTATCAATCGAATGCTTGTTTTACACGTAATTTTTGACGAGGAAAATAATAAGGTCAACTCCATTACTCTAGGCATAACCTTTTCGAGATATTCGAGATTTTTCGCAGTTTTGTTACGTCACCTCTGGAAAAATGTCCAATTACCAAATAAAAATAAAAATTGAATTAATACTAATTGACCAAATTTCACAAAATTTGGTAGATAAGTCACTTGTAGAACACTCTGCTGCTGATTAAATTTTGGTACAATTCGAAAAAGAAAAATCTGCCTACTTTTCGAAATGGCCCACAAAAATCGCCAAAATCTAAAAAAAAGACGACATATGCTCAAATGTAAAGGCTTGTTTCACATGGAATTTTTGACGAGGAACATAATAAGGTCAACTCTCCATTAATTTAGGACTAACCGTTCTCGAGATATTTGATGTTTTTCGCATTTTTGTTACGCTGCTTCTGGAAAAATGTTCAATTACCAAATAAAAATAAAAACTGAATTAAAAATGCAAATTTAGTGATATTTTGTACAATTAAATTCAATTTAGTGAATTATTAAAGATATAAAGAAAAAATGAATTTGAGTCTGCAGGGAAAGTCATGTGCTGCCCACATCAGATTTTTTATTATGTTTGAAATAATTTTAACAGCAACTCATATCGGGAAAATTAAACCGGAAAAATGTTCAATGTGTAAAAGAAGGAATTGACAAATTGAAGTGAGTAGATGAACTCTAAATAAGACACTAATGCTAGAACAAAAGACAAAATCTTTGGAGTCGCGATAGATATTAGATAAGTAAACAAATTTATAATACCACCTGTTCAACCAAGGTATAATACGAAAGTATGATACCAGTGGGATTCCAAATTCCGTAAAAATGACGCACTTCAAATGCCACAGGAGGCTAAACAACTAGGCCAGTACAATCAAACTTTTCTTATTGCAAACCCCGAAGTCTCAGAAAAAAAAAATTAGCTGTCCAGGTTAGTTTTAGTTACTCCTTCAAAATTACTTTAATTTCCTCTAATTGTTAAAGATATATTTTTATTGAAATTTATAAAATACTTCATTTACTTGCTTATAAAGTGCAAATTAAAATAAAAAATTAATTTCAAATTTACTACAGCTGCAGCCTATAAAAATATTATAATGATAGGGGTATATTTTTATATCACAAATCAATATCCGGTACAATGTTTGACATATTAATTCGCAGAGTTTGCCCTAATGTCTCCGTTGAAAGGCACGAACTATGTTTATAGTGGGAATGCTGTTTGGCATAGGCATCTTATCGCAAAAGGATTTTTGATGTCACTTTATTTCAAATTCTGCCAGACATTTTTCATTAACTTCCACTTGAAGGGAATCATCTGTTCTAATATCAATCAATTTACACTAAGTGACCCACGTAATATGATCATTTTTTATAGATTTAGTAAATAGTGCTGTTATCCAATCGTATTTTTGGTGCTCTTTTAAGTTTAGGAAATATTTTCTCGAAAAATAATTGTTATTCAGTAATGCGATCCCTTTTAATTGAAGTCGAGAGAGCTATATCATTGGTGATTAGATACCCATTGAAAACGTCCCATACATCTTTAATTGATGCATTTTGATCACAATGCATCCTCATTCTAACCTTGAAGGGGCTAATTATTTGTTATCTATCTAGAGTATGACAGAGAGGTCATACGAGTCACTAATTGCGAAGTGCACAACCGAAAACAAGGTTACTGTGTTATTTATTTGTCTTATTAAAGAAATATATTTGTTAAACATAATTTATAAATATTTGCAGATTATTATTTTTTATTTTATTTTATTTTATTTTATTCAATTTACGTGGCAACTACAGATGAAATCCAGGTATAGTAGGCACACAAACATAAAAAGAAGAGAACATAAAATACAAGAATACTAAGTAGTATACATGTCAAGCGCATTCAAACAGGCTTTTTTAAAACAGGCAGAAGTCAAATTAAAAATATCAATATCAGTACAATAGGTGTGATATAAATCAACAAATTTATAGATAGAATAGCTCTTAATGTAATTGTGTTTAACAGTAGTATTATGAGATAAAGTTTTTTGTCTAGTATTATTAACAGGTATATGGAATTCCAGGCAAGAAAATAAAATGGGGCGTTCAATAGTATTATTTAAAATTTTATAATAAAACATGAAGCAGGACCATTTTCTTCTTTTTTTAAGAGACATTAAATTATATTTTTGTCTGAGTTCACTTGTGTGCATATCATAAGGATAATAGCCAGGCAATCTGTAATTCATAGCACGTAAAAGTTTATTTTGCACGACTTCTATTCGTTGAGAATGCAGATTGTAAACAGGGTCCCAGATCATTCCACAATCATTGTCCAGATCATTGCACAATTATCATTTGATTCAAATTCTAAAATATTTTGTAGCTTCCTGACAGAAATTTCGGGGCCCCCAAGGGGCCGCAGTCCTTAGTTAGAGAAGAACTGAACCAACGGGTATAGAAGTGGCCAATCTACGCACTCCAGCCTGGTAAATAGTACGAGAAATAGTAAGACTGAAAAATTATCAGCAGTCTTGAAGAAGGAGGAGATTTATAGTGACTGCTCTGGGTCTAAAAAAATGATAAATGTGAAGAAAGCGTTTAGAGAGAAGATTTAGAGCATCTAAAGCACATGGTAATTACACTATGTAAAATTAATAATTGTGAATGTGTCATATAGGAAAGAAACCTTGCTAATATATTCTGAAAAGCGTCCTGTCCAAGTCGAACCAGCGACTCACGTCTCGAATCTACAACTAGAAAATACTATGGTCTGTGATATATATCTTATTCATTACGATGAGTTAAAATTTAATTAAGATCTATACTGGTAATAGGGTAATGAATTTTATATCAGTGTCATCACATCGGCTTAAAGTGATATCTTAAAGTGAGTTATGAAGGAGCCTTCATATAGTGGTAAATGGTATGTACACTTCATTTGACAGAACTGTTCAGAATTTTTGTTCTTTTTTGCATGCTTATTTTGTACAGTTTACTACGAATTTTCAAAAAAACCGGAAGCGATATCTCCAGAACGGGAAATATAAATCTTTAGTGAACCTTCCACCCCTTCTGGAATGCAAAACTAAATTCATACAGTCATTATCTAAGCTCTATCTATAGCCGCCACTCTTTAGAAATAGATGTTTCAAGAAAAAAAATCGAATCGGAAATGGAAAGACTCGGGACTGAAAACTCTTACTGAACCCTCTATTCTCATCCGGAATTTGATGTTGAATCCATATCAGTCATCATCTGAGCTAAACTTTTAGCAGATCAAGAGATATAGAGGTTTCAAGGAAAATGTAAATTTTTTAATTGGAAGTGTTGTTTATCTGGAACCGCAAGTGGAAATCCTTAGTGAATTCATTAATACCTTCCAAAATTTGATGCTGAGTCCCTATCAGTTATTAGCTAAATTATAGCCAATCTTGAGAAATAGATGTTGCAACTCCAATTCAAAATCTTCATCAAAATGCATTTCACATTTTATTAATATAAATTGCATAAAATAAATGACTATTGGTGAATTCTTAGGTGTGAAAATACAAAACTATCGCAAAAAGTATCATTTCTGGTGAATGGAACGAACTAGATTTACTGAAAGGATGTTGCATAATATTGTATATGGAAAGTGAATATATTTGTCTGTGAAAGTGAACACGCATGCTTACTTCTTTCTTAATTTTATGTAATTTTTTTGATAAATACATTTTAAAAACATATAATCGCGAGAACGATTCAGGGTTACTTTCTAAAGTTTGTTTAAAGGAATAGAGTCCTTAACAGAAGGGAAATTAATTTTGTTAAGAGGTATAAAGTCACATCTAAAATTGAATCGTGATAGAGTATTCTACTATGTTTCAATTTTAGGTCATTTAGTCGTTAATTTTAGGTCGTTTCTCGTCTTTCGCAATCCTCTTTCTCGGCTTCATTTGCGTTTGCTGTCCTAACATTAGTTGCCGATTTTGTTTCGACGAGTGAAGTTTGCGCTTCTTGTTTGTTTTAACGAAGAAGGCTGTTTATAGCTTTCAAAATCGGTCGACACTAATCATTTTGTGTTGTTTGTTGCTTTAAACGAAGTTTTCCTTAGTTTTATTATATCAGTAGTAGATTGGTTTGTATGTTAAATAGTTTTAATATCCATTATTTTTAAAACCAAATTATCAAATAATATGGTGCACATTTTATGCATTGCATGGCATATCATTTCTCCGCATAAAGAACATTCATATCTGAAATATTCATTTAATGTTTATTGCATGAGACTATATTAAATTTGACTTCTAGAAGCTCGGAACTGACGATACAAATCCCGCGCAGTGCCTGAAATATTATTTCTGATGTCTTTTTCCCGAATACTATATTTAAATTGCGAATAAACATAAATATTTTATTGCAAACATTTAAGAATACCTTTGTTGGGCTGTATTATAATTTATCTTTATCTGATATATTCAAAACAACTGTTTGTGATAAAAGTCAAAATGCATTCAAATTTAACTTTGGAAAAACGCATACGTAACAAAAGATTGAATGCAAACATGAAAAAATGAACAAGAGCGTCTAAATGAAAAGAAACCAGAATATATCCTCAAAACATTGGGTGATGGAACAAAATGCATTCACAGAGGAGTAAAATAAGAAGCAACATTTTATTCATATGCAAATTTCCTTTGTCAGCATATCGTATAATTTTCATGGGGCTGTTCGAACTTAATTTTTCATAGCCTCTTTGCGCCAGAGTGCATGTTGTTATCAGAACCACGTTGAAAATATTTGAGATAACTACTGTGAGGCGAGAATGAATTATGGAATGTAATACAATAATTTAAATTTCTATTTTAAGCATTGTGGAAAATATCACAATGCAGTCCTTCCATTTAGTTTAAGATATTATGCATTTTATTAAAACATTGGTATTTTTTTTAAATCGTTGATTTTAAATAGATTCACAGAAATATATATATATACGTATATATATATATATATATATATATATACGTATATATATATATATTATATATATATATGTATATATATATATATATATATATATATTGTATTTACAGATAACTATGTCATAGATATAGATTTCTATCCGGATAATTTGGAATTGATACCTAATGAAACTTCTATTAGTAAAAATATTAATTATTTGGATTTAAGTCTAATTATAGAACCTACTAATGGGATAGTTACTAATTTATATGACAAAAAATATTTTTTTAAATTTAATATTAATAAATTATTACTATTTAATTCCTGCAACTCGATTCAATGGTTTAGAAATATTATACTTATCAACTTCTTAGAATTTATAGATTATCAGATAAAAAATTTCATGCTTTGCACATTAATAACCTCAAAATTACCAGTAAATTTTATGAATATCTAGCATATTTAGTAAATAGAATAGTTAATAAGTTTCGTTTAGCCTAAAATTCTCATAATCTCTCCTTAATTTCTTATTTTAGCCATACTTCTACATTCTTTTGAATTTACATTATAATATATTTTCATCTTTTACTTTTGTAGCTTTAACTGTAGAATACCTCTTTTTATTGCCTTTACGAAGTACGGTTTTTATTACTCTCTTTGGCAACAGCAGATAACTTCTTTTCATTTTTGCGTATGGCAACATTGGTCTAGTCATATATTGCTCGTCATGGTTGTACTTTAAGAGGTGTATTTTAAGGTATTTATATTTCCTATATTTTTTTTTCCAATCTTTATGCTTGTCGTCCATATAACACAAGTTTATAGATAAAATCTATCTTGTGTTTCAGAAACAAGCATTTTTGTGTTCATTTCGAAGGGATATATGGATTTGAAAAATAATTTTTTCGAAATGAACTATTCTTAAGCCTAGAGCTCTTCCACATGCAAGCTTTTTCGCATGATTTTTTTTGTTTTCCTATTTTCATTCCTCATCTTTGAAATTTGTTGATTATTTTTGTCTTTATGACCAATACGTTTTATAATTTCCTCTTTATGGTTGAATTTCCTTTATTTCATTGTATTTTGTAAGCAAATTTTAAGAGAGTGTATTATGAGTTACTATTTACATTCTACCATTGGATTTAAAGTATATATTCGTATATATATAAATATATATATACTAGCAGCATACCCGTTCTTCGTACGGAGTATATAATATAAAGAAACTTATAATTAGCAACCATGTGCGTATTTTGTTAAAATATTAAATTTATTGCTCCTAAGAGAAGTTTAGGTATATCTGTTCTCACTATGCAAAATTATCTTCACGGGCAAATCTGAAGAATAAAACATCCTGGCCCCTTTTGTAAGCAAATGTACAAAAAAAAAAAGGAATTGAATCAATATATGCAACCCCGTACTACTTATATTGTCGCAGATTAGAAAATATGCCAGTGTGTTAGTAGAAGATTGCCCGTATTACAATATGAGTTTCAAAAATCTTTGCCAAAATAAAAGAGATGACGTAATAAATTGAAAATATCAATAATCCCCGTACTCTTTATACCAGAAGGTCGTAATTGATTCGAATATATGCCAATATATATCAAAACATATGCCAATATACTTGTTCTACTTATATTCTCGTAGATTAGAAGATATACCCATGTATTTGTAGAAGATTACTCGTACAACCTGCAATATATGAGTTTAAACAATTTTTGTCATATTAAAACAATTGCATAATACTTAAAAATATCAATAATAATAAGTTTAGACCTGAAGACCGTAACTGATATTATCCAGTCAAAAATGCTATAAGAAAAATCAAATCGTTCTTTTCTAAAATATATTTTTATATCCATTCATTTATTATTCAAATCGAAAAAATAATAATTAAAATTAAGAAACAGGTTTAATTTAATTGCGTTTCTGAGCAACATGATATAAGATAGAATCTTCCTCATAAACTGCGAAATTAAATAACCATTTCGATTTCTTTATACTTTTCATTGTTCAGTAAAAGCTTGTGAAAACTAAACCATGGAGATAGATTTCCCATTTAAATCATCTTTCAAACAATTCATGTTTTCAGAAAGTGACTAATTAGCGCAAAAAATCTCCCATCAAACTCAGAGATGAAGTTTTAAAACACTTTCAAAAGATTTTCAAGCTTTTCGTTTGGATAAACCACGGAGTTAGAGAGTAGAACTCCTAGGGAAAAGTTTCGTTTTTCTTTAATATCTCGACAACCCCTGGACTTAGATACTCGAAACTTGGGCTAAATTTATGGGGAGCTATTTCATGTCTATCCATAAAATGTCATCAAATTCGGTTTAGCCGTTCTTCCGTGATGATGAGACAGACGAAAATTTCGTTTTTCTTTAATATCTCGACAACTCCTGGTCTTAGATACTCGAAACTTGGATAAAATTTATTGGCGGCTATTTCAAGGCGATCCACTAAATTTCATCAAATTCGGTTTAGCCATTCTCTCGTGATGATGAGACAAACAAGAATTTCGTTTTTTACTAATATATCGAGAACCACTGATCGTAGAAACTCCAAATCTATATAAATAAAAATGAAAATCTGTCTGTCTGTCTGTCTGTCTGTCTGTCTGTCTGTTTGTCACACCATCACGGGAGAACGGCTGAACCGAATTTGATGAAATTTTGTGGGTAGCCCAGAAATAGCCCCACTTAAAATTATATCCGTGTTTTGAGTTTCTACGACCAGTGGTTCTCGAGATATTAGTAAAAAACGAAATTTTCGTTTGTCTCATCGTCACGGAAAAACGGCTGAACCGAATTTAATGAAATTTGGTGAATAGCCTTGAAATATCCCCCCATAAATTTTCTCCAAGTTTCGAGTTTCTAAGACCTGAGGTTGTCGAGATATTAATGAAAAACGGAACTTTTTCCTAGGAGTTCTACTCCCTAACTCCGTGGTTTATCCAAACGAAAAGCTTGAAAATCGTTTGAAAGTGAATTAAAATTTAATCTCTGAGTTTGATGGGAGATTTTTTGCGTTAATTAGTCACTTTCTGAAAACATGAATTGTTTGAAACATGATTTAAAGGGGAAATCTATCTCCATGGTTCATGGTTTATTTAAAACAAGCTTTTACGGAACAATGAGAAGTATAGAGAAATCAAAATCGTTATTTAATTTCGCAGTTTATGTTATAAGACATGACATATTTAACATGTTATAAGATTCTATCTTATATCATGTTACTCAGAAACGCAATTAAATTAAATCTGTCTGTTAATTTTAATAATTATTTTTTCGATTTGAATAATAAATAAATGGATATAAAAATATATTTTAGAAAAGAACGATTTGATTTTTCTTATAGCATTTTTGACTGGATAATATCAATTACGGTCTTCAGGTTTAAAAATTATTATTATTTATATTTTCGGGGATTATTGATTCAAGGATTACTGATATTTTCAAGTTATTATGCAATTATTTTATTATGACAAAAATTGTTTAAACTCATATATTGTATGTTGTACGAATCTTCTACAAATACACGTGTATATATTTTAATCTACGAGAATATAAGTAGTGCAGGTATATTGATATATGTTTTGATATATATTGGCATATATTGGAATCAATTACGACCTTCTGGTATAAAGAGTACGGATATTATTGATGTTTTCAATTTATTACGTCATCTCTTTTATTTTGGCAAATATTTTTGAGACGCATATTGTAATACGGGTAATTTTCTACTAACACATTGGCATATTTTCTGATCTGCGACAATATAATTAGTACGAGGTTGCATATACTCATTCAATTCCTATTTTTTCTTCTGTAAATTTGCTTACAAAAGGGGGCAGGATGTTTTATTCTTCAGATCGGATCGTGAAGATAATTTTGCATAGTGAGAACATATATTCTTAAACTTCTCTTTAGGAGCAATAAATTTAATATTTTAACAGAATTTGCACATGATTGCGAACTTTAAGTTTCTTTAAATTATACACTCCGTACGAATAACGGGTGTGCTGTTAGTGGTTAATAAATTTTAACATTTTAGGAGGATATATCATGTTGCTCGGCATCGCAATTAAATTAAATGTGTTTGTTAATGTTTTTATTATTTTTTTTCGATTTAAATAATAAATAAATGGATAAATGGATATAAAAGTATATCTTATGAATGGACGGTTTGATTTTTCTTTTAATTATATTAATTGCTGACTGCGTACATCAATTTCATTTATTTTGGCAAAGAGTTTTCAAGCTTATATCGTATTTAGCTACTAAACTCATATATTGTGTTTAGCCAATAAATTCATATAGCCGATTGTTGAAACAGAAAAAGAGTAGAGCGGGTATATCTTCTAATACAGTTGTTGTGTTTTCATTTAGTATATTGAAACTGGATAAGAATGTTTCATTCAGATCTGCAAATTCAAAGCTACGAATTTGGAGGGATATCGCTAATTTGACAACTTTTCTTAAACTTTGCCAAATTGACAGAAATGTCGCCAAATTGATATAAACGACACACAAACAGCAGTCATAAACCTTCGGGTTGGTCGTGTGGCTTGGGTCTTCTACATATCAATGATTTTTTTTTTTGTTTTGTTAGAAGAGAGTACTGAAATGATGTTTGGTTAGCATTTATCTGTCAGACCAACCATCCTACTTAGTAATACATTTAGCGAATTTTTAAAATGTCACCAAATTGATAAAAATGTTTTCAAATCTATAAAAATATCTTGAAATTGATAAAATTGCGCTACATAAATGATATTAATTGTTTTTTGTTAGGGGATAGTATTGTGATGATATTTCGTCAATTTGTCGCAAAGTGGAACTGTCAGTTCTACAGTCCCACTTGGCGATAAATTTGGCGATTTTTTAAAATGTCGCTAATTTGACGAAACTGTCGCCAAATGTTCCATAGAAATATAACTATTTAGACGATATTTTTTCTACCAATTTATTTGAAGCAAATGATATCATGTCGCTTAGCAACGGATTTAAATCCAATGTGTTTATGCGGCAGACGATTTTTATTAAATCCTTTCCGATTTGAATAATGAAGATATGTATATAAAATAAATTTCATTGCCATTTCATTTTGGACTGCATAATATCAATTATACTCTTCAGGTTTAAACATTATTATTATTGATATTTTCCGGAATTATTGATTCAGGGATTATTGATATTTTTAAGTTATTACGCCATTGTTTTATTGCGGCAAAAATTGCTGACACACGCATATCGTACATTGTACGAGTAATCTTCTAGGAATGCACGGGTATATCTTCTAACCTACGAGAATATAAGTAGTACAGGTATATTGGCATATATTTTGACATATATTGGCATATATATTGGAATCAAGAACAGTCTTCTGGTATGAAGATTAAGGGGATTAATTATATATTCAATTTATTACGTCGTCTGTTGTATTTTACCAAAAAACATTTGAGACTCATATTGCAATATGTGGGTAATCTTCTACTAATAATCGGACATTATAAGTAGTACGTGTATATCTTCCCATATAATTTTAGCACTTTAATTTTGACATATATTGGAATAAATGACTGTCTTCAGATTTAAAGATTACGGGTTTAATGGTATTTTCAATTTATACATGTAATCTACTAATACAGGTTATATTTTCTAATATTCGCGTATATAATTAGTACGGGTCCCATACAATTTTAACGCTTTTATTTTGCATATATTGATTCAATTCCATATTTTTTTTTATATTTGCTTACATAAGGGATCCAAGATGTTTTATTCTTCAGATATGTCCATGAAGATAATTTTATATAGCGAGAACAGAGATTCTTAAACTTCTTTTTCGGAGCATTATATTAAATATTTTAACAGAATATTTTGATTAAACATGTCATTTAGTATACTATAAGAATTTGGGCATGATTATGAATTTCAAGTTTCTTTATATTATATACTCCGTACGAAGAACGGGTATGCTGCTAGTATAGACTAAATATTAAGTGGGAATATTTACAGGCCACCCACAAAATGTCATCAAATTCGGTTCAGCCGTTCTCCTGTGATGATGGGACTAACAGACAGACAGGCAGATTTTCAATTTTATATATATATATATATCTATATAAATAAAAATGAAAATCTGTCTGTCTGTCTGTCTGTCTGTCTGTCTGTCTGTCACACCATCACGGGAGAACGGCTGAACCGAATTTGATGAAATTTTGTGGGTAGCCCAGAAATAGCCCCACTTAAAATTATATCCGTGTTTTGAGTTTCTACGACCTGTGGTTCTCGAGATATTAGTAAAAAACGAAATTTTCGTTTGTCTCATCATCACGGAAAAACGGCTGAACCGAATTTAATGAAATTTAGTGAATAGCCTTGAAATATCCCCCCATAAATTTTGTCCAAGTTTCGAGTTTCTAAGACCTGGGGTTGTCGAGATATTAATGAAAAACGGAACTTTTTCCTAGGAGTTCTACTCCCTAACTCCGTGGTTTATCCAAACGAAAAGCTTGAAAATCGTTTGAAAGTGAATTAAAATTTAATCTCTGAGTTTGATGGGAGATTTTTTGCGTTAATTAGTCACTTTCTGAAAACATGAATTGTTTGAAACATGATTTAAAGGGGAAATCTATCTCCATGGTTCATGGTTTATTTAAAACAAGCTTTTTCGGAACAATGAGAAGTATAGAGAAATCAAAATCGTTATTTAATTTCGCAGTTTATGTTATAAGACATGACATATTTAACATGTTATAAGATTCTATCTTATATCATGTTACTCAGAAACGCAATTAAATTAAATCTGTCTGTTAATTTTAATAATTATTTTTTCGATTTGAATAATAAATAAATGGATATAAAAATATATTTTAGAAAAGAACGATTTGATTTTTCTTATAGCATTTTTGACTGGATAATATCAATTACGGTCTTCAGGTTTAAAATTATTATTATTTATATTTTCGGGGATTATTGATTCAAGGATTATTGATATTTTCAAGTTATTATGCAATTATTTTATTATGACAAAAATTTTTTAAACTCATATATTGTATATTGTAGGAATCTTCTACAAATACACGTGTATATCTTTTAATCTACGAGAATATAAGTAGTACAGGTATATTGACATATGTTTTGATATATATTGGCATATATTGGAATCAATTACGACCATCTGGTATAAAGAGTACGGATATTATTGAGGTTTTCAATTTATTACGTCATCTCTTTTATTTTGGCAAATATTTTTGAGACGCATATTGTAATACGGGTAATCTTCTACTAACACATTGGCATATTTTCTGATCTGCGACAATATGATTAGTACGGGGTTGCATATATTCGTTCAATTCCTATTTTTTCTTCTGTAAATTTGCTTACAAAAGGGGGCAGGATGTTTTATTCTTCAGATCTGATCGTGAAGATAATTTTGCATAGTGAGAACATATATTCTTAAACTTCTCTTTAGGAGCAATAAATTTAATATTTTAACAGAATTTGCACATGATTGCGAACTTTAAGTTTCTTTAAATTATACACTCCGTACGAATAACGGGTGTGCTGTTAGTGGTTAATAAATTTTAACATTTTAGGAGGATATATCATGTTGCTCGGCATCGCAATTAAATTAAATGTGTTTGTTAATGTTTTTATTATTTTTTTTCGATTTAAATAATAAATAAATGGATAAATGGATATAAAAGTATATCTTATGAATGGACGGTTTGATTTTTCTTTTAATTATATTAATTGCTGACTGCGTACATCAATCTCATTTATTTTGGCAAAGAGTTTTCAAGCGTATATCGTATTTAGCTACTAAACTCATATATTGTGTTTAGCCAATAAATTCATATAGCCGATTGTTGAAACAGAAAAAGAGTAGAGCGGGTATATCTTCTAATACAATTGTAGTGTTTTCATTTAGTATATTGAAACGGGATAAGAAAGTTTCATTCAGATCTGCAAATTCAAAGCTACGAATTTGGAGGGATATCGCTAATTTGACAACTTTTTTTAAACTTTGCCAAATTGACGGAAATGTCGCCAAATTGATATAAACGACACACAAACAGCTGCCATAAACCTTCGGGTTGGTCGTGTGGCTTGGGTCTTCTACATATCAAGGAAATTTTTTTTTGTTTTGTTAGAAGAGAGTACTGAAATGATGTTTGGTTAGCATTTATCTGTCAGACCAACCATCCTACTTAGTAATACATTTAGCGAATTTTTAAAATGTCACCAAATTGATAAAAATGTTTTCAAATCTATAAAAATATCTTGAAATTGATAAAATTGAGCTACATAAATGATATTAATTGTTTTTTGTTAGGGGATAGTATTGTGATGGGGTCTGGGTCGTAATCCCGACAGCCGAAATCCCGACAAGCCAGAATCCCGACAGCCGAAATCCCGACATGCCAAAATCCCGACAGGGTCGAAATCCCGACAAGTCAAAATCCCGACAAGGTCGAAATCCCGACAAGCCAAAATCCCGACAAGGTCGAAATCCCGACAAGCCAAAATCCCGACAGCCGAAACCCACTCTTGCACAGACTAATACAACACTAAGGCGATCATCGCAGTGACATCACAAGGGTTAGAATTTACTAATCAGCACCCCCCCCCCCACGCACATGCACTGGACTCACGCTCCCTCTTGTCTCCATCCGCTTGCTACAACAATGGCCATATGCTATTTGAATATGCTATTTAAACGTATGCAGAATGTGTAAGTGTTTTTTTTTCTTTTTTAATAAAATGAATTTCCTAAATCTTATACCGACCTGTTATATCATTTTAATCTTTGTCATTTCAATTTGCCAAAATTTATTTCAGTAATGGCATAATTGTTATGATTTAGTGATTAAAACTATTAATTTGTAAAATGTAGAGATGTAAAAACGCCGACAATTTTGATCAAGCTATACATATAGGCGTAGAGAGCCATGTGCGTGGGCCCAGCGTGAGTCCAGCGCATGTGCATGGGGGGGGGGGAGTGCTGATTAGTAAATTCTAACCCTAGTGACATCACTGCGATGACCGCCTTAGTGTTGTATTAGTCTGTGCAAGAGTGGGTTTCGGCTGTCGGGATTTCGGCTTGTCGGGATTTCGACCTTGTCGGGATTTTGGCTTGTCGGGATTTCGACCTTGTCGGGATTTTGACTTGTCGGGATTTTGACTTGTCGGGATTTCGACCCTGTCGGGATTCTGGCTTGTCGGGATTTCGGCTGTCGGGATTCTGACTTGTCGGGATTTCGGCTGTCGGGATTATGTCCGGAACCGTTGTGATGATATTTCGTCAATTTGTCGCAAAGTGGAACTGTCAGTTCTACAGTCCCACTTGGCGATAAATTTGGCGATTTTTTAAAATGTCGCTAATTTGACGAAACTGTCGCCAAATGTTCCATAGAAATATAACTATTTAGACGATATTTTTTCTACCAATTTATTTGAAGCAAATGATATCATGTCGCTTAGCAACGGATTTAAATCCAATGTGTTTATGCGGCAGACGATTTTTATTAAATCCTTTCCGATTTGAATAATGAAGATATGTATATAAAATAAATTTCATTGCCATTTCATTTTGGACTGGATAATATCAATTATACTCTTCAGGTTTAAACATTATTATTATTGATATTTTCCGGAATTATTGATTCAGGGATTATTGATATTTTTAAGTTATTACGCCATTGTTTTATTGCGGCAAAAATTGCTGACACACGCATATTGTACGTTGTACGAGTAATCTTCTAGGAATGCACGGGTATATCTTCTAACCTACGAGAATATAAGTAGTACAGGTATATTGGCATATATTTTGACATATATTGGCATATATATTGGAATCAAGTACAGTCTTCTGGTATGAAGATTAAGGGGATTAATTATATATTCAATTTATTACGTCGTCTGTTGTATTTTACCAAAAAACATTTGTGACTCATATTGCAAAACGGGTAATCTTCTACTAATAATCGGACATTATAAGTAGTACGTGCATATCTTCCCATATAATGTTAGCACTTTAATTTTGACATATATTGGAATAAATGACTGTCTTCAGATTTAAAGGTTACGGGTTTATTGGTATTTTCAATTTATACATGTAATCTACTAATACAGGTTATATTTTCTAATATTCGCGTATATAATTAGTACGGGTCCCATACAATTTTAACGCTTTTATTTTGCATATATTGATTCAATTCCATATTTTTTTTTATATTTGCTTACATAAGGAGTCCAAGATGTTTTATTCTTCAGATATGTCCATGAAGATAATTTTATATAGCGAGAACAGAGATTCTTAAACTTCTTTTTAGGAGCATTATATTAAATATTTTAACAGAATATTTTGATTAAACATGTCATTTAGTATACTATAAGAATTTGGGCATGATTATGAATTTCAAGTTTCTTTATATTATATACTCCGTACGAAGAACGGGTATGCTGCTAGTATATATATATATATATATATAATTGAAGAATTTTTATTTTACTTGCAATATATATACCTGAGATTGATCATTAATAGAAAATGTTCTGTATAGCGAAAGTGAAATGAAGATGGAGCGAAATGTAAATGTGTTAACAAAAAGACTATTACGACCAGCTGTATATAATATATACAGGGTATATATAAACTGATGGTCAGAACTGCAAGGGGCTATAGAACTCACCAAAGCAAACAACTTTCACAATACAATGTGGGGTCGGAAAGCAACCGGCGAGCCGCGAGAGGGCGCTTTCTCTGGAGTGTATGAAACGTCGCGTCAAAATGGAGAATACAGTAAATCCGCATGCTACACGTTCCAGCTGCTACCAGCAAAGGTTCTCCCTGGATGTGTGGGCAAGGATTATCGACGCCGATCGAGTCACCAGAGGACCTTGTCACCCGAATTAGCGTCGCAGCTGCAGACGTTCGTGAAATGCTTGGAATCTTCCAAAGTGTACGCGATTTACTCCGTCGCCGCTGTGATGCCTGTTTCGGAGTTGGTGGTCGTTGATTTAAGCATTTGTTCTAAACATTTTGGCAATAAATTTCCATTATTCGTCTTCACTGTATTCGTTTCCACTTCTCTCCATTTTGACGCGACGTTTCATACACTCCCAGAGAAATCGCCCTCTAGCGGCTCGCCGTTGGTTTTCCGACCCCACATTGTATTGTGGAAGTTGTTTGTTTTGGTGAGTTCTATAACACCTTACAGTTCTAACCATCAGTTTATATACACCCTGTATATATATAATATATATGTATTATAGCCCATAATTAAGAAGATCAAGAAGATGGGTAACTGCATAGTTAACAACAGTCAAGAAGTCGTAAAGGTTTTATATGAACACCCAGATAAATTATACTTTAACTCATATGATTTTAAATATTTGTTTAATTGTGTCAATTTAAAGGTCCCATACGAATTTTTATTACAACTATTTGAAGCGTTTGAAATATAAACATTAATGGATCGCTGTAAATTCAAGGCAATGTTAAACTTGGTCATATATGAAAACATTATGTACAACGGAACTGAGTTTTATCAACTAATACTGGGCATCCCTATGGGGGGAGGAAGATCATTGGCAGACTTGTATTTATATAAATATCAAAGTATTTCACATCTGAATAACGAAATTATATTTTTTCGGTACGTGGACGATTTGTTACTTGCAACAACGGGTCCAAAGTACAACTTCGATTTCAGCGTATACCCGGAAAACATGGAATTGATAAAAATGAAATTGGAAGATAATGGAAGTATTAGTTGTGGATTTGAGCATTTCCTACAATAAAGACAACAAACTAGAGATCGGCATCTATGATAACCGTACTACCTTCGAGTTTAATATCAACAACTTGATGCAATGGGATTCCAATATACATAAACAAATTTTTCGAAATATTATTAGAAATGGAATGTTGAGCCATCTACTAATTATTAGAAATGAGAATATAAGGAAAAAACGAGACGAGGCATTCATTGAGATGGCAATCGAGAAGGGATACCCACGATTTTTCCTGAAAAGACAAGTATGTTCTGCATGTAAATATCAAGAGAGATCTCATTTGAACGAGATAATGGTTATTCTTGAATACATTTGTATGCACTACAATGAAATTGGCAATGCAAACTTACTGGGAAAAACCGTATAGGGAAATAGACCATAACTGTATCTACTCACCTGCGAAAGTAGAGAGATGAATATAAACATTGAGTTTGCTATCATTTGAGAGGTTTTGTAGGGGTAGATATAGTGTACATGTTGTGAATGATTTTAATGTTTTTACTATAGTTTGAGAATGTCATAGTGATAGTTAAAACTTTAGAGATTTTGTGCTGGTAATTTATATGTTTTTATATGTATAATAGCGCTTTTATAATCTATATGTTTTTAATGTTTTATATGTGTCGTAAATGTATATATTCAAGGTATATTTGACTTGTAGTATTGATTTATTAGAGAACTTTCGAGTGACGGGGATTTGATTTTCACTTTGAGGTTTCATACTTTGGTACTTTTGACTTTTGGATCTTTCATGTTCGTTATTCGTGGTCACTATGAGGTTTACTACGGATGCTTGCAGGCTTCCGGGAGTGGTGTCGCGACCGCGCAGCCGGCTGATAACCGGGACTTAAATGAGGTCACAATCCCTCATCGGCCATTTTATTGAACCTAGATCGTATGTTTACCTTTCTTTCTTGTTTTCTTCTCGATCGTAAGGTTCTCAGGGTTATTGTCTTTTGAATTTATATATATATATATATATATATATATATATATATATATATATATATATATTGTACATACAGTAGTTTATGCATAATTTGCGATTAAAGTCTTTCATTTTATATATATATATATACACAGACCCAGAATCCTCTCAATAGTAGAATTAATCTGCACCGAAGCCAGATCAAGAGATTTAGTAAAAATCCTGTCCATGAAAATAACTTGGAATTAAGGCATTTCCAGGAAAATTTCCATTATTGGTATTGTGTTTGACCTTAAAGAACGTATTTGGTGGGAAAATTGCCATAATTTGGCACAATTTTTCCATATGGCATAAATACTATCATATATAATAAGGTATACAACATAGACCTATACAGAATATGGTTTATAAAAAAAATCAAGATTAAACGATGGAAAAGAGGTGGAAAAAACAGAGGACTGAATTGTAAAGATTGTGCTGCAGCTTTCATGCGATTCAGTGAAGATTTAGAATCGCTGATGGAATACTGTGACAAATGGATTAAAAATAGAATATATGGTATAAAAAAGCGATTCTTAATGCGTATTTGGTTTTTATGGATTGGACACCCATTTCTGAGTAAGGATGTCAAATATAGCAGCATTCAAGAAACTCATGTGGCTGTGACTTTTGACAAGTTCAAATCAAGAACACTATATTTGGATATTGTATTGCTTAGACAGCAACCAGACAAAAAAGATAAATTAAAGAGTATTGTCTATTGATATACCAGAACAAGGCATTAGACTATATACCCTTTAATGGCACTTTTAATAAATTTGAGTATCTCATGCCTATTAATAATATTAAAGTTGGAACTACTTATAGGTATGTTAAAACTATTCGACGAAGATTATTTAATTATAATATATTATGTTAGCATAAGGATAATTCAGCAGAACAAGATTGTATATGTAGAGAAAGTTAATTATGTAATCCCGATTTTGGTCATGTAATCAGTGGTGATTTGAACTTACTGAGAAAAATGGGATATTGAGCACTACTTTACACAGGGTACTAAATTTCGTGTTCAAAAATTTGGGAACAGGTACAAAAATTTGGGAACATGTACAGTTTGGTTTTATAAAAGAGATAGATTATTTTATTTACAGACTGACAATTAAATACAGTTTACCAGTTGAAGTATTCGCAGAATGGCGATAAGCAATAATTAAGAGTTTTAGGTCCAACTACAGACCACATTATTTTTGCACTAATTCATATAATTACAATTTAAAACATAGCAATATCGAAGACATCCGTAAGCAGTTTATTATCACATATATGGATTAGGTTAACTCCAATTTTGTATTCACGTGCAGAACTGTATATCAACAAATTTTAACTCGACATTGTAACAGTAATATGTATTACAGGTTGCAATCACCAAGAAAAGTTATCGAAAATAAAATTCGTGCATTGTATAAAAGAATCAATTTTGAAATAGGGAATTTTAAATTCCCGTATATAGTTATGATACCTAAGATGCACAAAAAGCCTGTTAAATTCAAACCAGTTACAGTGGGATATGGCACTTACTTAAAATTCGCAAATGGCAAAATTCTTAACATTTTGAAACACATCATGAAAAAAATCAAACATATGGCTTCATACATGATTTCTAATAGTTATGAAGTAATTCGCATTCTATAACAACATCCTGATCGTTTACTTCTGCGGAGCTTTGACTTTAGAGATCTTTTCAATAATGTAGATTTGGATGTCCTTCATGGGTTTTTGATGTTGATGTATGAAGGGTTTGAATTACAATCTACGAGTAATATGGATTTTAGTTATTTTAAATCCTTAGTGAAACTTGTCTTGTTTGAGAATATACTTTATGACGGGACAACCTTTTATAAACAACTACATGGCATTCCTATGGGAGGAAGCAGTTCGTCAATTTTGGCAGACTTGTATTTATATAAATATGAATCGATATCTCCTATTAATAATGAACTAGTTTACTTACGTTATGTGGATGACTTATTAAGGAGTGCTTGTGATCCTTCATACCTTTTGGATTTTGGTTTTTATCCTGAAACCTTGGAATTAATCGAAATACCTAGAGAATCAGATGGTAGCATTAACTTCCTGGACATTAACGTCAGAAATACTGATACAGGAGGAGGTATGATTTTTGATATTTACGATAAACGGAAAGCGTTTGATGTGGAAGTAAATCATTTGATAAGTTGGAAATCCAACATCCACAAAAATATCTTACGTACTGTTGTGATTAATCACTTTTTAAGAAATAAATGACTTATTACAAATGAAAAAAAATATACTTTTTAGCGATATTAATTTCATTGATGAAGCACTCAGTAAGGGATATCCAAGGAGCTTCTTTAAACGTCACATCTCAAGTGTTTATGGAGCAGATGGAGTGGAAGTATTTGAAGAGTTGTTGGGAAGTTGAATTGGAAGTATTTTGATTTTGATTTTGGCAACATCTTGAGTGTATATAACTTCTGATACTTGGACATTTGCTGGGTGCCGGTTTTTGGAGTGATTTACGTTCTGGAGTGCATGTTATGAGTTTTAAATTGCTTCTTGGATTTTATTTCTATCATTATTTAATTTTTATTTTATTTATTTTTATTTCAATTTTACGTACATGCTTTTATTGAAAATGTTTTAGCTCCGATTAATGGTCTATGTTTCGGAAGAGTTTGTTATGGTCGTTTCAACTTTATGTATTTGGTGCATCTAGGTCGGCTTCAGGAGGTGTCTGCTTCCGGGAGTGCTTCCCGCGGCCAAGCAGCATGCTATAACTGGGGTTCAGAAGGGGCCACAACCCCCCTTCGGCTATTTTTTGGCACTCCGCTTGTTAACATTCCTCGTCCGTTTTATATATATATATATATAGATAATTACAACCACAATGATTGTACTGACGTAGCTTGTTATAATTCACGTCGAGAGGCATGGAGTGCTAATTATAAAGTGCTAAATATATATATAGTATATATACATACATACACACATATATATATATATGTATATATATATATAAATATATATATATACATATATATACATGTATAGATAGTTAAAACCACAATGATTGTACTGACGTAGCTTGTTTTATAATTCACGTAGAGGGGCATGGAGTGTTAATTAAACCGTTGCTGAAGCTATTGAATGAGAAATGAAGCTGATAGACGAAGAAAATATTGAAATAAGTCTCAGTCAAAGAAGAAATGAAAAAATTACAGCCATTTAAATTGTTATTTTCAGAGTACTATCGTTAAAAATTTCACAGATGCCTAGGGCGTTGTTGTTGTTGTTGAGACCCAGAGCGTCTGACCTACCAGAGAGGTGTAAGGTAACTGTTTGGACAGCCGGGAAGTAAATGCCTAGGGCATATATACTCTGAGTAGTTACAGGAAAAGTAGAAAAGTATTATTTATATACTACCTGTAACTACTCAGAGATGCCTAGGGCGTATATACTCTGAGTAGTTACAGGTAGTATATAAATAATACTTTTCTTTTAATGCTGTAATGCTTGTTCCACCTGCTTGGTGAAATAAAATACTGCTTCTGACGAAGAGATACTCAGCATTTCCAATTGATGAACTGGTGTTGAGTATATTTAAAGGAAAGGATAAATGTTTCTGCTGCATATAAAAGAAAACAGTAGTGCTAGCTATATGCGGATATTTAAATGGAATAATAAATATTTTGGACTACATTTAAGTTCAAAATAAATGTATTTACTCTATGTTCGAAAACTAACGATTTAAAGACTTTTGTGCTATCAATCTATACTGTAGATAATGTGAACAGTATTCTCATTTGAATTGTGGTCGAAAATTGGAAATCACGTTATCGACGGATCTACATGCTTCGGGTACTCTGGAACACGAATGCACCATTTTTAGCATGAGGTCTGTTTACGTGTGTGTGTATGTTTGTGTAATATATGCATCCACTCTAGCTCCAAAGCTATACGACTAAGTCTCCCAAAATTTGTTAGGTCAGTCACTTGTATGTGCCCTGGTGCATTTATATCAAAATATATTTGAAACTAAGAAAAGTAAAATATCAGCCAGTTCTATAATAAAGTCTAAGCATCAAAGTAAAAATTCATCTGAAATAGCACCAGAATTTTAACCTTTATACCCTTACGAAATGATAGTCACATCAGTATATCTAGAGACAAACCGGTAAAATGCAATTCAGTTCCATCTCACTAGTGGTGATAGTATTATTGAGCAGTTATACAATTTATTAAATAAGTCTAATTAAGCAATTTTGGGACGGAATGCCATATCTTTACATTCAATAAAATTTCTTCCTATATCTTCCTTCGATATCGAGACGAGCTCTTGCGCAAGTAAAAGATTATAGCGCCCAGCGAATATCATGGATGGTTGGGGATTTGCTCAATACTCAATTTTTGAAATTTAATATTTCACTGCAATGAATAGCATGCATTTCAAAAATCCATTGTGGGCAGCATATGACTTTCTCTACATAATGCAATATGTCCTTACTACTTTCATAGCTAAATAATGGTGTACAATATCCTCGGCATAATAATTTTCGTATTGAATTAAAATTACTTAAATTAATATTGGATGCAAATGAAATTGTTTGCCCAAACAGACTAATTTCCACTGGCAGGGCCGACCTGGAGATTTACGCCCATAATCTGTCAGGTTTTACCCAAATAGAATGACTTATTTACGTATATTCGCATGCAAAATCCTCATCGAAAAGTAATGGATATTTTAATAATATCCCGTGAAATAAATGACTATTAGCGAATTCTTAGGAGGTAAAATATAAAATTATTACAAAAAGTACTTTCTCTCGTGAGTGGAATGAACTAGATCTACGAGAAGGATGTTAACAGTTTCGTAGCATAATGTATCGCATATGGAATGTGAACGTATTGGATGATACTTACTACATTTTTAATTTTATGCATTATTTAACCTTTTTTAAAATGTGCAATATCTCAAGAACGGCTTATGCTAGCGTTCCAATGTTGGTGACATTCGTTTTTGAATAAATTGCGTAAGAAATGAATATTTGTATAACATTAATAACCTACATTAACATACACAGACACACTAACTTACATACACAGATACATTACATTAAAATTTTCGATTTGGGTTCAGGGATGATTGGAACTTGTTCTTCTGTCAAAAACTCGAATTCGAATTTTCGACTCCTTCACAATAATTTTCTTAGTTACCTTACACCTTTCTGGTAGGTCGGACGGTCTGGGTTTCAACAACAACAACAACAATAATTTTCTTATATATTACTTTATGTATGTAGAGAAAGTAATAATAGATGCATCGACATATCTAGAGATAAAAAAGGTATAATGCAATTAAATGCCACTACTCTTAGTTGAGACGGTGTTAGTGAAAAATAAAGCAACTTATTAAATAAGTCTAATTAAGTATTTTCAGGAAGGATGACATATCTTAAAGTTTCAAAAAATTTTTCCTATTCAAGAATCGAATAGAACGAACAAATAGATGGAGAAAGAGAAAGATGAAAATCGATATCGAGATCGACCCTTATGTGAGCAAAAGGTTATGTCGTCCACTAAATTTCATGGATGGTTGGAGAATTGTTCCAAAATTGCTCAAGTTATCGGTATTTTTCTTTCATGGGTTGCTTTAGTTACTCAATTCTTTGAATTTAATATTTCACTGCAATGAATGACTTCAACATCAAATATCTGATGTGAGCAGTGCATGACATTCTCTATATAGTACAATGACTTTATAACTTTCACAGCAAAATGATGGTGTCCAAGAGTCCACAGCATATAGATATTGAATTCATGCATTATATCTTGTAAGTGGGTGCTTTTACTAACTTATTTTATATAAACAGAATGACTTATTTATGTTCACGTGCAAATTTCTCATTAAATTTTAATGGACATTTAATCCGTATCCCATGGAATAAACGACTATTTGCAAATTTTTAGGCGTTAAAATATAAAACTATTACAAAAAGTATCTTCTGTCATGAGTGAAACGAATTAGATTCATGGGAATGATGGTAGCAGATTTATTGAATATTACGGAAAGTGAATATATTTGATAATATTTTGTAAAGAACCTTGCTGCCCCAACCGGGAATCACACCACGGATCTTCGCACTGGATAGCCGACGCTCTACCGTTGAGCTACTGGGACGGAATTGCAAGAACTTATCGTTAAAGTGGACTCTTCATTCTCCACCCTCTAATGTCAGATTGACGATCAACTGACAATCTGACTGGCCAACTTTTACTGCTATTTTTATCTCCTGCATGATCTTTGACTTCCCGATTTCACCCAATATACCAGAATTCACTGAATCCGTGCTAGTCGTACTAGAGTCACTTTCAAATCGTTGCCTTTTCGCACTAACTTACACGGTTGATTTGTTCCATTGCTATTGTAAAGAACATAATCTGTGTGTATATTCTAAAGAACCTTGCTACCCCAACCGGGAATCGAACCACCGATCTTTATACTGTCCAGCCGATGCTCTACTGTTGAGTTCAGGGGTGGAATTGCAAGATCTTATTGTCGAAGTGACCTTTGTATCTTCTTATTGTCGAAGTGAACTATGCAATGTGTGTGTGTGTGTGTATCAGTGAGTCTGTGAATGCGATATTTTACGAACGAATGTGGGTGTTTCTTACGTAATTTGAACGATTGTTACGATACATGAATACCCTATTGATTTTAAATGCGATCGAACGTGCGGAAGACACCCTAATTTTCGAATGAAGTTTTGAAAAATTCATAAAAAAATTAGAAAATTCAGTAATGTTAATTAAATTATAATACTATACGTAATGTTTTATTCTGAAACAAATGACATAGCCATTTCGAAGATATTTTACGTTTTTAAAATATATTTATATAAAAGTTACATAAAATATATTTATATAAAAATTATATCAAATATGTAACACTTGGCCATCTATTTGGCAACATTGGTGAATAATTTGGCAAAATATTGTCAAATTGTCAATTTTTTTAATATGGTGCCAAATTGATGAATAAATAATAAATCAATTTTAATATAATGGAGTATATTGCTTAGCACATGCTAGCAATATTTCCTATTGTGGAAGTTATATTTACTCAAAATATAAGCTAATTTAGTACTTCAAAATAATTCTACATGTTGTCATCCGGAAAATTGTCCGATGTCAGTGTACTTTTGAACGTTAAAACATTGTGCCGTGGATATTGTCCATCATTATTTTGCAGTGAAAGAAGTAAAGTCATTGCATTATGCAGAGAAAGTCCTGTGCTGCCCACATCAGATTTTTATGTAAGACATCAAAATTTTAAATATGTACAAAGAAATAAAATTACAATGCTTTTTATTTATTCATGTGTAAAATATTAATAATCATGTTAAATATCTGTTCTGCTTTTCCTCATAGTCAGAGATTATCAATAATGAATTATTTCGTTATTAAAGAAGATTTATGTATTTTATCTTTTTCGTTGAAAAAGAAAAAAGCTGCAGCCTTGTGTTTTTGCAGCCATGTTAATTAATCATACTAATTCTTCTTTATTTTATTTCTTACCAGAAGTTTTCATATTTTTTTTCAAATATTACGAAGTTTAAATGCTAATGACATGTTTTACATATTAGAATAATTTTTCGACTGTTCTTATAACAAATATTTTTATACTTTCATTTGACTTTAATATCTTGCATTGTCTTTTTAACACTTTACAACAAAGTTGAAAAGTGTTTATGACTTTGTTCATTCTGTCTGTCTGTCTTCTGTCCGTTAGCACGATAACTGCCGTAAAAATGACTTTATCAAAATGAAATTTTAGTATGTTGTTCAGACGGTCTGTGGGACCTATGGAAATATAAATGAATAATATCACCCAATTAGTTTCGGATTGAACCCAGGTTGAAAAAAATGAAATACATTGAACCCAATGGAACCTAATTTTTCAAACATTTTTTAAGCAAATTTAAATTCACAAATTGCTTCGAAAATTTTAGAAAATATTCAAATTATCCCATAAAATATATAAAAAAAATTTCAGCAAAATATATTCAGTAGTTTTTTAAATAAAAATTAAAATAATAATTACACCTTTTATATGAAGTGATCACGTGACCATTATATGAAAAGATCACGTGACCCACTTCAAAATAAAATATGGCATCCATCTTGTATCAAAATAGTGATTTTTAAAGTTCTTTTTAATTCATATTTAGTGTTGTATTTGTCCTAAAACCGTTTTATTTTTGCTTAAATTCTGTGCATCTGCATACTGAAACAACGCAATTACAATATATTTGAGTTTAAATGATCATCCAAATTTGATTATTTCTACAACGAAGCCTACTTTTCACTTATGGAAAATGCAAACAGCAAAATATGTAGAATGAGTTGTTTAAGAATTGCTGCATTTCTTTAACGCAAAATTATTTAGCTCATGAGGCCTGCAATATAGCTGATATGAATGAAATATTCATTGATTTCACAGAGAGAAGGACGATATTTCGATGAAGTTTTTAGCTTAGAGTCAAATTACTTGTAACTCCATGGTCTTAAGTTTTTAAATAAAATAAATTAATATAGTATTGCGATGAATGAAATGAATGGGAAAATGTTTATGAATGAAATGCTGCTTTTATAGAGAGAACCAGGCGTGTTATATTTCAATGACGTCATTTGAATAAATTTCTGTTGTTTTCGATGAAGTTTTCAAATATAATGAATTATTGTAGTATTATGATAATTTAAAAAAATATTACCGAGGAATGTATCGCATTTTAGAGATGTTTAAACCAAGCAATTTATATTTCAATGCCGTCATTTGAATGAAGTTCATTTTTTCCGATGAAGTTTTAAGTTTTCAAATATAATAAATTAATGCATTATTGTGATAATTCTCAAAATATTACTTTGGAATGTATCGCATTTTAGAGATGTTTAAATGAAATTGCAATGAAGTTGGAAAGTGTTTCATAATCAATGCTTTATGCATGATTGATCTTTCTTGTTCTACAATGTATAGTTAACGTGAAGAGAAAATGTTGCGATAGGGGCAAAAAAATGACGGAATTTTATAAATCTAAACGTTTTAAGTATCCTTAACTTGAATCAAACATTTCCTTATAATGATATGGTTGTCTGTCTGCGGACGCGATATCTTTTGCACAGATCGAAAAAATTTAAGGAAATTAAGTATGATTATCAGGGAACTTCCGAAGCTGATTGATTTTAGGGGTGAACGTTATACGGTAAATACATCAATTTTTTTAGAATTCTAAAAAATGTTTAAAAAATATAATTAGTACGTATAACAATATTGCGAATATATAATATGTGATTTTATTTTATTTAAAACAAATGTTGTCATAAGACGCTTACATGTGCCGTTATTTAAATATTTTACACTATAAAATGTACTTGGCGTTACACGGGATTTGAATTAGAGATTTATTGAAATCATTAAGTTTTTCAGAAGGCGTAGCCTCCCGTTGTGCGATCATACCCGTGGCGTGTTGGACCTAGAGTTGGGCACATTGAACGTTATGCCCTAATACGACTACGTATTATGCCCTAAATACGCCTCTCGCCCTTTGCGCGGACATACTATGCATTAAAAAAACTCTTTTAATACGCTCTAAATAAGCTTTTTGATACCTCCTAAATAAGCTTTTTTGATAACTCCTAAATAAGCTTTTTTATACTCTTTAAGTAAGCTCCTGATACGCCTTAAATAAACTCCTTTGATTCGATATAAATGCGTCTTACTCCTTCTACACGGACGTAATACGCCCTAAAGGATCTCATTTAATTAGTCATAAACAAACTCTTTTGATACTTTCTAAATTAATGCGATGGACGTATTTAAACGAGAAATGGTAAACGTGCTTAAAATTAAACGAGCTGATAATTAACAAAACTCTACGTCATATTTTTTCCGAGCAATAGGAGCTTCAGATAACTGGGTATATGCAAGGAGTTGGAGAATTTTAGATAACGATATCACCTGAATTTTTCATATGTTGTTAAAGTCACTACCGCATTAATTTTTTCTATTCAGTAAGTAATTTTTATTATTAGATACTTTAGAATATTAAATTTTAAGTTATATATTGTAAAATTAGTAAATAGAATTGTTTTAATCAGGCTGATGCTCTTTTTACAGCTAGATGTGATATAATTAATTTAATTATTTTCAGAGCAATCGCTGGTATTAAAATATGATCAGAATTTGAATTTTATTGTGGTTTTTTTATTTTAATAGATATGCAGGATTTTATGTACGCATTTTGACTTTGAATTTTAAATAGAGTAAGTTAAATTGATGTATGTGTAAAAAATCTAACTACTAAAATGCTTTTCATTTTTATAATGAAATTTTGAACTTGCTTGGACAATATAAATTTTAATATTATAATGGGAAGTTTACTAAAATTAGTGATTGAAGATAGATTAAACTTTATCTAAAAAAACAACGAGGAAGTTTCAAACTAGAATAAGAATATGATGTAAATAGAATGAGCATATGATGTAATATTATTCTTTGCAAAGTTTAACATTTATTATTTTGTTTAAAAGCACTGAAATTGTTAATATATTTCAGAAAATGTAAGAAATAAATATTCAACAGTTAAACACAAGTCAGAGAATAAAATATAGGAGCCTACTGCGAGATATTTATTATTAGTATCTCATTAAACAAACTACTAAATTGCTAATATATTTAGAAAATTTGAATAAAATATAGTAGCCTAGCAGTATTTGGAATAGAAAGTCAAGTGCCACTGTTACTTAACCATTTTTCCTCTGTTGCCAAAGGGATTATTTAGATGCAATGTCAAAATTATTTATTTTGTTTATGTTACCCATGTCACAAAATAAATCTCCTATTATTGGTGGACCCGTTGTGCTAGCACATGTAATCCACAATATATGCGTTACTTAAATTATTAAAAGCAAAAATAAGCAGTTGATCGATCAGAATTTGCGTTATAAATTGAAGTAACTGCTAATTTTGAAACTTGTAACCTAGGCTGATATATGGCCCTACTGAATTATGTTTTAGAACTTTCTAGAAAAGCGGCATCATATTTTCATTACATAATAGACAGGGTAATATTGCATATATGGAATTAGTTAATTAAAAAATATTGTCAGTATTTGTAAAATAAAGTTATTTGATTTTGATTGCGATTTTAACGGGAATTTTTTTTTTAATATTTTCTGAACAAATTTCAAAAAGGTGTTCTGTGAGATGAGGTCACAATAACTCGGTAATAAATGCATATGAAATGTATATCCCAGAATGCACATAAACGTACATTAAATGCAAGTTTGTTATTGTAGCATAATTGAAAGAGAATTTCATTTGAATTAAGTGGCGCAGCCAGAAAATTCTTCTGGAGGAGGTTATTTTTTTATAATTTTATCCATAAGAATGAAAAACTGAAGTTTAAATTGAATAACTTTTGTCATTAGAAAAACCTGAGAAATCAAAGCATAAATAATATAATAATGCAGCATACATTTGCTTCGAAGATATGATGGATACTCTTCGTCAGTGCAAGAGAACCAACAAATCCGAAGTTCAAAAGATGAATGGGTGCAAAAGGAAGAAGCAGTGGGGATTATATACCCAAGACCTGGATTAAGAGAGAGCCAATCAGAAAGCAGAATGAAGAATCGCTCAGCCAATTTGAAAGGACAAATAACACACAAGATTGGCACGCGCCAAAATACAACACGAATATCTCGACAAGACGAGCCTTTTCATACTTAAACTGAATGCAAGGCTCAACGTAATTAAAATCTCCAAAATACCATCGATATCATTAAAAGTGTGATCCAGAAAAGCAAAACCGTGATCAACATAACGAGTATAAAAAACAAACCGGTTAATTTAAAAAACTTAATTTTAAAATAATGCATACAGATGTCACTGAGAATTGGACTGAGTGGATTACCCATAGCCAAGACATCAGACATACTGTAGAATTTATTATTAAAGACAAAAGAATTTTGCGATAAACAAATGCTGGTAAGAGAAACAAGCTCGTCAATTTCAAATTCAAGTAAATGGAATTCATATAACCGTTTCCCGAGACAGGACAATGAACCCTTAACTGAGACATTAGTAAACAACGACGTAACGTAAAAGGATAAAATAATCAAACCACGAGAATTTAAATTACGAATTCTCTTCACAAATTGGGAATAATTTTGGCAGATAAGAATATTATTACTAAGTAGAGCAGAGAATCCAGAAAATAAATGTGTGGCTAATGTGTAGGAAGCAGTACTAATATTAGATACAATGGGTGTAAAAGGCACACATGCTTTATGAACTCTGAAGAGAACGTACAATCTAGCACAATTGGTCACAGAAGGAATCAGGGACTTTTTATAATTACCAAGTGAGGTGCAGTAAAATAAACTTTATATTGGCTTTTCTACTTATTAAATTATTCATAATTATGGCCGAATATCATATATCGTGAATACCATTGTGCTGTGCCGCTATTAAAACCCACCATATTAATTTTTAGTGCGAGTTGCTGGAATAGAAAACATTAACATACTACCATAATTAATTACACCATTTTAACTTTTAAATAAAATCATTTATTAACAACATAGATTACTTATTAAATAATTACAACAATTATTTATATTAATTGCAGCAGAGAGAATAAATATGAGACCAGTTCATTAAAAATGCTTAAAATGCATTGATGATCTTCAATAATTATTGATATGAACACATACCTTCAAGTCTGTCTTTGGACTTTGTCACCAGCTCGTACTTAATGTCGATCATATTTGTACTGGAACCAACTCGCGGTACGCTCACTCGTACTCGTTGATCATATCGTACGGCTGTCGAAGTGTTAATATTTCGAACACTTCTGGAACAACTGTATATCAGGACATTGTCGTCCTCCATTGCCTCCGTTCTTACGTACCAGTCATTGTGAATTCTGTCGTAAAAGTTATCGTCTTTTTTTCATCCCAATTCTCTTGTAGAAATTGTTTGGTTGCCGCCTCTTTTACCTGCGGTCTATAACGCCCTTACGCTACTATTGGTCAACCGGCAACGCGACCAGACATCTCCCAGAATTGTTTAACATCTTTAACCACTTTCGTGGCTTCACTTTGGCCACTGATTGCCTACTTTGACTTTTCAAGTCAGGGTGCCATAAAACTGGCATCTTTAAGTCTGATGCTATTGTTAAACATTACAGACATCATAAATACAAACATAAAACTGTCTCACTAAATCTTTCGCAAAATCTGATCTCATACTAAGAATTATACATGAAAATTTAATGGCTTGTCTAATTTTGTTTACCTCAGAATTACTAGGATCCTAGCGAATAGCACAATACTGTTGGTTGGTCGGTTGATTGGAGTTTTGTGGCACAAAATCCGAAACGGATATGCTACGCCAAACACATGGCAAAACATACAACTAATATACTAGAAAAAAACAATACCAAGTGTATAATATAAACAATTAAAATGTACGCATAATAACATGATTTAAAATACAAACCAGGTCCAACAAAAATGAAAAAAGGCTATGATGAGGATTTTCTTCTATCAAGTTCGTTAAAGTAATATCATAAGTCATGAAGTATATAAAACGATGATGACTGAAATTAGTGCACTCGGTTAAAAAGTGTTTTACACTCACTGATGCTTGACACGAGTTACAAGGCGGCTCATGTTCACCTATAAGCAAATGTCTGTGGGTAAAACGTGTATGGCCAATTCGCCAGCGAGTTAATATAACATCAAGTTTCCTACACCAAAAACTTTTGTACATAGGGCTTGATTTCACAATACGGACTTTCATTGATTAAATTTTTAATTTTTTCCCACATGCATATTTTTATCCAATGTAACAATATGACTACTCTTCAGTCTTAGTGATAACGAAATTCCTTTGTGCTTTTATACGCTACTCAAGTTTTTCTTATGCTTCGCACAAAGAGTATTGTACATATTGATTTTTTGTTATTGCCACATGATGAGCATTTAGCAAATGATTTTAAAAGTCATCTGACTTTAAAGTTGCAATTTTTTTCCTTACGTAAAATATTTTCGAATTTATCATTGTCAGCAAACTGTTGAATATTTTTTGTGTTGATAAGATGTAGAGCTTCAAGACATTTTTCGTCACATTTACATGTTTTAGAAATTTTGTTTTTGCTTTTTTGCATTTTCCTAGTAAATTTGAAGATGAAGCTTTTGATTCATCTCCCTCATCAATAATCATATTCTCTTAATGCAGTTAATCATTGAGAAGTATTACGAAATTATTTTATTAACCAAAATTCAAGCTTACCGCTAGATCAACTACATGTACGTTACGTCATTTACATCTTCGGCAGTACTGGCTCCTTATTGATCCAATCGAAGTGCAGCGTGTTGTTAATTATCCGGTTGTAAAATGAACAGCACGTTCTCTACATGAAAATATTGCCAACTGCGCGATCGCTAAAGAACATGTTCTTCCTCTGATTAAAATTCACTGGAACTTCCAGCGAATTAAACACCAACTCTTCGCTTCTCCCCACTCCACACATTATCTGTACGGGGAATGCATTACGAACTTTTGTTGAGAACTTTAAAAATCAGTGAGAGGTTTCACGCTAAAATTCATATAAAATTCGTGAAAAGAGTAATTTACTTTTTTCAGAACTCTCAACAAAAAGTGGGGGTTTTGGGGTGCAATGATATATATATATATATATATATATGGTTTTACATATGAAGTTTCATGAACATTTCATATTTCGATGAATTCTGCATTATCTGATTCTTTAAACCAGTGAACTTCCGTGGTCTAAGTAAAAGTGCAGCAACGTATATAAGCACAAATAAAAAAAAATTCTTCCGAAAAATTCGACAAGGTATGGCAAAACTACTTTTATGTAATAGCAATGGTAAAAATATTGCTTGTAAGAATGTTTTCTCCTTGTGGGGAGCAAAGCATAGTAAAGCGTTTACATATTTTTTTTCCTGGCTTTCTTATAACATTAATAAGTACAATACTCTCTGTGCATAGGATAAGAAAAATTTGAGCAACGTATAAAAGTACAAATAATACAATAACGTAGATACAGTTGTTTCAAGGATATGCTGGATCCTCTTCGTCAGTGCAAGAGAACCAACAAATCCCTTTTTGGATTAGCTGGACTGTTTTTTATGCTGCTTTCTGATCAGTTCTCTCTTAATCCGCTCTTGGATATATAAACCCCTTTGTTTCTACCTTCTGCGCCCATTCCTCTTCTGGATTTAGGGTTTGTATTTTCTCTTGCATTTTCGAAGGGGATCTAGCGTATCCAGCATTGACGCAGACGAGACAGTTGCATGCTGCGTTATTGTATTATTTGTTCTTATATACGCTGCTCACGTTTTCTTAACCTTTGCACAAAGTGTATGTTAGTTATTGATTCCGTGATTTTAGGGGTGAACGAATTGAGAAATTTCCTCAATTTTTATACCATTGATTTTGCATTTCTAAAAATTATTTAAAAAAAAATCTGTGGTGGGCAGAATATCACTTTCCTTGTATAATGCAATGAATTTACTTCTTTAAAAGTGAAAAAGTGATGAAAAAATCCACGGCACAGTGTTTATAACGTCAAATTGTATATTTGGCGCTTTTCCGCATGAAACCATGTAAAATTATTTCGTACCCAATTAACTTATATTGTACGCAACTCCAAATTAACAATTATCAATATTGATATCACCCTCAATAAGCAATATAGTCTTTATATTTAAATATTTTAATAATAAATTCATCAATCAGGTGTCATTTTCATTAACTTGGCGTCATTTTTGCAATTTTGATGATATTTTCGTCAGGGTGGGACAAATTATCGCAAAGTTGACGACATTTAGAAAATAATTTCATATGTACAGTTATGCCCATCATGCGATGGAATTAAAAATTTGCAAAACATTGCATCCCATTTGGCGTCATTTTTATCAATTTGGCAACATTTTTGTCAATTTGATAACGTATCTTTCAATTAGACAACAGTTTCTCCAATTTGGCAATATTTAAAAAAGTTGGCAAGTTGGCGATATGCCGCAAAAATTCGTTGCCGGAATTCCGCCAAGCGTTATAGACGGAGAAATAGGTCATTCTTATGTTATTTCCAAAATATTGAATTTTCATCAATTAGTTGTCATTTTCATTGATTTAGCGTCACTCTTATCTATTTGGCGACATTTTTTATCAATTTTGGCTACGTTTTCATCAATTTAGCGACATTTAAAAAACTCGCGATGTTGGGATATTCCGCCAAATTCGTCGCCAAAATTTCATAAAGCATTAGGGTTGGAGGTATAGGTTATTCTTATAGTAGATAAACGACTAATGGCGCCCAAATACAGAACTATTGCATAAAGTGTCTATTACATAAGTATGTCTATTACATAATCTATGTCTATTATACATATATATGTCTATTACATAAAGTCTTCTTTTATAGTAGATTCTTATATACTTTCCACGGTATTGAATTTTCATCAGTTAGTCTTCATTTTCATTGGTTTAGTGTCATTTTTATAAATTTGGTGACATTTTTATCAACTTGGCGCTATTTTCGTCAATTCGGCAACATTTAAAAAACTCGTCAAGTTGGCGATATTCCTCCAAATTTGTCGCCAAGATTTCGTCAAGTATTGTGAATGCAGAAATAGGTTATTCTTATAGTAGATGAACTTCTAATGGCGTCAAATTAGAATGCTATTACCCAAAGTGTCTTCTCTCGTGAATGGCACGAGCTACATCTACGAGAATGATGAGAATACCTTTATCGCATAATATTACATATAAAAAGTGAACAGATTTCACAATATTTAATAATATTTTTATTAATTTTATGTGATAACTTGATAACTTTATTCATGAAAACTTTTTTCGATACTATCGAAATCTATTCTTGTACGATACTATAGAAATCTATTCTTATACGATATTATCGAAATCTATTCTTGTACGATACTATTGAAATCTATTCTTGTACGATACTATCGAAATCTATTCTTATACGATACTATCGAAACATACATACTATACCATCCTCTAACGAAACGAAATCTAGACCTCTTAGGAAAACGTACCTATTTCACGAACAGTGAAACTCGCTGTATTTTGAATAAACAATATTAAATTAATAATTTTCTGAAAGTGACAAGGTTCATCAAAGAAATTAAATTTAGTTAATAGAGTTTCTGAGTATTTTAATTCTCGACAATATGGTAGCATTTTTGTTGATTTGAGGATGTTTATTAAATTTTATGACATCATCAAGGAAGCGAGTTTGTCGCTACGCTCTCCAAATTTTTCCCCAAGTGGGATGGACAGATGGACAGACAGACCTTATTGAAACATAGTTAATATACAGCGTGTCCGAGAAAGATCTTTATTATTCTAAACATTAATAACAAAAATACGAAAATGTGAAATGAAATTCAGTTTTCGGCAAAAGAATGAAGAAACCTAACAGTTTTTGTACAATACCTTCAATATAGTTCTACATAAGCTTCTTTAGTAGCCCGAAGAATGTTCAGTCTGTACTCGATTTCTCGCCAAGTGTTTTTTAACATTTGGGGTGTAACAGTGAGGATTGCTGATTGTATCTGTGGGACACGAAAAAGAAATAAAGCTTAACTTATTTAATTAACATTAATTATTAATAATCATCATATCTTAACATTGCCTTAAATTCTCATATTAGTGGACTTATTATTGAAATCGTTCATTGCTAGTTGTGCCGCTATATAAAACCCTCCAATTATTTACTTTTCGTGTGAGTCCAGTAATGGAATTATTAATTATTATAATACTCATTGACTGCACCATTTAAACTTTAACAATAAAACAACATCAATATTAACAACATCATCAATATTAACAACATCATCATTATTAACAACATCAATACTTATTAAATTCATTATAAAATTAATTCAATTATTCCAGCGATGGGAGCATGTTGTTGTTGTTGAGACCCAGACCGTTCGACCTACCAGAAAGGTGTAAGGTAACTGTATGGACGGCCGGGAAGTGCCACCCAATTTAGACCGGAACCCAGTGGGGGAGCGATGGGAGCATGTGAGATATGTAAGACCAGTATGGATAAAACTATTTAAAATGTGTCTATGACCTTTGATTATTGATGAACACATACCTTCAAGGCTGTCTTGGACTATTTTCATATATCAAGATGCTGGCAGCCGTCGTTTGTACTCGCCATAACTCTTTGGTGTAGAAGACCCAGACCGTCCGACTCGTCCAGGGGACTAAGAGCACCTATAACTCTTTGGTGTGTGGCTCCTTCTCGTACTCTGATTGCACTCACACATTAATATATCTCCATTATTTTGAACCTCTACGGGACACTCTACAAGTCTGAGTTCACCAAATCCAGTCATCGTTTTCAAGTTATCTTAAGTCGTATTATACAAGTTATCTGTTCCAAGTCATGTTAGTATCCCTTTCTGTGCACAAGTTATAATGTCGAAGTTATCTCTCTCTGCTCTAGTCTGCTCTTAAGTCAAATCTTCATAATTTCTTCTCTCGTTCTCGGGTCATCGGTTGTGGTTCCCTCGGGGGGGGGGATAACTCCCCCTTCTCTTCCATTTGGCGCATGGAGTTTGACGTAACAATCTTCCTTTTTTATTGGTTACTCCTTTAACCAATGGAACCATTCCACATCTCGTAAGGCCCAGCTCGGCCCCCTCTGTCATGGCACCCCTAAATTTGTGGTCTTCTGACCTTTAGGTTCACGGGGTTATAAAAATCGTTGCCAGCCAGACTACAAGTATTGTTCGCCGTTTTGGCCACCATAAATTTGTACATAAAACTGTCTCATCAAATGTGAGATCTATTTCTGGTCTCACAGTATCCTTTCCTTTAAAACGGAAAATATCAGAAAGAGGTGTTTGGTAAACAATGTCTTTAACATAATCCCACAAAAAGAAATCCAGTTGAGTTATGTCGGGTGATCGCGGAGGGGAAGGTATCGGTCCTCTACGACCCATCCATCGTTCGGGAAACACTGTATCAAGTAATTCACGTACAGGAAGTGTCCTCAGGCAATTGCTACTAGAAAAAACTGTTAGATTTCTTCATTCTTTTGCCGCAAACTGCATTTAATTTCACCTTTTAGTGTTTTTGTTATTAATGTTTTGAATAATAAAGATTTTTCTCGGACACGCTGTATTATCCTCTAACAAAATACAATTACTTTCAGATCCCCTCGACAAGCATATATGTGCCAAGAACCCTGAAATGAATTATATTTTAAGTCAAGTATATTAAATTAATAATTCCTACGAAGTGACCATTTCTATCAAATACATTGAACTTAATTTTCCAAGTTATTGCATTTTCATCCATTTTGTTTCGTTAATTTAGCATTGATTTCATCAAGTCGGTGACATTTTCGTCAATTTCGCGACATTTAAAGAAATCGCCAATGTTGTTTTCGCCAAACATTCCAGAAATATCTGGGTGAGGTATATAATATTTTTTGTTCCATAGTTTGTTCTGTTCCATTTACGTTTAATACGGTTTAATTTGCTTCGTTCATAATTTTAATAAATATTTGTTCAGTTACACAAACGTCTAGCTCTAGTTAATTTTTTTAGTTTACTGTCCACTTCATACAGTGACCCCCCAGGTTGTTATGTAGTTGGTATATAAAGTTAAACAGCGAATATTTTCATTAATAATTGGAATCATTATATAATTTAAATGTTAGAAATTAAAAAATATGAAGAGAAATAGTTGTAAAGTTTCTTTATTCATGTGTAAGATATTGATTTTGTGTTAAATGCCTAAGTCTTTTCTTCATTCGCACATTATCAATAATGAATTACTTTGTTATTATAGAAGATTTATGTCTTTTATCTTCATTAAAAATAAAGAAGCAGCAGTCCTATTTTTCTGACAGACGTGTTCATTAATCATTCTAATGTATCTTTTAAATTTCTTACTAGAACTTTTAAGCAGTTTTTCTCTCTGAATACTAGCAAGTTTATACGCTAATGACATGTTTTACGTAACATAATTATTTTGCCTCAGTACCTTTGAAAAGTCTAATTTTTACTTTCCTTATTTCGTATATATATACATTATACAATGTATGTAAATATTAAATTGTATAATGTATAGGGAAATTATTGTGACGGGGTCGAAAATTCGAATTCGAATTTTCGACGGAAGAGCACGTTTCAAATATCCCTGAACACGAATCGAATGTTTTTGAGGAGTTGTACATGTGTGTGTGTATGTGTGTGTGTATGTGTGTGAGGGTACGTGTGAGTGTGCATGTGTGTGTATGTGTGAATGTACGTGTGAGTGTGTGTGTGTGTGTGTGTGTGTGTGTGTGTGTGTGTGTGTGTACGTGATTGTACGTGTGAGTGTTGAAGACCCAGACCGTCCGGCTCGTCCTGAGGACTTGAGCATCTATTTGGACGGCCGGACGTACGTGTGAGTGTGTGTGCTCACGTACGTGTGAGTGTGTGTGCCCACGAGTCTGTGGATGCGATATCTCACGAACGAATGGAGAGTTTCGAACGTAATTTCGTACGAGTTTTACGATAAGTGAATAATGAAATATATTGACTTTAACGCGATCAAACGTTCAGAAGACCCTCCCCCCCCAAGTCGTCGAATGTTTTTTTAAATCATAAATATCAGACATAATCATTTTGTACTTATTTTTTATTATTCTGTACGTATTCTAATGACATAAACGTTAGAACGCTAGCTTAAACCGTTCCTGAGATATTGCAAGTTTTTCAAATAAATGTATCTAAAAAAATAAAAATGAAAAGTAGTAAGTATCCTCAAATATGTAATATCTCCACATTGACGGCTGTTTAATGTGGATTCAAATTGACAAAAATCTCGCCAAATTAGCAAAAATGATGTTAAATTAATAAAATTATAATTAACATATTCTAATAAAGTATATTGCTTAACAGATATTACCAATAATTCCAATTGTCAAGTTAGCGAATTATATAGGTAATGCCATGTACTTCCCACTTTAGATTTTTTTTGTACTTTCATTTGACTTGTATATTTTGCATCGTATATTTATTGTATTTGATAATATCGCAATGGATATAACTGCTGTTTGTGGAAATAGGATTTTTTAGTACATATTTGATAGAAAATAGACATAAGAAAATTAGGTGACTTCAATTGTTACAAGTGCGTTGACCACCAAGAAGGGAACAGTATACAGTGTTTCTAGGAAAGTATTTAGGTACCCCAACAATTTTGTAAGAAAAGGCCCATGAGTGTATATGTTAGGCCTGTCTAGAGTAAAGTGACAATGTTCACTCGAATAAAATTAATCGCAGTGTTCACAGTGGAGAACTGAAAAAAAGTAGCGGACGTATCAATGAAGCGTAAATGACGGCAAATCCAATTATAAAGTTGTAAAACATTGCATAAGGAGTATAAATTTACAATAAAATTATTACTGAAGTCATTTATGTGACATAATATGGTTACTGGCAAATGGCGGCTGTATTCAAGAATGATAAGAATAAAACAACATTTACATATGAATAGGAATTTAATGTACAGCATGTTCAAAATGTCTTCCGTCAGTAACGCACAGTAGAATTTCTAGAAAGAATATTACCGAGTACTTTGGAAAATATTGAAGGTGTCACCCTATTACAGACGGTGTTACGATATTTTAACTGACCGTGTTGCGACATTTTAACTGATATTTATTGGATTCCATTTACACGTTTTGTAAGTTTGTAAAGTCGATTCTTACTAATTAGGCAATGCTCTACAACTTTGTAATTCACGTTTTTGCCTGTCTTGCTTTGTCCAGTTTGTTATACCCACTTCTTATATTCTCTTCTAGTGGCACTGTAATCACTTTTATTCGGTCGAGCATGGTCTTTTTGCTATAGATAGACCTAACGTGTACACTCATGGGCGTACAAAGTTATTGGAGATATTTTAGGACATTCCTATAAATAATAACATGCAATAGTAACAATACATGTAAAGACACGGACACATCTAATATCCAAAGAGGCATGAAGATCCTAGACCGTAGGACTCACCCAAGGGTTTGGAGTAACTAATTGTACTTCCAGGAAAAGATACTTCCACCACTCCGGAGACCCCCCAAGTCACACAATCCCGTCAAGCCAACGTTTATTAATTCCAAGAAAAGAACAAATAAAGAAAAATGAAGAATATGTGGTTTGCACAAACAGTTTTACATGGATTAAAACTTGACAAGAAAAATCAATTTCGCAGAATTGGGTAAAGAATTATTATGAGCAAGTCAATTGAATAATAGTTTAAAAAAATAACTTAAGATCTTTGGATAAATTGTAAAGGGAAGAAAGCAAAGAAAGCTAAAATATATAAATTTAGAAGCGATAAAATTTAGAATACATAAAAATCTAGACGAAATGAAGAAGGAAAGGAAAAATAATGTAAAATAGCTCTTTTTCTCCCCCATTCATTCATTGTTTCCAAATCTAACCAGATAAAATAATGCCATTGACCAGATAATTATTAAAAGCAGGAGCCACTCAAAAAGTATATTAAGTAATTTTTCCAGAAATCTCCTCAGCAAAAAAAATAACACAGCTTTTATTTTTCAATGAAAGCTTTATTTTTACAAATATTAGGAAAACAAGTCTGTTGATTAATATTTGAGGATTTACTGAGATGAAATGTTTTTTGTAAAAGGGCAATTAAGAGGCAGATTTTATAAGAATGATGCAGAAATGGGGGTGTCATTATACACACCATTTTTGATTTTGCTGAAATTTTTATGGTGGTTTCTTCTAATGATTTTAGAAGACACGTAATTCCCCCCTCCCCCCAAAAAAATTTTGTGACCCACAAAAATTCCTAAAGCGGATCGCGACCCAGTATTTTTCTCAAATCGACATCTCTCTCTATTCTATTATCTCTGTGCATTGAGCATCAACCAAAGTAATTCTTGTGATTACAACATGACCTTTAAATAGCTAAATTGAATTATTTTGTAAATTTCATGCCTGACCTTCAGTGCAACCTGGCAGGGTTAGTCAAACTTTGTCACGGAAAGTGAAAAAGCGTCATATTTGAAACCTCACGAGCCCATGCACTAAGGGTCACCATAGTTTTCGGGTTTAACTTCTGTAGCACTACCCAGTATTAACTTAATTAGCTCATTTGTTGCATGCTTACCCTCAGTGCTGCCGGAAAATAGCTACTTTTGTATCTAAAGAAGCAAAAAAGGGTCCTTTTGGCGGTCCTGTATCTCAGTGCACTGAGGGTCAATGTGGAACTTGATAATTGTATTTCACAGTATGAGACCTGTCCTTTAACAGACAATTGACAGAACTTTGGCTAATGGCAAGGCGAACATATAGGGCTTACTTCAAGACATTGTGGAAATGGAATATATGGTAAGAAAGCATACAATTAGCTGTACAGCAGGCCTATAACCTATTCACTATATGTCATATGTTTTTTATTATATGTGACTAGTCAGTAGGCAACCATATCCTTTTTTTACAATGTCATCTAATTTTACTTGTAGCATAATTAATACAAAAATAACATTGTAATAGTTAGCAATCATAGTACCGGTAGCCTAGTTCCGAGAAAATAATTTTCAATGCAATGATGTACACCCTAAAATTGAAAAAAGAATAAAAAACAATGTTTATCATTATGGTAAAACATTTTTATTGAAATATTTTAAAATATTTAAAAGACCTTTAAAACAAAAAGAAAAAAATATGTTACAAATATTTTATGTTTTTACTGTGATGATAAATGTTGTATTTTACTCTTTTTCAACTATAGTGTATGGTGTGAAACATAATATACCTATTTATAACAGCCTATTACTATTTTCTGATATTATTTTGATCACAGCACTGTTACTTTTCAGGATCTGGCAACACTTTTCATGATAGACAACCTGGCAACAAGGCAATTCAAAATGGCTGAATTGTAGTTTTAGTGGAAAATTGTGAGAAACTGATATAATTTTTTTTAACAAGAAGTATGGATGAACAATGTGTCCTCCATAAGAAAGGTGATTGTGGAGACCATAAAGCGTCAAGAAAGAGTGGATCATATCAACTTAGTGGTCTTGAACTATTTGTAAATAAACAATAGGAAAAAATTGGGTTTTACCCAAAATAAAATGTTTCTGAAGTTCAACTTATCAGTAATAGAAGTCAACAAGATATTTCTACTGTTGAGGGTGTGATATGTTCATTCCACAGATTCAAGTGCGGTACATTTTGGTAGCCATCAAGAAGGTGTGCACACCCTGATCATACAGTGCATTCTGCTAAGAAAATTGAATTACCCTGGAACACCATGTGAAATTAAATAGCCATTTTGATTTTTTTATACTTTACAGCGTTGAGTAAAAGCTTGTGAAAGATGAACCATGGAGGTAGATTTCTCCATTTAAATTCATGTTTCAAACAATTCATGTTTTCCTATAGTGATTAATTAATGCAAAAATCCTGCACCAAACTCCGAAATAAAGTTTTATTTCATTTTGGCGTTTTAAACAAACGATTTTCATCCTTTCCGTTTGGATAAACCACGGAGTTGGAGAGTAGATCTCCTAAGAAAAAGTTCCGTTTTTCATTAATACCTCAACAACCCCTGATCATACAAACTCGAAACTTGGACTAAATTTATAGGGGGCTATTTCAAGGCTATTCACAAAATTTCATTAAATTCGGTTCAGCCGTTTTCCCGTGATGATGAGACAAACGAAAATTTCGTTTTTTACTAATATCTCGAGTCGTAGAAACTCAAAACATAGACAAAATTTTAAGTGGGGCTATTTCTAGGCTACCCACAAAATTTCATCAAATTCGGTTCAGCCGTTCTCCCGTGAGGATGGGACAAACAGACAGACAGACAGATTTTCATTTTTATTTATATAAATTTGCAGTTTTTCGCATTTGCATTTTGCATGCAATTGGCCTGCTTTAAATAATAGCTACATGTTTGTTTATTTGGATTTTAGAGATTTATTATTAACTAGCAGCATACCCGCTCTTCGTACGGAATATATAATATAAATAAACTTATAATTCGCAATCATGTACAAACTCTGTTAAAATTTTAAATGTATTGCTCTTAAGAGAAGTTCAAGAATATCTGTTCTCGCTATGCAAAATTATCTTCACGGGCAGATCTGAAGAATAAAACATCCTGGCCCCTTTTGTAAGCAAAGGAATTGATTCAATATATGCAACCCCGTACTACTTATATTGTCGCAGATTAGAAAATATGCCAGTGTGTTAGTAGAAGATTAACCGTATTACAATATGAGTCTCAAAAATATTTGCCAAAATAAAAGAGATGACGTAATAAATTATAAATATCAATAATCCCTGTAATCGTTATACAAGAAGGTCGTAATTGATTCCAATATATGCCAATATATATCAAAACATATGACAATACACTTGTACTACTTATATTCTCGTAGATTAGAACATATACCCGTGTATTTGTAGAATATTACTCGTACAACGTACAATATATGAGTTTAAACAATTTTTGTCATAATAAAACAATTGCATAATAATATGAAAATATCAATAATCCCTGAATCAATAATCCCCGAAAATATCAATAATAATAACGTTTAAACCTGAAGACCGTAATTGATAATCGTTCTTTTCTAAAATATATTTTTATATCCATTTATTTATTTTTCAAATCGAAAAAATAATAATTAAAATTAACAGACAGATTTAATTTAATTGCGTTTCTGAGCAACATGATATAAGATAGAATATTCCTCATAAACTGCGAAATTAAATAACCATTTTGTTTCTTTATACTTTTCATTGTTCAGTAAAAGCTTGTGAGAAATAAACCATGCAGATAGACTTCCCATTTATATCATATTTCAAACAATTCATCTTCTCAAAAAGTGACTATTTAGTGCAAAAAATCTCCCATCAAACTCACAGATAAAGTTTTCATTAACTTTCAAACGATTTTCAAGCTTTTCGTTTGGATAAACCACGGAGTTAGAGAGTAGAACTCCTAGGAAAAAGTTTCGTTTTTCATTAATATCTCGACAACCCCTGGTCTTAGATCCTTGAAACTTGGGCTAAATTTATGTGGGGTATTTCAAGGCTATCCACAAAATTTCATCAAATTCGGTTCAGCAGTTCTTCCGTGATGATGAAACAAACGAAAATTTCGTTTTTTACTAATATCTCGAACCACTCACTGATCGTAGAAACTCCAAACACGGACTAAATTTTATTTTAAGTGGGACTAATTCCAGGCTACCCACAAAATTTCATCAAATTCGGTTCAGCCGTTCTCACGTGATGATGGGTCAAATAGACAGACAGACAGATTTTCAATTTTATTTATATAGACTAGCAGCATACCCGTTCTTCGTACGGAATATGTAATATAAATAAACTTATAATTCGCAATCATGTACAAATTCTGTTAAAATTTTAAATTTATTGCTCATAAAGAGAAGTTTAAGAATATCTGTTCTCACTATGCAGAATTATCTTCACGGGCAGATCTGAAGAATAAAACATCCTGGCCCCTTTTGTAGGCAAATTTACAAAAAATGGAATTGAATCAATATATGCAACCCCATACTACTTATATTGTCACAGATTAGAAAATATGCCAGTGTGTTTGTAGAAGATTAACCGTATTACAATATGAGTCTCAAAAATATTTGCCAAAATAAAAGAGATGACGTAATAAATTATAAATATCAATAATCCCCGTAATCTTTATAAAAGTAGGTCGTAATTGATTCCAATATATGCCAATATATATCAAAATATATGCCAATATACTTGTACAACTTATATTCTCGTAGATTAGAAGATATATCCGTGCATTTGTAGAAGATTACTCTTACAACGTACTATATATAAGTTTCAACAATTTTCGTCATAAATAAACAATGGCATAATAACTTGAAAATATCAATAATCCTTTAATCAACAGTCCCCGAAAATATCAATGAAAATAATGTTTAAACCTGAAGACCGGAATTGATATTATCCAGTCAAAAATGTAATGTCAATGAAATTTATTTTTTATACATATCTTTATTATACAAATCGGAAAAGTTTTAATAAAAATCATATGGCACATAACACATTGGAGCCGTTGCTAAGCGACGTGATATGATTTTCTTCAAATAAATTGATGGAAATCATATCGTCTGAATAATGTTATCTCCATGGAAGGTTTGGCGACATTTTCGTCAATTTAGCGATAACTTAAAAAATCGCCAAATTTATCGCCAAGTGGGACTATAGAACTGATAGTTCCATTTTGTGACAAATCGACGAAACATCATCACAATACTATCCCCTAACAGAACACAATTAATTTCATTTATTAAGTGCAATTTTATCAATTCCATGATATTTTTATGGATTTCCAAATATTTTTATCAATTTGGTGATATTAAAAAAATTCGTTAAATGTGTTACTAAGGATGGATGGACTGACCGACAAATGCTACCGAAACATCATTTCAGTATTCTATTCTAAAAAAACTAATTTAATGTCATTGATTTGCGTCATTTTTATCAATTTGGAGATATTTCCGCTAATTTGGTAAAGTTTAAGAAAGTTACCAAGTTAGCGATATTACGCCAAATTCGTAGCTCTGAATTTGCAGATCTGAGGAATAAAATATCCTGATCCCGTTTGTATATACTAAATGAAAACACTAAAATTGTATAAGATACACCCGTTCTACTCTTTTTCTACCCGTTCTACTCTTTAAATGAATGTATTGGGTAAACACAATATATGAGTTTATTTGCTAAACACAATATATGAGCTTGAAACCTCTTTGCTAAAATAAATGAAAGTGATGTACGCAGTCCGCAATTTATATAATTAAAAGAACAATCAAACCGTTCATTTATAAAATTTATTTTTACATCCATGTATTTATTACACAAATAGAAAAAATAATAATAAATATTAACAACACATTCAATTTCATTCTGTTGCCGAGCAACTGGATATTTGATAGAATCTTCCTCATAAAATGCGAAATTAAATAGCCATTTTGATTTCTTTTTATTTTTCATCGTTGAGTAAAAGCTTGTGAAAGATAACACATGGAGGTAGATTTTTCCATTTAAATTCATGTCTTAAACAATTCATGTTTTCCGATACTGACTAATTAATGCAAAAATCCTGCATCAAACTCGGAAATAAAGTTTTATTTCATTTTGGCGTTTTAAACAAACGATTTTCGTCTTTTCCGTTTGGATAAACCACGGAGTTGGAGAGTAGATCTCCTAAGAAAAAGTTCCGTTTTTCATTAATACCTCGACAACCCCTGGTAATACAAACTCGAAACTTGGACTAAATTTATGGGGGGCTATTTCAAGGCTATTCACAAAATTTCATTAAATTCGGTTCATCCGTTTTCCCGTGATGATGAGACAAACGAAAATTTTGTTTTTTACTAATATCTCGAGAACCACGGCTCGTAGAAACTCAAAACACAGACTAAATTGTAAGTGGCACTATTTCTAGGCCACCCACAAAATTTCATCAAATTCGGTTCAGCCGTTCTCTCGTGATGATGGGACAAGCAGACATACAGATTTTCAATTTTATTTATATAGACTATCAGTATACTCGTTCTTCGAACGGTGTATATAATATAAAGAAACTTATAATTCGTAATCATATGCAAATTTTGTTAAAATTTTAAATTTATTAAGAGAAGTTTAAGAATAGCTGTTCTCACTATGCAAAATTATCTTCACGGGTAGATCTGAAGAATAAAACATCCTGGCCCTTTTTGTAAGCAAATTTACAAAAAAAAAAATTGGATCAATACATGCAACCCATACTTATATTATCGCAAATTAGAAAATATGCCAGTGTGTTAGTAGAAGATTACCCGTATTACAATATGAGTCTTAAAAGTCTTCGCCAAAATGAAAGAGATGACGTTATAAATTGAAATATCAATAATCCCCGTACTCTTTACACCAGAAGGTCGTAATTGATTCCAATATATGCCAATATATATCAAAACATATGCCAATATACTTGTACTTCTTTTATTCTCGTAGATTAGAAGATATACCCGTGTATTTGTAGAATATTATTCGTACAACGTACAATATATGAGTTTAAACAATTTTTGTCATAATAAAACAAATGCATAATAACTTGTAAATATCAATTATCCCTGAATCAATAATCCCCGAAAATATCAATAATAATAACGTTTAAACCGGAAGACTGTAATTGATATTATCCAGTCAAAAACTCTATAAATAATATCAAATCGTTCTTTTATAAAATATATTTTTATATCCATTTATTTATTATTTAAATCAAAAAAATAATAATTAAAATTAACAGACAGATTTAATTTAATTGCGTTTCTGAGCAACATGATATAAGATAGAATCTTCCTCATAAACTGCAAAATTAAATAACCATTTTTATTTTTTTATACTTTTCATTGTTCAGTAAAAGCTTGTGAAGATTATACCATGGAGATAGATTTCCTATTTAAATCACGTTTCAAACAATTCATGTTTTCAGAAAGTGACTAATTAGCGAAAAAATCTCCCACCAAACTCAGAGATAAGGTTTTATATCACTTTCAAACGATTTTCAAGCTTTTTGTTTGGATAAACCACGGAGATGGAGAGTAGAACTCTTATGAAAAAGTTTCGTTTTTCATTAATATCTCGAGAACCCCCTAGTCTTAGATACTCGAAATTTAGGCTAAATATATGGGAGGTTATTTCAAAGCTACCCACAAAATTTCATCAAATTCGGTTCAGCCGTTCTCCCGTGATGACGGGACAAATAGAGAGACATACATACACACAGACAGATAGACAGACAGATAGTTTTTAAATTTTATTTATATAGACTAGCAGCATACCTGTTCTTCGTACGGAGTATATAATATAAAGAAACTTAAAATTCACAATCATGTGCAAATTTCTATATTATATTAAATGACAATTTTAATCAAAGTATTTTTCTAAAATATTTAACATAATGCTCCTAAAAAGAAGTTAAGGAATGTCTGTTCTCGCTATTCAAAATTATCTTCACGGGCGGATCTGAAGCATAAAACATCCTGGCCTCTTTTGTAAGGAAATTTACAAAAAATATGGAATTGAATCTATATATGCAAAATAAGAGCATTAAAATTGTATGGGACCCATACTACTTATATACGCGAATATTAGAAGATATAACCTGTATTTTTAGATTACATGTATAAATTGAAAATATCAATAAATCCGTAATCTTTATATCAGAAGGCAGTAATTAATTCCAATATGTGCCGATATGAAAGTGCTAAAATTACATGAGAAGATATATCCGTACTACTTATAACGTCGTAGATTAGAAGATATGTCCGAGTGTTAGTAAAAGATTACCTGTATTATAACATAAGTCTTAAAAATCTTTGCAAAAATAAAACAGATTAATTAATAAATTAAAAATCTCAGTAATCCCCGTAATCTTCATACCAGAAGGTCGTACTTGATTCCAATATATGCCAATATACCTGTACAATTTATATTCTCATAGATTAGAAGATGTAGCCGGGTATTTGTAGAAGATTACTCGTACATTGTACAATGAGTTTCAACAATTTTTCCGCAATAAAACATTGGCATAAGAAATTGAAAATATCAATAATCTCTGAATCAATAATCCCCGAAAACATCAATACTAATGTTTAAATCTGAAGATCGTAATTGATATTTCCCAGTCAAAAATACGATGGCAATGAAATTTATTTTATATACATATCTTCATTATTAAAATCGGAAAATATTTAACAAAAATCTTCTTCCTCATAAACACACTGGATTTAAATCCGTTTCTAAACGACATGTTATGATTTGCTTCATATAAATTGTTGGTCAAAATATCGTCTGAATAATGCGATCGCTAATGAAGGTTTGGCGGCATTTTAAAAAATCGCCAAATTTATCGCCAAGTGGGACTGTCAGTTCTACAGTCCCACTTGGCGATAAATTGATGAACCATCATCAAAATATTATCCCCTAAAAAAACACAATTTCATTTATTTAGCGCAATTTTATCAATTTCATGATATTTTTATGGATTTACAAACATTTTTATCAATTTGGTGATATTTTAAAAATTCTCTAAATGTGTTACTAAGTAAGACGGTTGGAGTGACAGACAAATGCTAACAAAACCCCAGTTCAGTACTTTCTTCTAGCAGAACAAAATTAATTTCATTGATTTACATCGTTTTTATCAATTTGGAGACATTTCAATCAATTTGGCAACTTTTAAGAAATTTTTCAAGTTAGCGATATCCAACCAAATTCGTAACTCTAAATTTGCAGATCTGAATAAAATATCGTGATCCAGTTTGTATATACTAAATGAAAACACTAAAACATTATTAGAAGATATACCCGTTCTACTCTTTTTCTGTTTCAACAATCGGATAAATGAATTTATTGGGTAGACGGAATAGATGAGTTTATTAGCTAAACACAATATATAAGCTTGAAACCTCTTTGCCAAAATAAATGAAAGTGATGTATGCAGTTTGCAATTAATATAATTAAAAGAAAAATCAAACCGTTTATTTCTAAAATATATTTTTATATCCATTTATTCATTATTCAAATCGAAATAATAATAATAATCGTTAACAAACACATTTAATTTTATTGCGTTGCCGAGCAACATGATATAAGATAGAATCTTCCTCATAAAATACGAAATTAAATAACCACTTTGATTTCTTTATACTTTTCATCGTTGAGTAAAAGCTTGTAAAAAATATAAGCCATGGAGATAGATTTTTCCATTTAAATTCATGTTTCAAACAATTCATGCTTTCAGATAGTGACTAATTAGCGCAAAATATCTCCAACAAACTCAGAAATAAAGTTTTATTTCTCTATGACGTTTTAAACAAACGATTTTTATCCTTTCCGTTTGGATAATCCACGGAGTTAGAGAGTAGAACTCCTAGGAAAAAGTTCCGTTTTTCATTAATATCTCAACAACCCCTGGTCTTAGAAACCCGAAACTTAGATAAAATTTATGGGGGATTATTTCAAGGCCACCCACAAAATTTCATTAAATTCAGTTCAGCTGTTTTCTCGTGATGATGAGACAAACGAAAGTTTCGTTTTTTACCAATATCTCGAGAACCACTGGTCGTAGAAACTCCAAACATAGACTAAATTGTAAGTGGGGCTATTTCCAGGCTACCCACAAAATTTCATCAAATTCGGTTCAGCCTTTCTCTCGTGATGATGGGACAAACTGACAGACAGACAGACAGACAGACAGACATATTTTCAATTTTATATATATAGACTAGCAGCATACCCGTTCTTCGTACGGAGTATATAATATAAAAAAAACTTATAATTCGCAATCATGTGCAAATTCTGTTAAAATATTAAATTTATTGCTCATAAAAAGAAGTTTAAGAATATCTGTTCTCACTATGCAAAATTATCATCACGGGCAGATCTGAAGAATAAAACATCCTGGCCTCTTTTGTAAGCAAATTTAAAAAAAAAAGGAATTGAATCAATATATGCAACCCCGTACTATTTATATTGTCGCAGATTAGAACATATGCCAGTGTGTTAGTAGAAGCTTACCCGTATTGCAATATGAGTCTCAAAAATGTTCGCCAAAATAAAAGAGATGACGTAAAAAATTGAAAGTATCAAAAATCCCCGTAATCTTAATACCAGAAGGACGTAATCGATTCCAATATATGCCAATATATATCAAAATATATGCCAATATACCTGCATTACTTATATTCTCGTAGGTTAGAAGATATACCCATGCATTTGTAGAAGATTACTCGTACAACGTACTATATATGTGTTTCAACGATTTTCGTTATAATAAAACAATTCCATAATAATTTGAAAATATCAGTAATCCCTGAATCAACAGACCCCGAAAATATCAATAATAATGATATTTAAAACTGAAGGCCGTAATTGATATTATCCAGTCAAAAATTCAATGTCAATGAAATTTATTTTATATACATATTTTTATTATTCAAGTCGGAAAAGATTTAATAAAAATCGTATGCCGCATAACATATTGGATCCGTTGCTAAGCGACATGATATCATTTGCTTCAAATAAATTGATGGAAATCATATCATCTGTATAATGCAATCTCCATGGAAGGTTTGGCGACATTTTCGTCGATTTAGCGATAACTTAAACAATCGCCAAATTTATCGCCAAGTGGGACTGTAGAACTGATAGTCCCATTTTGCGACAAATTGACGAAACATCATCACAATACTATCCCCTAACAAAACATAAATAATATCATTTATTAAACGCGATTTTATCAATTTCATGATATTTTTCTGGATTTAGAAATATTTTTACCAATTTGGTGATATTAAAAAAATTCCTTAAATGTGAAACTAAGTAGGATGGATGGACTGACCGGCAAATGCTACAGAAACATCATTTCAGTACTTTATTCTAAAAAAACAAATTTAATTTCATTGATTTGGGTCACTTTTTATCAATTTGGAGACATTTCCACTAATTTTGTAAAGTTTAAGATATGTTACCAAGTTATTTAGAGATATTCCTCTAAATTCGTAGCTCTGAATTTGCAGATCTGAAGAATAAAATATCCTGATCCCGCTTGTATATACTAAATGAAAACACTAAAATTGTATTAGAAGATACATACACCCATTCTACTCTTTTTCTGCTTCAACAATCGGCAAAATGCATTTATTGAGTAAACACAATATATGAGTTTATTAGCTAAACACAATATATGAGCTTCAAACCTCTTTGCTAAAATAAATGAAAGTGTGATGTACGCAGTCCGCAATATATATAATTAATAGAACAATCAAACCGTTCATTTATAAAATATATTTTTACATCCATTTATATATTAGACAAATAGAAAAAATAATAATAAATATTAGCAACACATTTAATTTCATTCCGCTGCCGAGCAACAGGATATAAGATAGAATCTTCCTCATAAAATGCGAAATTATATAGCCATTTTGATTTCTTTATACTTTACATCGTTAAGCTTGTGAAGGATGAACCATGGAGGTAGATTTTTCCATTTAAATTCATGTTTCAAACAATTCATGTTTTCCTATAGTGACTAATTAATGCAAGAATCCTGCACCAAACTCGGGAATAAAGTTTTATTTCATTTTGGCGTTTTAAACAAACGATTTTCATCCTTTCCGTTTGGATAAACCACGGAGTTGGAGAGTAGATCTCCTAAGAAATAGTTCCGTTTTTCATCAATATCTCGACAACCCCTGGTCTTAGAAACTCGAAACTTGGACAAAATTTATGGGGGGCTCTTTCAAGGCTATCCAGAAAATTTCATTAAATTCGGTTCAGCCGTTTTCCCGTGATGATGAGACAAACGAATATTTCGTTTTTTACTAATATCTCGAGAACCACTGGTCGTAGAATCTCAAATCGTGGACTAAATTTTAAGTGGGGCTATTTCCAGGCTACCCACAAAATTTCATCAAATTCGGTTCAGCCGTTCTCGCGTGATGATGGGACAAACAGACAGACAGACAGACAGACAGACAGACAGACAGATTTTCATTTTTATTTATATAGACTAGCAGCATACCCGTTCTTCGTACGGAGTATATAATATAAAGAAACTTGAAATTCATAATCATGCCCAAATTCTTATAGTATACTAAATGACATGTTTAATCAAAATATTCTGTTAAAATATTTAATATAATGCTCCTAAAAAGAAGTTTAAGAATCTCTGTTCTCGCTATATACAATTATCTTCATGGACATATCTGAAGAATAAAACATCTTGGACCCCTTATGTAAGCAAATATAAAAAAAAAAATATGGAATTGAATCAATATATGCAAAATAAAAGCGTTAAAATTGTATGGGACCCGTACTAATTATATACGCGAATATTAGAAAATATAACCTGTATTAGTAGATTACATGTATAAATTGAAAATACCAATAAACCCGTAATCTTTAAATCTGAAGACAGTCATTTATTCCAATATATGTCAAAATTAAAGTGCTAAAATTATATGGGAAGATATACACGTACTACTTATAATGTCCGATTATTAGTAGAAGATTTCCCGTTTTGCAATATGAGTCACAAATGTTTTTTGGTAAAATACAACAGACGACGTAATAAATTGAATATATAATTAATCCCCTTAATCTTCATACCAGAAGACTGTACTTGATTCCAATATATATGCCAATATATGTCAAAATATATGCCAATATACCTGTACTACTTATATTCTCGTAGGTTAGAAGATATACCCGTGCATTCCTAGAAGATTACTCGTACAACGTACAATATGCGTGTGTCAGCAATTTTTGCCGCAATAAAACAATGGCGTAATAACTTAAAAATATCAATAATCCCTGAATCAATAATTCCGGAAAATATCAATAATAATAATGTTTAAACCTGAAGAGTATAATTGATATTATCCAGTCCAAAATGAAATGGCAATGAAATTTATTTTATATACATATCTTCATTATTCAAATCGGAAAGGATTTAATAAAAATCGTCTGCCGCATAAACACATTGGATTTAAATCCGTTGCTAAGCGACATGATATCATTTGCTTCAAATAAATTGGTAGAAAAAATATCGTCTAAATAGTTATATTTCTATGGAACATTTGGCGACAGTTTCGTCAAATTAGCGACATTTTAAAAAATCGCCAAATTTATCGCCAAGTGGGACTGTAGAACTGACAGTTCCACTTTGCGACAAATTGACGAAATATCATCACAATACTATCCCCTAACAAAAAACAATTAATATCATTTATGTAGCGCAATTTTATCAATTTCAAGATATTTTTATAGATTTGAAAACATTTTTATCAATTTGGTGACATTTTTAAAATTCGCTAAATGTATTACTAAGTAGGATGGTTGGTCTGACAGATAAATGCTAACCAAACATCATTTCAGTACTCTCTTCTAACAAAACAAAAAACAATTTCATTGATATGTAGAAGACCCAAGCCACACGACCAACCCGAAGGTTTATGGCAGCTGTTTGTGTGTCGTTTATATCAATTTGGCGACATATCCGTCAATTTGGCAAAGTTTAAGAAAAGTTGTCAAATTAGCGATATCCCTCCAAATTCGTAGCTTTGAATTTGCAGATCTGAATGAAACATTCTTATCCCGTTTCAATATACTAAATGAAAACACTACAATTGTATTAGAAGATATACCCGCTCTACTCTTTTTCTGTTTCAACAATCGGCTATATGAATTTATTGGCTAAACACAATATATGAGTTTAGTAGCTAAATACGATATAAGCTTGAAAACTCTTTGCCAAAATAAATGCAATTGATGTACGCAGTCAGCAATTAATATAATTAAAAGAAAAATCAAACCGTCCATTCATAAGATATACTTTTATATCCATTTATCCATTTATTTATTATTTAAATCGAAAAAAAATAATAAAAACATTAACAAACACATTTAATTTAATTGCGATGCCGAGCAACATGATAAATCCTCCTAAAATGTTAAAATTTATTAACCACTAACAGCACACCCGTTATTCGTACGGAGTGTATAATTTAAAGAAACTTAAAGTTCGCAATCATGTGCAAATTCTGTTAAAATATTAAATTTATTGCTCCTAAAGAGAAGTTTAAGAATATATGTTCTCACTATGCAAAATTATCTTCACGATCAGATCTGAAGAATAAAACATCCTGCCCCCTTTTGTAAGCAAATTTACAAAAGAAAAATTAGGAATTGAATGAATATATGCAACCCCGTACTAATTATATTGTCGCAGATCAGAAAATATGCCAATGTGTTAGTAGAAGATTACCCGTATGCGTCTCAAAAATATTTGCCAAAATAAAAGAGATGACGTAATAAATTGAAAACATCAATAATATCCGTACTCTTTATACCAGAAGGTCGTAATTGATTCCAATATATGCCAATATATATCAAAACATATGTCAATATACCTGTACTACTTATATTCTCGTAGATTAAAAGATATACACGTGTATTTGTAGAAGATTCGTACAACATACAATATATGAGTTTAAACAATTTTTGTCATAATAAAATAATTGCATAATAACTTGAAAATATCAATAATCCTTGAATCAATAATCCCCGAAAATATAAATAATAATAATTTTTAAACCTGAAGACCGTAATTGATATTATCCAGTCAAAAATGCTATAAGAAAAATCAAATCGTTCTTTTCTAAAATATATTTTTATATCCATTTATTTAATATTCAAATCGAAAAAATAATTATTAAAATTAACAGTCAGATTTAATTTAATTGCGTTTCTGAGTAACATGATATAAGATAGAATCTTATAACATGTTAAATATGCCATGTCTTATAACATAAACTGCGAAATTAAATAACGATTTTGATTTCTCTATACTTCTCATTGTTCCGTAAAAGCTTGTTTTAAATAAACCATGAACCATGGAGATAGATTTCCCCTTTAAATCATGTTTCAAACAATTCATGTTTTCAGAAAGTGACTAATTAACGCAAAAAATCTCCCATCAAACTCAGAGATTAAATTTTAATTCACTTTCAAACGATTTTCAAGCTTTTCGTTTCGATAAACCACGGAGTTAGGGAGTAGAACTCCTAGGAAAAAGTTCCGTTTTTCATTAATATTTCGACAACCCCTGGTCTTAGAAACCCGAAACTTGGACAAAATTTATGGGGGGCTATTTCAAAGCTACACACAAAATTTCATTCAATTCGGATCAGCCGTTCTCGCGTGATGATGAGACAATCGAAAGTTTCGTTTTTTACTAATATCTCGAGAACCACTGGTCGTAGAAACTCCAAACATAGACTAAATTTTAAGTGGGGCTATTTCCAGGCTACCCACAAAATTTCATCAAATTCGGTTCAGCCGTTCTCTCGTGATGATGGGACAAACAGACAGACAGACAGACAGACAGACAGACAGACAGACAGACAGACAGATTTTCAATTTTATATATATAGATTAATAGCCTTGTACATTACCATTTTATTTATGCAAATTTTGCAGTGTTTCTGGTCGCTATATATGAACGATTGAATGTTTTACATCTTATGTTGCCACTCATGAAGGGCATTTATACGCTTGCAAGCGCTCTGGCTTTTATAACTATTTTGTACGTCTTTTTGGAAGATCAATAAACGACCTTCTTATATAAAATGTATTGTGTCCTTGTGTTTTATTCAAAGAAGAAATAATTGAAGAAAAAAATATGATGTGCTGTTCGTATCAGATTTTTGATTGTGCTATACCAGTCATGGCCATGGGAAAAAAGATTAAGGGAATTATTGATATTTTGAATTTTTTAAGTCATATGCTCGATTATTTAAAATTATTTTTCGAATTCATATATTTTTATTGTGTTTAACAGATTATTGCAACAGGTTAAAAATGGTACGGGTGTATTTCTAGCTCTTTTGTTTTGGCTCATGTAGACCAAGCTTCATATTTTTTATAAATTTCTTTACACAGGGGAGCAGGATGTTTTATTCTTCAGATTTGCTTGTGCAGAAATTTTCTATGTAGAGAACAGATATTTATCGTATTATTTTGGAGGACTTAAATTAAATATTTTAATGAAATTGCTTTGAAAAGCAATGTGAATTATTTTAGGATTTACACATATTTGAAAATCTGAGCATTTCCGAGTGTATCTGTTAATCAGATATATGATCAAAGTGCGGTATATCGTCAAAGTACTGTATGTCGTCAAAGTGCTGTTTATTTCATATATGTAACTCCAAGAATTGCATCAATTTCCAAAATCGAGTAATGCATTTCTCAACATATGTATGAATAATACTAACATATTAATCACTAAGGATGATTTCGGAAAGGAGTATTCATGCTCATAATTATATCTTCACCTTGAGAGAGATGATGAAACTGCGACTGAGCTTTACAGCGTTATACGTTGGCAGAACGTTTTGTCCTAGTTATGATCATAACAAGCTCGTTCATGAGGAATGATATAATAACTAGGTCGTCAAGCAACTTTGTCGCTCTATCCAATTTGAGCTAGTATCGTCGCTTTGAGTTTGAGGACTGAGAGTAACAATACATATCTATCTACATTTTATCGCTCAGAATTGAATTCCCAAAAGGAGATGAAAGTATCATAGAGATAGTATTTATGTTATTAATTAAATTTGCATTTGAAACTGAATTTGTGGAATAAGATAACATTTACGATGCATTTATTTATTGGTATTGTAAATTTTAGTGTACAACACCGAAGTTCAGTAAGTCGTGACTTATATAAAAAATAAATATCCTTAAACAAAAGAACAATTGTGATAACAAAAAATTATATATAAATATATATATATATATATAATCTAAGATAAAAAATCGTCGCACCAAGATAGGATTGATTATGTTATCCAAATGAGACAAAATTTGGTACGTGTAATGTGGATGTACAGAAAAAAAATTTTTAGAATTTCAGAACAATTCGATGGTTTATTGTACTGAAAAATCTACACACAGTGAGCACGTCAATATGGCGTTGATCCACATCTGGCCTTGACACAAGCTATTACCCGACGTGGCATTGATGCATAAAGTTGCCGGATGATGTTCTGAGGGATATCGTTTCAAATGGCCTCCGATTGATGAGCTAATTTGTCTACATTCTGGGATGGTCGAAGGCGATGCCTCATATCAGCCCAAATGTACTCAATACGCGAGAGTTCTGGCGATCTGGCTGGCCAAGGAAGTGTGTCGTAAGCAGGCAGGCATTAAATAGAGAGGCATGCCGTGTCATTATCTTGCTGAAAGTTAGCCCGAGGTGTCGCGAAAGAAATGGCAATACAACGGGTCGTAGAATGTCAGCAACATACAGCTGTGCTGTGATGGTGTCAAGGAGAACTATCAAAGGGGTCCGGCTATTAAACGAAATGGCACCCCAGACCATAACTCCCTGTTGTCGGGCAGTGTGGCGTGTGACAGTAAGAGCAGGATCCTGACGATGTCCGGGCTGTTTCCAGACACGTCTGCGTTGGTCGTCGGGACTCAGTTCGAAACGAGACTCATCAATGAAGACAATTCGTTCCCAATCCGAACAAATCCACGTTGATCGGACCCGGCACCATTGCAATCGCTGTTGAATCGCTGTCCATACTGGCAATCGCTGTCCATACTGGTCAGTGGTAGGTGGCGTAATGGGTGCCGCGAGGCCACATCCGCAGTCTTATTTATATTAATGGTTCGGGTTGTCATTTCCGTGTTTGCCACACGTTGGATGGTTGATAATGACGAATCTCGTGGCTACTCATAGCTACTCTGACAATCGCTCTATCTTCTCCTTCTGCTCTATGCCTTCTGCTCTATCTTCTCCGTCGCTCTATGCCGTCCGCTGCCCGTTTGCCACTGAAATTTGCCATTTCGGACCCATTCCTGCAAATATCGTCTAATTTCTGCATCGCTTCTACCCAAATGCCGAGCGATTCTTCGGTAAGCCCATCCAGCCTCATGAAGTCCGATCTCACACCCTCTTTCAAACTTCTTCATATGCTCGTAGTGGTCGCGTATTCGCCGGCGAGGCATTGTTACAATCAAGGTACGTAAACGCAATCGAAATCCACTGCACGTTGTGTTCCTGAAAGCGAGGTTCGCTCCTTATATACACCACCATGGTGCTCAGTTTCAATGCGCTGTTGTTCCGACTATTCATTCATTGCTTGCGAATTTTTGATCATTTGCATATTCGGTCGAAAGGTGTTTGCATGTAAAGTTTCATTACTATCGGATTATTTTGCGGGGTGCGTAGATTTTTTTAACACTTTGCAACAAAGTTGAAAAGTGTTTATGACTTTGTTCATTCTGTCTGTCTGTCTGTCTGTCTGTCCGTTAGCACGATAACTGCCGTAAAAATGACTTAATCAAAATGAAATTTTAATATGTTGTTCAGACGGTCTGTAGAACCTATGGGAAAATATAAATGAATAATATCACCCAATTAGTTTTGGATTGAACCCGGGTCGAAAAAATGAAATACATTGAGCCCTATGGGACCTAATTTTTCAAACATTTTTTAAGCGGATTTAAAATTCACAAATTGCTTCGAAAATTTTAGGTAATATTTAAATTGTTCCATAAAATATATAAAAAAAAATTCAGCGAAATATATTCAGCAGTTTTTTAAATAAAAATTAAAATAATAATTACACATCTTATATGAAACGATCACTTGACCATGATAAGAAACGATCACATGACCCACTTCAAAATGATATATGGCATCCATCTTATTTCAAAATCATGATTTTTTTAAGTTCTTTTTAATTCATATTGAGTGTTGTATCCGTCCTAAAACTACTTTATTTTTGCTTAAATTCTGTGCATCTACATACTGAAACAACGCAATGACAATATATTTGAGTTTAAATGCTCATTTAAATTTGATTATTTCTACAATTAAGCCTATTTTTCACCTATGTAAAATGTAAACAGCAAAGTATATAGAATGAGTTGTATTAGAATTCCTGTATTTTTTTAACACAAAATAATTTAGTCCATGGAGTCTGCATGGCTGATATGAATGAAATATTAATTGATTTCATAAAGAGAAGGACGATTTTTTTCGATGAAGTTTCAAGCATAGAGTTTAATTTTTTGTAGCTCCATGGTCTTAAACAAAATGTTTAAATAAAATAAATTATTATAGTATTGTGATGAATGAAATGAATGGGAGAAAGTTATGAATGAAATCCTGTTTTATAGAGAGATCCAGGCGTGTTATTTTTTCTATGACGTCATTTCAGTTGTTTTCGATGAAGTTTTCAAATATAATAAATTATCGTAGTATTATGATAGTTCTAAAACTATTACCGAGGAATGTATAACATTTTAGAGATGTTTAAATCAGGCAATTTATATTTCAATGCCGTCATTTGAATGAAGTTCATTTTTTTCGATGAAGGTTTAAGTTTTTGAAATATAATAAATTAATGCAGTATTGTGATAAGTTTCAAAATATTACCGAGGAATGTATTGCATTTTAGACTTGTTTAAATAAAATTGCATTGAAGTTGGAAAGTGTTTCATAATCAATGCTTTAAGCATGATTGATCTTTCCTGTTTTGTCTTAGAGTGTATATTTATTTATAATAAAAAAATACCCACTGTGTGGACACGGACTTTCCTAAAGGCTCTTAACTGCAATAGCTTTCTTACAATAGATCTCACACGAGTAGAAAATGTACCTAGAGTTGCTCGGGATTTAAAGAGCGGAATAATGGAATTCCTTTGTTGAATGTTTTTCAAAAGTCGCAGTTGCCCGCTACTCTCTGATCGTTAGTCTGTCAAAAAGATCCCTAAATAAGCACTTAAATATGCCTTAGCCCGCTGTGCGGTTGAGTTGCCTTGGGATTGACGCTGGGCATATTTACAACAGGAAATACAAAGCTCTTTACAACTGGGCAAAACGACTGTATATTACGTCCTAAGTACTCTGTCGCCCTCTGTTTTGGCATAATATGCCCTCAATAAACCCCTTCGTACGCTCTAAATACGTTTTTTGACCTCTGCGGTGCGTAATATGCGCTAAAAAGGTTATTTTAATAAATATCTAAATACGCCTTTTGTCCCATGAGCAGGCGTAATGCGTCCTAAATAAGTTATTTTGATACGTTCTAAATAATTAAATAATGATATGCCCTAAATAAGTTCGTTGGTAAAAATTGAAATGGAGGATCCTGAACTTGCTGTAACTCATTACTGTTTCTAAACGAAAATACTTCAAACTCCGATAACATTTTCAATTTCTAAAAAAGCAGATTTATCTTTTATTTAAAAATACATCGGAATTCGTAGAGGATTCCCGGAAACCAACCCAATTCTGTACACTACCTGTATGGATAACAAGAAAGATCAATCATGCATCAAGCATTAATCATAAAACATTTTCCAACTTTATTTAAACATCTCTAAAATACGGTACATTCAGCGGCAATATTTTATTAATTATCACAGATCTACCATAATTTATTTTACCTATAATTTTATTTAAACATCTCTAAAATACGATATATGCAGCGACTATAAGTTTTTAATTATCACAGAACTACAATAATTTATTTTACTTGGAAAATTAAAACCATGGAGGTAAAAGTACTTTCTAACTCTATGCTTAAAACTTTATTCAAATGAATTCATCGAAATATAAATCATCTGGCTGCCTGTGGACGACCCAGACCACTCGACTGACCCGAGGGCTTGCAGTAGCAGCTTAAGTGGGCTCTCTGTGTAAAAGAAGTGAATATTTCATTCATACACTTTTATTCCAGACTCCAGAGTTTAATTTGGCCTGAAAAAAATTCAGCAATTCCTATACAACTCATATTACAATCACTTGTTTACATTTGCATTCATTAAAATTAGGCTTCGTTGTGGAAATAAACAAAGTTTGATTATCATTTAAACTAAAAATATTGTAACTGCGTTGGCGCAGAATATAGATGCACAGAAAAAACGTAAAAATAAAGCTGTTTTAGGACGGATACGACACCAAATATAAATGTAAAAGAACTTTAAATATCACAATTTTTGCTCTAGGAAATCTAGGAAAAAAGATGGGTGCCATATTTTATTTTGAAATGGGTCACGTGACCGCTCCACTTTATATTATATGGGTTTTATTATTCTCTTAATTTTTATTTAAAAAACTACCGAACGTATTTAGCTGAAAGTTTTTTAATATATTTTATGGGATAGTTTGAATATTTTTTAAAATTTTCGAAACAATTTGTGAATTTTAACTTCGTAAAAAATGTTTGAAGAATTAGATCCATAAGGTTCAATGTATTCCATTTTTTCAACCCGGATTCAATCCGAAACTAATTCGGTAATAGTATTCATTTACATTCCCATATGTCCCACAAACCGTCTCAACAACATACTTAAATTTAATTTTGATAAAATCATTTTTACGGCACTTTTCGTGCGAATCTGGCAGACAGACAGACAGACAGATAGAATGAACAAAGTCATAAACACTTTTCAACTATGTTGTAAAGTGTTAAAAAAAGAAAAACCAGTTCATCGAGGAAAGATTGCATTCCGTATTTCTGCTATTGAAGGCTTTGAAAAATAATGAGAAGTTTAGTAATAAAATTAAAAAAAAATCAGGAATAGAGTAACTAAACAAATCGTTATCTTCTTTTATTATTATAGATTCACCTATTCATATGATGTGTTTAAGAAAAATATATCTTAATTGATTTAGAAAATTTTCATTTTTTTTTTCAAAACTGTTTTCTATTAACCGGTATAAATAGTCGTCGAGAATGCTATTGTCTTCATTATTGCCACCTGAACTTCTTGCTCTACAAAATTTTCCCACTTCAACAGCATTTCTCTTCCTAAGTAAAACTCGTGCTACTTAAATTTTAACTGTCTAACCCGAATATCTAACTGAGTTAAACTTTCAAAATATTTCATTGTTACTTTCCTTATATACATAATGTATAAGGAAAGTATTGTGACGAGGTCGAAAATTCGAATTCGAGTTCTCGACGGGAGAGCACGTTTCAAGCATCCCTGATCACGAATCAAACATTTTTGAAGTGATGTCTGTGTGTGTGTGTGTGTAAGTATGTGTGTGTTTGTGTGTCAGTGAGTCTGTGGAGACGATAACTGACGAACGAATGGACCGATTCAAGCGAAATTTGGTACAAAAATCACAATCCATAAACATTGGAAGCCTATTGTTTTCATACGCAATCGAATGTCCAGAACCCCCCCTAAATTTTCAAGTGAAATTCTGAAAAATCGTCAAAAAATCAAACCCTCTAATAAAGTTACGCAAATTAACATTTTTTATGTAATTTTTCATTAGAAAACGATTGACATAAATTTTAAAACGATAACATGAACCGCTCTTGAGATATTGCACATTTTAAAAAAAATTATCAAAAAGTTATATAAAATAAAATAAAAATATATTTCCTTTTGAGAAACATGTTCACTTTTCTTATGTAATACCATGCGATAAATTGGGTGACATCATTCTCGTGGATCTAGCTCGTTCCATTCATGAAAAAAGATACTTTGAGTAATACTTTTGTATTTGAACGCCAATAGTTATTTATCTGCTGTAAGAATAACTTATGTCTCCGTCCATAACGCTTGGCGAGATTTTAGCGAAAAATTTGGCGGGATGTCGCCAACTTAGCGACATTTTTAATTGTTGCCAAATTAACAAAAATCTCGCCAAATTAATAAAAATGACGCTAAATGAATGAAAATGACGACTAATTGAAGAAAATTCAATATCTTGGAAAGAATATAACTATCTACTATAAGAATAATAATTTTTTTAACTGTAAAAGTAGTAAATTCATTGCATTTTATAAGGAAAATCATGTCTTGCCCACATCAGGTTTTTTCACAGTGTTTACGTTAAAATAAACGTGTTGTTTACGTTAAAATATTAATAATTTGGATTTAATTTTGCAAGCTTTACAAATTCTTGTGCAACCCCGGGCATGGGCTCGCGGAACCTTAGAGCTTAGAAATCTCTGATCTACGCAATTATATCAGGTATTACACATTAATTTAAACTGACTTTTACTCCAGAGCTTCTCAAGCATCATTATATACTCTATATCGATTATACTTTGATAAAGCATTTAAGAATCATTACAGAAATATTGATGTATATAATTTGATAAAAGAGAAAATATATTTTGCAAATACGGATAAAATAATACACAGATAAGGAAATCGAAAATTGGGACATAATTGAGAAAAATTTCTGATTCATTGAGCTGTAATATATATCTCTGGCAACGATGGATTGTTCCGATAGTTTTCCTATTTCTGGCTTTTAATTGAGGATTCTTTCAATCTGTTAAATATAATCTACTTAATCTTTAGTTGTCTAAGTAATCTATTGAAAATTTAGTCTAGAATTTTTATTGCAGTGAAGTACTACGGGTTAACGAACTTTTTCTAGCGTTGCTCTTTGTCAATTCTAGATATTTCACGAATTCACATTTTAATGAATATACTTTATAAAAAATATTTATTTTAGAAGTATTAATTTAAATTATTATTTTTCTGTACCATTTCTTTGTAATTATAGTATTTCTTTTTCGGAAATTCATTCTGCTAATTAACTAATATCATTATCAAAATGTGAAAGAATTAATAATTCTAATTATGAAATATAAATAGATGGATCAGAGATTAATGATGATGTAGGATTTACTTTAATATTTTTGAAAAATTATCATTTGGAAAATGTTTGGATTCTAGGATCATATATCAGGTATCCATCCATCCTCTGGGTTGACTTTCAGGAGCGCCTGGCCTAAATGGACCGTATCTCCGGGATGTAATTGGGATCATGTGCTATGAAATTACTAAAATGCTCCAAAAAAGGGGGGTGAAAATGATAAAAGAGGAAATAGGCAGAAAGTGGGATGTAATTCACCAGGAAAAAAAAAAGGGGGGGGGGGGTCACTATTTTTTTTTTCTTTTTAGTTGTATCTCCAAACTTCACTTTAAGTGAAATGAAAATTTAGTCAATTCAGAGTTTCAGAATTAACTAGGTAGATTGTTAATTTTTTAATTTTGTAGGTTTCAGATCTTTACTGAGTGACAGATATATTTAGATTGGAAAGGTTACGTTAATATAGTAGAGGCTCTAGGCCTTTTCCAGGTATAGAGTTTTCTAGTCTTAAATAACAGGAATAAAATATGCAACGGGCAGTAGGCTTACCAAAATTAAACACATATTTATATATATACTGATAGTTTATCTTCTATTTTGGCATTAAGTTCTGTATATAATAAATCAACTTACCTTAGATGTATAAAATATATAAGTATAGATATAAATATATAAGTATATAGAATATAAAAATTAAGTTGGGTTAAAGCACATGCTAGACATCAAAGAAATAAAATAGACAATCAAAATGAAAAAAAAAATGCCTCTAAAAATGGCGAACCCATTACAGTGCCATATTCCTATTCTTGTATTTTGAAATGTAGTAAGAAACTAATAATATGCAATTGGCAAGTATATCTCGATAATGCAATTTCTATCCCTGTTAGTGTTATATCTTATTTACCTACAGTTAATTTAGTTTTCTAAATTTACAGCATTTGATCTACTTTTAAAAACATAGTTACAGTATTTTATCTACTTAGTAAAAGTATTTGATCTACGTTTTTACCGGGCACGGACCATTTTTAAAATACATCAAGTCCAAATTTTATCTGTAGAAACCAGGAAGTTAATCATTATATTTTCCGAATGCATACTTACTAAAAATTTTCATTTTATTAAACCAACCAGCTTAAATTAACCTGTATGGTTTTCTAACGTCTGAAAAAATAAAAATATAATGTGGGCAGGACATGACGTTTCATATATTGATATTTTTCACAGTAAAAAAGTATGTATAAGATCCATGGCACAGCGTTTCTAACGTTGAATTGTAAATTTGGAAGTACCCAATTAACTTGTATATAACCCTATTTCGAAGCACTTAATTAACTTATATTTTACTCAACTCTAAACTGACAATTATTAATATTCAAAGCATCCTCAATAAGTAGTATTGTCCATATATTAATTAAAATATTTTAATAATTAATTTATCAATTTGGTGCTATTTTTGTTAACTTGAAGTTATTTTAACAATTTTGATGAAACTTTCGACAATCTGAGGCAAAATATTGCCAAGTTGGCGATGTCTCGTTAGATTAATCCCAAGTTCACCAAATGTATCGCCAAGCGTTACAGACAAAAGGACTTAAATACTACAAGGTGTACCCGATGTATAACGGAATTCAAAATTTGCAATACATTACCTCCCATTAACTTCAGTTTCATCAATTTGGCGGCATTTTTATCATTTTTGCTACATTTTCGTCAATTTGACATCATTTAATCGCCAAGTTGGTGACAACTTGAAATTTTTTTCGCCAAGCATAACAGACGGATGGACGAAAAAATGGGCTATTCTTATAGTAGATTCTTATACTCATTCCAAGATATTGAATTTTAGTCAATTAATCGACTTATTAATTGATTTAACGTCATATTTATCAATTTGGTGACATCTTTGTCAATTTTGCAACATTTAAAGAGAGCCAAGTTGTAGCCAAGTTCTTCGCGAAAATTTCGCTTTCTGTAGCAGATGGAGAAATATGATATTCTTATAGTAGATACAAGCATTTATATTATTTCTAAGATATTGAATTTTCTTCAATTAGTAGCCATTTTCATTGATTTAACGTCATTTTTATCAATTCAGCGACATTTTTGACATTTTGGGTACATTTAAAAAGTCGTCACATTGGCAATATTCCGCCAAAATTTAAAATTGTTTTTTAAAAATAGTCGCCAAAACTTCGTCAAGCGTTACGGACAGGAGAAATAGATTGTTCTTTTAGTAGATAAATAATTATTGACGAATTGTTAGGCATCAAGATACAAAACTATTACCTAAACTATCTTCGCTCTTAAATGTAACGAACTAGATCTATGAGAATAGTGTTAACAAATTTATAGCATAATATTACATATGAAAAGTGAAAATATTTCACAATAGTTAATACTTTTTTACTTTTATGTAATTTTTTATTAAATTGATTTAAAAAATGTGCAATATCTCGAGAATGGTTTATACTAGCGTTTTAAAGTTTGTTTCAATCGTTTTTTAATGAAAAATTGCATAAGAAATTATTATTTACGTAACTTTATTGAAGGTCTTGATTTTTGAAGATTTTTTCAACATTATTTAAATATTTTAGTGTCTTACGAACACTCAATTGCATTTGAAAACAACAGGCTTTCAGCATTTACTGATTGTAATTTTTGCATAAAATTCATTTGAATCATTCCGTACAATTGTGAGATATTTTCTCCACGCACACACACACACACACACACACACACACAGACATCACCTCAAAAACGTTTCATTCGTGTTCAGGTATGCTTGATTCATGCTTTCCCGTCGAAAACTCGAATTCGAATTTTCGGCCCCGTCATAATACTTTTCTTATACATTACGCTAGGCATATAAGTAAAGCAGAATCAAGAACAGTATTCTTATATTCTTATTGCCAAGAACATAGCAGATGGTATAACCTAGATTGGTTTGCTAGTTGAATTGCTATATTAGCTTTTAATTTTGATTTGGATAATATTATCATTTCTACTTTCCTTATATACATAGTATAATATATAGAGAAAATATTGTGACTGGATCAAAAATTCGAATTCAAATTTTTGACATAAGAGCACGTTTTGAGTAGCCTTGAACACGAATCAAACGGTTTTGAAGCGATGTCTGGGTATGTGAGTCTCTCTCTCTCTCTCTCTCTCTCTCTCTGTGTGTGTGTGTGTGTGTGTGCGTGCGTGTGTGTGTGCGTGTGTGTATAAATATATGTGTGTGTCCCTGTGAGACTGTGAAGACGATAGCTCAAGAACGAATGGAGCGATTCGAACGAAATATGATACAAAATTGCAATCAGTTCAATTGGGGAAGCCTCTTGATTTTAAACGTAATCCAATGTCTCGTAAGACCCCTAAATTTTCAAATAGAAACAAAAATCCAATCCTATAATAATGTTACGTAAATAATCATTTCCTCTGCAATTTTTATTAGAAAACTATTGACACAGACTTTAGAACGCTAGCAAGAAGCGTTCTCAAGATTTTGCATGTATAAAAAAAATCACATAAAATTAACAAAGTATCAACTGTTGCGAAATATGTTCATTTTTCAGGTGCAATAGTATGCGATAAATTTGTTAGCATCATTCTCGTAGATCTAGGTCGTTCCATTCATGACAGAAGATATTTGTGTAATAGTTTTGTATTTTTACAATCAACAATTCGCCAATAATCATTTATAGATAAAAAAAAAAGCGTTTCTCTTCATTCTGTCTATAACGTTTAGTGATAAATTTAGTAAATATGGCGACTCATTCAGCGAGATATCGCCAACTTGGCGATTCCAGACTGACGGAAATATCATTAAAAATGCAAAAGATGTTAAGTTAACGAAAATGACGCCAAAGTGATGAATTATTATTAATATATTTTATTATATGGATTATATTGTTTATTGCGGATGCTATCATTATTGATAATCGTCAATTTAGAGTTATAAATTAATTGTGCACTCTGAAATAGTTTCGAATGTTGTCATCCAGAAAAGCGCTAAATGTACAATTAAACACTAGTAACATTGTGCCTTGGATCTTATACATCATTTTTTCACTGTGAAAGAAGTATATTTATTGCATTTACAGAGAATGTCATGTGCTGCCCATATCGGATTTTTTGCTTATTTCACTGTTTCAAGTTCATTCTGCAAATATTTAAATTTTATTTTACTATTCTGTGCTTTATTTATTATTGATTTTTATCATGTATAATGTTCCAATATATGTATTATTTGAACATGTAAACCTGTTTGCATACGAAATTAAACTCCGGATGTAATCCTACCCCTTGTCCTATTCCGGAGTGACGGTTGTTTGGGTAGTGCAATTGCTGTATATATCTCAATGTGTATTATCCATGTATATTATCAACGTATATATAAGTGTATTGTTGTTTATGTGCTTTTTCCGGCTGTTCATTGTAACTGATCTATACCTTTTTGGTGAGCTGGACCACCAGTTCGATTTTTACAAGTTTCATATATGTCATCTAGAGACCATTTTGTCGAGCCAAAATGAAAAAATATGATGTGGGCAACACATGACTTTCCTTATATAATGCAATGAATTTACTACTTTTACAGTTAAAAAAATGTTATTCTTATAGTAGATACTTATATTCTTTCCAAGATATTGAATTTCCTTCAATTAGTCGTCATTTTCATTGATTTGGCGTTATTTTTATCCATTTGGCGAGATTTTTGTTAATTTGGCTACAATTAAAAATGACGCCAAGTTGGCGACATTCGGCCAAATTCGTCGCCAAAATATCGCCAAGCGTTATGGACGGAGAAATAAGTTATTCTTACAGCAGATAAATGACTATTGGCATTCAAATACAAAAGTATTATTCAAAGTATCTTTTTTCATGAATGGAACGAGCTAGTTCCACAAAAATGATGTCACCAAATTTATCGCATGGTATTACATATGAAAAGTGAACATGTTTCTCAATAGGAAATATTTTTTTTTATTTTATATGACTTTTTGATAATTTTTTTGAAAAATGTGCAATATCTCGAGAACGGTTCATGTTAGCGTTTTAAAATTTATGTCAATCGTTTTCTAATAAAAAATTACATAAGAAATATCTATTTGCGCAACTTTATTAGTGGTTTTGATTTTTTGACGATTTTTTCAAAATTTTCCTCGAAAATTTAGGGGGGGTTCTGAACATTCGATTGCGTATAAAAACAATAGGCTTCCAGAGTTTATGGATTGTGATTTTTGTACCAAATTTCGTTCGAATCGGTCCATTCGTTCGTTCGTCAGTTATCGTTTCCACAGACTCACTGACACACACACATACACACACACACACACACACACACAGACATCACTTCAAAAATGTTTGATTCGTGATCAGGGATGCTTGAAACGTGCTCTCCCGTCGAAAACTCGAATTCGAATTTTCGACCCCGTCACAATACTTTCCTTAATACATTATGTATATAAGGAAAGTAAAAAAGTTAAAATTAAAAAGTTTAAGAAACAATCGTAATTTATTGTTTTTTATGGGAGAAAATAACATCTTGAATTGAGCCAAACACATTTTAATAAACCCTTGTTGACTTTCAGCTTTTTGACACGTAAAATATAATTTTAAGTTATTAAAATGAATTTTACATAATTAAATCAATAATCAGGTGACATATGTCGTAAATATATGGTAAGTTATTTACTATCATCGTGGAGGAACAAACCCTTCTGTTACGATTCTATGTCCAACAATGCTCATTATTGAATAACATCTATGTATTTAAACAATCGAGCTTAGTATTATTATATATTTTAAAATACATTCCCTTTGAAAAGAATTTCGTGCACTTTTTATCATCTGAAATACTTTTTCTGAAGTTAGTGAAGCTCTTTATTCTCTTGCGACTGCTTACTTATATGCTAACTGCTTACTTATATGCTAACTGCTTACTTATATGCTAACTACTTACTTATATGCTAACTGCTTACTTATATGCGAATTTACAAAATAAGTTTAAAAGAACATGGACTGTAATGAGAAAGGATCTGCTCTAGAGAAATTTGATTTTTTTTTCGAAATGGATAATGGAATGCCGGAGTGAATAAGGAAATTTAAATTATGAATTAAAAATACGAAAGTGATTAAAAGTACTTAAATGTGTATTCAGCAAATGTGTAAAGCAAGGCATTCTTTTATTACAGTCATTTATTTTCCTGTTGATATTGAAGTTAGATTTACATGAGTAAAATATAAAATCAGTTTTTTGTTTTTGATGATTGTTCGCTGAAGATCCAATGGCTTATGGACGTCTATTATATTTAATAGATGTGTGAAAAAAAGTTTTCGTTTCTCTCTCTCTCTCTACACGCACACACACACACATACATTAAGAATAGTTCATGATAATCCAATGAAATAGATAAATTGTAGCACCCAGATAAAGCCACAAATGAATCATTTAAGAAAGTAGTAAACAATATAAGAATGATATACTTACTAACAGGCAATAACAACTGTAATGAAAAATCCAGGCAGTAAGCATCATGATTTTCTAATTTACAAATAATAAAAGATGCACCAATTCAGGGGAGAATAAAAATCAAACAACGGCGTCGTTAAGCAGTCCAATGAGAAGACAGCAGGAATGTGTAGTGTTCGCGCCGTAGCAAGGCAATTGGATTTTGCCTTGCACAACAGTATAGAGGTGTTTACGGAAAGCACTGGAAACCTATCCGTATAAGATTCACTCTTTACAAGAGTTAAAACCTGCTGATAACGATGTGCGTGAAACGTTCACTTTGACGGTCTCGGCACCCATGCAGGTAGATCCGTGGAACATCGTCATTGGCCGTGGAACATCGTATGGAGTGATGAGGCTCACATGTGCGGAAAAGTGAACACAGAAAACTGCCGCATCTAGGCAACAGAGAATCTTCACCGAGTCTAAAAGATGCCCTTGCATTCACCATATGTGACTATAAGTTTGGGTTGGTTTTACCGCAACGTTTTTGGTTGGGACATTTTTTTAGGGAAACAGTCCGCAGGATCCACAGACCTGTTCCGTTACTGCAGCACGGTATCGGGATATGTTGCAGGGTTCATTGCGGACCTCCAGCAACGATAATGCCTCCACTTTCCAACAAGATGGGGCTTCCCCACACTGTTATATCGGGTTCTGTCTTCGAATCATTTTCTGTTTGACCGTCTCAGTGCTCATTTTGTCTGTCTGGAAAGAAAGTCCAATGATTTCCGAAACTTAAGTATGCTTGCTTATCTTTAATTGATCCAAATTTTATTTTGCGATCCAGTTCATTATTGATTAGGCACAAAATCATAATATTTACTTAACACTTTTCCCTTTTATTAAAATTGAGTTTCGCAGTGAATAATTTTTACGCAGTGTTACAAGTTTTCAGCTTCGTAAATACAAGTTACTTACAATATATTAAAACATTACAAATTTACTTATAAATCAAAATATTACAAATTTACATGAACGGGTTTCGTCATGCAACCATGGCTTCAGAAGCTGTTTGAAAAAAAAATAGCATTCTTCTTAGCAACCGTTTTACGACTGACGTTATAACTTCAGACGTACATCTTTTTAATGCACCTTTAGCGCTCCAATGAATTTTTCTTAAATGTTTAACATGTTATTTTCAATGATTAACTAAAATTAACTCAAATATCTAATAATGAATGTGTTTTAACATTCGTAATACAAATAAGGAATGCATAAAGGAAAATGATGTTTCCACTTCATTTTTGATAGAAATATTAAGAATTTTTATTATCTTTTGCATATTTTTGTAAATAATTTTCCTGCTCCAGTTAAAATACGACCACCATGTCAAAAAAAGAAATGAATAGCACTAGGTTAAATTTGGAAGTTAATTCCAAAGTTCCTTTTGAGGCTTGCGCATCCAACTTAAATTAACTCAAACAAATGCTTGTTTTGGATATGGCAATAGTTCGTTACTATAAATACTATAACCCAGACTACAAGCATAAATACTAGATGATAAAATTATAAAATTATTAAGAAATTAAGTATTACCATGAGGCAGGATTACAGAATCCACATGTAAAGCAGTTGAACAGTTGAGATTGCATAACAAAGAGTTGAGTAGTGTCCAGGAGAAAGAGAAGAAAAATAAATCATAAATTAAGAGGGGATCGAAGAGTAGAAGGGAATTTCACTGAACCTTAACCCAGGGAGTAAGTGTTGGAGACAGAATAGCTGTAATTAAGATAGGGTAAGTAGAAAGACCAGGAATCATAGAGGAAAATTCTTACTATAATAAATAGGACAAAAAGTTAACATAATCTATTATTATGTGCACAGATTGTAAAAAGGAATATAAATTATTAGTTTATCTGACCTTTTTATTCACACATATATTTCCTAAGAAAATAACTTTTGTTTGAAAAAATACAGTCATTGAAACAGCACTGGGATATTGCACTATAGTATTGACTACGACTGCAAAAGACACAATGTGATTGTTTCTACCAAGTATAAAGACATTCAATCTTCGTGTAGACGGAATTTCCATAAACTTAATACAGTCATATCTTGAAAAGAAATCAAATTTTAGACTCCGAGAAATTTCCTACTTCATTATAGAAAAGATCTACCTCAGCAAATATCCACTGCACCATTTTGCTCTTATATGAGGAAGGATGGATATTTCGCTGCATATAAGTACCCTTGAGACAATTCCAGCAACAATAGCAAAATGGAGCACTGGCTGCATGCAAAATAGATTGACTAAAGAATAAGTATTTCATACATTATAAAAGAATATATGCAAAACGAAATGTCTCATAAGTCTCAAAAGCACTTGAACTTTTAAGAATAGACGAAAGACATAAACATAGAAAAGCGGTGGTTTTTTTCAGGCATAAATCTGCAATGGCCATTTGCTTCCTCCCCCTTTACAGGCATTTTATGTTATTGAGTCAAACGTAACTACTGTGCACATAAAAGTATATATATATATATACTTTTATATATATATATTTATGTATATATATATATATATATATATATATATGCATATATATAATATATATATTATATATATATATATATATATATATATATATATATATATATATATATATATATATATATATATATATATATATATAAGAAAAAAAAAGGTTTGAAGATCCAGTGAAAGAAAAGTGAGAAGCTGTAACACGAAAATTCAACTATCTAACAGGCTTACGAAATAAAAGTATAAATCAACAAATCTTCAAGCAAATGTAAAAAAATAAAAAAACAAATAAATAAAATAAATATCGAATCAACAAGACAATGAAATGTATCAAAATGCAAAGGTATGGAATCGAAAAAAAATAACAAACGAAATCAAGCACAAAAGCTATACACCTCGACAAGGCTCTAAGCTTAATCATGACTTGTTCACTTCTACAAAAATCGTAATCATGTCTAAGTTTTTTGTAGAAGCAAACACAAAAATGTATGTTTCTGAAGAAATAGATAGATTATATCTATAAACTATTTCTACTTGGACGACATACATAAATAAGAAAAATAAAAAGAAAAATGGAAACCAAAAAACTGACTGAAAAAACACACTAACCTAGTAAGCACGGGAACATAGAAAGAAGTGACAAGTGTTGCCATGCTCAAAGGAATAAGATCTACTGTTGCCATTCGTAAGAAATAAATAACAGTAATACTAAAAGACATGTACAAGAGATAATATAACATCAAGAGGGCAATAATAGAAAGGCTAATGTCTAAGTGGATGTATAAATTAATAATTAAAACAAGAGAAGGGTAAAATTCAAATCAGGCTAAAACTTAGACTAAAATTTAAACAATATTAAATAAATAAATAAAATTCAAGAAAATCCAGCTATTCTAAATTTTTTAACTATACCGTTAACAAAATAAGAGGGATATAATAATATAGGGATATATAATATATATATATATATATATATATATATATATATATATATATATATATAATAGTTTGAAAATCCAATGATAGAATAGAGAGAAGTTCAATCAAGTGGAAAATAAAATGCAAACTTTTAATCATCAAGCTGAAGACAAACAACAATCATTAATGGAAAGGAATCGATAATAGAAAATCAAATACAATCCAAGCATTAAAACTTTAGACTTGGACAAGCCCTAGGTCTAAACAAATGAATTGTTCATTTCGATAAAACTCTTCTTCAAGTCCAAGTATTTTATCAAAATGAACACAAAATACATGTTTCTGATATCAGTGATAGATTATATCTATAAACACTGATAACTTGGACTACATGCATAAAGATTGAAAACTTATGGGAAACAGTAATACCTGAAAAAGCACTGTATATGTCTGATCCATTGGATCCTGGAATAAAGAGGCCAATGCTGCCAATCGCACTAAATAAAAAGTTGAGAACTGCTATTGCCAATCGTGAGAAATAAATAACAGTAATGCGAAAAGACGATAAAAGATGATATTCAACAGTAAGAGCTACAAAATAAAGGGGTAGATGATAATAGAAAACATAGAGGCTAAATTATAAGGGGATGTAAATACATGGTAATGCTTATTCAAGAGCAAGTGGATGTCTGGATGATAAAAGATACTAAAGAGAATTTAAGTATATTCAACCATTTCAATTTTTTAACTATACCATTAACTAAATATGCTGGATATTTATATAATTTGCTGGTAGTTTTTAGCTTACTAATATGCATAGAATGAAATTTTTTATCTGATAATCAATAAATTCTAAAAAGTTGATTAAGTATAATATTTCTAAACAATTGAATCGAGTTACAGGAATTAAATGGTAATATTTTATTAATGTTAAAGTTAAAAGTCTTTTTTATCATATAAATTAGTAACTATCATGTTAGTAGGTTCAATAATTAGATTTAAATCCAAAGAAATTAATGTTACTACTAATAGTGGTTCATTAGGAATTAGTTACAAATTATCCGGATAGAAATCTATATCTATGACACAGTTGTTTGTAAAGCCAAACAGATCAGATCATCAACATATCTGTAAATTTTATAATCTGTTGAAGAAAAAGATTTTTTATAATGATAAAAGTATAAATTAGTTAATATCCTGCTACACAGTCCCCTTGTGGAACTCCTGAGACTTGTAAGTATAACTTATTACCCTGAAATATATAATTATTGAAGCGAACAAAGTGAAGAAGTTCAGGAGAATTGGTAAATATTGTGCGAGTAGAATGATTAGTAATATAAGCATTATATACAGCTAAAATTGCTACATAAAAATCTAAGATCTTAATATTATTAAAAAGAACTTTAAAATCAAAAGTTTGAAATCCAATTAGCTAGAGATGTTAATTTATTCTTTAATTTTTTATTATTATTTAGAATGAGGTAGTTATATTGCTAGAGAAACGTAAACTATCATTTATTACATTTAAATAATCTAGTAGTAATTTTCTCGCAGTAATAGAGTAAGTATTATGATCACAAGTTACTGTTCTAAATTTAATAGGATTTTTATGATATTTAGGTATAAGCACTATATATATGGACATTTACGAAATTTATAATTAATACTTAAATCACTATACATATTGATAATTTTCAGTTTGATACTATTAATGGAGTGTGAATCTAGTTTAAATAGACTATTGTTCTTTAAATAATCTAACAAAAATTGCATACAGAATTTTTTTACAGATAATAGCATAATTATTAGAGGCTTTATCAACATACGTAATAACAAAAGATCTTTGTAAATCATTAATGAAGTGTTTTAAATTATCAGTATTATATATAGAAATCTAGAAAATTTAATACTACAAATAGTATTTTTAATAAATTCTAATAAAGTAAATTTCTACAAACACACACACACACACACACACACACACACACACATATATATATATATATATATATATATATATGTATATATATATATGTATATATATATATATATATATGTACACATATATATCTATTTATACATATATATATATATATATATATATATATATATATATATATATATATATATATAAAATGAAAGTTTGAAAATCCAATGAAAAAACAGAGAGAAGTTTCAACTCAAAAAACCCAAACATTATAAAATGCCTTACAAATAAAAGTATCAAACAGAAAATCAACAATCAAGTGAAAAATGAAAATGCAAACCTCTAGTCATCAAGCTGAAGACAAACCAAAAACATCAATGGAAAGGAATCGATAAAATTATTTCAAATAAAATCCAAGCATGAAATCTTTACATGTGGACAAGTCCTAGGCCGAATAATGAATTGTTCGTTTGGATAAAACTCTTTATTAAGTCCAAGTATTTTACAAAAATGAACACAAAATGCATGTTTCTGATATCAGTGATAGATTATAGCTATAAACGCTGAGAACTTGAACAACATGCATAAAGATTGAAAAATAATGGGAAACAGGTATACCGGAAAAAACACTGCATACGTCTGATCCATTTGAGCCTTGAATAAGGCGACCAATGTTGCCAATCTCAAAAAGTGAACATTTGAGAACGGATGTTGCCAATAGTGAGGAAGAAATAACAGTAATGCGAAAAGACGATAAAAGGTGATATTCAACAGTAAGAACATGTAAATACATGGTAATGCTTATTCAAGAAAAAGTGGATGTCTGGCTAAAATTAGATACTAAGGAGAGAATTTAAGTATAATCTACCATTTCAAACATTTTAACTGTACTACGAACTAAATAAGCTGGATATTTATATAATTTGCTAGTAATTTTAAGTTTATTAATATGCATAGCATGGAATTTTTCATCAGATAATCTATAAATTCTAAAAATCTGATAAGGTAAAATATTTCTAAACAATTGGATCGAGTTACAGGAATTAAAAGGTAATATATTATTAATGTTAAAGTTAAAATAGTCTTTTTCATCATATAAATTAGTAACTATCCTATTAGTAGGTTGAATAATAAGATTTAAGTCCAAAAATTTAATGTTATTACTAATAGTGGCTTCATTAGGAATTAGTTACAAATTATCCGGATAGAAATCTATATCTATGACACAGTTGTCTGTAGAAACCAAACAAATTAGATCATCAACATATCTGAAAATTTTATAATCTGTTAAAGTAAAATATTTTTCATAATGATAAAGGTATAAATTAGCTAATATACTGTTACAGCAGCCACCTTGTGGAACCCCAGAGACTTGTAAGTATAATTTAATATCTTGAAATATATAATTATTGAAAGGAAAAAAGCAAAGAAGTTTAGGAAATTTGGTAAATATAGTATGAGTAGTATGATAAGTAGTGTAAGCATTATATAGAACTAAAATTACTACGTAAAGATGAGAGATCTTAATATTATTAAAAAGATCTTTAAAATCAAAAGTTTGAAATTCAATTATTTTATCAAGTGATGTTAATTTATTCTTTAATTCTTTATTATTATTTAGAATAAAGTAGTTATTGCTAGAAAAAATTTATTACATTTAAATAATTTAGAAGTAATTTACTGGCAGTAGTAGAATAAGTATGATGGACACTAGTTACTGTTCTAAATTTAATAGGATTTTTATGAAATTTAGTATTAGCACTATATATGAAAATTTAAGAAATTTATAATTAATATTTAAATCACTATATATATTGATGATTTTCAGTTTATTATTTGGTTTCTTCAATTTTCAGTTTATTAATGCAGTGTGAATCAAGTTTAAATAGACTTTTGTTAAATAAATAATCTAACAGAAATTGTATATAGAGTTTTTTACAGATAATAGCATAATTATTAGAGGCTTTATCAACATATGTAATAACAAAAGATCTTTGTAAATCATTAATGGAATGTTTTAAATTATCAATATTATACAAAGATCTAGACAATTTAATACTACAAATAGTATTTTTAATAAATTTTAATAAAGTGAATTTCCACATATTAAATGCCTCTAAATGCAGAGCGTATTTAGAAGTTAATTTATAAATATATTTATCAAGGTCAAGATGGATTGACTTTAAAACTTTAAAAGAGTTATAACAGGATGGTAACCTGAATTTTGTACCGAATGATATAATGGTTCTTAACGTTTCGTCTTTAACTATTGCTAAGTCTCCTCTAACGATATGGCCCATGTGTGGATTTATATAGCCAGCATATTCGTCTACCTTGCAAATACAATCATTATCTACATTTAACATGGAATCTTTATCAATAGAGAGAGATAGTGAAATTTCATTGTAATTAAAAAATAGTTCTACCAATCGGCTTGTTGTATTTAAAAGTCTTAGTAGCATTCAAATCCTCAATAGGCAATAAATGTTTGCATTTGTAAAAAAATAGATCCAAAATTTATAGAATTATAAATTGGATGTTTAAAAGATATCACATAATAAGAATTAATAGGCGTATTATTATTATGAAATTAATTAAGATTGATTTTTAATTACTTTGATCTAGTAATGGGCATATCATAGAAATATGATTAAAATGTTCATTAGTTAGATTTAATTTTAAGAAAATAGCATAAACATTATTTAATATTTTTTCTTAACCGCAAATACCCAAGATTTTATTAATTTCCAATGATAAGTGCTGTTAAATTGATGATGTAAACTTTTAATCTCAGCTTTATAATCTATGAACTATGGAGCTTCCCTTGCCTCGTTTAAATCTTTTGAGATTATCTGAGTTTATATTATTTAAATAGGGTTTCAAAAATAGGTGATTATAAATAGAATATTGATTATTGACGAAGTTATTTTTTACAATATTACCATTTAGATATAATTGATTGATTCCATATGGAAAAAGAGTACAATTTCATTTAATGTAAAAGTTTTCGAAAAATATTTTATCAGTTGTATGAATGGGATTGCTAGTATGTCCTATATAAGGTATATTACAAATGTTACACGAAAGGCGATAAATGCAATTAAAAATTTTACAGAAAGGCAAATAGCTATTTTGGTTTGTGATTTGAGTATTAGAAGCAGAAGAGAATGTTTTGCAATTTTTATTCTTACATTTATTAAAATTATAATTTTTAGCAGGGTAATTATTATATTCAAAATTTTCCATGGCACAATGTTGGTAAATTGATATCGGCCTAGAATATTCCCAACATGAATCGAAAATACCGCGCAATATTTATCAAATTATATAATAATAAATATAAATATAATTGCCAGTCACTAAATGATATAAGTTGTGTAATTCATAATAGTATATGAATAATTATTAGTATGACAATATAACATAGAGAACATAATATAAAAGAATTAAAATAATTTCTTATAGATCAATAAGTATAAACAACTGAGTCCATGTAAAACCTAATCCTAATGTGAATAAGGAGGAATTTACAAAATATAAAGAAAAGATTTAACTTTATAGTTATTCTCAGTTCTGAACTTTATTAAATAAAACACTTTGTATAATAATACATATAGTGTAAAAATTGGATTCACTTAAAATCCATTCCAAATAAGTAATAAAATAAAATTAGAAGACTGTACTGAAAAGTACAGTTTATATATACATCCACACACACACACACACACACACACACACACACACACACATATATATATATATATATATATATACGTGTGTGTATGTGTATCTCGTGTTGATATTTTCTTTCAAAACTCTTGTGATCACATAGTAAATTGTAAGTTTAACTTACCATGTAAAATCCAGTTAAGACACGGTTTTCCTGAAATCACTTACCTTCTCGGAACAAGTGAAAATAGTATTTTTGTTATGACCGCTTAAAATCATTCTAAATTGCTACATTAATACCTTACCCTCTTAATTATATCTTCCTAATTATGTCTTTAGTTGATAAATTATCTGCATGTTGGATACCCTTTGAGGTCTTTCAAAATTATCGATGTGTTTATTTAAAGTTTGTTATTTTCCTTATAATACATGGTAATGTATAGGGAAAATATAGGAATTGGGTCGAAAATCACAATTCGACGAATCTACATGTTTTGAGCACTCTGGAATCCGAAAAAACTATGACAGCTGTGTGTGTATGTCTGTCTGTCCAATGTATGTATACATTGTAGATGAAACTGGTGATCTAAATTTCACAAAATTTGGTAGATAAGTCACTTGTATACATTGTAGATGAAACTGGTGATCTAAATTTCACAAAATTTGGTAGATAAGTCACTTGTTTGCGACCTTGGTGCTGGTTAGATGAATTTGAAAAAAAAAGAGTCTACCTTTTTCTGCAAATGGCTCGCAAAAATATATCCACTCTAGCTACAAAATGAATTGATCAAATTTACATAATTTAGTAGATTAGTCATTTGTGAATAACCCTCGTACTGATTAGATTTTGGTATGATTTGGAAAAAGTGACCTGCCTTTTTTGCGAAATGTTCCGCAAAAACCGTTAAGATCTAAAAGAAAAGACTACGTATGCTTGAATGTATCAATTAAATGCCTTTTTATACGTAATTTTTGACGACGAAAAGATAAGACCAACTCAATAACTCTAGGACTAACCGCTCTAGAGATATTTTAGTTTTTCGAATTTCTAAATCTTCGTCTTTGAAAATACTCCCAGTCGCTAAAATTGCGAATGCAGTATAATATATATATAAAATAATTATATATATATATAAAATAATTATTTATCCATGTTATTTTGTGCAATTTAACTCAATTTAAGGATTAAGTAATAAATTAAAGACAAATCTTTAGATTTTAAAAAAGTCATTTAATAAACCTCCTATGGTAATATATATAAAATAAAAGCCGGAGCCCTTTCGTGCATCTTTATACCCTTCTTCAGTGGCATTAAATGAAATTCGCAAACAACATGCTTAAATACCATCCACATTGGTAAGCCAAATTTGCATATAACAATCGCATAACTTCATATTGATAGCACTAAACGTGCGGTTGGTATACGGTTGGCTGAACATGCTCGGGACATTAAAAATGGTAAACAGTCCACGGCTCTTGCCCAACTTGTGGTTAAAGATAAATTTCAACCCCATTTTAAGAAATATTTCCTTTTATTTAGTTGTAATAACCCCCGTTCAACTTTACTGCATGAATACCTATTTATTTATCTATATCGTGCTTCTATATGTAATTTTGATCCTGGGCATGTTTTAAGCTACGCTTGGCGACTCGTTCTCGATTCCATGCGCGTCAAGCCGTCACAATGTTATCTCTAGGTTTTAATATTAATTGTTTGTAATTTATGCTTAATATGGAACTTGACAATTTAATTATAGTCCTTCTAATTTGTATTATAAATGTGGTCAATTTAAATTTCTTGTTCGTAATTTATATATTGATGTATTGGTGTTTTTTTTTTTTTTTTTTTTTTTTTTTTGAAATGATGACGATTCTTATATGAAAATTTGGCCTACCAATGTGGATTTTATTTAAGCATGTTGTTTGCGAATTTCATTTAATACCACTGAAGAAGGGTATAAAGATGCCGGAAAGCGCTCTGGCTTTTATTTTATACTAGCAGCGATTACTCGGCGTTGTTCGGGATTTACGATGCAAAATTCTGATAAAAATTACACCGGAATATTTAGGGCCGTGAATCTTATACATTGTTTTTTCACTCTGAAAGAAGTAAATTCATTGCATTATGTAAGAAACAAAAATCATTGCATTGTATAAGTCATAGCTGCTTCCAGCGTGCTTATGGCACGCCCTTTCCAGCTACGCACTCCGGGCGGGTGGCCCTGGCGGGCAGCGTCTCGGAATGTGATTATTAGGTGTCCACAATTGATGTACAGTTTATATGTACAATTTGAAAGGAAAACTAAAATTACCCTTAAACGCTAGGCAACAATGTAAATATTAACAAATTAAATGACATTATCCTAATTTGTTAGGTTTTACCGCAATGCTTGCTTGTAAATAACATTTTTTTGATTTTCTTCCCGGAGCAAAAATATACAAATTTTGTGAAGTTTCTACTCTTGAGCATACCACATACAATTGGTAATGAGAGAAGCAAGGACTTTCTAAATTCATGCCTGCAAACTTAAGGGTTTGTCCTTGAGCTTTGTTGATGGTCATGGCAAATGCCAGTCTAACTGGGAACTGGACTCGTTTGAAGCTGAATGGTAGGTCGGTTGGTATCAACGGTATGCGAGGTATGAATACGTCCTTTCCTTTTGCCTTTCCCGTTAATAGCGTGGTTTCGATGACATTTGATAAAATATTTTGGTCACAGAGCCGTGTTTCATTGCATAGTTTTGGCGTGTCCAGATTCCGCAGAAGCATTATTGATGATCCTTTCTTTAACTTCAAGCTATGAGAAGGCATTCCAGGTGGCTCAAGGTAGTTTAGAAATTCCAGCTGGAAATTAACGGCATCATCGGTGTCCACTGCAAAGTCAAATGACTTGTCATGATATAAAAAATAATCTTCCTCATAAAATGCTGATAATTAAATAACCATTATGATTTCTTAATACATTTCATTGTTGAGTAAGCCTGTGAAAAATAAACCATGGTGATAGAGTTTCCATTTAAATTCATATTTCAAACCTGCGATTTTCCAAAGTTACTAATACGTTCAATAAACTCCCACAAAACTCAGATTTAATTGACTTTCACCTTTTAAACCAACGATTTCCAACCCTTTTCGTTTTGAATCATGGAGTTAGAGAGTAGAACACCTAGGAAAAAGTTTCGTTTTGCATTAATATCTCGACAATTCCTGGTTTTAGAAACTCGAAACTTGGACTATAATTATGGGGGGTTATTTTAAAGCTACCCACAAAATTTCATTAAATTCGGTTCAGCTGTTCTCCCGTGATGATGAGACAAACGAAAGTTTTGTTTTTCATTAATATAGCAACAAACCTTCGTGTTAGAAATTCAAAACATGGACTAAAATGCTGTCTAGAGGGCTCGGGTTCGAATCCCGAATAAGGCATGGAGGCATGTGTGGCTACTGTAACTGGATTTCGATCTGTTGTTGCTACGTTAATTGAATAAAAAAATAATAATAAAAAAAGAATTAAAGTTTAAGTGGGGCTATTTTAAGAGTACCCACCAAATTTCATCAAATTAGGCTCAGCCGTTCTCCCGCAATGTTGGATTATACATACATACTTTTCTTCTTTATATATATATATATAGATATACGTCTATAGAACGTTTATTAAATGACTTTTTTAAAATCTGAAAATTTGTCTTTAATTTATTACTTAATCGTTTTATAGTTACGACGTGTTACCACTCTTAGTATCAATGTAAGGAATTATGAAAGAAAGAAAGAAAGATAATATGAATTTGTGTCTCTAGGGAAAGTGATGTGCTGTCCACATCATTACCCCCCCCCCCCCCCCCTTAAAAGTAATTTTTACTTAAGTCTCCAGTTCAAATGTAATATGTATTGAAAGAGTAAAAATTCAGTTTTCAAACAAGACTGCTTTCTGAAAAATACTTGTGGTGGCTGGATTCCTAGAAAATGAAATTGCATTAGGTGTGGTATTGTGAACTAAAAGTCCGATTCTGTCCATATATTTCACCAGTGCCTCCCATTGTAAATGTGTAGATATAGAATTGTATGCCTTCACCTCAGGGAAAGGGTACTTTTGCGTAATGTTTCACATCGGTCCTTGAAACCAGTGCAGTGTTCGTGAAAGATTGCCTTAGTGGTCAAGGTGTGTTGATTTAAATAAAAATGCGTCCCACAGCTCAATTATTTAATTTCAGATCTTAAATTCTCCATGTGGTTCTTCTAAACGAAGAACCCTTTCTGCCAGTCCACGGTTTTTATAGTATTATTTACGAATGTTAGCTAATACAAAGGAAATGCTAGCTAATATAAAGATAATTTAATTCAGTATAGGGGATCCCCTCTCATGTTTCGTTTAAATATATTGGTACCGAAGCACACATTTCTTGGTTATTATGATGATTATACTTTTATGTTAATAGTTCTATATTTTATAGTAATAGTTAGAGTATAATAAATGCTATGTTTCATTATTTTCGCAGTGTATGCGGGATTCGATATAATGGGGAACGGACATTGAAGATTGTTATTAATTAATTAATGCTTTCCATGGTGTTTGTTCACAGTAAAAACTGAACCTCACAAATTTAATTTAACGGGATATTTTGGATAATTTAATTAATTTACAAAATTATGCTGCATTATTATTTGTTCACATTTCTATGCTTGTTGTCAATAAATTATTTTGGGTAAATAATTGTTTTAATTACATATGTGAAAATTAGTCAAGGTCAGTTTGAAACCTAGAAGAGGTGTGTTTATCTGGTGATGTAATGTTGAGGATTGGTGATTTCACAACGCTTTAAAAGTGCAGTGAAAGGAATTTAACAGTTCCTTTCAAAATTTATATAGATATATCTTTCACATTTATATTCACAAATTGAGCCATCATTCTCAACAGTACCCACACTCACAACACTCCCCACTCATCCAAAAACATACACCCATTTTTATCATTTTTCAAAAATGTAATCAAAAATCGTGCAAAATCTCGACAATGGTTCATGCTAGCGTTTTAAAGTTTGTATCATTCGTTTTCGAACGGAAATTTATGCTAGAAATAATAATTTCTTTTATCATTATTTCGTGAGTGCATATTATAAGAGCTGATTTGTTAGTGATTATTAAAAATTCATTCGAAAATTGGGAGAGGTGTCTATTCGATTGCATTTAGAGTCAATAGAATTCACGTATTCCCCGGTTGTAATAATCGTACCATATTAAATTTGAAACGCTTCATTCGTTCATGAGATATCGCGTCCACAGTCTCACGGACACACAAACATACATATACAGACACAATCATCACCCCCCACACACGGGTGCGCGTGCACACATGTACACTAGCATACATAGGGCAGGGATGCTTGACATGTCTTCTGTCGAAAACTCGAATTCCAATTTTCGACACAGTCATAATCCTTTCCATGTACATTATACTATGTACGTAGGGAAAGTAAAAATATTCAAATCATGTGAGTTAAATGCATGTTATTTAAAATGTGCATAAAAGTTCACATTTCAATTTCATATCTTCCATAATCTATACTAAATCCCCCTAAATTATTCTACTTTTGCTGATAAACTAAAAAAGTTATTTAACCGATACTGAAATAACTTTTAATGTAAAAGAAAGATTTGCGTTATTGCTCTGGATTTTCATGCCACGATTTAAAGTTTTGAAATATATGCAAAAATTTATTCTTTCGATATTCCTGCGTAACTAAAAATCAATTTTAAGTTCGATTGGAGAATGGTGGGATGAAATGCCATTTCCGAGGTTTTAAAAACTACTTCAAAACTTTTTTTTCCCTATGAAAAATGTCAAGCACCTTATCTGTCAGAGATTTATGTGGAGCTATAAGTTGCTTCCAACTCCATTTTAGGTATACAGTATAGCATAAATATTGCATAGGTTGACGTTTCGGTTAAAGATGGATCTTATACTTTAAGTTATGCTACATCTTATAATATGCTAAAGTATCAACACTTGACAGCTTATTGCAGATATTAATTTATACGTAGAGCAGTGGATTCTATAAAAATGCAAATAAATAACAACAAATAAGCTAATTAATAAACTGCTATGTTAAATGAATAATTTGAATATTAAAACATATTTCCTTATACACGTAACTATTTTGTATCTGATATCAGCACATATACTCAGCGTTGTACGTGATTTGAAATATGTGCAAAATTCTATTGCTTTAAAAAGTTTCCATTAATACATTGAGCTTAATTCCTCTATAAAAAAGTATAAAAAATATATGTTTTGCTATACAAAAATATATGGACAGGCAAATTTGAAAAAATAAACATTCTGATCCTGTTTGTAAACCAATGTTCAAATATTTGACGTTTGGTAAATGTACTACAAAATGAAGACTCTGAAATGGTAGCTAAAGTTATTCACTCCGTTTGCAACAATCATTAAAACACATTCGGAAATATATGCATTTAAAAAAAATTCTAAAATATTTCTCTAATCTTACATTCCATGGCCCCGTAACTCAGATATGAGATAATCATAAATAGAAAATTGAAAAGATGTACGGGGAAAGATAACAAGCGGAGTGCCAAAAAATAGCCGAAGGGGGCTGTGATCCTTTCTGAACCCCGGTTACAGCATGCTGCTAGGTCACGGCAAGCACTCCCGGAAGCAGCCCCCCCCCTCCTGAAGTCGACCTCGATGCACCAAAACATGAAGTTGAAAATACCATATTAAACAATTCCAAAGCAAGATCACCAAATAAGTACGTATAGTTAAAATAAAAAGGTGAATAAAATTAAAAATGAAATTAAAATGAAGAATAAAAATACAAATTCTAACACATAACATACCCTCATAAATGTAAAACAGTTTAAGATCGACACCCAACAAGCAACCAAGAATCAGTTGTCCCATACTCTCAAGATGTTGCAAATACAACCAATTCAACATCCCAACAAATCCTCAAAAATCTAGGCTCCAACTGTTCCATAATTTTCTATGAAATGTGCAGGCTGATTTTATAAAGGAAATAGATTATTTTGTTTACAGGCTGGCAATTAAATATAGTTTATCTATTGAGGTATTTGTAGAATGGCGATACATAATAATTAAATGTTTTGAAGCCAATTCCAGGCCATATTCTGTTTGTATTAATTCATATAATCACAATGTAAAAAGATGTAATATTGAAGATTTCCGTATAGCAGTTTATAATATCATATATGGATAAGGTTAGCTTCAATTTTGTATTCACATGCAGAACTTTATATCAACAAATTTTAGCTCAACATTATAGTAATATCACTCTGTATTACAAGGTGCAATCACCAAGAAATATTATCGAAAATAAAATACGAGCATTGTATAAAAGAATTAATATTGAAATAGGGAATTTTAAATTCCCGTATATAGTTATGATACTTAAGATGCACAAAAAAGCCAGTTGATATCAGGCCTGTTACTGTGGGATATGGCACTTATTTAAAAATCGCAAATGACAAACTGTTTAAAGTTTTGAAACCCATCATGAAGAAAATCATACATATGGTCTCATATATAATCTTTAATAGTTATGAAGTTATACGAATTTAAAAAAAGAATCTTGATCGTTCAGTTTTGCGGAGCTTTGACTTTAGGGATATTTTCAATCATGTAGATTTGGACGTTCTTTATGGATTTTTGCTGTTGATATATGACGAGTTTGAATTACAATCCTATATGAATTTTAGTTATTTTTAAGTCTTTGTTGAAACTAGTTTTGTTTGAGAATGTACTTAATGATAGAACCACATTTTATAAACAACTAAACGACATTTTATGGGGGGGAAGCAGTTCGTCAATGGTGGCAGATTTGTATTTATATAAATATGAATAAATATCTCATGTTAATAATGAACTCGTATTCCTTCGATATGTGGATGATTTGTTAACGTGTGCGTGTGATCCTTCATTCCATTTGGATTTTGGTTTTTATCCTCAAAACTTGGAATTAATCGAAACATCTAGAGAACCGGAAGGAAGCATTAACTTTCTGGACATTAACCAAAAAAATAATGATACAGGAGGAGGTATGATTTTTGATATCTACGATAAACGGTATACGTTTATGTGGAAGTAAATTATTTGATAAGTTGAAAATACAACATTCGCAGAAATATTTTCCGTAATGTAGTGATTAATTACTTTTTAAGAAATAAAAGACTTATTACAAATGGACAAAACAGAATTTTTAGCGATCGTAAGTTCATTTGTGAAGCACTCAGGAAGGGATATCCAAGGAGCTTCTTTAAACATCACATCACAAATATTTATGGAGCAGTTGGAGCCTTTTGAGGAATTGTTGGGATATTGAATTGGTTCTATTTGTAATTTTGTTTTTGGCAACATCTTGAGAGTATGGGACAACTGATTCTTGGTTGCTTGTTGGGTGTCGATCTTTAAATATTTTACGTTTATGAGGGTATGTTATGTGTTAGTATTTGTATTTTTATTCTTCATCTTAATTTTAATTTTATTTTTAATTTTATTTTAACTATACGTACTTGTTTTGGTGATCTTGTTTTGGAATTCTTTGATATGGTCGTTTCAACTTCATGTTTCGGTGCATCGAGTTCGGCTTCAGGGGGGTGCCTGCTTCCGGCCTAGCAGCATGCTGTAACCGGGGTTCAGAAAGAGTCACAACCCCCTATCGGCTATTTTTTGGCACTCCGCTTGTTAGATATCCTTGTCCGTCTTTTCAATTCTCAATTTATGATTATATATATATATACATATATATATATATATATATATATATATATATATATATATATATATATATATATATATATATATATATATACACACACAAAAGTTATAAAATTTAAAAACCCTATACCATACCAAATGTTAACGAATCACCGGGGTGTGGGGGTCACAACCCCCCACGGCCACTTTGTGGTACTCAATTTGTTCATTTCTCTTTGATCTATTTGGAAATTTATATATATATATATATATATATATATATATATAATATAAAACTTGAAAAATTGCTACGATTTTTAGTGAATTAATTAAAAAGCTAAAAGCAAAAAATGATTTATAATACAACTTGTAAAGCGCTATGCTGCAATTTTACACGTGTATACCTATATAAATTCCCAAATAGGACACGTAACAATGCACTCGTAAAATTTCTAGAAGAGTGACGGAAGTAACGGCCGAGGGGAGTTGCGACCCCCAAAACTCCGGTTAAAGTTTTTTTCCGCCATGGCCAACGCTCCCGGTAGCCGATACTCTCTACACTTTTTTCTTCGTGACTCTTGTAAAACCGTAAAAATTACATACATACATATACGCTTTCAATAACATGTCAATCTTTAAAAGTTTACTATTCTACGCTAAAACAAACCAAAAAGCACACTATAAAAATATAATAATTAATTTAAAGTACTAATGTATGAAATTACTTCACTCGTGGTTATTTAATACCTTAATATCAATATATTCAAAACTAATGTCTGAAATCCAATTCAGAGAGTTTATATTTAAAAATTTGGATACAGGACCTATTGGCAACACTATCGCCATATAAATACTAATGTATGAAGTTACTTCACTCGTGGCTATTTAATACTTTAAAATCAATATATTCAAAACTAATGAAATCCCAGTCTGAGTGGTTATTTTAAAAATTGGATATAAGACCTATATTAGCAACATTATCGCCATATAAATACTAATGTATGAAATTACTTCAGTCGTGGTTATTTAATCCTTTAAAAACTATATATTCAAAACTAATGTTTGAAATTCAAGTCTGAGTGGTTATTTTTAAAAATTGGATATAAGACCTATTGGCAACATTATCGCCACGAGTGAAGTAATTTCATACATTAGTATTTATATGGCGATAATGTTGCCAATAGGTCTTGTATCCAATTAAAAAAAATAACCACTCTGACTTGAATGTCAAACATTATTTTTAAATATATAGTTTTTAAAGGATTAAATAACCACGAGTGAAGTAATTTCATACATTAGTATTTATATATCGATAATGTTGCTAATAGGTCTTATATCCAATTTTTAAAATAACCACTCAGACTTGGATTTCATTAGTCTTGAATATATTGATTTTAAAGTATTAAATAACCACGAGTGAAGTAACTTCATACATTAGTATTTATATGGCGATAGTGTTGCCAATAGGCCTTGTATCCAAATTTTTAAATATAGCCTCTCTGACTTGGATTTCAGACATTAGTTTTGAATGTATTGATATTAAGGTATTAAATAACCACGAGTGAAGTAATTTCATACATTAGTATTTTAAATTAATTGTTATATTTTTTATAGTGGGCTTTTTGGTTTGTTTTAGCGTAGAATAGTAAACTTTTAAAGATTTACATGTTATTGAAAGTGTATATGTATGTATGTAATTTTTACGGTTTTATAAGAGTCACGAAGAAAATAGTGTAGGGAGTATCGGCTACCGGGAGCGTTTGCCATAGCGGAAAAAAACTTTAACCGGAGTGTTGGGGGTCGCAACTCCCCCCGGCCGTTACTTCCGTCACTCTTCTAGAAATTTTACGAGTACATTGTTACTTGTCCTATTTGGGAATTTATATATATATATATATATATATATTCCTAGTTACTAAATGAAAACGAAATTTGAATTAAATATGCGAATTCTGTGTCATTTTAAATAATCAATAATCTATTTTGTGCAATTAAAGTAAATTTAATGAATTATTAAAAAAATAAAGAGAAAATGAATTTGAGTCTGTAGAAAAAGTCATGTATTACCCACTGCAGATTTTTATCTATTAGATTCGGAGATATTATTGTTTAAATTGTTAACATTTTACGTAGCACTCCGATTTCCCCCACAGAAACCCCAAGTATACTCACATCAAAAGATATGCGTGTCTACTAAGTAATTTCACATGCCAAATATTTTTTAAAATAAAAAAAAATTGAGTCTGTAGGGAAAGTCATGTATTGCCCACATCAGATTTTTATCTATTAGTTTCGATGATATCATTGTTTAAATTGTTAACATTTTATGCAACACTCCGATTTCCGCCACAGAAACCCCAAGCATACTCACATCAAAAGATAGGCGTGCCTACTAAGCAATTTCACTTGTCAAATGTTTTTTAAAATAAAAAAAATTGAGTCTGTAGGGAAAGTTATGTATTGCCCACATCAGATTTTTACTATTAGGCTCGATGATATCATTGTTTAAATTGTTAACATTTTATGCAACACTTCGATTTCAGCCACAGAAACCCCAAGCATACTCACAACAAAAGCTACGCGTATAAGCAATTTCACATGTCAAATGTTTTTAAAAATTAAAAACTAATACGAGGGTCACACTGAAATTATTGAGATACGGCTAAGTGGTACAAGTTAAACTTACCAACTCTTAGGAGTGTTCAAAGTACTCCCCTTCAACATCAATGCACTTTTGTAGGCGAATTTTCCAAAGATTAAATGCTTCAAGACATCAATTTTTTGGAATCGATGAAAAATATGCTTTTATAGTCTCAAAAATCGCATCTTCAGAATGAAAACAACGTCCAAGTAAATTATTTTTTAGATTAAAAATTAGCCAAAAGTCAGACGTATCAATATCAGGAGAATAGGGTGAATGTTTTATCACTTTGATGTTTTTTTGTTCAAGAAAATGCAACTGTCATTCTTGCTGAATGCGAAGATGCATTGTCATGGTGAAGTATGAGTCCCGTAACATTCACTCACTGAAGAATTTCTGGAAGACACTTAGTGGTGTACCAGTTAGCTGGAATTGCCTTCTGTCCCCCTAGCTTTATGGCTTTGACCAGACCTGTACTTCCGAAGGACACGGCATGCATTACTTTTTTCATTGCTCGATATCTTTTCACCGTTGTTGGTTTGGTGTCATCTTCAAAGACCCATACTTTACTTTCTTGACGTGTTGGAATGTCAAAAAACGGTATGTACGTTTCATTACCAGTTACGATTTTAGAAATAATGCGGTGTCCACCACGTTTCAGTAATTTTAGGGTTTCTTTACTGATTTTGACACGCTCAGCTTTTTGGTGTTCTGTTAAATTATAGGGAACCCAGAGACAAATTAATTTTTTCATATGCAGTTCTTCATGAATAATTTTATGTACTATAGCTGCGGATCCAATGTTACGCTCCTTCTGTATCATTTGGTAGGTACAGCGATTATCATCGATTAACATTTTTCTAATAATCGACACATTTTCTGGGACAACAGCTGGCATAGGTTTTTCTGTGTGCTCTTCATCCAGGAGAGCATTTAGACTGCTTCTTAACTCTGTAAACCATCTATGCAGTGGCACGAAATATGGAGCATCATTTTCGTATGCTAATTGTAGACGTTGACGTCATTCTTCTCGATTTAGCCCCACTATAAAATCATAGAAAATCGTAGCTCGATAATGCTCTCGCGTCAGCTCCATTTTCTTTTCCTTCAAAATTTATTCTACGGTAGCTAAATTGTAATTATTGCCACAAATTATTGTCTGAGGATATAAAATTTGAATATCTGACCAATAATTTTTTTTTAGCGCATATCGTCTGCCCCTGTCTAAAAAATTTCTATGTGACCCTCGTATGCTATCATATTAAACCGATTGCTGGATTTTCACTCAATAGAACCCTTAAATTCAAATTTAAGAATCTATATTTAAATTAGGGATTTAAATCAATGATGTATTTCATATGTCAGTAATATATTTCATATTTCGTTATTTAATTTTAAAAGACTATTTTGCTACTACGGTAACTATTTCTTTTAATATTACATTATACGTAAAGTCACCAAATGCGATTATCAATAAAGCTATACCATGTAGTTATTGGCAGTGAATTGACATCACATTAAATTTATCGCTCTTTTTCGATTTTATTAGTAGAAATAAAATAACTTATCACAATAAATAAAACTGCTGCTTGTGAGAATAAAACTTTCAATTCTTCCATAAAGAAAGCAGGCATATGAAAATTAGGTGAGTGCAATTGTTTTGAGAGCGTTTTACAACCCTCTTCTTCACGCTAAGAAGCAGTGATTTCTCTTAACAACCGTTAAGGAAGAACTGCAAGATAGATAGATAAATATAGATAGGTAGATAGATAAATATATATATATTGAACACCCAAAGCGATAATTCGTAGCGGGGGTAACAGAAAGTAAAATAGAGATCCAGACCATAACTTTCAAGTAGTTTGGCTAATTATTATTTGACTTTAGATGATAATGATAGCGGATATAGCTTCTGAAAGCGGCTGTTTACTTATTTCTGCTCATATTCTTCTAAGTCATGTTTGGGTAAAAGTTCATAGTTTTATGTTTGAGTAAATTTTAAGTAGTATATTGGCATTTATTTGAATATTCTTTTCCATTCCAGCTTATTTAATTGTAATTTTAATACAGTTTGATAGGATTAGCTCATATAGCTTGTGAAATCGGGTACTTCCTTCAATACGGGTACTTACTTGCAGCACTTCCTTGTAATATTATTCTTCAACTTTCACTGATTAGTAATTTTTTAGTAGTTTGATTGAATGCTATTTGATTTCAGTTGCACGATGTTAGCTTATATGGCTTCCTAAACAGATCACTGACATTGTTCTTGGTATCTATATATAGTAATTGCTAAGTGACCGTCCGCCCGTCAATCTGTCTATGTGTCACGACTTCCCATAAGAGACTTGCAATTTGGTACACAGGTCAATCGTTCAGTAAAATCCTCTGGAAAAATCGGATTTTTTACAAGTGCTCAGTGGAAGAGATGCTCCACACTAAAACGTGTGATAAGTGAAATGGTAGAAAAGTATGCTTCGCGATGAAAAAGATAAAAGTGATGTATGAGTCTATAGTTCGAAAAGAAGAAAGTGTGCAATTTCAGTTTTCCAATATTTGCTACTTTAGGGGTGCCACACACCAAAGTACTCGGGGTTCGGAAAAAATGACAAAAGCTTGTTTTTCTATAAAATGAAGACTTGAAATTTTTTGCGTGGGCCCAGAGTTCGAAAATACTTTTGCAAAAGATCGAACTATCTATAAAAGTATAATTGAGGGGGATTCCCTGCACCAAAACGTTCGAATTCTGAAATGTGAGTTTGTAAAGAACCTTGCTGCCCCAATCGAGAATCGAACCCTGGATTTCCGAACTGGCCAGCCGACTCTTTACCATTGAGCTATTGGGACGAAATTGCAAGCTCTGATCGTCGAAGTGGACTCAGCATTCTCCACTCTCTAATGTCAGGTCGGCGGGTAACTGATAATCAGACTGACCACCTCCTGCTATTTTTACCTGAGGTTAGCCTCCTGCTATTACTATTTTTACCCAGGTTAGTATCTTGCGTGGTTCGTTATCCTCTCAATTTGAAATCCGCGCTCAATCTTCCAAAGTCTACAGAATCCGTGCTAGTCGTACTAGGGTCACTTTCAGACCTCCGACATATTTGCACTAACGTACAGAGTTCATTTGTTCGGGCGCCATTGTTGAGAATCTTGCTGCCCTAACCGAGAATCGAACCCTGGATTCCCGAACTGGTCAGTCGACGCTCTACCGTTGAACTTTGGGGCGAAATTGTAAGCTCTTATCGTTTAAGTGGACTCTGCAAGTTAGAGACTCGACTTTTGAATCACGTATCAATCGTTCTTGATAAAACCTTTTTCGAATTTTTCAAAGCTATTGGGGTGCTGCACGCCAAAAGTTCAAAATCTGAAATGATAGTAAAACGTACTTTGGGATGAGATAGTGCCCTAAAAATTGGTGCCAGGATTAAGAAGAAAGTGAACAATTTCAGTTTTGAAATATTTGCTACTTGAGAGGTGCCAAGCACCAAAATGCTCGAATTGGACGAATATATACAAAACATATTTTTTAAGTAAAAAAAATATGGAATTTAGGTAAACTGGTTAATAAATATATAACAATTAAGATTTTAGTCTGTACGGGGAGAGAGCTTCCGGAAAAAAGTGGAACTCCCTGTTAAGTAAGTCGGCAAGAATACCCAGTTCCTTGCATAGAGCAGTTGGCGTGGCTTGCTTTAGACTTGCCACGGGTCATGATTACTTACAGAGTCACCTGCATCGAATGGGACTGACAGACATAGATGTCTGCCGTCTTTGCGACTATAGCGTTCCCATGACTGGAGAGTACTTCAACATTTGCCCTACTGTTCTTGACTGTTTTCCTTTATGTGCTACTGACAAGGCTTTTAGTGACTATTTTTATCGTTCTTCGTGCATTGGGCTGCTCGTTGACTTATGACCGAGAGGTCGGAGACGGGCATAGGATAAAACAAGAAAGATCAATCATGCTTAAAGCATTGATTATGAAACACTTTCCAACTTCAATGCAATTTTATTTAAACAAGTCTAAAATGCAATACATTCCTCGGTAATATTTTGAAACTTATCACAATACTGCATTAATTCATTATATTTGAAAACTTAAACCTTCATCGAAAAAAATGAACTTCATTCAAACGACGGCATTGAAATATAAATTGCCTGGTTTAAATATCTCTAAAATGTTATACATTCCTCGGTAATAGTTCTAGAAATATCATAATACTACGATAATTTATTATATTTGAAAACTTCATCGAAAACAACTGAAATTAATTCAAATGACGTCATAGAAAAAATAACACGCCTGGATATCTCTATAAAAACAGGATTTCATTCATAACTTTCTCCCATTCATTTCATTCATCACAATACTAAAATAATTTATTTTATTTAAACATTTTGTTTAAGACCATTGAGCTACAAAAATAAACTCTATACTTGAAACTTCATCGAAAAAAATCGTCCTTCTCTTTATGAAATCAATTAATATTTCATTCATATCAGCCATGCAGACTCCAAGGACTAAATTATTTCGTGTTAAAAAAATACAGGAATTCTAATACAACTCATTCTATATATTTTGCTGTTTATATTTTACATAGGTGAAAAATAGGCTTAGTTGTGGAAATAATCAAATTTAGAAGAGCATTTAAACTCAAATATATTGTCATTGCGTTGTTTCAGTATGTAGATGCACAGAATTTAAGCAAAAATAAAGTAGTTTTAGGACGTATACAACACTCAATAGGTATTAAAAAGAACTTAAAAAAATCACGATTTTGAAACAAGATGGATGCCATATATCATTTTGAAGTGGGTCATGTGATCGTTTCATATCATGGTCACGTGATCGTTTCATATAAGAGGTGTAATTATTATTTTAATTTTTATTTAAAAAACTACTGAATATATTTCGCTGAATTTTTTTTATATATTTTATGGAACAATTTGAATATTACCTAAAATTTTCGAAGCAATTTGTGAATTTTAAATCCGCTTAAAAAATGTTTGAAAAATTAGGTCCCATAGGGCTCAATGCATTTCATTTTTTCGACCCGGGTTCAATCCAAAACTAATTGGGTAATATTATTCATTTATATTCCCATAGGTTCTACAGACCGTCTGAAAAACATACTAAAATTTCATTTTGATTAAGTCATTTTTACGGCAGTTATCGTGCTAACGGACAGACAGACAGACAGACAGACAGAATGAACAATGTCATAAACACTTTTCAACTTTGTTGTAAAGTGTTAAAAAGATAGAAATTTAAAATTTAGTACAAGTGAGGTAGTTGGATAAATCAGAGGAGACATCCCTTAATTCTAATAATTTAACAATAATATAAGAAGCATTTAAAATTTCACAGTTATATAACTATGTATAGATCGTTTATTGTGACACCTTTGATTTTCAACGGTTATTCGGTTAGTAATCTTATTTGCTATCCCATTCACTATTACCTTTAAAGGGATTCGATTGCTTGCCTATTGAAATTAGTTGCTGAATTTAGTTAAAATAGTTTAGGTGAAATCAGTTCCTTCCTGATTTCTTGTTCATATTTATTTATTTCCATTATCATGCATTGGTAATGTTAAAGTAGCTTGATTACATGCTATTTCAATAGCAATTTAAAACCGGTTGCTTTGTTTCATAATTTTTGTTATTTCCTTAATTATTGGTGTCTGTTTAATTATAGCATGTTTAACTGGTTTTAAAGTTTCGTGTTTTGATGAAGGTAGTTGATTTAAATCCCCCAAAACAGCTTGTTTCTTTCATTTCGTTATTTACTATATATTTTCGTGGATTTTGAATACGGTTTTCCTAATTTTTATGGCTCGTTTGCTTTTACTGCAATTTTATGTCTCGTAGATTTTTTACTGCATTGAGTTACTATTTTGCAATTTTGCTATCTTTCTCTTTTATATGGGTTTGTCTATTTCTTCTTTTATCAAATTTCTTACCATTTTTTTAAAAGTAATTTAAAGGTTTTAATTTCTTCTCTTTCAGTTTTATTTTAAATCGTATATCAATGCTGTTTGTTCTATTTAATCACTTGGAGTGGAGAATGTGCTAGACCGCCTTATCGGCCTATGTTGATATGTTTATGGTCGGGGTCTCGATTTCAATGTAAGTCACCCCCGCTACGAATTCTCACTTTGGGTGTACTATATCTATCCATTCGATTGTTTTTCTACCTACTACTTGGCAGTTCTTCCTTAGTGGCGGTTAAGAGAAGACACTGTTTTTTGGACTGAACAAGAGGGCTACAAAATGCCTTCAAAACAATTGTAGCCACATAAGTTTTATATGTCTGCTTTCTTTAAGGAAGTAAGGAAGTATTGAAATATATAACTTATTCATACTTATAGGCAAAATATGCATCAAAATAAAATTACAATTTGATTACCATCCTGTAACACAAAAGGCAATTGACTAATTATATAGCATCAAAATACAAAACTAATCAACAGCAAAAAATGTGTTTTCTTGGGATGGAATGAGATAGACCTACGAGAATTACGTTAATAGATTTTTCGCATATAATACATATAAAACTGTAAGATATTTGACGATACTTACTACTATCCAAAATTTTGAAATTTTGTAGATAAATTTGAGTAACAAATTTAAGTAGCAAAACAACTCGAGTTATTATCTTACCATACTCAAATATAAAAACAATCGTACCATGTTATATCATACTCAAATATAAATTGAGTAATATATATATAATTTAAATAACAACATAACTTGAATTATATCTGTATATTACTAAAAAATCCGAAGTATAATATGAGTAATAAATTTAATTTAAGTAAAAAAACTAGTTAAGTTACATTTTTGTGTCATTTAAATATCAAAATTATAATATGAGTAATATGCTTAATTTAAATAACAAAGTAACTTGAGTATGTCACCCAAATATCAAAAGTATAATTTGAGTAATAAATATAATTTTAGTAACAAAATATCTTGAGTTATATTTGAACGTCGTCTAATATCAAGAGTATCATTTAAGTAATAAATGTAATATAGGTACAAAAATAACTTGAGTTGCATTTGTACGTCTAAAACAAAATACTTTCAGTCAAATCATACATTTTCACTTTCTACTTTTATATGCATACGCAACAGCTGGGCGTTTTAATTTAAACTTAACAACTGAAAACTATGTAAAAGAAATAATTGTGGTTGAAAAATATTTAAAAACGCATTTAAAAAGAAAATAAACCCTAAAAGGCATTCGTAGATTTCGAAAGACATCATTAGTTGGAATAAAAATAAGAAAGAAACATTATCATTCACGTAAAATTAACGAGCAGAGATGACATTTTCTAGAATTTAATTAGAATGTCTTTCGTAGTTTTCAACTTTGTATTCGTACTCGAATGTTTTATCGCAGAATACTTTGGTATTTTATAACAACGGTGGGACAGAAAATAGCAAGTCCAAGGAATTTTAATATGCAAGGTGATTATAATTAAAGTTCCCGGTTTGAAAATGGTCTCAAATAAAAAGCACAGGTCAGAATGATTTGAAATTTTGCGTAAACACTCGTGGAGCAATGGAATTTTGTTTGGTGAAGAAAGAAGAAAAAAGACAGTAGTTCAAAAAATCGCCGCTAGGAGAATAATTGGTGCTTTTCTACACTAGAATGCAATACAAAAGTAATAAACGTTGACCTACTCATTGGTTAATGACGTAATAAATGTTCAATATGCTGCCCTTCGAATACTGAATTAAAAGTCGATCTTTCATCATCATATGCATGCAAGTAATGAAAAAAAAATTCATCCATTGAAACAATGTTAAATTCTAAGCAAAACGTAAGCCGTATCTTTTTCCACAAAAAGTGGCTTTAACTTGTTTTGCATAATAGCTCTTCAAATGCTGCTGTAAATTTGCATAAGACAGTGACGTTGCAATAAACGTTTGCTATAAAAAAGGAAGATCGGAACTTGTTTCTCATAACTTAATGTTTCTCATAATTTAATGAAAAATCTCTATTGTTCTGTCGCAATGACTCTATCATTGAAAGATCGTGCTCTTCTTGGCAAATTGTTTTATGAGAATAACAACTCTTGTTTAGTAGCTCTTAGAAAGTTCAGAACGTTGAAAAAGTTAAAATCTGGTCCTCTGTGTGGCAAAAGCTTGCGCAAAATGATTTTAAAATTTGAAGAGACTGGCTCTTTGGACATCAAACCTGGCAGGAGATGGAAAGCAGTCGATGGAGAGATAGTGGAAGACGTAGCTACAGCGTTAGAAGAAGATCGTAACGCTAATACATCTACGAGTGCACGTGGAATTGCCGATCATTAGACGTACCCTCCAGTACGGTGCAAAAAATTTTGAAACACATTTTGAAATGTTATTCTTACAAACTGACCCATGTTCAACAGTTGCTAACTGCGGACAATGTTGCACATGAAATGTTTGCACTTCAATTTCTGTGATACAAGTGGACGATGAATGGCCCTGGAACGTTTTGTAGACTGACGAAGCACACTTCCATCTCCACGGAACTGTTAATACTCAAAATTACAGAACATGGGCAACCGAAAATCCACTACGTTAGGTGCCTCTTCATTCCCCCAAAGTCACTGTGTGGTGCGGATTTACAGCAGCGTTTATTATCGGACCTTTCTCTTTTGAGGAAGTTGGTCTTCATGGCCCCGTCACCTGTTCTGTCAATGGCCATCGATATAAACGTCTTTTGAAAAGTCACGTTATACCCACACTGCAAGAGCGTCAGTGTATCGATAACACTATTTTCATGCAGGATGGGGCTCTACCACATATCGCAAAACCAGTGAAGCGGCTACTTCGCAGTCATTTTGGAGATGACAAAATCATCAGCCGCCATTTTCCTGTAAGATGACCACCACGTTCCCCTGACCTCAATTCCATGTGATTTTTGGCTTTGGGGGCATCTGAAGAATGTGGTGTTTAATGGACACATTACCAATTTAGCGGAACTTAAAGCTAGCATCACGCATCACATCCACAACATCTCTACAGAAACACTCAAATCTGTTGTTGAACATGCTATTTTGCGCTTTCAGCTTGTTTCAGAATGCCAAGGATAGCATATTGAACATTTATTACGTCATTAGTCAATGAGTAAGTCAACGTATATTACTTTTATATTGCATTCTAGTGTAGTAAAGCGCCAAATATTCTCCCATCAGCGACTTTTTGAACTACTATTTTTTTCTTCACCAAACAAAATTCCCTTGCTCCACGAGTGTTCACGCAAAATTTCAAATCATTCTGACCAGCGCTTTTTATTTGAGACCATTTTCAAACCGGGAACTTAAATTATAATCACCCTGTATTAACATCCGAAACCTAAATGTAACTAAATAAAACATAACAATAAAACATACATAGACATCACTTAAGAAAATGTGGGGGAGGGGGACGGTTGTTACGCTGCATCTCTGAATCTCAGATATGTTCAGAGATATTTAATGCTATTTCCGTCAAAACTCGAATACGAATTTCGACCCCGTCTCAATATGCTTAAGATATCTTATACTATGTATGTAGGGAAAGCAACAACTAATTTAGTAAATTCAAATTCAAATACTTATTACTCAACAGTTCGCTAAAAAATCTGATGTAGGCAGCATAAAACTTTCCCTACAGATTTAAATGTATATTTCTTTTTATTTCTTTCATAATTCATTAAATTGACTTAAATGCACAAAATAACAAGTTAATTATTTGAAATCATACTGAATTTAATGTTCTCGTTTTCATTTGACAACTGGACGTACATCCAAAGGCGATGTTGCATAACATTGCGAAAAAATTGAAATTTACCGAGAACGGTTAGTTCTTGATTGAGTTCCTTTCATTTTCTTTTGGCGTCAAAAATTACGTATGAAATAAGCATTTAACTGACACATTTGTACATTCCTAGTCTTTAATTTCAGGTTTTGACGATTTTTGAGGACCATTTTGCAAAAGAAGGAAAGTTCTGTTTTTCGTATCGTACCAAAATCTAATCAGTACCAGGGTCACCCACATGTGACTTACTTACCAAATTTTATGAAATTTAGTCAAATAGTTCCTTTCCTTATGTACATAGTATAATGTATAAGGAAAGTATTGTGACAGGGTCGTAAATTCAAATTCGAGTTTTCTACGACAGAGCACGTTTCAAGCATCCCTGAATACGAATCAGATTTTCGAGGTGATGTCTGTGTGTGTGTGTGTGTGTGTGTGTGTGGAGAAGATATCTCATGAACGAATGGAGCGATTCCAACGAAATTTGGTAAAAAAAATTACAATCCGTGAATATTGGAAGCTTATTGTTTTTAGACGCAATCGAATGTTCAGAACCCTCTTACGTTTTCAAGTCAAATTTAAAAAAATCATCAAAAAATGAAGACTTTCAATATAGTTATGAAAATAATTATTTCTTATGTAATTTATCATTACAACGCTAGCATAAACTGTTTTTGAGACATTGTACATTTTTCAAGTAATTTCATCAAAAAATCACATGAAATTAATAAAAAATATTATTTTTTGTGAAATATGTTCCTTTTTTATGTGTAATATTATGCGATAAATTTGTTGACATCATTCTCGTAGATCTAACTCGTTCCATTCATGAGAAAAGTTGCTTTAATCAATAGTTTTGTATTTGGACGCCAATAGCCATTTATCCACTATATGACTAACCTGTTTTTTAATTCTTTGGCGAGATTTTAGAGACAAATTTGGTGGAATGTCGCCAACTTGGCGACTTTTTTAAATGTGACCAAATTAACAAAAATGTCCCCAAATTAATAAAAATGTTAATAAATCAATGAAAATAACACTTAATTGATGAAAATTCTATATCTTGAAAAGTATATAAGAATATACTATACTAGGAATAACCAATTGTTTCCGTTTGTAACACTTAGCGAAATTTTGGCGACGAATTTTGACAAAATATCGCCAACATGGTGACTTTTCAAATATCGTCAAATTGATGAAAATATCACCTAATTGATAAAACTGTCGCCAAATTGATAAAATTGCCGCTAAATTGATAAAAATAACGCTAAACTAATGCAAATGATGACTAATTGATGAAAACTAAACATATCGGAAAGAACATAAGATTCGATTATGAGAATAACCCATTTCTCCTTCCTTCCAACCATAATGCTTGGCGATAAATTTTGCGAGATGTCGCCATTTTAGCAGCTTTTTAAATATTGCCAAATTGACGAAAATGTAGCCAATCGGATAAAAATGCCGCCAAAGTGATAACAAGAAAGATCAATCATGCATAAAGCATTGATTATGAAACACTTTCCAACTTCAATGCAATTTTATTTAAAAACTTCTAAAATGTGATATATTTAGTGGTGATATCTTATACATTATCACAGTACTACAGTAATTTATTATACTTAAATATTTAAAACTGTTTCGAAATATAAATCATCTGATTCTCTATGCAAAATCAAGGAATATTTCATTCATATAACTTATGAATGAAGTATTATATTCCAGACTCCAGAGCTAAATAATTTTGTGTGAAAAAAATTCAGCAATTCTTATGTAAGTCACCTTATAATCGCTTGAGATATTTGCATTCTGCATAAGTTAAAATTAGGCTTCGTTGAAGAAATAATAAAATTTTAGGGATCATTTAAAATCATAACTATTGTAATTGCGCAGGCACGGAATTTTGTTACACAGATAATACACAGATACACAGATAATATATGTGTGTGTGTGTGTATGTATTCAAAGTATTGGTATAGTGCCGAAGATTGGAACTCGAATTTTCGAAGGATCTACACGTTTTGGGACTTCTAGAGCACGAAAAAACTATTTTCAGGAAGACGTCTGTGTGTGTAAAGGTATATCTGTATATGTTACTGTGTGTCTGTGAGGATATTACATCCACACTAATTGAAAAACTAATGGACCGAATTTTATAAAATTTGGTAGGTATGTTTTTTGTAGGAAACACTGATGTTCATTAGACTATAGTACGATTCGTAATAAAAGAATTTGCCTTCTTTGCCAAATGGCCGGCAGAAATTGCCTTTATCCACTCTAGCTAAAAACTAATGGAACAAATTTAACAAAATTTGGTGTATAATACTTCAATAATCTACAAGTGATTTATATACCAAATTTAACAAAATTTGGTATATAAATCATTTGTAGGCTATTTTAGTACGATTCTGGAAAAAGGAACGGGCTATTTTTGCGAAATGGCCCGCAAAAATCGTTAAATATAAAAATAAAAGATTACGTGTGCTCAATTATATCAATTAAATTCCTATTTTATACGTGATTTTTGACAACAAAAAGAATAAAACCAACCCCATTACTCTAGGACTAGCCGTTCTTGAGATATTCTAGTTTTTTCGCGTTTCCGCTAAGCCACCTTTGACAATAAGTTCAGCTATCAAATGAGAACCAAATTTAAGTTTAACTTGCAAATTTAATGTCATGTAAAATACTTATGTCTGTTATTTTGTGCAGATATATAAACTCAAATTATTATTGAAGAAATAAAGAGAACGTGAATATGAGTCTGCAGGGAAAGACATGTGCTGCCCACATCAGAATTTTTAACAATATTACAACAATGATTTATAGAAGTGAACGGGGATTATATGCAGGACATTTCTAAAAAAATGTAGGATCTATATTTAAAGATCCACCAAATTTTTGCAGAATAAAATGTTCAACAATTTTAAGTTGTGTACCAAAATTTAACTCTCTAGGACGTAGGAAAGTGCATTAAAAATGCTATCAAATAAGTATATTATGAAGAGTTATATAAATTAAAAAAAAAATTTGAAAAATTGTTATCTACCAAATTTATTTTAAAATGTGAAGCCTCTCTCATATACAAAATTATTAAACTCTTGGAAAGATATTTATTATATAATATATATCTCTTTTCTTTCTGGAGGATATCCCAAAAGTCAGAATTTAATGAAATTTGTTTTTCTCCCTATATTGAATAATTTTTAATTAAAAAACTACCTAACATATTTTACTGAATTTTTTTTATATATTTTATGGGGTAATGTGAATATTTTCTAAAAATTTCAAAGCAATTTGTGAATTTTAAATTTGCTTAAAATATGTTTGAAAAATTAGGTCCCATAGGGTTCAATGTATTTCATTTTCTCAACCCGGGTTCAATAAAAAACTAATTGGGTGATATTATTTATTTATATTCCCATAGGTCCCACAGACGGTCTGAACAACATACTAAAATTTCATTTTGATAAAGTCATTTTTACGGCAGTTATGGGCTAACGGACAGACAGACAGACAGAATGAACAAAGTCATAAACACTTTTCAACTATGTTGTAAAGTGTTAATCATAAACACTTTTCAACTATGTTGTAAAGTGTTAAAAATGATGCTAAATGGGAGGTAATGTTTTGCAAAATGTTAATTCCGTCATATGACGTGCAAACCTGCTATTATATAAGAAATGTTCCTCTCTCCTTTTGTTTGCAATACTTAGCGATGCATTTGGCGAACTTGGTGAACATATCGCCAACTTGGCGTTTTTCACTCCAGATTGAAAAACATATTGTGAAATTGCAAAAATTACGCCAAGTTAATGAAAATGTAGCCTAATTGATGAATTATTATTAAAATATTTGAATTATTATTAAAAAATTAATGAATTTATTATTAAAATATTTTGATATATGGACTATATTAGTAACTGAGGATGCTATCAATATTGATAATATTAAATTTAGAGTTGCGTGAAATATAAGTTCATTAGGTATGAAATTGTTTTACGTGTTATCATCATACAGAATAGCGCCAAATGTTTTTTATTTCTTTTTTTTTATTTTTTTTTATTTATTTATTTTTTTTATTTCCAATGGCAAGGCAATACAAGAAGAAAAGTACAAAAATACAACAAGTGACAGAAAAATACAACAAGTAACAGAGAAAGACTAAAAGTCCAACAAATGTTGACCGAAGTCATTGCCTTAAAAGTTCTCTAGCACGCCAATACAATGCCGTCTCAGAGTCGCCATGAAGTGCCGAGTAACGATGGAGGTGGGCACGATTCATTGGTTTTGCCGTATTACAAAGAGGGCAGTTTGGATGGTCAAAAATCCCGATGTGATGGAGATGTTCTCCCAAACAGTTGAGACCCGTCAAAAGAAGGAACTGGGCCACAGCTTCACGGCGTGGGCCGTTGGGAATGGTGAGGAGATCCTCAACTTTCCACCACTTTGTCTGTAAACGGTGTGAAGTAGCTGCAATTTATAATTTTGAGACATAGTCTGCCTAATATACAGCTTAATAGAATGATAAGAAAGGGCCGAGCATCTAGACTGGAGCAATCTCGAGCCCTATTTAGCAAGGAAATCAGCCTGTTCGTACCCAGGTTCGTTCCACAGTGTCCAGGTATCCACTGAAGCGCCACATGCTTTTTCTTTAAAGCCAACTTCCGCAAATAATCCAGACACTGAAGGATTTCGTCCGATGAAGGAGGACCAGATGAACCAATGGCCTGGATTGCAGCCTGGGAGTCTGAAAACAGAACCATCCTATTAAATTTATCTTCAAATGCAAACAATTGTTTAAGAGCAATTCGAATGGCTTCCACCTCTTTATCGAAGGCAGTTCTATATTTCCCCGCAGAAGCATAAAAGGAGAAAAGGCTCGAAATGACTCCTGACCCTGCGGTCATATAATCATCAAAGAAAGAGCCATCCGTATAGACGTGCAACCACTCAGAATCCGGGTACCTCATGTCAATTGTTTCCAAGGCGTAACACCTTAAAACACCCGCAGAGGTATCTTTCTTGTATAATATCTCCCCAAGATTCAAATTTATTTCGGTCCGTACCAACTCCAGGGGGTTTATTGACCCCGAAATTTCCTGGACATTATCAGATAACTCATATTCCTTCCTGATATTTTGGACAAACTGAATAAAGGCGTTTGGGGTCTTCAACATTCTAACCACGGTTGTATAATTCATCCAATAAGGATCGCCCATTCTAATTAGTTTCTCATAAAGAAGCAAAGCCTTCTCCTCAATAATAGCTTTAATAGATTTATTGCTAACAGTAGTAAATGTTGTCAACAGTAACATAGCATCAATCGGAGTCGATTTAACAGCTTCGATTATGAGCCTTAGTGACTGATTTTGTAGAGTTTCCAACCTCTTTAAAACTTAACTGCTTACCGTTATAAGTGGTTCACAGCAATACGTAATTAAGGGAAGTATAAAAGTTCTGTAGGTAACATTTAAAACTGTCCTATCACTTCCCCATAAGGATCCCGCCAAGCGCTTCAAGATAGTTACCCTATTTAAAATACGGTCTGAGACTGAATCTACGTGCGACTTCCAGTTTAGCTTGTTATCAAAAGTCACTCCTAGGGAGTTAGACCTGTTGGTGTGGGTAAGCGCATCATTTCTGTATTTGAGGTCAGGGGAAAGTCCTCGATGTGTAAGCGAAAAGGACTGGACAGCAGTCTTTTCTAAATTTACAACCATGGTATTTTCGGTGCACCAAAAAGAGAGTATTAATGTACAAACGCCAAATATACAATTCAACATTAAGAGCAAGCACTGTGCCATGGATCTTATATATAATTTAAACGGCATTATTTAAGGAAAATCATGTGCTGTCCCCATCAGATTTTATTTAGTTATATACATTGCACAGAATTACATACATTGAGTACATACACATAGTTACATACCTGGATAGAAACACAGACAGTAACAGAGACAGATAGACATAGACTCAGACGTTGAGCTAAAATGGTTTTTTCGGGTTTTGGAGTGTTCGAAACGTATAGATGTGATTTTCGTTACGATTCCAATACATTCCCTATACATTACCATGTATTGTAGAGAAAGTAAACAAACTCTGAACAATGCGTGTTATTTCGATTCTTTGGGTCATACAGTAAAACCAAATGTATCTTTAAATTTTAATTTTTAATAATGCCTGCTATAAATGAACAACTAATTTGCATAAGGAGTCGTCTTCATATTAACATTTTGCACAAACTCCACTTTTTCAAAGGGTAATACCATCTTCTGATAACAGATTTTGATACTCCAGGTCAAATAACCCCAAATTCATGGAAAATTTATATATTTTTGTATAAGCTATTGGGCCGATATGACTGTTTGAAATGTCGAGCTCCTTCTGTTAAATGAGATTTTCTGTGATATTTTTTGAAATAATTAGTCTATCAAACTAATTCCTGTTTCATATTGTGATACTAAATAAACCAAACAAAATGTATGCCATTTTGTATCTTTAAACAAATTGTTATTATTAATTATTATTTCTGAAAACCATATTTGAAAAAATATGAATTGAAACATGGGTAAATTTTAACTGCTATGGACTCAGCACTGTCGGAAACCTTGGTGTTCAAAATTGTTACTTAATTCTCTCCAATACTTATTGAAGTACATACCGATGTTTAAAATTGTATCATTTTGATGGTTTTTGGGGACCATCCATCAATTTTCGTTGGAAAATTAAAAATTCCAAAATTACAGTTCAGCAAAATATGGACTCTTGAAGTATGGACTCTTGACAAAATATGGACGCTTGACATTGATTGACTTAAATCACTGCGTGCTATGTCAGTTTTTCGTTATATAACTTCAAAAAAGTTTATTATTATACATGTTTTTTATATAAAATAATTTTAATATCGCATTACATTCAAAATTCGAAATCAGCAATAATAAATGGTGAAATTGCAAATTAAACCAAATGTATATATTTCTTCACTGTGAGGAATGCTCTTGAAGAATACACAGGCAAAGACAAAATTTGCATTTGTGAGACTTTATGTGGTGCACAAGATATTTTGACTACCTAATTGAAAACAGAAATTTGCTATATAATTTTTTTAATTATTTTTGAATTGTTAATTATATTTACTGCGAATTGCATAACTGCGAAGAACATTTCTAATGCGAGTTTTATGTTTCGTGCTATGTTTAAAGGTAAGCTATTCTATAAAATGTTAATATGAGTTAGCTTTGGAGATCCGATTTATGTAACGTGGAAATTATTTCGGCAAGATACTGATCTTATCCACAGCTTGATACAGTGGTGTTTTGTAATTGCATTACTCACATATTTCTATGACTTTGTTGGAGAAAAAGGACAGTAACACATTTAAATCGATAGTTAAAAGTATTTAATATTGATGAATAGATTGAGAAGAAAGGTATGCAGTAATGCACAAAAATTATTTACTTAGAATGTCTGTAGGCCAAATATTCTGAAATAATAAGAAATATGTGGTATTCTTATTTTAAATATTTAATTATAAAGTTATTTTAGTAATAAAGAATATGGTGTTAAATTTTTGAGATCACATGGTGTCTGCTGACACAAAAAAAGCAATTTTTGCGATTATAAAATAAAAACATGAGCTTTGAAGTAATATTTGATCAGCATATATTTTTAACCTAAATATGGTTTCTTTGTCAATACAAATTAGAAGTTGATTCAAAAACAAGGTCATTACTCGGAAAACACCAGTTTCTTAAATTAAAACAGTACCTGATGTACTGTTCTGAATCTTATTTATTTAAAAAAAAAAACTCTTGTACTCCTGAATACGTGATAAAAAATTACAATTAGCGTACCTTGGCAATCCACTTATCCGTGACGAGATTTCCCTCCCGTTTTGAAATACCTGTTCTCTGAGCGTAACAGAGAGGGGCAGAATGTGAAATTCACGTTTAAAGTATGCCACGCCTACCGTAACGCAAAGAAAATAATATAAAACATAATATACCGTATAAAACAAGCACTTAATGTATACGTAGTTTTTTATTTTAGATTTCGACGGGCAAAAAAAAGGCAGGTTATTTTTTTTTCCCAAGATATTGAATTTTGTGAAATTCTGTCAGCTAGAGATAGATACAATTTCGCATTAAAAAGTGGGTAGCATTACCAAATTTTATGAAATTAGAGTACACACGTTTAAATGGTGTTCTCCATTTTCGGTATGATTCCAATACTTTTCCTATATATTCCCACGGATGATTTTTGTAACACTTTACAACAAAGTTGAAAAGTGTTTATGACTTTGTTCATTCTGTCTGTCTGTCCTTTAGCACAATAACTGCCGTAAAAATGACTTAATCAAAATGAAATTTTAGTATGTTGTTCAGACGATCCTATGGGAATATAAATGAATAATATCACCCAATTAGTTTTGGATTGAACCCGGGTTGAAAAAATGAAATACATTGAGTCCTATCGGACCTATTTTTTCAAAAATGTTTTAAGCGGATTTAAAATTCACAAATTGCTTCGAAATTTTTCGGTAATATTCAAATTGTTCCATAAAATATATAAAAAAAAAATTCAGCGAAATATATTCAGCAGTTTTTTAAATAAAAATTAAAATAATAATTGCACCTCTTCTATGAAACGATCATGAAATGAAGAGATCACATGACCCCCTTCAAAATTATATATGGCATCCATCTTGTGTCAAAATCGTGATTTTTTAAGTTCTTTTTAATTCATATTGAGTGTTGTATCCGTCCTAAAACTACTTTATTTTTGCTTAAATTCTGTGCATCTACATACTGAAACAGCTTAAATACTATATATTTGAGTTTAAATGCTTATCCAAATTTGATTCTTTCTACAACGAAGCCTATTTTTCACCTATGTAAAATGTAAACAGCAAAATATATAGAATGAGTTGTATTGCTGTATTTCTTTAACACAAAATAATTTAGCCTATGGAGTCTGCATGGCTGATATGAATGAATTATTAATTGATTTTATGAAGAGAAGGATGATTTTTTTCGTTGAAGTTTTAAGCATAGAGTTGAATTACTTGTAGCTCCATGGTCTTAATTTTTAAATAAAATAACTTATTATAATATTGTGATGAATGAAATGAATGGGAGAAAGTTATGAATGAAATGCTGTTTTTATAGAGAGATCCAGACGTGTTATTTTTGCTATGACGCCATTTGAATTAATTTCAGTTGTTTTCGATGAAGTTTTCAAATATAATAAATTATCGTAGTATTATGATAGTTTTAAAAATATTACCGTGGAATGTATCGTATTTTAGAGGTATTTAAAGTAGGCAATTTATATTTCAATGCCGTCATTTGAATGAAGTTCATGTTTTCCAATGAAGGTTTCAAATATAATAAATTAATGTAGTATTGTGATAAGTTTCAAAATATTACCTAGGAATGTATTGCATTTTAGACTTTTTTAAATAAAATTGCATTGAAGTTGGAAAGTGTTTCTTAATCAATGCTTTAAGCATGATTGATCTTTCTTGTTTAAATTGAATGAGCAGCAACTCGAAATTTGGTCAACATTAAAAAATAGCTTGACTACGAAAAATCTACTTTAATGTAGACATAATATTAGATATTTCACTTTAAAAAATGTTTGCTTACCAATTTGAATGGAAGACTTTACATATATTTTATGGGTGTTACGATTGTTTGATTATATTTTTGAGATACTGTAATAGTGGCTAAAGGTCGATGTCACTTGAAATTTTCATATAAGGCTTAATGCACTAAAAATAGAATGCAACTTTCGGGTTTATTGCACTACATTAAACATTTATTTTGAAAGCAAAAAATTGTACTCGGCGTTGTCCAGGATTTATAGAAGGAATTAATTAAATTCACTTCATTAAATTTTTCAAAAGGCTTAGTCGCCTACTGCGTGAGCACACGCTTAAATTAGAAAACACGCACAAGAACACGCTTAAATTAGAAAATACATGCCACCACACGCTTACATTAGAAAACACACGCGAGAATACGCTTATAATAGAGAACACAAGCGAGTACACGCTTAGATTAGAAAACACACGCGAGAGCACGCTTAAATTAGAAAACACACGCGAGCTTATGCTTATCTTATAAATACCCAATCACACCATATTTTCTAAATAGTGCGAAATCTGAACGTTCACTATGTAATAATTAAATAAGTACCAGCTGCTTAAATAATATACAATTTTAAATCTTACGCGCTCTCCGCAATAGCAAAAAATATGAGAATTACAATTGACCGCATGTTCAACACACCGCTCGTGACCGGCGACACATTAAGCTGCCATAAGCCTTAGGGTTGGTCGTGTGGTCTGGGTCTTCAACACCGCTCATGACGACGCAAAACACGTACACCTTTTCACCCAATCCCAAATTAACCGCTCCTCGCATTAGAGTCTGGTTCATTTCCCCTTACGTTTTGACCCCCAGTTTGGTCCGAAGACTGCTAGATTCGTTCAAAAAATCGAATACTTCATTACTCGGATAAAAATTTATAATGAATCGACGGATGGGTTTATGAAATTATTTTCTTTTTTTCAAAAAACTCTATTTAATAATAACATATTGATGGTTAAAAATGTTATTTATGCTGTCCCCAAAATTCACGAGTTCGGGACAACTTTCGGGTTTATTGCACTACATTAAACATTTATTTTGAAAGCTAAAAATTATACTCGGCGTTGTCCAGGATTTATAGAAGGGATTAATTGAATTCATTTATTTAAATTTTTCAGAAGGCTTAGTCGCCTACTGCTTGAGCACACGCTTAAATTAGAAAACGCGCGCGAGAATACGCTTATATTAGAAAATACATGCGACCACACGCTTACATTAGAAAACACACGCAAGAATACGTTTAAATTAGAAAACACAAGCGAGTATACGCTTAGATTAGAAAACACACGCGAGAGTACGCTTAAATTAGAAAACACACGGGAGCTTATGCTTATCTTATAAATACCCAATCACACCATATTTTCTAAATAGGGTGAAATCTGAACGTCCACTATGTATAAATAATTAAATAAGTACCAGCTGCTTGAATAATATGCAATTTTAAATCGTACGCACTCTCCGCAATAGCAAAAAATATGAGAATCACAATTGATCGCATGTTCAACACACCGCTCATGACCGGCCACACATTAAGCTGCCATAAGCCTTAGGGTTGGTCGTGTGGTCTGGGTCTTCAACACCGCTCATGACGACGCAAAACACGTACACCTTTTCACCCAATCCCAAATTAACCGCTCCTCGCATTAGAGTCTGGTTCATTTCCCCTTACGTTTTGACCCCCAGTTTGGTCCGAAGACTGCTAGATTCGTTCAAAAAATCGAATACTTCATTACTCGGATAAAAATTTATAATGAATCGACGGATGGGTTTATGAAATTATCTTCTTTTTTTCAAAAAACTTCATTTAATAATAACATATTGATGGTTAAAAATGTTATTTATGCTGTCCCTAAAATTCACGAGTTCGGGATCCCACAAGCCTATTGATAAGATGTTTTTGTAAAGAATGTGCCATATCAACAAAATAGAAAAGTTATAACTGCAGAGTATGTGTGACCTTCATTATTCTACCTTGAATATGGAGAGAAACCACGAATATTTTTTCCGTTTATATTCCTAATTTATTGTTGGCATCTCACTCAAATTTATATTTAGTATACTGTTGAGATATGCCTTATGATGACAACAAATATGGATGTTGCTATTTGAATTTTTGAAAATAATGGACAACTAAATAAGAAGACGACCCTTTATGTAAATTTGATGGCACATTTATGTATAGTAAAAATTATTCCGAGCCTAATGATACTTTTGATTGATTATACTATACGATCCTAGGAGTTAGAATAAAGAGCGGTAATCGTATTTTTTTGGCCGCATGTACATAAAATTCCTTTAAAAAATAATTCTGTATTTAAACTTCAATTGAGTGAATTATTTTATAGAAAACATCTTATTTAAAAGATTTGAATCAATTTTCGTCCTACAATTTATTATATATAAACATATTAGATTTGTTTAAATTAAAATAATTCAGACTCTTTTTAACAAAATATTTTATACAAGATATTAAGACTGTTATATGACGGAATACATAAGGATTTGTAAAATATTCATTCCCATCCGCTCGAAAGAAGCCCTTGACTCAAGAATATTAAATTGATAATTCCCGCAAAGCGACAGGGATTATCAAATATAATATAAATTTCCTGAGATACTGAATTATAGTCTACTTAGCGGCATTTCATTATTATCACTAAGTTGGCAATCTGTCGTTAAGCGTGATTATAAATAAGCTTTTCTTATATAATATTATTGGTGTTCGCTTTTTTGAAAAATATAAATACTACACGCACACACACATATATATGTATATATATATAGAAGGATAGTATTTTACTATATTTTCATTAATCATCTCATTTAATGCTATGTTATTATTTCATGCAACGTAAAAATTTATATTTATTTACACATTTCAAGAATTTTCGAATAAAATTTAATATTCAAAATTTCACATGAGCTTTAATTTGTGAAGTATTTGATTATTTAATATCCATAAATTATGCGCACAGATAAGCATTTGTCTGTGCTAAAAGTTAATAAAAATTAAGTTCTATACAATAAAAAAGGTATATTATACAGTAAAAAGTAAAGTAAATATATCATAAAGAGGTAAATATTTTGATTTCCATTAATTAAATACTTACAAAAGGATATATGTGAGAAAAAAGAAAATTAATCGATGCGATCTTAATCCAGTTTTCTATAAAACACATTTCAAAACAAGACAAAAAATCAAAATTGAAAACATGCTAGACATCATTAGCAATAATGTAAAAGAACTGAATGAGAGAGGGCGGAAGTCTTGCTCGTGGTATTAACGCTAACATATGCAAGGAGGAATATTTTAATTGGCATAACGTCTTTAACTTAGGTTAGTATTAACTTCCATTATAAAGTCGACAATGAAAGGGATTTCTTGAACTGTATTCTTTCAATTTTTGGCATAAAATACTGTGCTTCAGAGGAATTGTGCATATAAATATATGATATCTTAATTAATAATTGTAAAATATAAATGAAAAAAAAATAACAATGCTGCTTTAATTTTTGACATAAAATTATGTATTTTAGAGGGGTGGTTCATATATATATACGATCTTTTAATCAATAGCTGTAAAATGCACATTTTAAAAAGCTTTTTATAAAATAAAAAATCGCTCAAACTACAGAATTCAATAAAGTGAAAAATAAACTATTCATCCTCGATTAATAGGATTGATCTTAGTCATTTTGTTGTCAAAAATTACGTATATAACAAGCGCTTAATTAATACATTGAAGCATATTTAGTTATTTATTTTAAATGTTTGCTCCTCCTTTTGAAGAAACAGTAGGTTGTTTTATCTCAATCGTACAAAAATCTAATCAGTACCAGGGTAACAAGAAATTGACTTACCTAATAAATTTGGTACAATTTCGGAAATTTATTTTTAATGACAGGGGATACATACATTGTACAGACACACATACATTGTACAGACACACATACACACGCACATGCAGACGCATACACACACAGACAGACACATACACACACACACATAGGCGTTACGTTCTAAATGGTGAATTCGTGTACTAGTATGTTCGAAATGTGTAGATACGTCAAAATCTCGAGTTTCGATTTTCGACTCTTTCCAATACTTTGAATATACATTACTATATATTGTAGTGATATAAATTTAAATTTATTTACGTGTATCAAACATACCCTAATGAAATTCTGTATTTAAAAATTTTTATGAGCTTTATTTTGTTAAGTATTTAATCATTTAATACTTGCATTTCATAAACTACCCGCACAAATAATTCGTTATAAATATCTGTTTCAAAAATATGTTATAATTAAAGAACTTCTATAGAATAAAAATGTTACTTTATACAATAAAAAGTAAAAGTAAATGTATCATGCATTGGTAAACCATTTCATCTTCATTAATTAAATACATAAAGAATATATTTGAGAAAAATAAAAGTAATGCATATGATCCAGCTTTCTATAGAACGAATTTCAAAGCAAGACCAAAAATTATAATTGAAAAGCCGCTAGACATCATTAGCATAATGTAAAAGCTCTGAATAAAAGAGGGTGGAAATATTGCTTGTATTACAAACGCAAGCACATTGCAGAGTTGATTTCGACAAAAAAGAGTTTACAATTCCGTCCCAGTAGCTCAACGGTAGAATGTCAGCCGACCATTTTGAAGATCGCCGTGATTCGATTGGAGTAACAAGGTTCTTTATAATGGCGCACGAACAAATCAACTCTATAGGTTAGTGAAAAGATGCTGGAGATCTGAAAGTGATCCTAGTACGACTAGTACGGATTAGGCGGACTTTGGTACATTGAACTCTGATTTGAAATCGGGAGATCAACAAAACATCGACCTGGAGGATAGAAGTAGTAGCAGGAGGCTAACTTGTGGTAAAAATAGCAGGAGGTTGTCAGTCAGATTGTCAGTTGCATGTCAATTTAACATCAGATGATGGATATTTGTAGTATTTTGTACTTTTATATTATCATATTTTCATTATTTATAACCAACCATTTGAATCTTTACCGTGTTAGTTTGCACAGTGCACTTCGAAAATAAGAACGTGCAATTCCGTCCCAGTAGCTGAACGGTGGAGCGTCGGGTTTTAGCAAGTAAGATACTTTATGTAAGATGGAATATTTTTAATTGGCATGGCGCTATTAATCTTAAATTACTTATTAACTTTCAGTATCAAGTCCACAATAGAAGGGGATTTTTCATAGTTATTGTTTTAATTTTTGTCATAAAATTGTGTATTTCAAAGATTATGCATATAGATATATGATCTAATTAATTATTTATTATAGAAGACAAATTTTAAAACACTTTTTCATAAAAAAATTAGGTAATTAGGGATATATTTAGCGTGAAACTAAATTTTATATATCCATTTTTAATACTTTCCAACTAGTTGAAAGTTGTTGATGCCTTTAGTCATTCTATCTGTCTGTTTGTCTGTCTGTCCGTCTGCACGATAATTTTCGTGAAAATGACTTTATCCAAATGGCATTTTAGTATATTGTTGAAACAGTCTGTGGGGTGTTTGAGAATGAAAATGAATAATATCACCCAATTAGTTTCGGATTTAACCCGGCTTGAAACAATGAAATATATTGAAACCTATAGGACTTAATTTTTCAAACAAATTTTAAACAGCGTTAAAATGAACAAATTGCTTCAAAAATTTAAAGTAAAATAAGTAGATTTTTATATAAAATTGAAATAATAATTACACTTATATGAAGAGATTACGTAATTCACTGTAGGATAAAATATGCTTTCCATTTTTCCCGCTATGTGTTTTTTTCCGTAAATATTTCTTCTTCTTCGATCCAGACTGTCCGACCTACCCGAAGATGTTCGATATCTGTTTAGCCGACCAAGAAGTGCCACCCAATTTTGACCGGAGCCCAGCAGGGACTGTATGCACGGGGATCGCACCCTCCTTTTTCTACCATCAACACTCAGAAAGGCGTAGGGACCCACATATTTAACTCCTGTGCATTCTGCGTGAATACGGGGGCAGTTTGTGTAGAGCCAGAAATCGAAACCGAGTCGTCCGTGTGCAATCACCGCGCGCTAACCACGGGGTTGTCCCACCCCTCCGTAGATGTTTAAGGATTGTTTAAATTTAGATTTAGTGTTGCATCTGTAATAAAACCGCTTTAATTTTGCGTATTATCCGTGTATCTAAATTCTGTGCCAACGCAATTACAATATGCTTTACTTTAAATGATTACTAAGCTTTCTTTATTCCCTTAACGAAGCCAAATTTTAAAGCTAAATTGTCGCCTGCAGATTGTAAACAAATCAAGCAATCGTAAAATGAGTTGTATAAGAATTGCTGAATTTTTTTCACACAAAATTATTTTGCTTTTGAGTGAGGAATATAAGTGAAATGGATGGAATATTAATTTATTTTACATAGAGAGGCAGCCTATTTTAGAGATGGGTTGCTATTAAATTAGCAGCTAATTTAACACTGCTAAAGTCATATAGCCGTTGCTAACAGCTAACATTGATTCCACGAAACTGCTAAATATAACAGATGCTTTTTCCGGTACTAGGGGCTTCGCCCCTTGTTTGCTGTCGCTCACTAACAGCTAGAGCTCGCAACCTGCTACACAAGCGTAATATGCACAGACGGGCTTCTCCACTTGTTAGGCCACGTTCACCAATCCACGTAGCTCGCTTCGCAGACTCTTTCATAACGTCCGTGTAGGTGGTGGACGCCTCTGGAACGCCCTAGCTATGCGTACACATTCACAAGCCTTCGCTTATTTCTTATTTCTCAAAAACAATACATTCCTATTCCGGGTTCAAGACGGGTTAGCCTGATAGGGTTCAAAATTCAAAGAATTAATATATACCATAAAATGAAAATAACCCTTATAAATTTGCTAATTGCTTTGGCTATCAAGTTATTCCCCCGAAACGAGTGCATTCCTATGGCGGGCCCATAACGGGCAAACCCAATAATTTTAATAATTCAAAGAATTAAATGCACCACATAATACAACGACATACCAAATTTGGCTTTCATAGCTACTTCGGTTCTTGAGAATTTCCCCAAAGCGAGAAAATTCCTAACACGGACCCAGGATGGTCTAGCCCAATGTTGTTGTTGTTGTTGTTGAGACTCAGACCGTACGACCTACCAGAGTCCGGTGATGTTGAAAGTCCTAAAAATTAAAATATACTACATACAAGAGACAACGAGATACTGAACTTGAACTTTCTAGCTGCTCTTGTTCTCATGTTATTCTCTATTAATTAGTACATTTATATGGGGGGCGGGACTCAACACGGGCTAGCTCGATAAGGTTCAAAATGCCAGGAATTAATATATACCATGAAATACAAAACGTCATACTAAATTTGGACTTATTGGGTTTTGGGGCAATTCCATCCAAACGAGTATATTCCTAGGATGTACCCAGAGTGGGCAAGCTCGATAAGGTTAATTATCCAAAGAATTAAAATATATCACAAAAACAAAGACCTACTTAATTTGGACTTTCTAGCTGCTCCGGTTCTGGATTTATTCCCTAAAAGAGAGTACATTCCTATTGAGGATCTAGAACGAGTTAGCCCGAGAAGTTTGAAAGTCGAAAGAAATAAAATATACCACAAAAAACATTGACATACCGAACTTGAACTTTCTAACTGCTCCTGTTCTCGAGTTATTCCCTAAACATTGGTTCATCTGTATGGGAGGGGGGCAAAACGGACTACCCCGATAAAGCTCAAAATAGAAAGAATTAAAATATGCCACAAACGTTAACGGCATACTAAATTTAGACTTTCTAGCTGATCCGCTTCTCGAGCTATTTCTCAATACGGGTACATTCCTTTGGTGGACCCAGAACGAGTTAGCCCGATAAGGGTAACAACCCAGAGCATTAAAATATGCCACAAGAAACAACAACATATTTAATTTTGATTTTCTAGCAGCTCCGATTCTCACATTACCCCCAGAACGAGTACATTCTTATGGTGGGCCCAGGACGGACTAGACGGATAAAGTTGTCCAAGGATTTAAAGGCGCCTCTTTTCTTAGCGCCTTTTTCAGCAGTTCTTTGCCCCATTGTTATACTGTACTTATAAGTAGAAATTGTATATGTTGTGTATATTGTGCGGCAAAATAAAGTTTATTATTATTATTATTATATGTTATATACCACAAAAGATAACAAGATGTTGTGGTGAGGTGAAATTTGCATAAATACACTACTACTACTTACCCATGGTGTCCCCTAGTTGATTTTGCAAACGTATAGTAGAATACGAAAGGATTAAAGTACATTGCTTTTCACTAAAATAACCATTTGATTTTGTGGCCACTAACACATTTATTAACACATAAAATATTTAACATTGATAATAATAATACAATAACACTGTTACACTACACTCAATTTTACCAAGCTTGACCTCGGGGTGTACGGGCTAATTAATATGCTTGCTATTAAATTTCTCATTTATTTTAAATGCCAGTAGTGCAGTGCGGAAAATTTCCACAGCTTAAATTAGTACTGACACTTTGGTGATATTGACACACAAATAACACATTACATTACATTTAAACATATATATTACGGTACCTCCTCCCAGATGAGATGCCTAGTAATCCAACACTTGATCCGTCACAGATCCTGATGAAGATGTCTTGGTTATTCAATTAAAAACACAGTTCGTAAGGATGCACGGTTTATTGGAGTTGTCACTGAATTCTGGATACTATCGCGGATTGTCACGAAATCAGTAATCAGAATTCTCTACACTCTCCTTCTCCCAATTATCGGTTTGGATCAGCGTTTCCTGGAGAATCTGGAACTACGTACAGGCCGATGACGCTTGGGTCATATCCCGAATACTTGTGGTTGTTGTCTCACACTGACCGCACTGATGACGGTTGACGCACTCAGTTGACGCGTGTGGTACACTGCATAGGGGCTCAGGATTGACGTCCTGCAAACACTCTATCCAGGTACACTCGTCTGTGAAGTGAGAAGTACACTGAGCGGTCGATTACGTTCTTGCAGTCCACACAGTTGTCACGGCTTAACTGTAGTTAAAGGGTCCAAAGGGTAGCCCACACTACGCCGTCTATATTCAGAGTTGTGGGGTACTGCGTAGCAAAAGTGACTACTTCCTCGCTGCTTCAATGTTCGCCACCGCCCGAAGAATGCAACACTCGGTCTGGTTCCGTCCTGGTCGATTTGACTAAGAGCGGCCATAGACTTAAATTGCGGAATAGTTAAGTCTTGTTTCAAGCTACCCTTGAGTACCAAGGTATAAAATGCGCTGGTTCCGTACTATTGGCATGGGACTGCCGCTCGAAAAAAAAAGTGCCGACGAATGCCGTGCCTAAAAATAAGTCACAATTTTTCGAATCGATCAGAATTGAGTCTAATTTAACATTTTAAAGTCGAGTCCCTTCAGATTTATGAAACGGGGAACAAAAATGGGGTGAAAGTCACCTCGTCTTCTCATTCGATGTTTCACGATGTGCGAGAAAAGGGACGGTTCCATTTTGACTAATTTTACTGGTCTGCGAAGTGACAGTCATTTCTTATGCGTCCCAATAGAAAATGAAGACTGGAGGGGTTCCCACAGCCGGGAGATCCTGGACCGTGCCACTGTGTGAGCGACACCTGACAGGGGCGTGCGGACAGCAGTGCGGACCTGGCCTACCTCTCGGTTTTAAACGATTAGTTCCGCACCCCTGAGGACTTACGGACCCATATGTTTAGCGTAATCTTACTCCGCGTGAACACGGCGGCAGTTTTTTCTTTTTCCAGCGGAGGGAATCGAACCCGGATCTACCGAGTGCAATTTCCGCGCGCTGACCAGTGAGCTACCGCTCCTGACAGGGGCTATAAATTTCTAGAGATTTGTAGTTTTACACTTTGACATTTGTTACAAGTTCTATTTTAGGAACATTTACAACCACATAAACTTTCGGGTTGGTCGTGTGGTCAGGGTCTTCATTCAATCAACCACTGTCATATGCATACAAACCATGGCGCCACATTAGTCCCATCCTGTCTGTGAGGAGGCATAGCTATAGACATATACCATACACATTATTTGAGTAATTACTACTCCCGCCCCCTTTCATTCTTGGGTTTAACCTGGGGCATGAAACATACTTGCAATTAAGTGCCAAATATGTTTATGCATCATAACAGATGTGAATTTTGTAAATGATTCTGTTCTCGAGTTACTCTTTAAAACTGAGAGTATTCCTATAGGGGGGGGGAAGATGGGATAGCTCGATAAGGTTTCAAATAAATAATTCATTATACCACTAACTAAAAAAATGAGACCCTAAAATTGAACATTCTATCTGAACCGTTTGCAGAGTTATTCCACCAAAACGCGTACATTCCTATGACGTAGATCGGGAACAGAACGGGCTAGCCTGATAATGTTAAAAATTCAAATAATTGAAATATACTATAAATGGCAGCAACATACAAATTTGGACTTTCTAACTGGGCAAAAACTTCTCTTCTAACTTTTGCAAAAACTAGTACATTCTTGTGTCGGGCCAAGACGGGCTAGCTCGTATAGGATTCAAAATTCATATAATTAAAATGTATCACAAAATATAGCCATGTACTGAATTTGGATTTTCTCACGAATTAATCCTCCAACTCGAGTACATTCCTATGGTGGGCTCAATACGGGTTGGTTCTTTTGGAGAAAGAAACCCAGTTCCTCAGCAAAAGTTAAGAGATCCTTCAACCTACTGCTCTGCTAAATTTCGAAACATAATTTCTACCATAGTAGCTTTTGGCACTCATTTAAATTGAAAAATCCCAATATGTTGCAACACGAGCAGTTCGGGAAATTTAGCAAAGCAGCATAAAATTTAGTGTTCGAAAATTTAGCAAAGCACTTCTACCTGAAATGTTAAATTTAGTGAACTGCTTTGTTCGCAACTGCTCGTTTTCGTATTCATCGCATTCTTCGTTGAATTGCTACACTTTACATTTGTAAGTATTTCTGCTTTGCTAACGAAAAACTTGGCGTGAAGCAGCATATTTGTCAATGGACATGTTTGCAAGGCTAGCAGAACTCGAAGAAAGGTTTTTAACACTTTATAACATAGGAAAATGTAAAGTGTTTACAACATTGTTCATTCCGTCTGTCTATCCTTTCTCACGATAACTGCCTTAAAAACGACTTTATCAAATGAAATTTTAGTATGTTATTGAGACGATCTGTAGGACATATGGGAATATAAATGAATAATATTACCCAATTAGTTTTGGATTGAACCAGGTTGAAAAAATGAAATGCATTGAACCCTATAGGACTTAATTCTTCAAACACTTTTTAAGCAAATTTAAAATTCACAAATTGCTTCGAAAGTTTTAGGAAATATTCAAATTGTCCCATAAAATATATAAAAAAAATTTCAGCAAAATATGTTCGGTAGTTTCTTAAATAAAAATTTAAATAGTAATTACACCCATATAATATGAAGAGGTCACGTGGCCCACTTTGAAATAAAATGTGATATCCATCTTTTTTCCCAGAGTAAAATTCGTGATTTTTAAAGTTCTTTTAAATTTATATTTAGTTCTGCATCCGTCCTAAAACCGCTTTATTTTTCGTTTGTTCTGTGCATCTCTATTCTGCGCCAATGCAGTTACAATATTCTTGAGTTTAAATGATTATCGAACTTTGATTATTTCTACAACGAAACCTAACTTTAATGAATGTAAAATGTAAACAAGTGATTGTAAGATGAGTTGTATAAGAATTGCTGAATTTTTTCATGTAAAATTATTTAACCCTGGAGTCTGTAATAAACGTGTATGAATGAAATATTCGCTGCTTTTACACAGAGAGCCAGACGATTTATGTTTTGATGACGTCTTTTCAATAAAGTTTGAATGGAGTTTTAAGCATGGAGTTAGAAAGTACTTTTACTTCCATGGTTTTCATTTTCCAAGTAAAATAAAGTACTGTAGTTTCGTGAGAATTAAAAAAATCTTGTCGCTAAATGCATCACATTTTAGAGGTGTTTAAATAAAATTACAGTTGGAATGTGTTTTATAATCAATGCTTTATGCATGATTGATTTTCTTTGTTTTTATATTTAGTGTTGCATCCGTCCTAAAACCGCTTTATTTTTTAATATTATCAGCATGTCTAAATGCTCTGCTTACGCAATTACAATAATTTTTTATTTTAAATGATCTTTAAACTTTGATTATTTCTACAACGGAGCTTAATTTTAACGTATGCAAAATGTAAACAAAACAAACCATTGTAAGATGAGTTGCATAAGAATTGCTGAATTTTTAACGCAAAATTATTTAGCTCTGGAGTCTGGAATATAAGTGATATGAATAGAATATTCATTGATTTTACTTAAATAGAGAAACAAGGGATTTTATAGCAATGCAGTTTTTGATGAAGTTTTAAGTTTCAAAGTAAAATAAATTATTGTACTATGATAATTTAAGAAATATCACCGCTGAATGTATCGCATTTTAGAGTTGTTTAAATGAAATAGCATTTCCGTTGGAAAGTGTTTCATAATCAATGCTTTGGGCATGACTAATCTTTCTTGTTAATATTAGCGATAATATTTCGGGGGTTTTGTTGTCACTTTATTTAAAGCTCCGGAATAGTGTTTTTGATATTTTTCTTTCTCAGTCTGATTTTGCTCTGAGAAAGAGGTTGGTGTTCATAGTGCCATGTTAGTGTTAAGAAGGATAACAGAAACTGCAGATGGAGTGTTTATCGCACTTCTTGGCATTAATATTGCATTATTAGGTTTTCGCTCAGTAAAAGCTTGTCAATAAGATACAGACGGAGTGTTTTGTTAACGGAGATAGCTGGGCTCGTTGAAGATATATTAATCGTCCAGGTTAGTGTTAAGATTATGCATTTAAATCAATTTTATTCAATCTACTTGACTTAGAGTTGACATATTTTTTCATTTCCATCTCATAGATTAAAATAAAATACTTTGTTTCTTTCAAATATGTTGAATAAAAAGGTGTATATTTGGAATTTAATTTCAGACAGTGGAAATAATGCGAAATGTGATATATGTAAGCAGGTGTATTTTTTCCGTCAAAGTCGTTTGCAGTGTTATTATGCCTGGGTAGTCAATAAAGCGTGGGCGCTGTCGAGAATGTATTTCCAAAGTTATCTGATTTGTTTACTGGGAATGGATTGGCTTACGGGGGATTGATTGACTTACGAGGAATATATTTGTTTCTTCTATCCAGGTGTAAGCTTTGCATTAACATTAAGGAATAGGGGGTACTCCATATGATATATAGCTCAATAAGATGTTTAATATTTTCGATCATTGAAACTGGCGCGTATTGAAAATTATAAAAAATAGCATTTGCTAAAATTAGAAAGCAGCTAATAAAATTTAACATTAGCATTTATCACTGTCAACGAAAAATAGCATAATTCCGATCACTAGACGATTTGTAAAATGAAATGGCTTGTCATAGTTACAAAAATTTCAGCAATTTTGAAAATTAATTTAACATGAGATAAGCAAACGTTGTTGTTTCTATAATAATGAAAGACAGGGTCGGGTCACATTATTGTGGCCACCTCCTTTTCCGACGTTAACAGCTCGTAGTCAATAAAAGAAGGCACGTGTTGTGAGCTGGCTGGGCGGTATAAGCATTACGAAAACATATTACTCGTTGCTGTTATGGCTAAAAGGAACGATTTATCTGATTTGGAAAAATAGATGATTGTCGGGTTTCGGGACAAACGTGGCAGTATTCGCGAGACAGCGCAGTTTGTGAACTGTTCGCGTATTGTTGTGGTTAAAGTGTATCCTGAATAGAAAAACGACACCATTGCAAATAAGCTGCGTGAAAACTGCGGAGCACCACATGTCATTGATGTGAGAGGTGAACGTTGGCTCCGAAAATTCGTGAGGGCCGAACGCTGCGCTACAGTGGAGCAACTCACTGGTCGAAAGAACCAGGGTGCTACCGAAAGTGTGTCCTAAATGACAATTCAGCGAACCCTATTGCGTATGGGCCTTCGAAGCAGACGGATGGTCTCATCACCTATGCCAACGAAGGTGCATCGGCAGAAAAAGCTTACATTTTCACGGCAGTATCCGAATTCAGTTTCCGCTGATTGGCAAAATATTGCCTTCTCCGATGAGTCACTTTTTCTGCTTTATCGAACGGATGATCGTTGGCGTATAAGGCTTGAAAGATCGGTGAACAAACACTCCTCAACCATTTCTGGAAGAATATAGGGCGATGGTGACAGTATAAGGTATGGGGAATTTTTTCGTGGAATTCCTTGGGCCCACCCATACCTGTGGAAAGCACTATGGACAGAATTCACTATGAATTCATCTTTGCATACCACATACATCTATACATGTTAATTGTCATCCCTGGGGCGGATGGGATCTACCAGCATGACAATGGGATGTGCTACACAGCAATAACTGTCCGAGACTGGTTGGAGGAGCACGATAAAGACTTCAAAGATGATGCACGATGAAGATTTCATGCAGATGCATTGCAATCAGCGTGGTTCCACATACCTGTGAATACCTTTCAGCACTTTAATGAGTAATTCCCAGCACGTCCAGCTGCTGCCTGTGCTGCACATGGCGGTTACTTCCAATATTAGCTGGAGGGTTCAATAATGTGACACGATTGTGTATTATAGTTGTGGCATAATTTTAAATGCAAAAACATCGCAAGCACTTCGAAAATTATATTTTTGATGAATTTATTTGAATAGAGTTCATTTTTTGTAACTAGCATTGTCGTTTTCTATGTAGTTTTAAGATTAATTTTATCGATGGCAATTTTTGAAGCAGCTTAAAATGTAGATGAAATTTCATTTCATTTGGAAAGTGTTTTATAATCAATGTTTTATGCATGATTGATCTTTGTTATATATTAACCCGGTGCAAAATGGGAAATACTTTTATCTATAAACATGCTCCTATTTAAGTCAGAAAACTATGTGAATTCATTGAGACATTCACGAGTTATAAGCATTATTATCGATAGACAGACAGGTAGAAACATCTTTTCATTTCCCTTTATGTCACACTTCATTTTAGGAGAATTATCTTATATCGGAATATCCCATGGACTCAATTTCATTGCCTAAAATATATTTAATTTAAATCCATCGCAAAATTCAAGAGATATTTTATTTATAACGTCTACTTGAATTTTGCTTAAGTGGGTACTTTGAAATAGTTTTACATGTTGCCATCCGGAAAATCACCAAATGTACAATTCAAGGATAAAAACACAGTACCGTGAATCTCATACATTATATTTTAACTGTAAAAGTTATAAAAAAGAGAGATCATTGAATTATATAAGGAAAGTTATGTGCTGCCCACATCAAATTTTTAAGTTTTTCCTTATTCTTTATAGCTTATTTCGTCATTTAAATTTTAGGTTTGTTGGTCTTTCGTGCACTGAAGAAAGGGATCATACAATATGTCCTCGAAATAGCTGTAAGCTGCATTATTTAGTAATTTGTGTTTACCTACGTTGCATAAGTTATTGCCCTGATAATCGTCTTAGTTAATAAATTATTTTATAGAATATAAGCGTATGATTTAGGCAACATATGACTTTTCTCACAGATTCAAGTAATCTTTAGCAGCTTTACATATTTCAAAACGCCGCCAGATTCTCAAAATTCCCAAAAATTTGAATATTTCCAGAACTATTTATACTAGACTAATGGGGTTGGTCTTATTTCTGTTGTCAGAAATTACGTATTAAACAAGCTTTTACTCAAGCATATTCAGTTCTTTATTTTAGATTTTGACAACTTTTGCGGGCATTTTTGTAAAAAAGTCAGGTTCCCTTCTCAAAATCCTCCTAAAATTTAATCAGCACCAGGATAAACAAAAAGTAACATACCTACAAATTTTGGACAATTTTGTCAAATAGTTTTCAGCTAGAATAAACACACACATAGATGTCACGCTAAAAATGATGTATTCGCGTTCTAGAATGCCTGAAATTTGTAAATTCATCGAAAACTCAATTACCGGTTTTTGATCTTATTCCAATACTTTCTCTGCCAAGCATTGCAGAGAAAGTAAAAAGTTATATTTATTTACGCGTGTCAAATATATTCTATTAAAATTCAGTATTCAAAATTTTTCATGAGCTTTATTTTAATATGTAGTATTTAATCATTTAATACTTATAAGCTCGCGAATAAATCTTTATAAAAATCTGCGTCAAAAATTCTTATTAATTAAGGAACTTCTTTACAATGAAAATGTTATTTTATACAACAAAAGGGAAGGTGAATATATCAGGAAGAGTTAAACTTTTATTTTCATTAATTGATTATTTAAAAAGGAGGGATATGAGAATAAAAAGTAATCGATGCAATTTTAATCCAGCTTTCTAAAAAACGATAAAAAATCAAAAATTGAAAATCTGAAAGACATCATTAGCAATAATGTAAAAGCACTGATGGGAGAGAGCAAAAGTCCTGCTCGTATTATTAACGTTAACATATGCAAGGAGGAATATTTTAATTGACATGACTTCATTAATCTTAAGTTAGTATTGATTTCCAGTATTAAATCGACAATAAAAGGTGGTTGTTTCAATTTTTTGCATAAAATTATGTACTTCAGAGGAATTGTGCAAATAAATATATAATATTTTAGTTAATAATTGTAAAATGTAAATGAAAAAACTTTTTCATGAAAAACAAGAAGGATCAATCATGCTTAAAGCATTGATTATGAAACACTTTCCAACTTCAATGCAATTTTAAGTAAACATGTCTAAAATGCAATACATTCCTCGGTAATATTTTAAAACTTCTCACAATACTACATTGATTTATTATAGTTGAAAACTTAAACATTCATCGAAAAAAATGAACTTCATTCAAATGACGGCATTGAAATATAAATTGCCTGGTTTAAACATCTCTAAAATGTGATATATTACTCGGTAATAATTTTAGAATTATCATAATACCACGATAATTTATTATATTTAAAAACTTCATCGAAAACAACTGAAATTCATTCAAATGACGTCATAGAAAAATAACACGCCTGGCTCTCTCTAAAAAAGCAGCATTTCATTCATAAATAATTTCTCATTCATGTCATTAATCACAATACTATAATAATTTATTTTATTTAAAAATTAAGACCATGGAGCTACAAGTAATTTAACTCTATGCTTAAAACTTCATCGCAAAAAATCGTCCTTCTCTCGGTAAAGTCAATGAATATTTCATTCATATCAGCTATGCAGACTCCATGAGGTAAATTTTTTTGCGTTAAAAAAATACAGCAATTCCTATACAACTCATCCTACATATTTTGCTGTTTACATTTTACATAAGTGAAAAATAGGCTTCGTTGTAGAAATAATCAAATTTGGATGAGCATTTAAACTCATATATATTGTAATTGCGTTGTTTTAGTATGTAGATGCACAGAATTTAAACCAAAATAAAGTAGTTTTAGGACGGATAAAAGTTCTTTTCATTTCATATTGAGTGTTGTCACTCAATATGAAATGAAAAGAACTTTAAAAATCACGAATTTGAGACAAGATGGATGCCATATATCATTTTGAAGTGGATCACGTGATACTTTCATATCATGGTCACGTGATCGTTTCATATAAGAGGTGTTATTATTATTTTCATTTTTATTTAAAAAACTACTGAATATATTTCGCTGAATTTTTTTTATATATTTTATGAAACAATTTGAATTTTACCTAACAATTTCGAAGCAATTTGTGAATTTTAAATCCGCTTAAAATTTTTTTGAAAAATAAGGTCCTATAGGGCTCAATGTATTTCATTTCTTCAACCCGGGTTCAATCCAAAACTAATTGGGTGATATTAGTCATTTATATTCCCATAGGTCCTACAGACAGTCTGAACAACATACTAAAATTTCATTTTGATTAAGTCATTTTTACGGCAGTTATCATGCTAACGGACAGACAGACAGATTGAACAAAGTCATAAACACTTTTCAACTTTGTTGTAAAGTGTTAAAAAAATATCGGCGATTGATCCAGTCTGATGGATCTGGAATCTTTTTTAAAAAATCTGATGTGAGCAGTACACGAGTTTCCTTATACAATGCAATGAATTTTACAGTCAAATAATAGTGTATAAGATCCACGGTGCTCTGTTTTTAACGTTGAATTCTACATTTCGCGATTTTTTGAATGACAATATGTAAAGCTATTTCCAAGTACCCAATTCACTTATATTTCGCACAACTCTAAATAAACAATTGCCAATATGGATAGCATCCTCAATAAGCGACATAGTTCATATATTAAAATATTTTAATAATTAATTAGTCAATTACACAACTCAAAATTAACAATTATTAATAATGATATCATCCTCAATAAGCAATATAGTACATATATATATAAAAATTTTAATAATAAATCCATCAACTAAAAATTGCCAAGTTTGCGATATTTAGAATTGTTTTTCTATAAGTTTTCTATACATTTCTTGAAGTTATAAAAGACATGCCCATCATATATCGGAATTAAAAATTTGCAAAACATTGCATCCCATTCGGGGACACTTTTATCAATTTGGCGACATTTTAATCAATTTGGCAACAGTTTCACATTTTATCAATTTGATAACATTTTTATCAATTTGGCAACAGTTTCACCAATTTGTTTGAGAAAAAGTCTCCAAGTTGACGATATGTCGCCAAAATTCGCCGCCAAAATTCCGCCAAGTGTTACTGACGGAGAAATAGGTTTTTCTTATGTTCTTTCCAAAATATTGAAATTTCATCAATTAGTTGTCATTTTTAACACTTTACAACAAAGTTGAAAAGTGTTTATGACTTTTTAACACTTTACAACAAAGTTGAAAAGTGTTTATGACTTTGTTCATTCTGTCTGTCTGTCTGTCTGTCTGTCTGTCCGTTAGCATGATAGCTGCCGTAAAAATGACTTAATCAAAATGAAATTTTAGTATGTTGTTCAGACGGTCTGTAGGACCTACGGGAATATAAATGAATAATATCACCCAATCAGTTTTGGATTGAACCCGGGTTGAAAAAATGAAATACATTGAGCCCTATGGGAACTAATTTTTCAAACATTTTTTAAGCGGATTTAAAATTCACAAATTGCTTCAAAAATTCTAGGCAATATTCAAATTGTTCCATAAAATATATAAAAAAAAATTCAGCGAAATATATTCAGTAGTTTTTTAAATAAAAATTATAATAATAATTACACCTCTTATATGAAACGATGACGTGACCATGATATGAAACGATCACATGACCCACTTCAAAATGATATATGGCATCCATCTTGTTTCAAAATCGTGATTTTTTTAAGTTCTTTTTAATTCATATTCAGTGTTGTATCCGCCCTAAAACTACTTTATTTTTGCTTAAATTCTGTGCATCTACATACTGAAACAACGCAATGACAATATATTTGAGTTTAAATGCTCATCTAAATTTGATTATTTCTACAACTAAGCCTATTTTTCACCTATGTAAAATGTAAACAGCAAAATATATAGAATGAGTTGTATTAGAATTCCTGTATTTTTTTAACACAAAATAATTTAGTCCATGGAGTCTGCATGGCTGATATGAATGAAATATTAATTGATTTTATAAAGAGATGGACGATTTTTTTCGATGAAGTTTTAAGCATAGAGTTTAATTATTTGTAGCTCCACGGTCTTAAATAAAATGTTTAAATAAAATAAATTATTATAGTATTGTGATGAATGAAATGAATGGGAGAAAGTTATGAATGAAATCCTGTTTTTATAGAGAGATCCAGACGTGTTATTTTTTCTATGACGTCATTTGAATTAATTTCAGTTGTTTTCGATGAAGTTTTCAAATATAATAAATTATCGTAGTATTACGATAATTCTAAAACTATTACCGAGGAATGTATAACATTTTAGAGATCTTTAAACCAGGCAATTTGTATTTCAATGCCGTCATTTGAATGAAGTTCATTTTTTTCGATGAAGGTTTAAGTTTTCAAATATAATAAATTAATGCAGTATTGTGATAAGTTTCAAAATATTACCGAGGAATATATTGCATTTTAGACTTGTTTAAATAAAATTGCATTGAAGTTGGAAAGTGTTTCATAATCAATGCTTTAAGCATGATTGATCTTTCTTGTCTTTGATTTAGCGTCGTTCTTATGAATTTGGCGATATATTTTATCAATTTGGCGACATTTTTATCAAGGTATCGACAGTTTCTCAATGTCGTGGCATTTAAAAGCTCGCCAAGTTGGCGATATTTCGCCAAATTCGTCGCTAAAATTTTATTAAGCCTTATAGTAAGAGAAAAAGGTTACTTTTATAGTAGATAAACGACTAATGGCGTCCAAATACAAAACTATTATCCAAAGCATCTTCTCTTTTAGTATATTCTTATATTATATCCAAGATATTGAATTTTCATCAATTAGTCTTCATTTTCATTGATTTAGCATCATTTTTATCAATTTGGTGACGTTTATATGAATTTGTCGACTTTTTCGTCAATTTGGCAACATTTAAAAACTTGCAAGTTGGTGATATTCCATCAAATTCGTTTTCAAAGTTTCGCCAAGCATTGTGGATGCAGAAATAGGTCATTCTTATAGTAGATAAACAACTATTAGCGTCAAATTAGAATACTATTACCCAAAGTATCTTTTCTCGTGAATGGAACGAGCTAGATCTACGAGAATGATGATAATAAATTTATCGCATGATATTACATATAAAAAGTGGGCAGATTTATAAAAATAGTTAATACTTTGTATGAATTTTATGTGATTTCTTGATAAATTTATTTGAAAAATGTGCAATATCTCAACGCTACGGTTCTAAAGAACGGTTAGCTTTCTGCAGTTTATGTCAATCGTTTTCTAATGAAAAATTAGATAGGAAATGATATTTACGTAACTTTATTGAATATTTTTAATTTTTTGATGATTTTTCAAAATTTCATTTCAAAATTTAGGTGGGTTCTGAACATTCGATTGCATATAAAAACAATTGGTTTTCAGTATTCACGGATTGTGATTTTTGCACCTAATTTAGTTTGAATCACTTCATTCCTTCGTGAGATATCGTCCCCATAGTTTCACTGACGCACACACACACAGATATCACCTTAAAAACTTCTGATTAGTGTTCAGGGATGCTTGCAACGTGCTCTCCCGTCAAAAATTCGAATTCGAATTTTCGATCCCTTCACAATACTTTCCTTATACATTATGTATATAAGGAAAGTAATATATAAATATCGAAATTGCAATCATGCTGTTTTAAAAACTAAGAACCCATTCCGAAATTTATATGTATACCTTTATAGGTTTTGTAAAGGCCTACAAATTTATGCGCTTACTTTTCATAGCTAGCATTTTAGTTTCCGAGTTATAAATATTAAAATTTCGTGAAAAAATACTATATCCATTTATTTTCTATATCTATTTATTTTCTATATCTATATCTATATTTTACTATATCTATTTATTTTCTATAGTTTAAAAGATATTTCTAGTAAAAAAACAAACCTCGCTATCCTCCTGCAATAACCACTGGGCTATCCTGGCCTTCATTAAAATCTTAACTTGACTAGGATAATCTTTAAATTCCAAACCTGGTTTTTTGTATAAAATAGGCTCGAAAATTGTTGTAAAAAATTAATTTTATGAAAAAACTTTGTATAACTACAACATAAAATAAAAATTTGAGTGTTAACTGGTTTCGAAAGAAAAAGACTACCTCGTTCTTCAAGAAAAGCGCAAAGCTTAACCATTCTTGTTCAAGTAAATTCGGCATTCACGGTAGAATAGAATTAATCGTTCGAAAAAAAAGTGGCATAATTTCTCATTCCGATAGCTTCCTTCAATGTTACTTTTCGTATAATACATGGTAATGTATAGGGAGAGTATTAGAATCTTGTCGAATACCGGAACTGGAATTTTTGACTAATCTACACGTTTTGGGTAATCTATAACACGCAAAAAAGTATTTTTAGCGTAACGTCTGTGTGTCTGTGCAATGTATGTATTCACTCTAGCTCAAAAACTATTCGACAAAATTTCACAAAATTTGGTACGTAAGTCACTTCTGGATTACCGTGATGTCTGGATTACCGTAAGTCACTTCTGGATTACCTTGCTGATTAGATTATATATGACTCCGAAAAAAAGAATCCGCCCATTTATTGCGAAGTTGGTCTCAAAAATTGGTAAAATCTGAAACAGAAGACTACATACGCTCAAATGTAGCAATTAGATGGTTACATTTATGCGTTATATTTCACGACGAAAATAACAAGACCACACAACCACATTGCTTTAAGATGGACCTTTCACGAGCTATTTAAGATTTTTGGAATTTTAAAGAGCTGGAAACGTTTCTCACTGTATTTCAACGATTCATGTCACTATTGTATCAACTAATTGATGAAATTTCCCAAAATTTAATAGTTAAGTCTCTTGTTAGTTGTCATGATGCTAATTAGAATTTGGCGTGATACGAAAAAATAAAACCGGTCCTTTTTTTGCGGCTTGTCAAGCAGAAATCGTTAAAATATGCTGAAATATATTAATCAAATACTTATTCTTCATGTAATTTTTGACAAAGAAACGAATTGGACTAACTCCGTGACTCTAGGTCTAGGATGATCCGTTCTTGAGATATTTTAGTTTTTTTTTTAATTTTGAGGAAATGAATACGTTTTAAAATGCGTTAAATTACCAAATGCATCAAAAATGAGTTGAAAATGCAAATTTATATGTTGCCAGTAAAGTATCCATGTTATTTGTTGCAATTAAACTCAACTTCATGTATCGTGAAATAAAAAATAAGAAAACGAATTTGAGTCTATAGTGAAAATCTTATACTAGCGACAATTAATCGGTTGTGTGTAGTCCTATTTCCATTTTTCAGCTATTTGCTATTTCTGCAATATTATTTGACGAAGGTAGCTAATATATACCCCCGAAATCAGTTTGTTGTTTTCGAATAAAATTAAAAAAAATATCATCAAAAAATCAAAACCTTCCAATAATATTACCTAAATAATCCTTTCTTATATAACTTTGTATTACAAAACGATTGCCATAAAGTTTAGAACGCTAACGTAAACCGTTCAGGGTATATTGCACGTTTTTCAAATACAGTTTATAAAAATCACATAAAATTAAAAATAGTATTAACTGTTATGAAATAGGCTCACTTTTTATAAGCAATATTATGTGATGAATTTGCTAACATTATTCTCGTAGATCTAGTTCGTTCCATGCACGAGAGAAGTTGTTGTGTGTAATGATTTTGTATCTTAACGCCTGACAATTTGGCAAAAGCCATTTATATATAAGAAATGCTTTTCTTTTCGTTTGTAAGATAATTAATTCGTTTGTAAGATTCGTTTGTAAGATTCGTATGTAATAATTTTGCATTAAAGGAAAACTTACAGACAAACCGTTACAGATTGTAACGGTGGCGTGTTAAAGGAAATACCATTAAAATTGAAAAATGACGCTAAGTTAAGGAAAATAACGCAATATGGATAAATTATTTATTCAAATATTTTGATATTTGGACTATATAGCTTCTTGTTTATGCTATCAATATTGATAATTGTCAACAATTGTTGTTTTACATATTGCCATCTAGAAAAACGGCACCAAATGTACATTGATTTTCAGAAGTTTGGAAACCAGTGTACAAAGCAACATTAAAACTATTGTGCGGTAGATATTATCATTTAAACATTTTACAACGTAGTTGAAAAGTGTTTATGGCTTTGTTCATTCTGTCTGTTTGTTTGTCCGTTCGCACGATAACTGCCGTAAAAATGACTCTATCAAAATGAAATTTTAGTATGTTGTTGAGACGGTCTGTAGGACATGAAAATGAATAATATCACCCAATTAGTTTTGGATTGAACCCGGTTTGAAAAACTGAAATACATTGAACCCTATGAGACCTAATTTTTCAAACATTTTTTAACCAAAGTTAAAATTCACAAATTGCTTCGAAAATTTTAGGAAATATTCAAGTTATCCCATAAAATATATAAAAAAATGTCAGCAAAATATGTTCGGTAGGTTTTTAAATGAAAATTTAAATAATATTTTCAGCCATATAATATGAAGAGATCACGTGATCCACTTCAAAATAAAATATGGCAACCATCTTTTTTTCAAGAGTAAAATTCGTGATTTTTAAAGTTCTTTTAAATGTATATTCACTGTTGCATCCCCCTAAAACAGCTTTATTTTTGCGTATTTTCTGTGCATCTATATTCTGCGCCAACTCAATTACAATATTTTTTGGTTTAAATGATCATCAAACTTTGATGATTTCCACAACGAAGCCTAATTTTGGTGGATGCAAAATATAAACAAGTGATTGTAAGATGAGTTGTATAAGAATTTCTGAATTTTTTCATGCAAAATTATTTAACGCTTGAGTCTGGAATAAAAGTGCATGAATGAAATATTTATTGCTTTTACATAGAGAGGCAGACGATGTATATTTCGATGACATCATTTTAATAAAGTTCTTTTCTTCGATGAAGTTTTAAGTTTTTAAGTAAGATAACTTATTGTAATTTTGTGATAATTAAGCGAGAAAGATCAATCATGCATAAAACATTGATTATGAAACACTTTTCAACTGAAATGCACGTTTATTAAAACATCTCTAAAATGCGATACATTCAACGGTGACGTTTTTGAAATTATCACAATACTACAATAATTTATTATATTTGAAATCTTCATCTGAAACAAATGAACTTTATTCAAATAACGACACCGATATATAAATCTACTGGCTTTGTACATAAAAGCTGTGAATATTTCATTCATTAACTTTTTTCCATTCTTTTCATTCAGTGGCGACATTTTTAAAATTATCACAATACTACAATAATTTATTTTGCTTAAAAACGTAAAACCATGGAAATAAAATCATTTTCTAATTCCATGCTAAAAATTGCATCAAAAAAGCAATAATATGGAATCGTTTGCTTCTCTATATAAAATTAATGAAGGTTTCATTCATATCATATATACTGCAGACTCCAGAGCTAAATAATTTTGCATTAAAGGAAATCAGGAATTCTTATATAAATCATCTTACAGTTTGATTTGTTTACATTCTTCATACGTTAGATGATCATTTAAACTTCAAAGTATTGTAATTGCGTTCGCGCAGTATATAGATGCACAGAAAAAAAATAAAGTGGTTTTAGGACGGTTGAACACCAAATATAAATTTAAAAAAACTATAAAAATTCCGATTTTGTTACAAGATGGATACCATATTTTATTTTGAAGTGGATCACGTGATCTTTTCATGTAATATAGGTGCAATTAATATTTTAATTTTTATTTAAAGAACTATCGAGCATATTTTCTGAAAATTTTTTTATATATATTTTAGGGGATAATTTGAATATTTCCTAAAATTTGTGAATTTTAAATTCGCTAAAAAAATGTTTGAAAAAGTAGGTCCCTGATATGTGAGTCGTCACACGCCAGGTATTGGCGCTATATAGACCGATCTCGTAAAGTGGAGTAAATAAAGAAATACATAATACCAGTAATTAAAATGAAGAGGCTTAATTTTAAACAATAACAAAGAATTTATTTCATTAAGACAAACCTTATTTAATAACTATTAACATCTGGTAAATTTCATATACCAACATCTTTAGTGTAGTACATTAAGACAATCAAATCTCCTCATTCTATGATCATAATATGAGCATTACAATTATTAACCTATTAATGTGCATTAACTCACTATTCTTACTAGCCTACGTCTTAATGGCCCAGGTTAACCTTATTTAGGAGGGTCAGAGAGATAATAATAATCAAAGTGCAAAAATATGTGTAGAATTGTCCTACCTCGATCATCTTTGCCGATGTCGGACTTTATGACCGCGCGCTCCGGCTCTGTCCCGTGGGCTCGCTCTCTCCGAGATCCGTCGCTCTTGCGACCTCTTCTTTTCACTCACAAAATTCAAGTCCTCGATTTCAAAAACTTAAAGTCCAAAGTTGCTCTCTGTCTCTACCCCCTTAACAAGGCGCCCCTGTCCATAATTGGCTAAGTAAATTAAGGGCTACGCCCTTCAGGCTATATTATTGGTCAAGGCCCCCCTGAAATATGAGATATGCAGTCTCCAGTTTTAAAATCGTTGAAAGTTCTCACGAGAATTTTCCCAAGGTTCGAGTGATATTAATTGACTCTGGGGTCAAGAAGTTCAACCCCTTCCGTTTGTTGTAACACCTAACGCTGACATGAACTTGAGAAGCACCCTCTCTTTTCGAAATGAATGTCCGGTGCAGCTGCGTTCGAGGGAATGTTACAAAAATTGCCTCACTTCATGAGGGACCGTCTTCTTAGGTCCACTTCCTCTTTCAAAAGAGCAATGTTATATTGGGAATTGAAAATTACAATATAACAATTTTGGAAACCGCTGAAATGTAAATCGCTCCACTGCTGGAACTCGTTGCAGAACTGGATCGCTGTCTAACTGGAATTCGCTGAACTGTAAGGCGCTGAACTGCTGGAACTCGCTGAAGGATTGGACCGCTGTCTAACTGGAATTCGCTGAACTGTAAGGCGCTGAACTGCTGGAACTCGCTGAAGGATTGGACCGCTGTCTAACTGGAATTCGCTGAACTGCTGGAACTCGCTGAAGGATTGGACCGCTGTCTAACTGGAATTCGCTGAACTGTAAGGCGCTGAACTGCTGGAACTCGCTGAAGGATTGGACCGCTGTCTAACTGGAATTCGATGAACTGTAAGGCGCTGAACTGCTGGAGTCACTGACCAAATGAGAATCTTTGTGCACCAGGAATCGTTGAGCAATGTGAATCGGTGATCAACAGGAATTGCTGACCATTTGAGAATCGTTAGGCAACCGGATCTGTACGCTGTGTCATGTTTTGTTTAGTACAATCAATACACATAGATTACACTCAAGCTTATTAAAATACTCTCTTCTCTTAAAACTCCCTTAAGTATCATTTTTTTATAAATTCAATTTCTATAATTTTAATTTGTCACCCGGCACACGAACCATTACAAAAAAACTCTCTTTTTTTTTTCTTCAAACTCCTTTTAAATTTGTTAACACTCTCAAAAATTGCCCCATTGAAATTTCTACACTTTATCTACTTTAAATCCTTCCATATACTATATACATTTTTTACTTAAATTTGCTACTCTCTTCAAACTTAAATTTTTCAAATTCCTACTATTTATTTATTTTACATTTCTCTACCTTATGTATATATATATATTTTTTTTTTTTTTTTACATTATATACACTTCTTATCTAACATCCAATCCATCATGTGTTCTGAACCGGACATGCCATAAATATAACTCATGTACATATTTATAATAAAATACTTAAACAATTACACTATCCTCTCAAATACTATCAAAATAAGATTTATATAGGTTCAAAAATTTCCGCACAATACTTTAAAATTTTCCTACAAACTGAGATGACAGAAAAAAAAAACCCATGTAATCATTTAATTATTATCCTACTGAAAATCTTATAACTCCCCTGCGATTCTATATTACACTATCCATAATTATACATTTTCTTTCACATATCCCCTGATTTAATCCAAATCTTATACTTGGATACGGAATTTCCCGAATTCCTTACATTATTCACTTTCCCACTTAATGAAAACATACTTAAAAATTTTTTTTTCGTAAATCTTATCACTCACTGAAATTCTCTCAATGCCTACAAAATTACGAATTTTCTCTCAAAAACCACCTAACTCAATTCAAATCCCATACTTGAATACCAAAATGTACATTTTCTTTTCTTATATCCCCTGTAATTGAATGCAAAGTCTCCTGAATTAATTCATTTCTCCTTTTGTGTAACATATATTCTAGCATCTAAATTCCCTGTTCAAACAGAAAAATCTAGTCCCCAGAGAAAATCAAGTAGTGGTATACAAGGTCAACATGTCCTTCTGCCATTGTGTCATTTTCCCTGGAAAGCGGTCCCCTTTCTGGCCTGCGGCTAATACGGGCATATCTTCGTGTAACTTCCCATGGCCAATTAGCTGTACAAATTTTTGAAGATGTCGTTTTGGCAAAATGATACAAATTTTCTCGTCTACGTTTCCGCCATGTTGTGTAAAGTGTTTAGGACGACGGGATGTGCGCGTAGCAGTGTGTGTGATTGTCTGTGTTTCGCGACTCCTATGGATTACGCAAGGATTCATTTACCCCACGGATTAATTAAAATGCGGTTAGTGTCCTTTTGTTCTACCATTGTACTTTATTATTATATCATGTTTATTCCCGCGTTCTAGCGTTACCTTCGAAAGTTCGTCTCTCTCAAAAATTTTATATGTGCGACCCATTCAAAATATATGTAGAAACGCTTTTTTTTTTTTTCAAATGCTTTTTATTTAATCTACAATTCGCGTATGTTTATTAAAATTATCTATTCATTTTAAATTATAATTTGTGTATAATTTTCATTACCATTATCTTTTTTCTTTGAACTGCCATTATGATTTTTAATTAAAATTCTCTATCCATTTTAAACTCTAATTTTAATTTTTAATTACCCATTGTTTAGTTATTTGAATTACAATTTTTATTTTTAATTATGAATTATTTATTTATTTAAACTAGAAAAAAAAATTTGTTTTTCTTTTTTTCTTTTTTTTTTTTTTATTTACCAATTATCTAATTATTTTAAAGATCTGATTTGTTGTAATGTTCGGTTTTTCTGTAAAGAACTCTAATAACCTATCCCTAAATTTTTCGAAAGATGTTTCCCTTCTTAATTCTTGTGACCCTATATAAAATTTTCTTGCATTCCCTCTTAACCGCGATTTCACAATTGCTAACTTTTCCTCCTCTGACCAATCCCCCAAGCTGCTTAAAGATTCGATCTGGTCAAAAAAAATTTCTACATCATTCTCTATGCCATTGCATTCCCCTAATAGGTGTATAAGTCCTGGTAACCTGCCCCTCGTTGCTGGATGATTTTCTCCGCTTTCCGTCATTCTAAATTTCACTTTCTCGCAAAAATTCTATATCTAAAATTATCTCCTGTTTTTACACCTCAAAATGTTCCCCCAAAATATTTAAATACAATATCACATAAATTCAAAAACATAATTCTAATCATTTCACTATCTACGCATGCAAATACTTCAATCCTCATAATTAACTCCTCAAATATTACACAAATATTTATACAATTCAAAAATTTCTTAAAAGCTTCAAGTTCCCTAATAATTATATTTTCACATACAATATGGCATGTCTCATTAAGAACACATAATGATTCACTATTTGCTTGCTTCTCATACTGTGAAATAAATTTTCTTAAATTTACCTATATTTATTTTAATTTTAAAATTCTTTCTTTAATTTAATCCTTATTTTACACACAAAAAAATTTTTTTTCAATATTTTCATTTTTCATTAATTCCAAATATTTTTATTCTCTTCATTAAAATTTAAATTCTGGCATATAACAGGTCTAAAACAGCAAAGTCGCCAGAAGGGTGAAATAATTTTGAATCCAGGTTTGATTGCTCATGAGCACCAATATGATAAGGGTGCAATAATTTTGAGTCCAGGTTCGAAACTGGTTTAAACGGCACCAAAATGATATGTGTGCAATAATTTTGAGTCCAGGTTCGACTGGTCACGGGCGCCAAAATGATATGTGAGTCGTCACACGCCAGGTATTGGCGCTATATAGACCGATCTCGTAAAGTGGAGTAAATAAAGAAATACATAATACCAGTAATTAAAATGAAGAGGCTTAATTTTAAACAATAACAAAGAATTTATTTCATTAAGACAAACCTTATTTAATAACTATTAACATCTGGTAAATTTCATATACCAACATCTTTAGTGTAGTACATTAAGACAATCAAATCTCCTCATTCTATGATCATAATATGAGCATTACAATTATTAACCTATTAATGTGCATTAACTCACTATTCTTACTAGCCTACGTCTTAATGGCCCAGGTTAACCTTATTTAGGAGGGTCAGAGAGATAATAATAATCAAAGTGCAAAAATATGTGTAGAATTGTCCTACCTCGATCATCTTTGCCGATGTCGGACTTTATGACCGCGCGCTCCGGCTCTGTCCCGTGGGCTCGCTCTCTCCGAGATCCGTCGCTCTTGCGACCTCTTCTTTTCACTCACAAAATTCAAGTCCTCGATTTCAAAAACTTAAAGTCCAAAGTTGCTCTCTGTCTCTACCCCCTTAACAAGGCGCCCCTGTCCATAATTGGCTAAGTAAATTAAGGGCTACGCCCTTCAGGCTATATTATTGGTCAAGGCCCCCCTGAAATATGAGATATGCAGTCTCCAGTTTTAAAATCGTTGAAAGTTCTCACGAGAATTTTCCCAAGGTTCGAGTGATATTAATTGACTCTGGGGTCAAGAAGTTCAACCCCTTCCGTTTGTTGTAACACCTAACGCTGACATGAACTTGAGAAGCACCCTCTCTTTTCGAAATGAATGTCCGGTGCAGCTGCGTTCGAGGGAATGTTACAAAAATTGCCTCACTTCATGAGGGACCGTCTTCTTAGGTCCACTTCCTCTTTCAAAAGAGCAATGTTATATTGGGAATTGAAAATTACAATATAACAATTTTGGAAACCGCTGAAATGTAAATCGCTCCACTGCTGGAACTCGTTGCAGAACTGGATCGCTGTCTAACTGGAATTCGCTGAACTGTAAGGCGCTGAACTGCTGGAACTCGCTGAAGGATTGGACCGCTGTCTAACTGGAATTCGCTGAACTGTAAGGCGCTGAACTGCTGGAACTCGCTGAAGGATTGGACCGCTGTCTAACTGGAATTCGCTGAACTGCTGGAACTCGCTGAAGGATTGGACCGCTGTCTAACTGGAATTCGCTGAACTGTAAGGCGCTGAACTGCTGGAACTCGCTGAAGGATTGGACCGCTGTCTAACTGGAATTCGATGAACTGTAAGGCGCTGAACTGCTGGAGTCACTGACCAAATGAGAATCTTTGTGCACCAGGAATCGTTGAGCAATGTGAATCGGTGATCAACAGGAATTGCTGACCATTTGAGAATCGTTAGGCAACCGGATCTGTACGCTGTGTCATGTTTTGTTTAGTACAATCAATACACATAGATTACACTCAAGCTTATTAAAATACTCTCTTCTCTTAAAACTCCCTTAAGTATCATTTTTTTATAAATTCAATTTCTATAATTTTAATTTGTCACCCGGCACACGAACCATTACAAAAAAACTCTCTTTTTTTTTTCTTCAAACTCCTTTTAAATTTGTTAACACTCTCAAAAATTGCCCCATTGAAATTTCTACACTTTATCTACTTTAAATCCTTCCATATACTATATACATTTTTTACTTAAATTTGCTACTCTCTTCAAACTTAAATTTTTCAAATTCCTACTATTTATTTATTTTACATTTCTCTACCTTATGTATATATATATATTTTTTTTTTTTTTTTACATTATATACACTTCTTATCTAACATCCAATCCATCATGTGTTCTGAACCGGACATGCCATAAATATAACTCATGTACATATTTATAATAAAATACTTAAACAATTACACTATCCTCTCAAATACTATCAAAATAAGATTTATATAGGTTCAAAAATTTCCGCACAATACTTTAAAATTTTCCTACAAACTGAGATGACAGAAAAAAAAAACCCATGTAATCATTTAATTATTATCCTACTGAAAATCTTATAACTCCCCTGCGATTCTATATTACACTATCCATAATTATACATTTTCTTTCACATATCCCCTGATTTAATCCAAATCTTATACTTGGATACGGAATTTCCCGAATTCCTTACATTATTCACTTTCCCACTTAATGAAAACATACTTAAAAATTTTTTTTTCGTAAATCTTATCACTCACTGAAATTCTCTCAATGCCTACAAAATTACGAATTTTCTCTCAAAAACCACCTAACTCAATTCAAATCCCATACTTGAATACCAAAATGTACATTTTCTTTTCTTATATCCCCTGTAATTGAATGCAAAGTCTCCTGAATTAATTCATTTCTCCTTTTGTGTAACATATATTCTAGCATCTAAATTCCCTGTTCAAACAGAAAAATCTAGTCCCCAGAGAAAATCAAGTAGTGGTATACAAGGTCAACATGTCCTTCTGCCATTGTGTCATTTTCCCTGGAAAGCGGTCCCCTTTCTGGCCTGCGGCTAATACGGGCATATCTTCGTGTAACTTCCCATGGCCAATTAGCTGTACAAATTTTTGAAGATGTCGTTTTGGCAAAATGATACAAATTTTCTCGTCTACGTTTCCGCCATGTTGTGTAAAGTGTTTAGGACGACGGGATGTGCGCGTAGCAGTGTGTGTGATTGTCTGTGTTTCGCGACTCCTATGGATTACGCAAGGATTCATTTACCCCACGGATTAATTAAAATGCGGTTAGTGTCCTTTTGTTCTACCATTGTACTTTATTATTATATCATGTTTATTCCCGCGTTCTAGCGTTACCTTCGAAAGTTCGTCTCTCTCAAAAATTTTATATGTGCGACCCATTCAAAATATATGTAGAAACGCTTTTTTTTTTTTTCAAATGCTTTTTATTTAATCTACAATTCGCGTATGTTTATTAAAATTATCTATTCATTTTAAATTATAATTTGTGTATAATTTTCATTACCATTATCTTTTTTCTTTGAACTGCCATTATGATTTTTAATTAAAATTCTCTATCCATTTTAAACTCTAATTTTAATTTTTAATTACCCATTGTTTAGTTATTTGAATTACAATTTTTATTTTTAATTATGAATTATTTATTTATTTAAACTAGAAAAAAAAATTTGTTTTTCTTTTTTTCTTTTTTTTTTTTTTTATTTACCAATTATCTAATTATTTTAAAGATCTGATTTGTTGTAATGTTCGGTTTTTCTGTAAAGAACTCTAATAACCTATCCCTAAATTTTTCGAAAGATGTTTCCCTTCTTAATTCTTGTGACCCTATATAAAATTTTCTTGCATTCCCTCTTAACCGCGATTTCACAATTGCTAACTTTTCCTCCTCTGACCAATCCCCCAAGCTGCTTAAAGATTTGATCTGGTCAAAAAAAATTTCTACATCATTCTCTATGCCATTGCATTCCCCTAATAGGTGTATAAGTCCTGGTAACCTGCCCCTCGTTGCTGGATGATTTTCTCCGCTTTCCGTCATTCTAAATTTCACTTTCTCGCAAAAATTCTATATCTAAAATTATCTCCTGTTTTTACACCTCAAAATGTTCCCCCAAAATATTTAAATACAATATCACATAAATTCAAAAACATAATTCTAATCATTTCACTATCTACGCATGCAAATACTTCAATCCTCATAATTAACTCCTCAAATATTACACAAATATTTATACAATTCAAAAATTTCTTAAAAGCTTCAAGTTCCCTAATAATTATATTTTCACATACAATATGGCATGTCTCATTAAGAACACATAATGATTCACTATTTGCTTGCTTCTCATACTGTGAAATAAATTTTCTTAAATTTACCTATATTTATTTTAATTTTAAAATTCTTTCTTTAATTTAATCCTTATTTTACACACAAAAAAATTTTTTTTCAATATTTTCATTTTTCATTAATTCCAAATATTTTTATTCTCTTCATTAAAATTTAAATTCTGGCATATAACAGGTCTAAAACAGCAAAGTCGCCAGAAGGGTGAAATAATTTTGAATCCAGGTTTGATTGCTCATGAGCACCAATATGATAAGGGTGCAATAATTTTGAGTCCAGGTTCGAAACTGGTTTAAACGGCACCAAAATGATATGTGTGCAATAATTTTGAGTCCAGGTTCGACTGGTCACGGGCGCCAAAATGATATGTGAGTCGTCACACGCCAGGTATTGGCGCTATATAGACCGATCTCGTAAAGTGGAGTAAATAAAGAAATACATAATACCAGTAATTAAAATGAAGAGGCTTAATTTTAAACAATAACAAAGAATTTATTTCATTAAGACAAACCTTATTTAATAACTATTAACATCTGGTAAATTTCATATACCAACATCTTTAGTGTAGTACATTAAGACAATCAAATCTCCTCATTCTATGATCATAATATGAGCATTACAATTATTAACCTATTAATGTGCATTAACTCACTATTCTTACTAGCCTACGTCTTAATGGCCCAGGTTAACCTTATTTAGGAGGGTCAGAGAGATAATAATAATCAAAGTGCAAAAATATGTGTAGAATTGTCCTACCTCGATCATCTTTGCCGATGTCGGACTTTATGACCGCGCGCTCCGGCTCTGTCCCGTGGGCTCGCTCTCTCCGAGATCCGTCGCTCTTGCGACCTCTTCTTTTCACTCACAAAATTCAAGTCCTCGATTTCAAAAACTTAAAGTCCAAAGTTGCTCTCTGTCTCTACCCCCTTAACAAGGCGCCCCTGTCCATAATTGGCTAAGTAAATTAAGGGCTACGCCCTTCAGGCTATATTATTGGTCAAGGCCCCCCTGAAATATGAGATATGCAGTCTCCAGTTTTAAAATCGTTGAAAGTTCTCACGAGAATTTTCCCAAGGTTCGAGTGATATTAATTGACTCTGGGGTCAAGAAGTTCAACCCCTTCCGTTTGTTGTAACACCTAACGCTGACATGAACTTGAGAAGCACCCTCTCTTTTCGAAATGAATGTCCGGTGCAGCTGCGTTCGAGGGAATGTTACAAAAATTGCCTCACTTCATGAGGGACCGTCTTCTTAGGTCCACTTCCTCTTTCAAAAGAGCAATGTTATATTGGGAATTGAAAATTACAATATAACAATTTTGGAAACCGCTGAAATGTAAATCGCTCCACTGCTGGAACTCGTTGCAGAACTGGATCGCTGTCTAACTGGAATTCGCTGAACTGTAAGGCGCTGAACTGCTGGAACTCGCTGAAGGATTGGACCGCTGTCTAACTGGAATTCGCTGAACTGTAAGGCGCTGAACTGCTGGAACTCGCTGAAGGATTGGACCGCTGTCTAACTGGAATTCGCTGAACTGCTGGAACTCGCTGAAGGATTGGACCGCTGTCTAACTGGAATTCGCTGAACTGTAAGGCGCTGAACTGCTGGAACTCGCTGAAGGATTGGACCGCTGTCTAACTGGAATTCGATGAACTGTAAGGCGCTGAACTGCTGGAGTCACTGACCAAATGAGAATCTTTGTGCACCAGGAATCGTTGAGCAATGTGAATCGGTGATCAACAGGAATTGCTGACCATTTGAGAATCGTTAGGCAACCGGATCTGTACGCTGTGTCATGTTTTGTTTAGTACAATCAATACACATAGATTACACTCAAGCTTATTAAAATACTCTCTTCTCTTAAAACTCCCTTAAGTATCATTTTTTTATAAATTCAATTTCTATAATTTTAATTTGTCACCCGGCACACGAACCATTACAAAAAAACTCTCTTTTTTTTTTCTTCAAACTCCTTTTAAATTTGTTAACACTCTCAAAAATTGCCCCATTGAAATTTCTACACTTTATCTACTTTAAATCCTTCCATATACTATATACATTTTTTACTTAAATTTGCTACTCTCTTCAAACTTAAATTTTTCAAATTCCTACTATTTATTTATTTTACATTTCTCTACCTTATGTATATATATATATATTTTTTTTTTTTTTACATTATATACACTTCTTATCTAACATCCAATCCATCATGTGTTCTGAACCGGACATGCCATAAATATAACTCATGTACATATTTATAATAAAATACTTAAACAATTACACTATCCTCTCAAATACTATCAAAATAAGATTTATATAGGTTCAAAAATTTCCGCACAATACTTTAAAATTTTCCTACAAACTGAGATGACAGAAAAAAAAAACCCATGTAATCATTTAATTATTATCCTACTGAAAATCTTATAACTCCCCTGCGATTCTATATTACACTATCCATAATTATACATTTTCTTTCACATATCCCCTGATTTAATCCAAATCTTATACTTGGATACGGAATTTCCCGAATTCCTTACATTATTCACTTTCCCACTTAATGAAAACATACTTAAAAATTTTTTTTTCGTAAATCTTATCACTCACTGAAATTCTCTCAATGCCTACAAAATTACGAATTTTCTCTCAAAAACCACCTAACTCAATTCAAATCCCATACTTGAATACCAAAATGTACATTTTCTTTTCTTATATCCCCTGTAATTGAATGCAAAGTCTCCTGAATTAATTCATTTCTCCTTTTGTGTAACATATATTCTAGCATCTAAATTCCCTGTTCAAACAGAAAAATCTAGTCCCCAGAGAAAATCAAGTAGTGGTATACAAGGTCAACATGTCCTTCTGCCATTGTGTCATTTTCCCTGGAAAGCGGTCCCCTTTCTGGCCTGCGGCTAATACGGGCATATCTTCGTGTAACTTCCCATGGCCAATTAGCTGTACAAATTTTTGAAGATGTCGTTTTGGCAAAATGATACAAATTTTCTCGTCTACGTTTCCGCCATGTTGTGTAAAGTGTTTAGGACGACGGGATGTGCGCGTAGCAGTGTGTGTGATTGTCTGTGTTTCGCGACTCCTATGGATTACGCAAGGATTCATTTACCCCACGGATTAATTAAAATGCGGTTAGTGTCCTTTTGTTCTACCATTGTACTTTATTATTATATCATGTTTATTCCCGCGTTCTAGCGTTACCTTCGAAAGTTCGTCTCTCTCAAAAATTTTATATGTGCGACCCATTCAAAATATATGTAGAAACGCTTTTTTTTTTTTTCAAATGCTTTTTATTTAATCTACAATTCGCGTATGTTTATTAAAATTATCTATTCATTTTAAATTATAATTTGTGTATAATTTTCATTACCATTATCTTTTTTCTTTGAACTGCCATTATGATTTTTAATTAAAATTCTCTATCCATTTTAAACTCTAATTTTAATTTTTAATTACCCATTGTTTAGTTATTTGAATTACAATTTTTATTTTTAATTATGAATTATTTATTTATTTAAACTAGAAAAAAAAAATTTGTTTTTCTTTTTTTCTTTTTTTTTTTTTTTATTTACCAATTATCTAATTATTTTAAAGATCTGATTTGTTGTAATGTTCGGTTTTTCTGTAAAGAACTCTAATAACCTATCCCTAAATTTTTCGAAAGATGTTTCCCTTCTTAATTCTTGTGACCCTATATAAAATTTTCTTGCATTCCCTCTTAACCGCGATTTCACAATTGCTAACTTTTCCTCCTCTGACCAATCCCCCAAGCTGCTTAAAGATTTGATCTGGTCAAAAAAAATTTCTACATCATTCTCTATGCCATTGCATTCCCCTAATAGGTGTATAAGTCCTGGTAACCTGCCCCTCGTTGCTGGATGATTTTCTCCGCTTTCCGTCATTCTAAATTTCACTTTCTCGCAAAAATTCTATATCTAAAATTATCTCCTGTTTTTACACCTCAAAATGTTCCCCCAAAATATTTAAATACAATATCACATAAATTCGAAAACATAATTCTAATCATTTCACTATCTACGCATGCAAATACTTCAATCCTCATAATTAACTCCTCAAATATTACACAAATATTTATACAATTCAAAAATTTCTTAAAAGCTTCAAGTTCCCTAATAATTATATTTTCACATACAATATGGCATGTCTCATTAAGAACACATAATGATTCACTATTTGCTTGCTTCTCATACTGTGAAATAAATTTTCTTAAATTTACCTATATTTATTTTAATTTTAAAATTCTTTCTTTAATTTAATCCTTATTTTACACACAAAAAAATTTTTTTTCAATATTTTCATTTTTCATTAATTCCAAATATTTTTATTCTCTTCATTAAAATTTAAATTCTGGCATATAACAGGTCTAAAACAGCAAAGTCGCCAGAAGGGTGAAATAATTTTGAATCCAGGTTTGATTGCTCATGAGCACCAATATGATAAGGGTGCAATAATTTTGAGTCCAGGTTCGAAACTGGTTTAAACGGCACCAAAATGATATGTGTGCAATAATTTTGAGTCCAGGTTCGACTGGTCACGGGCGCCAAAATGATATGTGAGTCGTCACACGCCAGGTATTGGCGCTATATAGACCGATCTCGTAAAGTGGAGTAAATAAAGAAATACATAATACCAGTAATTAAAATGAAGAGGCTTAATTTTAAACAATAACAAAGAATTTATTTCATTAAGACAAACCTTATTTAATAACTATTAACATCTGGTAAATTTCATATACCAACATCTTTAGTGTAGTACATTAAGACAATCAAATCTCCTCATTCTATGATCATAATATGAGCATTACAATTATTAACCTATTAATGTGCATTAACTCACTATTCTTACTAGCCTACGTCTTAATGGCCCAGGTTAACCTTATTTAGGAGGGTCAGAGAGATAATAATAATCAAAGTGCAAAAATATGTGTAGAATTGTCCTACCTCGATCATCTTTGCCGATGTCGGACTTTATGACCGCGCGCTCCGGCTCTGTCCCGTGGGCTCGCTCTCTCCGAGATCCGTCGCTCTTGCGACCTCTTCTTTTCACTCACAAAATTCAAGTCCTCGATTTCAAAAACTTAAAGTCCAAAGTTGCTCTCTGTCTCTACCCCCTTAACAAGGCGCCCCTGTCCATAATTGGCTAAGTAAATTAAGGGCTACGCCCTTCAGGCTATATTATTGGTCAAGGCCCCCCTGAAATATGAGATATGCAGTCTCCAGTTTTAAAATCGTTGAAAGTTCTCACGAGAATTTTCCCAAGGTTCGAGTGATATTAATTGACTCTGGGGTCAAGAAGTTCAACCCCTTCCGTTTGTTGTAACACCTAACGCTGACATGAACTTGAGAAGCACCCTCTCTTTTCGAAATGAATGTCCGGTGCAGCTGCGTTCGAGGGAATGTTACAAAAATTGCCTCACTTCATGAGGGACCGTCTTCTTAGGTCCACTTCCTCTTTCAAAAGAGCAATGTTATATTGGGAATTGAAAATTACAATATAACAGTCCCATGTGTTGAATGTATTTCATTTATTCAACCCGGGTTCAATGCAAAATTAATTGGGTGATATTATTGATTTAAATTCCCATATGTCTCACAGACCCACCCTCTCAACAACATACTAAAATTTCATTTTGATAAAGTTATTTTTACAGCAGTTATTGTACAAACGGACAGACAGACAGACAGACAGAATGAACAAAGTCATAAAAACTTTTCAACTATGTTGTAAAGTGTTAAAAAATATCGCCCCTGAATGTATTGCATTTTAGAAATGTTTAAATAAAATTACAGATTTAAAGTGTTTTATAATCAATGCTTTATGCATGATTGATCTTTCTTGTTTCACTATAACAGAACTAAATTCATTGGATTATATACGGAAAGTTATGTGCTGCTCACTTCAGAATATTTTTTATTTCGGTAGAGTTCCGCTTTTCCGAGCTAATGAGAACCGAAAACATCTCAGATACTGTTAAACTGGTTTAACACGGAAACAGCTTCGTATATTGCACTTTGCAATTTAACGCTGACGTCGCGACAATGTACTTCTTTTTTCTTTAGCATCTCTCCCATTTCTGACATAAATGAAATACGAGCTGCGGTTGTGCCCACATCTAGCTCTTATTAATGGTAGCAACCAGTTTTTATAGCAATCAGTTTTTACTTTCCCTGCAATACATGGTAATGTATATGGAAAATATTGGAATTATGACGAAAATCGTAACTCTAGTTTTCGACGAATCTACACGTTTTGGGACATCTATAATACGAAAATCTCTTTCTAGCATGACGTCTGTGTCTGTGTCTGTCAGCCTGTCCATATGCTCACTCTGACTCAAAAATTAATATATCAAATTTCATTACATTTGGTAGATAGGTCACTTGTGTGCGACTCTGAAGCTGATTAGTTTTTAGTACGATTTGGGATAAAAGAACCCGCTTTTTTTGTGAAATGACCTGCAAAACTATCTTGTATCCACTCTAGCTAAAACACTAATCAACCAAATTTCACAAAATTTGGTAGATAAGTCACCCGTAGGATATCCTGATGCTGATTAGATTTTTGTACGATTCGAAAAAGAAAACCCCGCCTTTTTTTACGAAATGGCTGCAAAAATCGCCCACATCTAAAATAAAAGTCTATGTTCAAATATATCAGTTAAATGCTTGTTTTATATGTAATGTTTGACGAGAAAAAGAATAAGAAAAACAATTTATTCTAGAATTAACCGTTTGTGAGATATTTGAGTATTTTTAAATTTTTATTATGCCTCCTTTGGAAAAATATCCAGTTACCAAATAAAAACAAAAATTTAATTAAAAGTGCAAATTCAGTGTTATTTTGTGCAGTGAAACTCAATTTAATGAATTATTAAAGACATAAAGAGAAAATGAATTTGAGTCTGCAGGGAAAGTCATGTGCTTCCCACATCAGATTTATAGTAATCACTGTTTATAGCAAACAAGAAAGATCAATCATGTATAAGCATTGATTATGAAACACTTTCCAACTGAAATGCAATTTCATTTAAAAATTTCTAAAATGTGATACATTCAGTGGTGATATCTTTTACAGTATCACAGTACTACAGTAATTTATTATACTTAAATATTTAAAACTGTATCGAAATATAAATAATCTGATTCTCTATGCAAAATCAATGAATGTTTAATTCATATAACTTGTATTCCAGACTCCAGAGCTAAATAATTTTGTGTGAAAAAAATTCAGCAATTCTTATGTAACTCACATTACAATCGCTTGAGATATTTGCATTCTGCATAAGTTAAAATTAGGCTTCATTGAAGAAATAATAAAAGTTTAGGGATCATTTAAAATCATAACTATTGTAATTGCGTTGGCGCGGAATTTAGATACACAGATAATACACAGATACACAGATAATATATGTGTGTGTGTGTGTGTGTGTGTGTGTGTGTATTCAAAGTATTGGAATCATGCCGAAGATCGGAACTCGAATTTTCGAAGGATCTACACGTTTTGGGACTATTTTTAGAAAAAACTATTTTTAGGAAGACGTCTGTGTGTCTAAGGGTATATCTGTGTATATTTCTGTGTGTCTGTGAGTTTATTACATCCACTCTAATTGAAAAACTAATGGACCGAATTTCCTAAAATTTGGTATGTATTTTTTTGTAGGAAACCCTGATGTTCATTAGATTATAGTACGATTCGTAATAAAAGAATCTGCCTTCTTTGCGAAATGGCCGGCAGAAATTGCCTTTATCCACTTTAGCTAAAAACTAATGGAACAAATTTAACAAAATTTGGTGTATAATATTTCAATAACCTACAAGTGATTTATATACCAAATTTAACAAAATTTGGTATATAAATCATTTGTAGGTTATTCCAGTACGATTCGGGAAAAAGGAACGGGCTATGTTTGCGAAATGGCCAGTAAAAATCGTGAAATATAAAAATAAAAGACTACGTGTGCTCAATTATATCAATTAAATTCCTATTTTATACGTAATTTTTGACAGCAAAAAGGATAAGACTAAACCCATTACTCTAGGACTAGCCGTTCTTGAGATATTCTAGTTTTTTCGAGTTTTCGCTATGGCCGGCAGAAATTGCCTTTATCCACTCTAGCTAAAAACTAATGGAACAAATTTAACAAAATTTGGTGTATAATATTTCAATAACCTACAAGTGATTTATATACCAAATTTAACAAAATTTGGTATATAAATCATTTGTAGGTTATTCCAGTACGATTCGGGAAAAAGGAACGGGCTATGTTTGCGAAATGGCCAGTAAAAATCGTGAAATATAAAAATAAAAGACTACGTGTGCTCAATTATATCAATTAAATTCCTATTTTATACGTGATTTTTGACAGCAAAAAGGATAAGACTAAACCCATTACTCTAGGACTAGCCGTTCTTGAGATATTCTAGTTTTTTCGAGTTTTCGCTACGCCACCTTTGACAATAAGTTCAGCTATCAAATGAGAACCAAATTTAAGTTTAACGTGTAAATTCAATGTCATTTAAAATACTTATGGCTGTTATTTTGTGCAGATAAACTCAAATTATTATTGAAAATAAAGAGAACGTGAATATGAGTCTGCAGGGAAAGCCATGTGCTGCCCACATCAGAATTTTTAAGAATATTGCCACAATGATTTATAGAAGTGAACGGGGATTATTTGCAGGCCATTTCGAAAAAAATGTAGGATCTATATTTAAAGATCCACCAAATTTTTGTAGAATAAAATGTTCAACAAATTTAAGTTGTGTACCAAATTTTAACTCTCTAGGACGTACGAAAGTGCATTAAAAATACCATCAAATAAGTATATTATGAAGAGTTATATATAATTTAAAAAAAATTTGAAAAATTGTTATCTACCAAATTTATTTTAAAATATGTGAAGCCTCTCTCATATACAAAACAGTTAGACTCTTGGAAAGGTATTTATTATATAATATATCTCTCTTTTCTTTCTGGAGGATATCCCGAAAGTAAGAATTTAATTGAATTTGTTTTTCTCCCTATAGTAAATAATTTTTAATTAAAAAACTATCTAACATATTTTACTGAAATTTTTTTTATATATTTTATGGGATAATGTGAATATGTCCTAAAAATTTCGAAGCAATTTGTGAATTTTAAATTTGCTTAAAAAATGTTTGAAAAATTAGGTCATATAGGGTTCAATGTATTTCATTTTTTCAACCCGAGATCAATAAAAAACTAATTGGGTGATATTATTTATTTATATTCCCATAGGTCCCACAGACCGTCTGAACTACATACTAAAATATTTCATTTTGATAAAGTCATTTTTACGGCAGTTATCGTGCTAACGGACAGACAGACAGACAGATAGCCAAACAGACAGACAGACAGACAGACAGAATGAACAAAGTTATAAACACTTTTCAACTATGTTGTAAAGTGTTAATAAAATAAAACAAGGAAATGCACACGCTAATCGGGCGCAGAAGTCGGTAAGCAATAAAAGCTGGCATAACTGCAACAACCGCTCTAGGAGATTGGAATATAGGGAGCAATCCTGTCTGTCCCTCTGCCCTATGGAGAAGCCGTGAAGCACTGATGGTGAGGAAGGGGGTGGAAAAAGAACATCGACCATATTGGGGTCCTCTCTGTTGCGGTTTCTCGTAGACTTTCTAATGAATATGAATAGTTCTTATATCGATATTTTAACGAAAAAAAATATGCATCTGGTTCAAAATTATGGAGAATTAATGTTTAATGTGCATTTGCGATTATTTAATGGCCTAATACAAAAATAAATTGTGAATGCAAGTTTTATTCATACATGAAAGAAGTCACAAGTCAGGTTATTTTCGAACGTTTAAACTCAGAGTATTGCAAAATAAATATTTCAGAATTTAAAACGAAAACAAAAAAGTTTAGTTATTATATATTTTTTAAATCACGGAGATTGTATAAAATTCAGTGGCGTAGGGGGGGGGAATGGGGTCATAACTCGTCCCCCTCCCCCGATGGTGAAAAAATTGCAATTATTCTCAAAAGTGGCTCATATTGGAAAATTAAATTCAGCACTTGACCATCCCCCTTTTTGAGTTCTTGTCTACGCCTATAATACAAACTGAGCTTGTCATTTTAATACATAGTTTAAAAGATAAGTATATTAAAAAGATGCATATCCATATACAGGGTGAGTCAGAACTCTTAGGCCAAACTTTAAGGGGTGATAAATCCCATCTAAACAAGCAATTTTTATCATACAAAGCAGGGTCGTGACGCAAGAGGTGAACCGCTAGACCTTGCTGACAAGAACTAGCCAGAGTTTAAGCTGATACCCTAACTGCTGATAGTCCCATCTATGATCTGTCCCATCTACTCCAACGAGGACCTTGTTGCTGCCGCCGCTGTCCGAGATATGCCGGGTGTGTTTTCTAACGTGCGCCGCTCGCTACGTCACAGATGTGAAGGCTGCATTGCTGCTGGTGGTCGCACTTTTGAGCAGTTTCTGTAACTTTGTCCATGCATTCTGCAATTTATGTCAGTAAAACGTACTTCGTGCCTACTCTGTCATTTTTGTGTTTCCTCTTTTCACGCGAGGGTCATCATTTCCTCGTTTCATGAGCTGCCATCTAGCGGTTCACCTCTTGCGTTACGACACTGCTTTGTATGACAAAAATTGCTTGTTTAGATGTGATTTATCACCCCTTAAAATTTGGCCCAAGAGTTCTGACTCACCCTGTATGTAATTGTTTGACATGTTTTGATCTTTTCCAGATTCTTTAAAAGCCCCATGGTGACCTAGAAGGCTGAATCTCTGATCTCTTGTATAATCGATTACAGTACACAACCTAACGGATTTATCTCGAAATTGGATAAAATGGGGGCGAGAGATTAAAAGTACTTGCAGATTTTCTAAAAGAGCTTCCTTGGATCTAGGAGGCTAAATCTTAGCAAACTAATAGTATCGACTATGGTATAGAACCTAAGGAAGCCGGATTTAAGATTGACACCCCCCCGGGGGGTGAAGAAAAGGAGGGGAGGCTAATAAAATGTACTTTCAAATTCTCCAGACTCTCCTTTGACATAGAAAGCTGAATAGCAAACTTATAGTATCGACTATGGTCGGATTTTAGATGTAGTCTTCCGGGATGAAGAAAAGGTGGGGAGGCAGATGAAATGCACTTTCAGATTTTCCTTAGACTGTGGGGAATATTTGTTTTCTGAACCCTTCTACTTTTTTAAAGTGATTCTTAATAATCATTTATCTGAGTGATTCTTAATAATCTGTTTTAAAGTATTGGAGGATGGAATATACTCCATCCTCCTAGATTTCAAACTACTGAATTAAAATACTCGGAAGTGCACATAGAAGAGGTAATTTTTGCTGTTAATTTCCAAATTCTACAGCCTAATAAACGATTACAATTCTTTTCAATTGTGACACCTTTACTTCCAAAAATTCCATATTTACACCTTTATAATATTGATCATGGGGTGAAACCTAAAGGAGTTGGATTTTTGGTTTCTCTTGCGGGAGCGAACAAAAGAATTGAGTCAAAAATAATTTCCAAACCCTTCATCCCCCCCCCCCAGTGACCTAGAAGATTGAAACTTCATACACTCATTGAGTCAACCATGGGGCATAACCGAACTGAATCAATTTTCGGATAAGACGACTATTTTAGACACAAAGGGCAATTGTTAAACAAAATGGAATGTTTTTTAGAAAACAGTTGCAACTTAATTTTTTGTTAGTTTCTCTGTTTTTAACAAGTTTTGATACTAATATAGAAAGTTATAAATGTACTGTCCTATGTACTGCATTGCAAATATGCCATGTAATAAAGCTTGGATTACTTAAAATTATTAAATACTAGAACAAATGATCGGGCCCTGACTGGATCTTAAATAAGCGCAAGCTACTTAAATAATACAGAAAAACCTTTGATACGCCCTAAATAAGCTTCTCTGATACGCTTTAATTTTGTTCCTTTGATATGTTCCTATGCTTTAATTTAGTTCCTTTGATCCTAATTTAGCTCATTTGATACGCCCAAACTAAATGCAGTTAAGAATAAGAAATCCCTTTTCATTCAGCAAACAAACAGTTCGTTTTTCGTGGTTGCTAAGGGCGTGTATTATTCTACCTGTGCTTTTAGAGTGAACAAGAGGGCTTATAATGCTTTCGAAACAATTATCGCGCCTAACTAATATGTCTGCTTTCTCCAAGTACGTTTTGTAAGTCACTGTTTTACAAGCATTGTAATTTTACGACCCTGTTAACTTTCCAATACATATAATTGTATGTATTTTGTATTTTCTTTTCTACGGAAAGTATGTATTTTGTATTTTTTCCTACATTCGATTTCAAAAGTAATATGCATTATTTAAAGAAATAGATTTCTTTCCCAGTCTTGCAAAATTGGTTAGTCTTTTTTTGTAGAAATGACGTCCTTTAAAATCACTCTAATTACATATAATTTTATTTTCCAGCTCTAAGTTGGCCGGCTTGAGCAGCATGTCCGAGAACACTAACAAAACTTTAAGAACCCCATTCTATTTCGTGGGATCCCAAAATGAATGCCAATCCCCCGCGCAGAAGTCAGCAGACTTTCCCACCTGCCGACTCCTTATATTTCATCCTCCTAACAACCGCTCCCAACACCAACGGACACAATTAAAATCGAAATTCATGACTCGAAACAATTAAGAACGAGGTCGCATTGGAATCCGCATAAAACAGTTTGTTTTAGACAGGTGACACAAAATGATGAATACTCAGAATGGAAAGATACACCAGCAGAACCAAAATCGCTCAGTAAGGAGCTGAAATAATTGAAAAGGGACGGCAGGGCTAGTTGAAGTAACAGTTAGGCCCTGGGAGTTCGAACCTTACGACGTCACTTACAAAATAAAAAATGAACGACTGAAGTAGAATTAACATTTTAATTGCTATCTCTTTAAGTTTCAGTCCAAATGAAGTGATTTTTTCAGAAAAAGCTTATAATGAAAGAGCTTATAATACCAAACGAATATCTCTTAAATGCACAACTTTTTTAGGGCGAGGAGACACATGTCTGGGATTCTTAGCTGTGATAATCACTCAGTGATAATAGTTCCGGAGTTAGGGAGGCTCCACATGTGCACCCTTCCGATCCAACGGGATCAAATTATATTTATACCTTAGGTGTGCAAAAACTTTTTAAGGTTGTTCTCAGTGAAACAAAACTGGCTACGCAACCAAAATGGCGATTTTTTAAATTTAAATTAAAAATTAAAATTGCTTAATTTGCTAACACCAGCAGTCATTTTATATGTAACAAGAAAGATCAATCATGCTTAAAGCATTGATTATGAAACACTTTCCAACTCCAATGCAATTTTATTTAAACATCTCTAAAATGCAATACATTTCTAAGTAGTATTTTAAAACTTATCACAATACTACATTAATTTATTATATTTGAAAACTTAAACCTTCATCGAAAAAAATGAACTTCATTCAAATGACGGCATTGAAATATAAATTGCCTGGTTTAAACATCTCTAAAATGCGATACATTCCTTGGTAATATTTTTTAAATCGTCATAATACTACAAAAATTTATTATATTTGAAAACTTCATCGAAAACAACTGACATTCATTCAAATGACGTCATAGAAAAAATAACACGCCTGGCTCTCTCTATAAAAGCAGCATTTCATTCATAAAATTTTCCCAATCATTTCATCCATCACAGTACTAAAATTATTTATTTTATTTAAAAACTTAAGACCATGGAGCTACAAGTAATTAAACTCTATGCGCAGAACTTCATCGTAAAAAATATCGTCCTTCTCTTTTTAAAATCAGTGAATATTTCATTCATATCATCTATGCAGACTCCATGAACTAAATGATTTTGTGTTAAAGAAATACAGCAATTCTTATACAACTCATCCTACATATTTTGCTGTTTACATTTTACATAAGTAAAAAATAGGCTTCGTTGTAGAAATAATAAAATTTGGATGATCATTTAAACTCAAATATATTGCCATTGCGTTGTTTCAGTATGTAGATGCACAGAATGTAAGCAAAAATAAAGAGGTTTTAGGACGAATACAACACTCAATATGAATTAAAAAGAACTTTTAAAATCACGATTTTGAGACAAGATGGATGCCGTATTATATTTTGAAGTGGGTCAAGTGATATTTTCATATCATGGTCACGTGATTGCATCATATAAGAGTTGTAATTATTATTTTAATTTTTATTTAAAAAAACTACTGAATATATTTTGCTGAAAATTTTTTTATATATTTTATGGAATAATTTGAATATTACCTAAAATTTTCGAAGCAATTTGAGAATTTTAAATCCGCTTAAAAAATGTTTGGAAAATTAGGTCCCATAGGGTTCAATGTATTTCATTTTTTCAACTCGGGCTCAATCCAAAACTAATTGGGCGATATTATTCATTTATATTCCCATAGGTCCCTCAGACCGTCTGAACAACATACTAAAATTTCATTTTGATTAAGTCATTTTTACGCCAGTTATCGTGCTAACGGACAGACAGACAGAATGAATGAACAAAATCATAAACACTTTTCAACTTTGTTGTAAAGTGCTAAAAAGCTTTGCGTTATGCACAGAAAGTCATGTGCTGCCCACATTAGAATTTTTCTATTTGCTAATATAAAAAAAATGTATTAAGTTGGCTGTTCGTAGTGTAACAATTTAAAAGCGCGAATTTTTTCCTTCAAGTAAGTTTAATCTTTTCTTTTCAAGATCTAATTTCCCGTGTAAGAAATTTAATTTTTAAATTTTTCTACACGGCTCCAAACACAGAGGTTAGAAACAGCTTTTGTTACTCGATTATCTCTTCGTTCCAGACATTTAAATGTTCTTTATAAGATTAAGCTCGTTAAATGTGAGATGTTAAGTGCATTTCAGACGCAAAACACGAAAAATGTAAAGGCTATGTAGATAATACCAAATTGAACTTTAGTGCTACAGTTATTTTATATCTAATGTGAGTAAAAAAAATCAGATGTGGACAGCACATAACTTTCTATACCAACTTTATTTCTTTCACAGCAAAATGTTGTATACACAGCAGTTATTAGGAATGAATTTACATCACGTAAATTGGAATTGGATAATTTTGCCAATTATTAGTTCATACGAAATCGGTTATTCATACTCACGTGCAAAATCATCCTCAAAATGCAACTGACATTTAGTTAATATCCAGTTCAATAAATGATTATTGGCGATTAATCATTTATTTGTCGGTCGAATAATAATTTTTTAATCGTCACAATATAAAACTATTACAAAAAGTATCTTCTCTTATGAATGAAACAACCTAGATCCACGAGAATAACGTTAAAAAATTTGCAGCATAATACGGCATATGAAAAATAAACATATACAATGATACTAATACTTTTTAATTATCTCTGTAATTGTATTTGTAAATTTATTTGAAAACGGTAATATCTCGAGAATGGCTTATGTTATCATTCTAAACTTTGAGTCATTATTTTCTAATGAAAATTTACACACACACACACACACACACATATATATATATATATATATATATATATAGAGAGAGAGAGAGAGAGGGTAATATCTCGAGAATGGCTTATGTTATCGTTCTAAACTTTGAGTCATTATTTTCTAATGAAAATTTACATATATATATATATATATATATATATATATATATATATATATATATATACAGAGAGAGAGAGAGAGGGTAATATCTCGAGAATGGCTTATGTTATCATTTTAAACTTTGAGTCATTATTTTCTAATGAAAATTTACATATATATATATATATATATATATATATATATATACAGAGAGAGAGAGAGAGAGGGTAATATCTCGAGAATGGCTTATGTTATCATTCTAAACTTTGAGTCATTATTTTCTCATGAAAATTTACATATATATATATATATATATATATATATATATATATATATATATATATACAGAGAGAGAGAGAGAGAGGGTAATATCTCGAAAATGGCTTATGTTATCTTTCTAAACTTTGAGTCATTATTTTCTAATGAAAATTTACATATATATATATATAGAGAGAGAGGGTAATATCTCGAGAATGGCTTATGTTATCATTCTAAACTTTGAGTCATTATTTTCTAATGAAAATTTACATATATATATATATATATATATATATATATATATATATATATATATATGTATATATATATATATATATATATATATATATATATGTATATATATATATATATATATATATATATATATATATATATATATAGAGAGAGAGAGAGAGAGAGAGAGAGAGAGTGAGAGAGAGAGGGCCAGTCTTAATCCGTGAAAAGTGAATAGTAAATTTAACTGCTTTACTGGGCATGCTTGCTTTACTGGGAAGAACATCTCTCCGCCTTTTCTTTTGAAAATCAATACATGTTGAACACAAATATAAGGTAACATATCACTACAATAAAAATAGAAGGTAACATATCACTACAATGGAAAGGGGGATGGGAGGAATATTAGGATACAAAAATCACAATTAAAAAGTAAATATAAATATAAATAAAAATGAAAAAGAAAACACGGCAAAAATGAGAAAAGGCAATAATAATCAGCTCAAGATAAAAGATTAAGACATAGAGAACAATTAGTCAGTTCTAAATTGCATTCTCATCAGGACAGCCATACAATTCGAATTAAAACCGATAGAATAGCCAGTTTCTGACAATGGCGATAGTATTTAACTATAGACACCATTGGAACTGTCTACTGGCTAGTGGAAGGAGAAAAATAAATCAATTGAATTACAAATCAGAAAAATGATACCTCCTTGAACAGAAATATTAACTCACAAGCATTGCTACCACGTGTAGGTTGAACAAGCGACTGAGCATTTCACCTCACTTCGTCAATGCGAGTGGGCACCGGTATGAATACATTTGGACGATACATAATATGTATGGAGACTTTCAAAAATAGTAATCAGTATAGGACTCAGGACAAGTCGAAAATAGTCATTCGAAAATTGTAAGCAGTATTAGACTCAGGTCAAGTGGTAAGTTAGGTGATAGGAATGGGTGAATTCTCAAAAACGAGTTATCCAATCAAAGATAAATAATGCATGTGTAAAATGATTACGTGGTATATTTGAAATTATTAATAATATTATTTACAAGTACTTCCGGATATTGGTAATTTTGACAAATGCGTTTAAGATTATTGATGTGGAGAAAGTGAAACTGAGGATCAGAAAGTCGATGTATTCGAAATAGTTGGTTTAAAACGATGTTTCTAAACAATTGAATAGAATTACAAGATTGATATGATAGCAGCTTTATGATAGTGAAGTTGTAAGAATCTTATTTATCATATGGATTGGTGATTACATGATTATTGAGGGTATCTAAATTTAGGTTTAAAAAATTACAGTTTGACTAATGCTAGGCTCATTAGGAATTAATTCTAGGTTAGATGGGTAAAAATCAATATTAATTGGATAGGAATCATCAATGATAATACAAATTAAGTCGTCAACATAGCTATATATTATATATGAATTAGAGTTAAAATGACATTCATAATAATAAAGATATAAGTTAGCTACTACTACAGCCACCTTGTGGTACACCAGATGTTTGTAAATAAATGTTATCACCTTGGATAATATAATTGTTGTATAACACAAAGTGCAAGAGCATAGGAAAGTTTTTGACATTAAATGCAACATTATTGGAAGATAGATAGTCATGATAAAGAGAGATAATAACTTTATATAAATCTTTAATGACAATATTATTAAATAGGTCTTTAAAATCAAAGGTATGGAAACCAAGAATTTGTGGAAGCTTGCTAAGGTGATTAACTAAATCAAAACTATTGTTTAAAATGAAATATCCTGAATTACTAAATTTAAGAGATTCATTAATTCTATTTAAACAGATAAGCAAGTACTTACTAGCGGTAGTGGTAAAGGTATTTTGTCCACAAGTAACCGTTCTAAAATCTAGAGGTGATTTGTAGAATTTCGGAATCCAAGTAATATAAGGAAATTTAAAAAACTTACAATTAATATATAATTGTGTATATAATTTTAGCATTTTAGTTTTGATTTTGATAGACTGATTATTAATGGGTTTAAAAATTTCATTATTTTTTAAATAATTCTGTAACAGAGAAATACAATATTTTTTACAAATGCTGGCATAATTATTAGAAGCTTTATCTACATAAGTTGTGACAAAATGCTGTTGTAGTTCGTTAATAGCAGATAGGAGTTGTTTATAAAGATAACTAGGCTTCGTTAATTTAATGCTTATAATAACATTTTTAAGAAGATGTAAGGTAGTATACTTCTATAGATGGAATGCTTCAAGAGGAATGGAATGTGAACTAGCTAGTTGATATATGAATTTATCAAAATCAAAAGATATAGACTGAAGAAGTTGTTTGGTGGGATGGCAGAATAGAATGCGAAATTTAGACCCTTTATTCATAATTTCCCTAAGTATATCATCCTGAACTATACTGAGATCCCCTGTAATAATGTGTCCATGAGAGGAGTTGACATAAGGGGTTAGATTTTTATCGCTGCATACACATGATGTAAGGTGATCGGAGTTTAATGTCCTGGAAACTTCATTGTAATTGTAAATAGTTCTACCAATTGGTAAATAATATTTGAATGATTCTTGCATTTTGATATCATTTACTGGTAAAAAGTGCTGATGTTTTGCAAATAAATTATTGAAGTTAAGAGAATTGAGAATAGGGTGTTTAAAAGAAATTACACAGTAAGCTATTTTAGTATGTGGATTTGGTGAATGGAGTATATATATATATATATATATATATATATATATATATATATATATATATATATATATATATATATATATATATATATATATATATATATATAATATATATATATATATATACTTAAATATATATATATATATATATATATAGGGTTTCCTAAAAACATTGACCTATATTAAGGGATAAATAATTATCCCTTAATACTGATCTTAGACATATATAATCAATTACAAAGTTACGTAAAAAAAGTACAGCATTTTATGAAATCGATAAGAATTTTCAGGGAATAAAATTTTAAGAAATATAAAATTTAAATTTTTATACGGCCCCCGTACGAAAACATTTCCAATGAGAAAAATGTGCCCCATACACTAATAAGGTTATGTACAAAATTTCAGCATTTTATCATAAAAAGTCCCAGAGATATGTTTAAATATATTTGGTGAGGGATTAATCACAAATTAAAATGTAAATGTTAACAGCAAGAGTGCAGATGACGCAACGTAGAAATGCATCATAGACTTGTCATCAGGTGAATGCAACTCTGTATTAGCATGGATGTAAAACATTTTGAACAAGCTTTGTAATCTTTGTGTAAAGTTATTATTTCTACACAGTGTAGATACTTTTGTACCAATAAATAGCAAAATTATTATTTATTTATGTAATCATTGTTTTCTTTCGTAATTTGTGTATGACCCCTGAAACGCGATCTGTCGACATGATGTTTCCTCTCTGAAAACCCATGACGATGCATCGAAAAGTGGTTTAAGTCAGCATTTTTGTCTTTTAATAGCTCTGAGTCTTTTTATACTGAAATGCTGAAATTTTGTATATCAACTTATTAGTGTATGGGGCACATTTTACTCATTAGAACTCGTTTTGTACGGAGCCGTGTAAAAATTTAAATTTTGTGTTTCTTAAAATTTAATTTTCTTGAAAATTTTAATCGATTTCATAAAATTCTGTACTTTTTTTACGCAACTTTGTAATTTATTATATATGTCTAAGATCAATATTTAGGGAATAAAAGCCGAGGTCAATGTTTTGGGATATATATATATATATATATATATATATATATATATACTCGTATATAGCATATATATAGCATATATATAGCATTTGAGCAAAAAAAATAAATGTATTTTGTTTTTTTGTTTCGTCATTCCTTTTTACTTAATATCTATTTGCAATCTATTCAAATTTGTGCTGTATTTGCGCTAAATTTAGTAATAGAATTTGTTGTTAAATTTTCAATTCTACTTTCGTCCAATGTTAATAGAAGAATTCTGATGATCGCACTTTTCTTTATTTTTTTTCGGTTATTTTTATAGTCTATATTAATACTTTTATTGTTATATTATCTGTATTATAAATTGACCTCCTCCGTACTGTTTATTAATTTAGTTAAATTATTTTGTTATAATAAGTAGATTGCCATTATTCTTATTTTAACCTATTAACATACTACTCTTAATTGTAATAAGTTTAGTGCTGCCATGTATCGCTATTCCTTCTTACTTTTTGTTAATTTTAATTTTTTGTTTGGATGATTAGATATTTCTGTATAGTATACTGTATTGGTGAAATACTGAAGCTCTTTTAAACTGTACTTTTTAGTACAATTTTCTTATTTTATTTTAATACTTATTTGGAATGGATTTTAAGTGAATCCAATTTTTAATCTATATGTATTATTATACAAAGTGTTTTATTTAATCATGTTCAGAATTGATAATAACTATAGCGTTAAATCTTGTCTTTATATTTTGCAATTTCGTCCTTATTCACATTAGGATTAAGTTTTACATGGACTTAGTTGTTTATACTTATGACCTACAAGCAATTATTTTAATTCTTTTTTATTATGTTCCCAATGTTATATTGTCATACTAATAATTATTCTTATACTATGAATTACACAACTTATATGATAGGGCCAACGGCCGTACCGTGCTGAAAACACCGGTTCTCGTTAGATCACCGAAGTCAAGCAGCATCGGGCGCGGTTAGTACTTGGTGGGTGACCACCTCGGAACACCGCGTGCTGTTGGCCATCTCGGGTGCGGTATCCCCGTGGTTTGCGCGCTAGATTTGCACGCTGCCACAAATGCCGCCGTGTTCATGCGGAGTACGATCACGTTAAACATGTGGGTCCGTAAGTCCTTCCGAGAGGTTGGTGGTAGGGGAAGGAGGGTACGGTCCCTGTGGATGCCTCCCCCACTGGGCTCCGGTCTAAATTGGGTGGCACTTCCCGGCCGTCCAACAACTTATATGATTTAGTGACTGGCAAATATATTTATACTAATTATTATATAATTTGATATATAGTGCCCGGTATTTTCGATTCATTTGGGAATTGTCTAGACCGATATCAATTTACCAACATTTTGCCATGGAAAATTTTGAATATAATAATTACCCTGCTAAAAATTATAATTTTAATAAATGTAAGAATAAAAATGGCAAAGCATGCCCTTCTGCTACTAGTACTCAAATCACAAACCAAAATAGCCATTTGCCTTTCTGTAAAATTTTTAATTGCATTTATCGAATTTCGTGTAGCATTTGTAATATATCTTATATAAGACATACTAGAAATCCTATTCATTTACGAATGAATGTTCACAGAGATCACGTCAAAAAATATATCCTCAATAATAATTTTCTTCCTATATCTAATAAAATAGAATATAAACATTTTTCTAAACATGGTTTTGAAAATATCACTATATATATTTAGGATATAAAAACTAATAGACCTGATAGAATATTTTTCGAAAACTTTTACATTAAATCAAATTGTACCCTTTTTCCATATGCATTAAATCAATTATATCTTAATGGTAATGTTGTAAAAAATAACTTGGTAGATAATCACTATTCTATTTTTAATCAAATATTTTTGAAACCCCATTTAAATAATATAAACTCAGATAATCTCAAAAGATTTACACAAGGCAAGGAAAGCTACATAATTCATGATTATGAAGTTGAGATTAAAAGTTTACATCATCCAATTAACAGCACTTATCATTGGAAATTAATAAAATCTTGGGTATTTGCGGTTAAGAAAAAACATTAAATAATGTTTATGCCATTTTCTTAAAATTAAATCTAACTAATGAACATTTTAATCATATTTTCTATGATTTGCTCATTAACAGATCAAAGCATTTAAAAATAAAACTTAATCAATTTCATAATAATAATACGCTTACTAATTCTTGTTGTGTGATATCTTTTAAACATCCAGTTTATAATTCTATAAATTTTGGGTCTATTTTTCACAAATTCAAATAATTATTGCCTATTGAGGATTTGAACGTTACTAAGACTTTTAAATACAACAAGCCGATTGGTAGAACTATTTTTAATTACAATGAAATTTCACACTCTCTCTCTATTGATAAATATTCCATGTCAAATGTAGATAATGATTGTATTTGCAAGGAAGACGAATTATACTGACTATATAAATCTACACTTGGGCCATATTGTTACAGGAGACTTAGCAATAGTTAAAGACGAAACATTAAGAACATTATCTCATTTGGTGCAAAATTCAGGTTATCATCATGTTATAACTCTTTTAACTTTTTAAAGTCGATCCATTTTGACCTTGATAAATATATTTATAAATTAGCTTCTAAATACGCTCTGCGTTTAGAGGCATTTAATATGTGGAAATTCACTTTATAAATATTTATTTAAAATACTATTTGTTGTATTAAATTGTCTAGATCTTTATATAATATTGATAATTTAAAGCATTCCATTAATGATTTACTAAGATCTTTTGTTATTACATATGTTAATAAAGCCTCTAATAATTATGCTATTATCTGTAAAAAAATTCGATATACACACAATTTCTGTTAGATTATTTAATTAACAAAAGTCAATTTAAACTTGATTCCCACTCCATTAATAGTATTAAACTGAAAATTATCTATATGTATAGTGATTTAAATATTAATTATAAATTTCTTAAATTTCTATATATGTACTGCTAATACCCAAATTTCATAAAAATCCTATTAAATTTAGAACTGTAACTAGTGGTCATAATACTTACTCTACTACTGCGAGTAAATTACTACTGAATTATTTAAATGTAATAAATGATAGTTTACGTTTCTCTAGCAATAACTACCTACTTTTAAGTAATTGTAAAGAATTAAAGAATAAATGAACATGACTTGATAAACTAATTGGATTTCAAACTTTTGATTTTAAAGATATTTTTAATAATATTAAGATCTCTGATCTTTATGTAGTAATTTTAGCTCTATATAATGCTTATATCACTTATCATACTACTCATACTATATTTACCAAATTTCCTAAACTTCTTCACTTTCTTCTTTTCAATAATTATATATTTCAAGGTAATAAATTATACTTACAAGTCTCAGGGGTTCCACAAGGTGACTGTAGTAGCAGTATATTAGCTAATTTATACCTTTATCATTATGAAAGATCTTTAACTTTAACAGATTATAAAATTTACAGATATGTTGATGATCTGATTTCTTTGGTCTTTACTGACAACTGTGTCATAGATATAGATTTCTATCCGAATAATTCGGAACTAATTCCTAATGAAGTCTCTATTAACATAAGTTTTTTGTGCTTAAATCTTATTATTGAACCTACTAATAGGATAGTTACTAATTTATATGATAAAAAAGACTATTTTAACTTTAACATTAATAAAATATTACCTTTCAATTCCTGTAACTCGATTGAATTGTTTAGTAATATTATACTTAATGAACTTTTTAGAATTTATAGATTATCTGATAAAAAATTTCATACTATGCATATTAATAACTTAAAATTACTAGCAAATTATATAAATATCCTGCTTATTTAGTAGATAGTATAGTTAAAAAGTTTGGAATGGTAGATTATACTTAAATTCTCTCCTTCGTATCTTATTTTAGCCAGACATCCACTTTCTCTTGAATAAGCATTACCATGTATTATTTACATGTTCTTACTGTTGAATATCACATTTTATCGTCTTTTCGAATTACTGTTATATCTTTCTTTTCAGATTGGCAACATTGGTCTCTTTATTCAAGATTCCAATGGATCAGACGTATGCAGTGTTTTTTCAGGTTTTCTTGTTTCCTATTATTTTTCAATCTTATGCTTGTTGTCCAGGTTATAAAAGTTTATAGATATAATCTATAACTGATATCAGAAACATGCATTTTGTGTTCATTTTTATAGAATACTTGGACTTGATAAAGTGTTTCATCGAAATGAACAATTCATAATTAGGCCTAGGGCTTGTCCACGTGTAAAGCTTTCATGCTTGGATTTTATTTGATATTATTTTATCGAGTCTTTTCCATTGATGTTTTTTGTTTGTCTTCAACTTGATGACTAGACGTTTGCATTTTTATTTTCCAATTGATTGATGATTCTCTGTTTGATAATTTTATTTATAAGGCATTTTGTAATGTTGAGGTTTTTTAAGTTAAAACTTCTCTCTATTCTTTCATTGGATTCTTAAACTTTTATTATATATATATATATATATATATATATATATATATATATATATATATATATATATATATATATATATATATATATATATATATATATAACAGTTTGAAAATCCAATGATAGGGTAGAGAGAAGTTGCAACTCATAAGCCCCTAACTTTAAAATATGCCTAAATAATAAAAATAAGTATTAAATAGAAGATCATCAATGACATGGGAACAAAATGCAAATTTCTAGTCATCAGGCTGAAAGTAATCAACAAATATCAATGGAATGGAATCGATATTTGCAAAACAAATAAAATCCAAGCATTAAAACTATACACGTGGATAAGCACTAAGCCTAAATAAATGAATTGTTCATTTTGAAAAAACTCTTCTTCAAGTCCAAGTATTTAATCAAAATAACAAAAAATGTGTGTTTTTGATATTAGAGATAGATTATATCTATAAACTACAATAACTTGGACAACACACATAAAGATTGAAAAATTATAAAGGATAAAATAATACCTGAAAAAAACTCTGCATATGTCGTAACCAACGGAACCTAGAATGAAAAGACCAGTGTGCCAATCGCGAAGGATAAAAATAGAGATCCACTGTTGCCAATCGTGAGAAATAAATAACATTAATGCGAATAGGCAATAAATTGTGATATTCTACAGTAAGAGCTACATAATAATAGAGCGTTTAATATAATTGAAAACAGTGAGGATAATGTTTAAGGGGATGTAAATACAACGTAATGTTAATACAAGAGAATGTTGATGTCTGACTATTACAATGCAACTTGGTTAATTCGAAGCTGAAGAGACCACTAAAAAAATTCGAATTATTCAAAACTTCGATTTAAATAATTACATCTTTTAACTTAGTTTCAGGTCCACTGAATGTTTGAAAAGGTTATTCTGTCAATAAGTAAATATTTATTGAGAAATATCATGGTATGAAGGACTTAAACACTATATGTATGTAAACAAAATACGATTTACGTAAGCTACATACATGTACGTATTACATTCAATACAGAAAATTATAGTTTTCGAAAAATTGTGCAATGTCTGATTGTTTTGTAGAGTTCAGTCGTTTAAGGTTAGCAAAATCATCAAGCATGTTTAGTGAACGGAAAACAGCTTCACTAACGTTTGTTTGTCCTTTAATGTACCGACGAAATTCGCCTAGATGTAAAAGCTGCTCCGACAATGTAGGGATTGGCGTCTCTTCTTCTTCCTCCTGTATATCATCCTCGATATCGTACTCTGCTGCACTCGTCTTATTTAACACTTCTGATAAAATGTCTTGATCTGACAGTTCTCCACAAACTTCCATGTTTTCGTCCAAATTGACGTATTCTTCGAATGTCACGCCCATATATCAAATACATCGTAAATGCTCACTAGCGAAAACTCTCACAACACTACAGACACACTGACAGTAGGAAGCTCAAATGACTTCTGAAGCCAGTTGAACCAACACCCTCTGTAGGTTGAACGTTCGAACAGGTAGCGGGAAGGGGGTTTCAGCTGTCACGTGTCGAACAGGTGGGGGTATTCCGGTGATGATTTCTTAACGATTAAAGGCCGAAAAGTTGTTATGGTTCGAAAGTTTTTATAAATAGCTTCGAATTAAGGAAGTTGAACTTCGAATTATCCACGATTTTTTAACATTGATTTAATACAAAGTTCAAGGGACCAAGAGAAATCTTCGAATTAACGACGATTTCGAATTAGAGACGTTCGTTTCATCCAAGTTGTACTGTATAAGATACTATGAATAGATTTCATGAATATTCAGCTAATCCATACTTTTTAACTATACCATTTACTAAATATGCTGGATATTTATATAATGTGCTGGTAATTTTTAGATTATTTATATGTATAGCATTAAATTTTTTATCTGATAATCTATAAATTCTAAAAAGTTGATTACGTATAATATTTCTAAGCAATTGAATCAAGTTGCAGGAATTAAATGGTGATATTTTATTAATGTTAAAATTAAAATAGTATTTTTTTATCATATAAATTAGTAACTATTCATATATATATATATATATATATATATATATATATATATATATATATATATATATATATAAAGCTCGAATCTGAATATTGGACTCTTATTTAATTATTACAGCAATAGTATTTTTTGTCAACCATTTTGTAAAAACTGCTAGTTTAATTTTTCGAGGATCGCCAAATATTATTTATTTATTTATTTATTTATTTATTTATTTATTCAATTAACGTGGCAACTACAGATGAAATCCAGTTACAGTAGCCACACAAGAAATTAAAAAGTACAGAACATAGGATACAAGAATACTAATTAGTAAACATATCAAGCGCATTGAAACAGGCTTTTTTAAAGCAGGCAGGGGTCAAGTTAAATATATCAATATCAGCACAATAAGTATTATATAGATCAACAAATTTATAGATAGAATAGCATTTAATATAGTTGCGCTTAACAATAGTATTGTGAAAAAGAGTTTTTTTCCTGGTATTATTGACAGGTATGTGGAATTCCAGGCAAGAAAGTAAAGTAGGGCAATCAATAGTATTATTTAAAACCTTATAATAAAACAAAAGGCAGGACCAGTTTCTTCTTTTTTTAAGAGACATTAAACTATATTTCCGTCTGAGTTCCCTTGTATGCATATCATAAGGATAATAGCCAGTCAATCTGTAATCAATAGTACGTAAAAGTTTATTTTGCACGATTTCTATCCGTTGAGAATGTAGATTGTAAACAGGGTCCCAAATCATTGCACAATATTCCAAGATTGGTTTAACAAGAGTATTATAAATACAAATAATCGTATCAGAACTGGCAAAAACACGAGATCGTCTTAAGGTGAAACCAAGTCTTTGGTAGGCCCTTTTAATAATATTATCGATATGTCTCTGAAAGTTAAAGGTATCATCGAAAGTGACACCTAAATCAATAATATGAGTACATCGAGATAGAGATGAATTATTTAAAATATAATTGTAATTAAGAATATTATGGATCCTAGCAATGCTCATAACTTAGCATTTAGAAATATTTAAATGAAGTTTATTTAGTACAGACCAGTTATACAGTTCATCTAGATCTCTCTGCAGCAGTTCACAATCAGTTAATGAGTTGAATTTCACATAAAGTTTCAAATCGTCTGCAAACATAAGACATTTAGCTGTTTTAAAAATCCGGGGAATTTCATTAATAAAAATTAAAAAAAGGAGTGGGCCCAGATTAGAACCCTGAGGAACACCAGAGGAATTACTGTATAGTCTAGATTTTACACCACAGTACTTTACAGAATACAGTCTATCTGAAATATAAGAGTATAACCAAGTCGACAAATGAACACTAAAACCGCTAGTAATCAGTTTACGGGTTAATAACCCCAGATCGATGTGATCAAAAGCTTTACTAAAGTCAGTATAAATTACATCAAGTTGTCTCTTGGTTTTAATAGCATCAACAATGTCACTGGTAAGGCAAGCTAAATTAGTTACAGTTGATCGTCTTGGCATAAACTCATGCTGGTACGGAGAAATCCATTGCTTAATTTGGGAAAAGATCCTTTCATGCATAACACATTCAAAAACTTTTGAAAAAGGGGAAAGAATGGTAATAGGCCTGTAGTTCGAAATATCATGCTTGTTGTTCTTTTTATGTACAGGAATAACTTGACCATATTTCCAGACATTGGGAAAAGCCATAGTTTTAATCGAAATATTAAACAAAATAAGCAAAGGGTAAGTTAGAGAGTCAGCACAACCTTTGATAATGAAAGAAGGAACATCATCACAGCTTAAAGACTGGCTGGATTTTAACTTCTTTAAGGCTTTGACAACATCATTTTCAGTAATATATGTAACCTTAATTAAGTCAATGTTATTGAGTTCACAATACTTGGTTAGCAGTTCAAAATCAATAGGTTGGCTACTTTGGATATAAACAGATTCAAAGAAATCAGCAAAGCAGTTTGCAATATCATTAACAGTAGAATAATCAGTATTATTATAACTCATTGTTGAGCTCCCATGACTACCAGGCGGATCACCTTTACAAAAATTCCAGAAAGCCTTAGGGTTCTTATTGAGTTCTTGTTCCATGATAGCAACATGATTGGTAAAATCAGTTTTGATTCCATCTTTCACAGATTTGCGTAGTCTATGAAATTCCTGAAGATCACTTATATCACCACCTCTAATAGATTTTTTACGATATTTTTTTTTTAATTTTATATTATGGATTGTGCTAGAAGAATACCACGATTTATATCTCCGCTTAGTAGGAATATATTTTGGTATACATAAGTCAAATATCCCATAGACACAGTCATAAAAACTCGATATAGCATCATTAACATTTGTATATGTATTTAGAAAGTTCCAGTCTGTATTATAAAAGTAGTCATATAGCATAGGATAGTTGGCCTTTCTAAAGTTATATTTCATATTATTATTAATTCGATGATTTCTACTCACCTTCTTAATCAATATAGTTCCCTCCAGAGCAGGATGGTATGGATCCTCTTTAACGAAACTGAAGGTAGAATGTTCAATAATGATCTGTTTATAGTTAGTCAAGACAAGATCAAGAATTTTGCCATATTTATTACAAACAGTGTTTAATTGATCAAGATTTAGGAACTGCATAAAGTTAGAAATAGCATACTCAATTTGAGTGTGGCCAAATAGGGTACCAGTATTGGAATGGTTGAAATTTACAGAAGAAAGATTAAAGTCTCCAAATATAAATATATGATCCGGCGAAGTACAGAATTTTTTTTCAGCGCTTTTAAAGAAACTTTCATATTTATCAACAGTAGTATTAGGCACAAAGTATATGACACAAATATAGAATTTGGAGGTATGAGAAGCGCAGACACGAATCCATAAGCACTCATTTTCAAATGACACATCAGTTAGTTCAATAGAATCAAATGCTTTTTTTACGGCTATAAGTACACCTCCACCCCGGTGTAGACCAGTAGCAACCGGATCTCTATCACACCTAAAAACATTATAGTCCTTATCGAAGATTTCACCACTACCAATATCACCATTCAACCATGTTTCAGTTAGGCAAATGATATCAAAGTCATGTGTTAAGGTATTGACATAAAACTCGTTTGTTTTCGTTCTCAATCCACGTACATTTTGATAATAAAATTTGAACTCCTTTTTTATATCCCTCGTTACATTGGCATGCTTGTCAGCCACAGGAACTGAAGTGTAGTTATGCTCATTAGAGTAATTTGCTGTTGGATTATCTGATAGTCATTTACTTTCTGTTCTAACCTGGTCACATGCATCATTAGGATTATATTCAATAGGGTTATAGTTTACTGTTTCCCCAACAGTTTGTCGTGGACGACCTAAGAATTCAGATACTTTGAGACCAACTGGCCATATACTGGGATCCGAGAGTTCTTGGTAACGTTCCTCATTAGTTGATAGTACAAAGGAAGCATAATGGTCTATATTTCTAGTCTTTAATTTGACACAATCAAATCCAAAGTTTAAAAAGTTCAGACTCTCCGTGACATCCGTGGGCAGAGTTTCTGGATGGTAGAAGCTTACAAGTACTCGTCTCATCCTGGGTTTTTTTATAACCCTGATAGAAGCACCCTCACGTAAACCCTCAACAGGAGCCGGTCGCCTTTTCAGCATGGTATTACCATTTCCAACTAGATTGTTTCCCATAGGTGGCACATTTTGTTGACGGAAATTCTCATTTTGTATTCTGGTACCCTCAATATCCCTTTTATAATTATGTGATGCCAGATTGTGATTACTAGTATTTCTCTTTACAACAGACGAATAGTTCATCAGATTATGACTTTTATCAGTTTCATACTTAAGATTACTGGAGATTCGTGGGAATTCTGACTCAGAAGGATGAACGAGCTCCTCGACATCCACAGCACCACAGGTCATAGTTTCCCTAACACTTGAAGCACCAGTAGTCACATTACTTCCTAAACTTTTTATCTTTCCGTTCCTGGATTCCTCAAACTGCGTCTCAATTACATCAAGTCTACTAAGTACACTCGATTCAAATAGTTCAAGTCTCTCCATGACAGTACTCACCACACTGTCAACACTTGTACTATCAGCCACCACCGCATCCGCAGAGACAGCCCCTTTACTACAGCCTATTTGAGCTTGTTCATACAGACTCAGCAAGTCTTTGCCATAGTTTTCAAAATTAACTCTTTCTTGCTGTGTAACAGATTTTTTATCAGCCACCTTAACAAACAATAGCTTCATATTGTGTAATGTTGACAGAAAAATCTTTGATTCGTTCTCCAACACATCAACTTTCCGATCCGGCGGGCTGTGGCCCTTACTCTCAAGAGCTGTCGTTGGCAGAGGGGGAACTTCCTTGGATTCCTCGGCGCCTTTCATCATGCACCGGCAAGAGGGAACAGGTTCGCTTAGAGGTCACGAGAGGTCACCTTGACACTGCGGGAGCACAAGAGAATACGTCCTCGAGAGGTCAACTTGACACTGCGGGAGCACAAGAGACACGTCCTCACTGCACGGAGGCTAAGCTCCGAATCAAATAGCTCAAGCTTTAGCAGATTAAAATGTTCTACTTTACTGAGTTACCAAATTTCAGCTCTCTAGGACGTAAGTTAGAAATTCCATTAAAGAGGTTAAAACAGACAGATAACCACATTGAAATAGACAGACAACTATACGTCCGTCATGATAAGTTCAAAATTTCGTCTCCAAAATTTCTTCAAGCATTATGGTCGGCGAAATACGTTATTCTTATAGTAGTTAAATGACTAATAGCGTCCAAATACAAAACTATTGACCAACACACCTTCTCTTGTACTAGATTCTTATATTCTTATAGTGTTATATTAGTTCCAAGATATTGAATGTCCATCAATTAATCTTCATTTTCATTGATTTACCTTCATTTTTAATAATTTGGTGACATTTTTATCAATTTGGCGATATTTTCGTCAATTTGGTCACATTTAAAAGAACTCGCCAAGGTGGCGATATTCCGCTAAATTTTTCGCCGAAATTTCGCCAAGCATTGTTTATTTAGAAATAAGTTAGTCTTATAGTAGATAAACGACTAATGGCGTCAAATTACAAAGCTATTACACAAAGTGCGGTAGAGGGCCAACGGCCGTACCGTGCTGAAAACACCGGTTCTCGTTAGATCACCGAAGTGAAGCAGCATCGGGCGCGGTTAGTACTTGGTGGGTGACCACCTCGGAAAGCCGCGTGCTGTTGGCCATCTCGGGTGCGGTATCCCCGTGGTTTGCGCGCTAGATCTGCACGCTGCCACAAATGCCGCCGTGTTCATGCGGAGTACGATCACGTTAAACATGTGGGTCCGTAAGTCCTTCCGAGAGGTTGGTGGTAGGGGAAGGAGGGTACGGTCCCTGTGGATGCCTCCCCCACTGGGTTCCGGTCTAAATTGGGTGGCCCTTCCCGGCCGTCCATACAGTTACCTTACACCTTTCTGGTAGGTCGGACGGTCTGGGTCTCAACAACAACAACAAAGTGCGGTAGCTCATTGGTTAGCGCGCTGGAGTTGCACTCGGTAGGCCCGGGTTCGATTCCAGCCACTGCCAAAACTGCCGCCGTGTTCATGCGGAATACGATCACGTTAAACATGTGGGTCCGAAAGTCCTTCCAAGAGGTTGGTGGTAGGGGAAGGAGGGTACGGTCCCTGTGGAAGCTTACCCCACTGGGCTCCGGTCTAAATTGGGTGGCACTTCCCGACCGTCCAAACAGTTACCCTACACCTTTCTGGTAGGTCGGACGGTCTGGGTTTCAACAACAACAAAGTGTCTTCTCTCGTGAATGGAACGAACTAGATCTACGAGACTGATGATAGTAAATTTATCGCATAATACTACATATGAAAAGTGAACAAATTTAAAAATAGTTAATACTTCTTAAACTTTATATGATTTTTTGATAAATTTATTTGAAAAATGTGCAATATATCAAGAAAGGTTCATTCTAGCATTCTAAAGCTTATATCAACCTTTTTCTAATGAAAACGTCCATACGAAATGATTATTTACGTAACTCTATTGAATATTTTGATTTCTTGATGATTTGTTTTTGAATTTCATTTCAAAATTTAGGATGGCTTTGAACATTCGATTGCGTGTAAAAACAATTGGCTGCCAGTATCCGCTGATTGTGATTTTTGTACCAAATTTTGTTCGGATCGCGTCATTTATTCATGTGATATCATCTCCACAGATTCACTGACACACATACGCAGACACATACACACACACACATACACACGCACTTACACGACATACACGTGAACTTACACGCACATACACATGACCTTACACGCACACACACAAACAATCACCTCAAAACGTCTGATTCGTGTTCAGAGATTCTTGAAACGTGCTCTGCCACCGAAAACTCGAAATGGAATTTTCGACCCCGTCACAATACTTTCCTTATACATTATACTATGTATATAAGGAAAGTAAAATTAAATTGGAGTCCGCGTACCGCACAACACTGGGTTGGACTTTCTTTTAGGACTTCCATAGGAACACTGTGTGATCCAGCTTTAATCAAATAACTACAAAGTCTTTTCACCAAAAATAATGGCTTGGTTTTCATTATTGACAGTTTAAGCTGCTCCTCCGTTGGATATCTGCAACTGTCTCCTATACAGACATAGCTGGAAGTTAATTACAAGCTTTTCACGGGGTTCATAAACACAGAAAATGGAAAATTGGAGAAACTATTATCTCTGTGGAATTGCAATTAAAATCGTACTCGAAACGAAAGTTCTAAAATTTCAAACTGAAATTCCAGATAATTATCAAGAATATAAAAGCCACGAGAGACATTTTAATTAAGAGAATAAAATTCCAAAACTGAGAAAGACAAAACTTGTTAATTTGTTTACATTCTGATATGCCGCGGTCACATTTAAGATTTTCCCTTTTCATACGGAAATATAAATTAGAGATGAAAAAGCACAAATGCGATAGAAAATAATCTGATGTAGGCAGCAGATGACTTTTCCTACATAATGCAGTGAATTAATTATCTTCTTCACAGCGACACATGATATCAAAGAATCACGACATGATATTTTTAATGTTGAATTGAATATTTGACATCTTTTCTGGATGACAATATGTAAAACTGATTCGAAGGATCCTTTTAACATATTTCTCTCATATCTAACTGGACAATTATCAATATTAATACCATTCGCAATAAGCTATATAGCCTATATATTAAAATATTTTAAATTCAGCTGCCAAATTTGGCAAATTTATATCCGAGTGTTATAAACATACGGATAGAAGAACTATGTTAAAAAATTTGTCGCATAATATTGCTTATAAAAAGAGAACACATTTCAAGATTAAAACGTTTTTAATTTTATGCAATTTTTCAGATAAACTTATTTAAAAAACGTGCAATATCTCGAGAACGGTTCATGCATGCGGTTTAAAGTTTGTGTAATTCGTTTTCTAATAGAAAGTGACAGAAGAAATCATTATTCATGTAACATTATTGAACTGATCTGATTTTCTAATGTTTTTTAATTTCATTCAAAAATGTAGGGCTCATCAGAACATTTGATTACTTGTAAAATTAATAGGGTTCTATTATTTACCGAATTTAGTAGTTATGCCAAATTTCGTTCAAAACGCTCCATTCGTTCGTGAGTTATCGCATACGCACATACTCTAACATACACATGCACACAAACATACCCACACACAGACATTACCTCAAGATCGTTCGATTCGAGTTCAGGGATGCTTGAAAAGACCTTTTCCGTCGAAAACTCAAATACAAATTTTCCCCGTCAAAATTCCTGCCCTATACATTACACTATATATGCAAAGAAAGTAATAAAATTGAGAAAGTCAGATTTTGAAAATAAAATTTCCAATGTAATAAATTTTTTATTTCTCATACTATTCTATAAAATATTGTTCTGAAAATCTTCAACTGCGAGATTTTGATGGTTAAATACATTTCAAAACCGCCTGAATACATTTAGAACATCTTTGGAAAGACGTTCGTTTGTACGTGCGCGTGCGTGTATGTAAATGTGTGTCTGCATGTATGTGTATGTTAATGTGTGTATGCATGCATGTGTATGTGTGTGTGAGAATATATGTGTATGTGCATATGCGTGTGCATGTATGTGTATGTATGTGTATGTAAATGTGTGTGTGTCAATAAATGTGTATGTGAATGTGTGTGTGCATGTACGTGTATGTCAATGTGTGTAATGTAAATGCATGTGTTTGTTAGCGCGTGTGCTGTTAATGTGTGCGTATGTGAAGTGTGTATATAATAACTCAAGAAAACATGTATCGACTTCTCACAGATATTATGATTGATACATTATGTAAAAAAATTGGTGGCAGTTCCAGTCCCACGAGGAAAAATAGCTTTTTGCTAATAACGTTTTGTGAAATAAATCTCAAAAATTTCAATAAGATTTTTCGTTGTTTTCAGTCTCATTTGTGTCGTTTATAAAATAGGCCCAAAAGGGCCTAATGGGTAATAAAAATAATATACATAAATATAACAACTTAATCCTAGAAAGTTACGGGCATCATTCGAAATAATAACCACTTTTTGTAAATAGTTCAAAATATGAAAATATCGAAATTATAACCATCATATTCCGAAAACTAAGAATATGGTTCCAAATACACGTATATATCCTTATAGGGCATCAAACAAGGCTAAAGGTTTTTACTTACTATTTATAGTTAGTAATTTTAGTTTTTTAAATGCAAACATTATAGCCATTATAAACGGAAATTTTTCAATCTCCATTAGTTTGACCAGCCGATTGCTGAAAAACTAGAAGATATTTTTGAAAGCAAATTATTAATCTAAAACTGGATTTCTTATTGAACATTTTTATTCCTTAATGTTTAGATTTATCTTTTATAGTTTAGATAATTCGAATGAAAGTAAGCAAAGCGAAGCGAAAACTTGCTTGAACTAAAACTTTTGAGTTTATTCGAAAAAAAGTATTAATTGAAAGTGTTCTTGTATATTCATAAACGGTACCCTAATTGCCATAAATTCCTTTAAAAGTGTTAACATTTTTATCTATTCGATTCAGAGTAAGCCTCAACATTTTTAGTAATTCTCCGATTTCAGCCAGACAAGCTGACCATAGTGGTTACACATATCAAATCAAAACTAGATAGAATTTTAACCACATATTTTTTCTCTTATAAGCGATAAGAGGGCCTATATTTTTAACTGCATGTTACTTTTTATTATAAGCGGGCTTATAGTTTTATTTATTTATTACCCAGGCCATGCAGCTTACCCAAAGGGCATGGAACAGTTACAGGGGACGGTCGGGAAAAACACAGAAATAACAATACACAAACATACAAAGACAATATACTTAGAAATACAATACAGACTGAAAACAACACAAAAAAACATACAAAGCAAAGAACACTGGGCCAGTTGAGATTTATATATAAAATGAGGTAAATTCAAATAATTTAAAATTCCCAAGGAAAATTCGATAAAAGAAAAAAAATTAAAATTACTTTTAAATAATAAATTACGATCAAATTAAAGACACCAAAATACTAAACAATACTAATACAAAAACATAAATGTAACAATAGAAATATTTACAGAAACAGCCTAAAACCAGAAAAAATATACTTTCATTAAGTAGTTGTCAATTTGATCATGACCAATCCTGCAGCAAAGAGATCAAATAATTTCAGACAGGTGTATTGCGTTAAGGAGAAAAGTCACATAAAATCTGGAACAGTGCAAAATTCTATTGACCGTATAGTTTAAAGCAGTAGCCAACACATTACTAAGGAACCTTATCTGAAATACTTTTGGTGAGCTTGTAGTTAACGTATTGTTTGGTTTTCGTGAACTTGCTGTGAGTTCCAGTGTAATTTTAATCAAATATTTTTTTTCGTAAATACTGGGCAACGCGAATAGCTCTTAATTCTTTTATAATAATAAAATATAATGAAGGTCTGGCCGACCCTCAACTACTAATTTCTGTACAGTGATAGTTTAGGTCAAGCCCCGAGACTCCCTGTAACGATTTTTTAAATAATTTTTGAGTTACAATCTAAGACAAAAAAGTCGACGCACCCCGCAAAATAATCCGATAGTAATGAAACTGTACATGCAAACACCTTTCGACCGAATATGTAAATGATCAAAAATTCACAACCAATGAATGAATAGTCGGAACAACAGCGCATTGAAACTGAACACCATGGTGGTGTATATAAGGAGCGAGCCTCGCTTTCAGGAAGAACAAAACGTGCAGTGGATTTCGATTGCGTTTAAGTACCTTGATTGTAACAATGCCTCGCCGGCGAATTCGCGGCCACTACGAGCATATGAATGAGTTTGAAAGAGGGTGTGAGGTCGGACTTCATGAGGCTGGATGGACTTACCGACGAATCGCTCGGCATTTGGGTAGAAGCGATGCAGAAAGTAGACGATGTTGGTAAGAATGGGTCCGGAATGGCAGATTTCAGCGGGCAGTGGAGGGCCTAGAGCGACGACAGAACGGGAAGATAGAGAGATTGTCAGAGCAGCTGTGACAGCACGAGATTCGTCGTTATCAACCATCCAATGTGTGACAAACACGGAAGTGACTACCCGGACCATTAATACAAGACTACGGGAGCTGAATCTATACTCGCGGTGCGCATTACGCCGCCTACCACTGACCAGTATACACCATCATCAGCGATTGCAATGGTGCCGGACCAGATCAACTTGGAATTGTTCGGATTGGGAACAAATTGTCTTCAGTGATGAGTCCCGTTTCAAACTGAGTCCCGACGACCAGCGCAGACGTGTCTGGAGATATTGTCAGGATCCTGCTCTTACTGTCGCACACCACACGGCCCGACAATAGGGAGTCTGGGGTGTCATTTCGTTTGGTGGCCGGACCACCTTAATAGTCCTTCGTGGCACCATCACAGTACTCCGTGGTACCATCAGACTCGTTGTATTGCCATTCCTTTTGCGACACCCCGTGATAACTTTTCAGCAAGATAATGCCAGGCCACACATAACACGAGGCTCTATTGGTTGTCTGCGTGCTTACGGCATACTTCCGTTGCCAGACAGATCCCCAGATCTCTCGCCTATTGAGCACATTTGGGTTGAGATGTGGCGTGTCCTGCGAGCATCCCAGAATGTAGACAAATTAGCTCGTCAATTGGAGGCCATTTGGAACAACAACCCTCAGAACACCATCCGGTAACTTTATGCAGCAATGCTACGTCGGGTAACAGCTTGTATCAAGGCCAGAGGTGGACCAACGCCATATTGACGTGCTCACTTTGCGTGGATCTTTCAGTGCAATAAATCATCCAACTATTCTGAAATTTTAATCATTTCTTTTTTTGTACATCCACATTACACGTACCAAATTTTGTCTCATTTGGATAATTCTTTCTTGGTGCATCGATTTTTTTTGTCTTAGAGTATATTTTAATTTGAAGCATATTATTGAGGGATTTGCACACAAACTGGTTCCTTAGTGATTGAAATATCGTAAAGCTTTCATTTAGTTACCATAAGAAATATAAAACAATTATCTTTCTAATAAGCTTTGAATAGAGACTTTTACTAAAAAAATAGGGGTGTTTTTGTGTTTCATGTTTTGAAGACATAATCGATTTTATAATTCCAACATAGAAAAATTCACTGATAATCTGATCTTCATAATTTAACAGGAGCTAAATTGAATTTTGTACATTACTCCAAAACAAATATTATTTTGGGGGGAATGTTCCGTTCATTAATTATGATTTTTATAACACATGACATTATTTATTGCAGAGTACCAGAATACTTTTTTTCTATACCTCTTAATAAATTCACATGGGCTCTATTTGTCCCTCGTTCAACACCTTTGAGGGGCTTATTCTCATATTCTGGAAAACGTAGCACACAGTTCATTTCATGAACATTTCGGCACAGTTTGAATTTCATGAACATTTTCATCTATTACATTTTCACGTCATTTACGTTACGTCGTTGCGTCCTCTTTTAAGTGCTCGATCTCGGCTCCCAGAGCACACAGAGAGTTAAAGATCGGCACACCATTTCATTTTGCGGAACATGTTCATCTTTCAAATTTTCATGCCATTGCGTTACGTCGTTGCGTCATTTACTACACCATATTTGCCGGATTCGTTTTCGGTTCTCAGAGCACGTAGAGAGATTAAACTCGGCTTTCATTTCAAGTAATATTTTAATCTAACAAATTTTTACGTCATTACGTTATGTCGTTAAATCATTTACTTATGTCATCTTCTTTTAGGCTCCTAAGCGAATGGGGCAGCCCAGAGGGACAATTTATTTGAATTATTATTGTTTTGTGAGTAGCGCGACGATTATTCTTTGTATTGTTACGAAGGCTATTATTTTATATTATTAAAACTTTTAGGACACTTTATCGAGTAGCATTAGTCTGGTATTTTGTTTTGGTGATAAACTGATCTGCGTTTAAATGTTTTTGTTGGGGATCATTCATTTATTTGAATTTTTTTGCTTTTTTTTTCTCTTATAAAGGAACGCTTTCCTTATTTTTGGTTCAGGCTGGGTGTGTTTTTTTGGTTTTTGTTTTTGAGTTATGGCTGGTGTTTATCTGTATTTGACATATAAATATTATTATTATGGCCTATTGTTTTTGTTGTAAAAATGATGTTGTGGTATTATGTGTTATATGCTTTAATTATTACCCTCAAAAGATGAAGAAGTGCAAGTAGGTATTCATTTCTTCAAAAATATGCGTAGCCAGGCACCTTTTGGTTAAAATTAATTTCTGGGGGTGAGGATGCGTCGCTGTTCTTGGTGGCGCTTCTTGCCTTGCGCGTAGTTGTGTGGTGAAGTCGGCGGTTTTCTCTGTCCGATGGGTTCGGGTGACTCGTCGTTCCTCGTTTGTGCTGGGAATAGTTTTCTCTCCCGGCCGTGGTCTTAAAGCAGCCCTCTGCCATTCATGGCGGGCGCCACGGTCTGTGTTTAAAAGGCTCCTAAGCACGTAGAGAGTTGAAACTTGGCACACAGTTTTATCTCACGGAACCTTTTCTCTACAATATTTGCACGTTATCACGTTACGTCGGTACGTTATTTATGTATGGAATGACTATGTTTTTCTATTTTCATGCGAATTACGGTTCAGTGTCTTCAAATGAAATATTTTTCTGGTTCTAACGCTTTGACTTATATATAATACTACATAGATTTTTATGTCAATTACTTTAAAAAATAAGAGGGCGTAAAACTAAAACGAAAAATGAAAACTAAAAAGTAAAAACTAAATTAAGAGGAAAAACAAGTTTTTCAATGTCTTTCCTTACTCAACAGTAGCGCATAGAAAAGTAGAAAATAAAATGTAATCACATATGAAATTGAACCAAATTAAATGTGCAAGCAGATGCAATATTCAAAACAATACTTCATAAATCTTATGATGAGCTAAAATTCATATTTTCAACTGCCTACACTCTTATTTCCTCTCGACAATTTCGTATAATATTAAAGTGAATAATGAGAAGATTAATATAGTATTGTTTTGAATTGAATCTGCTTACACCCTCAATTTGGTTCAGTTTCGTGTGTGATTATATTTTATTTTCTACTTTTGCGTGTGCCTCTTTTGTGTAAGTAGTTGTCCGACGATTAGATTTCTCGCTGCAGATGACAAATACGGCTATTGTAATTTTCAATTATTACTTTTTAATTAGTAATTCACTTGATTTTAATTAATTAATTATTACTTAATTTACTTTTGAGTAATTAATAATTTTTAATTAATGATTTGTAATTATTAATAAATTTAATTTTAATTAGTTAATACTCTTTAATTAATACTCTTTAATTCAGTGTACGTAAAAAATACGGCTAATGTAATTTTTACAATTATCTTAGAATTATTAACAACTGTTTGAGTAATATAATGGAAAAAACAGAGATTAAATAGAAAATAAACGGATAGATTTATTAAAATGTGATGTGACCAACACTTCACTTTCCTTATAGATTAGCAAATTTTGATGTTGTGTGGAAACAATAACACAAATTAGTTTTCTCAGAACTAGATTTTCCTGATAATTATCAAGTCTTTTGTCGTTACAGTTTACAATAAGATTATCAAATTTTTTGTAACACTCTTAATTACTTTGAGCGGTATCTCGCTTCTTTAGGAGAAATACAATTTTTGATATCTCGAGAACGACTAATGATGAATGAATACGAACCAATGATGTTCATTCATTTCTGGTTGAAAGTACTTTCAAAGTTTTTACTATTTTGACAATAATAAATTATTTCGATTTTGTTTTGATTTTATATCGTAAAAGTGTGATATCTTGAGACCTGAGCATATTATCGTTCTGTAAAACTTCGATTCTTTGATTTTACATAAAATATCATGTATGCATCACACTTTCTGCTAGAAATAGAATTCAATTTCGATTTTCACAAAAGATTGTTCGAAAAATTGAAGGTGTCCCCAGTGTCCGACCTGTTTTTAATCAATAAGCTTCTGAAGTGTTAAAAAAATATACCAACTGTTTTTCGATTTGTTTAAGTTGAGAATATATTTAACATTTTATAAAACATTATTTCTGAGATTTTTATTATTTAGATTTCCTTGGAACTTTATTTCCAAATCTGAAAACAGTTTTTAATTTATACGTTAAGTATAAAACCAGAAACAGTTATCTGAAGCACAGTAGCCTTATTTATATGTGGATTTTTTTCTCTTTCGATTTACTTATAAATATATTTTTCAATGTTTACATTTTCCAACACTATAAAGAACCTTGCTTTCCCAACAGAGAATTGAACCACGGATTTTCGTTCTGACCAGCCGGCACTCTACCGTTGAGCTATTGGGACCGATTTGCAAATTCTCATCGTGGAAGTGGACTTTGTGGCACTTATTATAGGACAATTATTCTTTTCATTTACTTGAAAATTTCTTAATATGTTCATCAGCTATCTCTTTGTTGTGCAATAAACTCCAAGAATGTAATGCTAAACCCCAATTAACTACAATGATTTTCAGGATTTTTGGTTAAATGTTTGTTAAAGAGGGGAAATATTCAAGACTTTTCGTGAATTTTAATATTTCTTTATTAAATTATTGCCTCTCTGTTTATGCTATTTTTTATTGGTATATTGAACTCACTAGGCTTAAACAAATAGGTTGGTGCAAAATATATATAAATACAAAAAATAAATTAGAACTGCTTGCATTGTTAGAAAAAACACCTATTTTTTGCAAAGAAAAAGTTTTTAATTAAGTATAATACATTAATGCAAAAAATGTACCCTCATACAGTTCCTCATGGTTTATCCTCATGTGTTTCTCCACTACACTAAACTATAAAGGGGTAGAAGCAATCTTAAAGAAAATATATTTGGGTGTTAGACCACTTTAATTTAATCAAGTTTTCTATGCGTAAAAAATTAAAAAAATATTCTTCTCTCGTTATAACTCGTAAACTGCTGTGTCCATTAATTTTAGATTAAGAGTTCTTATTTTAAAATAATAAAAATAATTAATTTCTTAATGTTTTCGATCGAAATCGTAAAATATCTCGTAAATAGTCCATGTTAGTGTCTTATAAATTTTGTAATTCGTTTGTCAATAAAATGCCACAAATGGAATATTTACTTTATAACTTTTAAAATGTAATTATATTTTATAAAGTGTTTTCAATTTTCAAATTTATTTCGGAAAACTGATATTCTCCTCCTGATACGTTGATCCCGAAAATCAATAGATCTTTATATATAGATTGAAAAATCTTTTCATAGATTGAAAACAATCGTACCACATTTCACCTGATTTGCTCAATATTTCCAAGAGATGTCGTGCACACAAGAATACAGACATACGGACATAATTAGTTATTCGTAATTAGACATGCTCAAAATGTGTAGATATATAAAAATCAGAGACGGATTTTCGACCACTTCACAATACTTTCCCTTTACATATACTATGGATTGTAAAGAGAAAGTCAAAGTAAAATTTAAAATATAAAGTAAAAGTAAAGTTTAAAATATAAAGTACAAAAGTTTAAGATATAATAGCTCATTCTGTATATTATGCTTTCTTTACTGTTTTTTGAAGTCAATGGTATAAACAGTTTTATATAAAATTCCCACAATATTTACTTTTAAATAAGTCCGACTTCCCTTAGTTCAATCTTCAGAGAAGATTTATACCTGCACTCAGTTTTTTTTTATATAACTTTTGGCAGCTTCTGAAGAATTGAGTAAGCTAAAGTGAATATATGTCAGTTGTTCAATGCTACTTTTGAAATGCGACGCGTCTAAAAGATCCCTAAAATCTTTAAATCAATCCTTCGACATGGGTAATAAATATTTATTTTGTATTCCTTAGTTTTCAAAACTAGAAATACATTTATTTTTGTGGATAGGTTTATCACAATATTTCAAAGATTATTATAGAGTAAAACAGATTTTGGAATTTCTTAAAGTTTTGGAATTTAAATTTGTTAAAGTTATGACCCACTCGATGGTGATCCCAAAAATGTGGGGTGAAAGGGGAGGGTTGCTTTTGGGGGAACGTCCCATATATGCAGGTCCTTTGAATAAAAAAATGTATGTGAGGAATTACCATATATTATTGTTTAACGTATATTTCGTCTATCCAGAACCTCCAGAAACTGACCGGTTACCTAGAAGGCTGAAGTTTTGCAGACTTATATCATCGACTACGGCACATAACCCATAACGGAGCCGAATTTATTGGTTTGCTTCCCGGGGGCAAAGAAATGGAGGTTCCGAAATTTTTTTCCAGAATCCCAATAATCCCTTCTGTGGACCTAGAAATACGAATATTTGCATAATTATAGTACCGACTATGGTACAGAATCTAACTGAGCCGAATTTTTGAGTTACCCTCCCCCCCCCCCTAAGGGCGGAAAAATAGGTGTTTTGAAAAGTATTTCCCGTTTCTCAGAAGCCCCTCTGTTGATCTAGAAGACTGAATATTTGCATAGAGTTTTATATAGCATCAATCATCTGACAGAATTTAAAGTAGTCAGACATTCGATATCGCGAAACGGGTTTTCGGAAAATTATTTCAGACATTGCAAAAGCCCTCTCCTGACTTAGAAGGCTCAATCTGGGCACATTTATATTACGACCAGTAGGCAGAACCTAACAATGTCGTATTTTCGATGCCCTCTTCCGGGATTGAGATTATGGATCCTTTTGAAAAGTGTTTTCAAACACTTAAGCAGCTCTCCCGTCCTTAAAATGCTGAAGTTCCACATATATTATGTTCCGCTAGTAAAAAAAATACTTTTTGATTCATAAGCAATTTTAAATCTAGTAATTTTTTAAGTGATCGCATTCAGTCATCGCAAAGTAATTTCCTTGAAGTCCTCGTACATTCAATGAATTCGACCAGGGGGTTTTACTGCACATATCCTAGAAGTTTAATCCACGTCTTTACTCTCCCTTTTTTACTTTCCTTATATACATAATGTATAAGGAAAGTATTGTGACGGGGTCGAAAATTCGAATTCGAGTTTTCGACGGGAGAGCACGTTTCAAGCATCCCTGATCACGAATCGAACAATTCTGAGGTGATGTCTGTGTGTGTGTGTGTGTGTCAGTGAGTCTGTGGAGACGATATCTCACGAACGAATGAAGCGATTCGAATGAAATTTGGTACAAAAATCACAATCCGTGATTACTAGAAGCTAATTGTTTTAAAACACAATCGAATCTCCAGAACCCCCCTAGATTTTCGAGTGAAATTTTGAAAAAATCATCAAAAACCAAAACCTTTAATAAAGTTACACAAATAGACATTTCTTATGTAATTTTTCCTTAGAAAACGATTGACATAAACTTTAGAACGCTAGCCGAACCGTTCTCGAGATATTGCACATTTTCGAAATAAATTTATCAAAAAATATCATAAATTAAAAATTTTTTTTAACTGTTACGAAACATGTTCACTTTTCATATGTAATATCATGCGATAAATGTGGTGACATTCTCGTGGATCTAACTCGTTCCATTCACGAGAAAATATACTTTGAGTAATGCTTTTGTATTTGAACGCCAATAGTCATTTATCTGCTGTAAGAATAACATATTTCTCCGTCCATAACACTTGGCGAGATTTTGGCGACGAATTTGGTGGAATATCGCAAACTTGGCGAATTTTTTAAATGGTGCCAAATTAACGAAAATCTCGCCAAATGGATAAAAATGAAGCTAAATCAATGAAAATGACGACTAAATGAAGAAAAATCAATATCTTGGAAAGAATATAAATATCTACTATAAGAATAACATTTTTTTAACTATAAAAGTAGTAAATTCATTGCATTATGTAAGGAAAGTCATGTGCTGCCCACATCAGATTTTTTATGAGAAGGCGTGCGATTTGCAACGCCCAGATTTCGGACCAAAGACAATTTGAAGTGATGTCTGTGTGTGTGTGTGTGTGTGTGTGTGTGTGTGTGTGTGTGTGTGTGTGTGTGTGAAAGTATGTGTGTGTGTGTGTGTGTGTGTGTGTGAAAGTATGTGTGTGTGTGTGTGTGTGTCAGTGAGTCTGTGGGCACGATAACTGACGAACGAATGGACCGATTCAAACCAAATTTGGTACAAAAATCACAATTCGTAAACACTGGAAGTCTATTGTTTTTGTACGCAATCGAATGTTCAGAACCTCCCTAAATTTAAGAATGAAATTTTGAAAAAATCGTTAAAAAATCAAAACCACTAATAAAGTTACGCAAGTAGACATTTCTTATGTAATTTTTCATTAGAAAACGATTGGCATAAATTTTAGAATAGTAACATGAACCGTTCTTGAGATATTGTACATTTTTCAAAAAAATTACCAAACAGTCATATAAAATAAAAATAAAAATATTTCCTTTTGAGAAACATGTTCACTTTTCATATGTAATACCATGCAATAAATTGGGTGACATCATTCTCGTGGATCTAGCTCGTTCCATTCATGAAAAAAGATACTTTGAGTAATACTTTTGTATTTGAACGCCAATAGTCATTTATTTGCTGTAAGAATAACTTATTTCTTAGTGCATAACGCTTGGCGAGATTCTGGCGACAAATTTGGCTGAATGTCGCCAACTTGGCGACTTTTTGAAATGTTGCCAAAATAACGAAAATCTCGCCAAATGGATAAAAATGACACTAAATCATCGAAAATGACGACTAATTGTAGAGAATTTAATATCTTGGAAAGAATATTAGTATCTACTATAAGAAAAACGTATTTTTTTACTGTGAAAGTAGTAAATTCGTTGCATTATATAAGGAAAGTCATGTGTTGCCCACATCAGATTTTTATATATGTAATATCATGCGGTAAATTTGGAGACATCATTCACGTGGATTTGGCTCTTTCCATTCATGAGAAAAGATACTTTAAGTAATACTTTTGTATTTGAACGCCAATAGTCATTTATCTGCTATAAAAATAACTTATTTCTTCGTCCATAACGCTTGGTGAGCTTTTGACGACGAATTTAGCGGAATGTCGCCAACTTGGTGACTTTTTAAATGTTGCTAAATTATCGAAAATCTCGCCAAATGGATAAAAATGACGCTAAATCAATGAAAATGACAACTCATTGACGAAAATTCAATTGCTTGGTAAGAATATAAGTATCTACTATAAGCGAAATATATTTTTACTTTCCTTATATACATAATGTATAAGGATAGTATTGTGACGGGGTCGAAAATTCGAATTCGAGTTTTCGACGGGAGAGCGCGTTTCAAGCGTCTCTGATCACGAATCGAACAATTCTGAGGTGATGTCTGTGTGTGTGTGTGTGTGTGTCAGTGAGTCTGTGGAGACGATATCTCACGAACGAATGAAGCGATTCGAATGAAATTTGGTACAAAAATCACAATCCGTGATTACTAGAAGCTAATTGTTTTAAAACACAATCGAATCTCCAGAACCCCCCTAGATTTTCGAGTGAAATTTTGAAAAAATCATCAAAAACCAAAACCTTTAATAAAGTTACACAAATAGACATTTCTTATGTAATTTTTCCTTAGAAAACGATTGACATAAACTTTAGAACGCTAGCCGAACCGTTCTCGAGATATTGCACATTTTCGAAATAAATTTATCAAAAAATATCATAAATTAAAAATTTTTTTTAACTGTTACGAAACATGTTCACTTTTCATATGTAATATCATGCGATAAATGTGGTGACATTCTCGTGGATCTAACTCGTTCCATTCACGAGAAAATATACTTTGAGTAATGCTTTTGTATTTGAACGCCAATAGTCATTTATCTGCTGTAAGAATAACATATTTCTCCGTCCATAACACTTGGCGAGATTTTGGCGACGAATTTGGTGGAATATCGCAAACTTGGCGAATTTTTTAAATGGTGCCAAATTAACGAAAATCTCGCCAAATGGATAAAAATGAAGCTAAATCAATGAAAATGACGACTAAATGAAGAAAAATCAATATCTTGGAAAGAATATAAATATCTACTATAAGAATAACATTTTTTTAACTATAAAAGTAGTAAATTCATTGCATTATGTAAGGAAAGTCATGTGCTGCCCACATCAGATTTTTTATGAGAAGGCGTGCGATTTGCAACGCCCAGATTTCGGACCAAAGACAATTTAAATATTTAAATTGTGTTCTGCGGGAGATTATTTAACTGCAAATAAAGGTGGGAATGTTTATGATTCATAACGAGCGATTTTGATGTTGAGCGATATTATCTGTATTTGTATTATTTAAGTAGTTTACGCTTATTTACGATTCGGGAAACGCCATGTAATTTGTTCTATTATCTCTATAATAATTCTGTAATGGGATTTTGTTTTAGAAAAGCTTACAGAAGCTCGTTGGTGACATAGAAAACTGAATCTTTGAACACTTATAGTATAGACTACGGGACAGAACTTACGGGGTCGATTTTCCGAGTCCCCATTCTGGAGAGGCAAAGAAAATATTTTTATTTCAAAATATCACTCCAGAACCTAAAACAGCTGGCCTACGACAATAGAAAGCTTAGTTTTCACATACGTATTGTATAGGCTACTGGGGATAACTTAACATAGTAAGATTTTTGCTTTCCACTCAGGGAATGAGAAAGTGGGGTCGAAATGTCTTTAACCCTTACCTGTCGAGTATATTTTAGGAAAATGTGTCAAAAATGGAAAAAATTTTTATGCTTCAGTTTTGTGCATTATAACATTTAAAAGGGTTAGAAAAATTTTATTTTGTAAAAATATAAATTTTTATATGAAATAACTACTATATTTAATATTTTGACATACATATGGAAAATTAATAGGTTATATTCATATTTTACTCAAAATTGTTTAATTATAGCAAAATAAATCAAATAATCTTTTGAATTTCACACATCATTTCACAGAATCATTTCTCAGAATTTCACAAATCCTTTATAGTATGATATATACGAAAACATGGCACGGCACACAAGCCTACATCACACTCTGAACAATAAACTCGGTTTATATCCCGCCTAATCCAGCTAGCTGATCCCACCTACTTCCAAAAAAAAAATGCGGACAAGTATTGCCATCGATTGGAAAAACAGTGAATTATATTGTAAAGCATTTGATAAAGCAAAACGAACTCAATTCGGGATCAACGGAATAGAAACACTGATTTTTCTCTTGCCCGAAGTCAGTTCGGGCATTCCAAATTTGGCGCAGATGGGTTGCCCGAACTGGATTCGGGTGACACAGGCAAGGGGTTAAAGACCCCCCAGTAGTCCACCGGTGACTTAAAGTGATGAAATTTTTCACACTGATAGTATCGACCCCGACACAGAGCGTAACATAATTAATGCTCGGTAAAGATGACTATATTGGACGTTAAGGGCCATACATTGTTAAACAAAATAATATTTTTTATATTAAAGTGGAAAATTAATATTTCAGGCGCGTTTGTTTCCATATTTTTGAAAGGTTTAAATACTAGTTTTTGTTGGGGATTTTACATATTATTCACATGCACCAGACATGAGGAATTCAGTGGTCACTTAAAAATTTGTATGGCGAAAATGGCATCACAACTTGAAATAATTCAATGCACATTTTCGTATGAGTTGGGAGGTGGCGTGTAAGCAATTTGCTATGGAACTTTGTGCGACTGCTTTACATTATAGATTGATTTTGTGTGTATGATCTTTACCTTTACAGCGTCTTATGGCCTCAGCTAAATAGTACAGGAATTTTATGTCAGAAATAAATAGAAAGACTGAAATTGTCAGTTCTCATAGAAGTTCGCAAAATTTGTGGCTTATAGCATGTTTCTGGTTGTCATTGCACATATCGTATATTCCATGCTGACGAGCGCAAGATGTTTTTCAAAAATTATATTAAAAATTGGAGGTTCTTCTGAACATTCGTTTGCGTTTAAAATCAACAGGGCTTCAGTATTCTCTGATTTTGAGAATCGTACCAAATTATTTTTGAATCGTTACATTTCTTGCGTTTCTGAGATATAGCGTTCACAGACTTACGGAAATCTTTCCCCACGCATATACATAGAAGCACATAAACACAGACATTACCTCAAAAACGTTCCATTCGAGTTTAAAAATGCTGCTTGAAACGTGCTCTATCGTCAAAAATGTCGAATTCGAATTTTCAATCTCATCATAATACTTTATGCATTATATTAAGTATGTAGTGAAAACAAAAATAGTATGCCAAGACGTTAAGGAACTAAACAGAAATTTTCATGTTTAACAACATGGGTTAATATATAAATATAGTTACAGGTCTTAAAAAAAATCTACAGTTGCAGTTCTTAAAAAAAATCTATAGTTGCAGTTCTTAAAAAAAATCTATAGTTGCAGTTCTTAAAAAAAATTTAGACTTGACTATACGAGGTACATATACAATACGATAAAATCATTTAATATTTTAGACTTTTAAATTTTTAGTAGAATTTCCCTCAAACCGTTTTGCATAAACACTAGAGGGTAATTACTACTCATCCTTAATATCAGTCATCAAAGCAATGATTCATAATGCATAAAATTTACGATGCAGCTGTAGCAGAAACTAATGTCTTTACTGAACGTTGCTGATGTTATGTTTTGAATTACGCTATCATCAGTCATAACATTATGGCTTACTTAAATAGAATAAATGGATCATACCATTTGCAAAAGAGGATCTGTTTGGATTGTCTGTGAGTAAATTTAAACAGTTTAAACATCCCATATACATATATACACATACATCTCTCTCTCTGTATATATATATATATATATATATATATATATATATATATATATATATATATATATATATATATATATATATATATATATATATATAATGTTTCTTTATGGTTGAATTTCATTTTATTTCATTGTATTTTGCAGGCAAATTTTAAGATAGTGTATTATGAGGTACTACCTCCATTCTACCATTGGATATACAATTTTAATATTTTATATATATATTGCCTCATCATTGTTAGCTAATCTGTATTTATTCTTCTATGAAAAAACATTAATCCAAGCTTGCATAATATGCACATGTTTAGATATTTAGATGACATTTTATGTGTATCCCCAAATAATATCCCTATAGTATTAAACTTTTATCCAAAAAATTTACAATTAAATGCAAGTAATAATGACTCAAATGTTGCAAACTTTTTAGATTTAAATTTAAATTTACAAAATTGTTATATGATTACAAACTTGGATGATAAAAGACAGGATTTTAAATTTAATACATCAAAAATTCAACATTTTGACTCTTGTTTGCATATATCTATTTAGAAATAATATAATAAACCAGGCTCTTAGAATCAATAAAATTTGTGATGAATATTATAAATTAGCACATTTTATGGAAATATTGAGTACAGCGACTAATAATGCATATCCCCCCAAATTTGTTATTAAAATTATCAACTCAGTGTATCAACTTTCACTAGATAACAGAAAACATTCCCAATTATAGTGACTAACATACAGAAAAAAAAATTATATATAATTATTTATTAATTATATAAATAAATAAAAATGAAAAATAATAAACTAAGTCAAAAACATTAGAAAAATCAAAAAATCGGAAAATAAGAGGCATTAACATTAATGTTTTGAATTTTATTTTCGCAAAAAAATGTAACTTTTGTCAGTATTAAAACTACGATTTGAGCGCCCTTAAAATGGTGTATAGCGGCATTCTCGTTTATCCAGTTTTCCTATGAATTACTTGTTTAGTAAGAATTTTCATCTTTGATTCATATTCATATTCAGGATTGCATATTTGGGAAGTTAATATTCTGAATTGCTTGTCCGGTCTCCAGCTTAGACTCACTGGACTGGTCTGGGAGTATTACCGTGAACGTTCGTACTGCCTCCCTGGTAGAATTTCGACATGTTCATTCCGGTGCTTCTAGATTAAGCTGTTGAGGTTGATCGTGTATACACGTGGTGGAAGAAGAAGGGTTCATGCCGCATGGTAATACAAATTTTCTTAATGTATCCTATTTTCATTTTTTCAATTTTTGTTGCCTGTAGTCTGAGTTTAAGCATTTATAGTGATGTGCTATTGCTTAATCTGAAACGGGCATTTGTTTGGGTTAATTAGAATTAAATACTCAGACCTGAAGATGAATTTAGTTCTGATTAATCATCGAATTTGGGACGGTGCTGTTCTTTTCTCTTATCGGCATTGTGGCCGTGAATTTGCTTCTATGGTGATGTTAATATTACTTGAATTGTTTTTTTATTTTATTTTTTTTATTTTTACATAATTCTTATTATTACATATTTCAAAAATTATCAACTCAGTGTATCAAATTTCACTCGATAACATCCTAGAAAACATTCCCATTTATAGTGACTAACATACAGGAGAGAGAGAGAGAGAGTGGGGAAAAAAAAAAAAAAAAAAAAAAAAATATATATATATATATATATATATATATATATATATGTTTGTATGTTATATATAATTATTTATTAATTATATAAATAAATAAAATTGAAAAATAATTAACCAAGTCAAAAACATTAGAAAAATCAAAAAATCGGAAAATAAGATGCATTAACATTAATGTTTTGAATTTTATTTTCGCAAAAAAATGTAACTTTTGTCAGTATTGAAACTACGTTTTGTGCGCCCTTATAATGGTGTATAGTGGCATTCTCGATTATCCAGTTTTCCTATGAATTCTTGTTTAGTAGGAATTTTCATCTTTGATTCATATTCATATTCAGTTCTGCATGTTTGGGAAGTTGTATTCTGAATTGCTTGTCCAGTCTTCAGCTTAGACTCACTGGACGGGTTTGGGAGTATTTCCGTGAACGTTAATACTGCCTCCCTGGTAGAATTTCGACTTGTTCATTCCGGTGCTTCTAGATTAAGTTGTTGAGGTTGATCGTGTATACACGTGGTCGAAGAGGAATGATTCATGCCGCATGGTAATACAATTTTCTTAATGTATCCTTTTTTCATTTTTTCATTTTTTGATGCCTGTAGTCTGAGTTTAAGCATTTATAGTAATGTACTATTGCTTAATCTGAAACAGGCATTTGTTTGGGTTAATTAGAGTTAAATACTCAGACCTGAAGAGGAATTTAATTCTGATTAATCATCGAATTTGGGAAGGTTCTGTTCTTTTCTCTTATCGGCATTATGGCCGTGAATTTGCTTCTATGGTGATGTTAATATTACTTGAATTGTATTTTTATTTTTTTATTTTTACATAATTCTTATTATTACATTTCAAATATATATATATATATATATATATATATATATATATATATATATATATATATATATATACATATATATATATATATATATATATATATATATATATATATATACATATATATATATATATATATACATATATATATATATATATATATATATACATATATATATATATATATATATATATATACATATATATATATATATATATATATATATATATATATATATATATATATATATATGTGTGTGTATATATATATGTGTGTGTATACAGGGTGTTCGGTGCTATCGAGGACCACTGGCCATTTCCTCAACCGTTAGTCACAGATATATACTTCCAACTGCAAAAGTGTATTAATGTTACTATTATCTTAGAAACAGTTTAAATCAATAAATGCATTTCTGAAAGAAATACGAAATATAAATTTTATACGGTCCCCCGGTCCTACCAGTTATATTTAGGAAAAACATCCTCATACAATTTCATGCAAAATAAAAGAATCCATTCTTACTTGTGAAAAAAGAAAGATTTGTGAAAAAAGAAAGACAAGGGGAGGGAGAAAGAAGAAAATTAATTACAACGATACAATTGCGGTTTTAATGGATTTTGTAAGGTTGAATGCAGATAAAGAAAATATTCCACATAACTGGATCAGGGCCAACGGCCCTACCGTGCTGAAAACACCGGTTCTTGTTAGATCACCGAAGTAAAGCAGCATCGGGCGCGGTTAGTACGTGGGTGGGTCACCACCTGGGAACACCGCGTACTGTTGGCACATTTCGGGCGCGGCAGCCCGGTGGTTTGCGCGCTGGATTTGCACGCTGCCACAACTGCCGCCGTGTTCATGCGGAGTACGATCACGTTAAACATGTGGGTCCGTAAGTCCTTCCGAGAGGTTGGTGGTAGGGGAAGGAGGGTACGGTCCCTGTGGATGCCTCCCTCACTGGGTTCCAGTGTAAATTGGGTGGCTCTTCCCGGCCGTCCAAGCTGTTACTTTGCACCTTTCTGGTAGGTCGGACGGTGGTACACTTCCATTAATGGACTGTATGGTTACACGTAATGTTACAGATCATATGTGGACGTATTGTATTGAAAGAGTATATTATTGCTACCTTGATGAGCATTTCCTGTTCTACTTGCAAGTCTTAAATGAAACCTTATATTTATGAGACTGCTAGCGAATTACTTTTATACTTCTCAATATGAGTCATAAAATGTTGAAACTAAACATGAATGAATACATCTTACTATATAAAGTGACTGGCAAAAATATTCTTCACTGAATATATGCTCGGTGGCACAATAAATAAGGGTATTTGTGGCATCGATAACCAATTACCCTTTACTCTCTATATTGATGAAGTCTATTAAAAGCTATTTCCAACCTCTTTATACAGTCCAGGAAAAACAAGCGACAATAAAAAATGTCCGTAATAGTGAAGATATGTATAATGACACGATTCAAACAGAATCACAATTTTTTAATAATGATTTTATGCATCACAGTCATATAAGATATTGTGGATTTCAAAAATGCCTATCAAAAAGATGCAAACTGTGTCCTGTGGCCAACCCGCTTCAAATTAAAAAACATGCTAATCCGAACAGAATATTTTGTAAATCTTACAACACAATATACTGTATCACCTGTCTTACATGTCATATTAAATATATTGGACAGACTCAGAATCCACTTAATATAAGAACCAACTTACACAGGAGTCAAGTCTGTAAGAAAAGACAACTCGATCGACATTTAAGCAGTTTGGAGATTAGGCATTTCAGACAACATGATTTTACTAGAACCATCATCACCATTCTAGATATAGTACCTCAATTGAAGGAAAGATTGTGGTGGGAGGCCACACATATTAAACAGTACTCAACGACATTCCCTTATGGATTAAATTCCATCAATTTTAAAGAAAGCTACAATTTAGATTATTGTAGAAATATTGACAATTATCCATTACCAAGTTCATTGATACAGAGGAAGTCACAGCGATGGCATAGAGGAAGAGGAAAGCACCATTATAGCTATAATGAAACAGAAGAAAAAATCTCCAAATTTATAGAATCATTTAAATCCAAAGACGGAATCAAGTATAATTGGATTAAGGATGTCATTTACAGTATAAAAATCAAATATTTACCTCGTATATGGGCTTACATACAGCAATATACGTTGGAAGAACCTATTGACTTCCGGATTGAAGAAACACATAAAAATATTGCCATTATGCTTGACTTAATTAAATTAAGGGCCGGAAAATTTCAAATTAGATTAAAACCCAGAATACGGAACAAGCAAAGTATGGAATACTTTATAACCACATTCCGAAATAAGAAATTTGATGGAATTCCCTTTAAATCGATACTCTACAGTATCAAAAATTTCTTACCTGTTCAGGATCTTAAGGTAAAAATGACTTACCGCTTTGTACGCACAAACGGTAGAAGATTCTTCAACTACAACAATATATGTTGAGACCCAGACCGTCCGACCTACCAGAAAGGTGTAAGGCAACTGTTTGGACGGCCGGGAAGTACAACAATATATGTAAAGTATTGGATACTAAAACAACAGAATGCAAATGCACTGATAGCAAACATAAAGATCCTTATCACAATCACATCATTACAGGTGATCTGGATATTATCGCAGATAAAACTCTAAAGAATATTTTCAAACTCGGAACTAAATACAGATCACAAGAATATAACCAAGTAATCGAAAATTTCAATCAAGATCTAAAAGAATTCATTTATAAAATAGCAGTAAAACACAGTTAACCTATTCAAGCCTTTCATGAATGGAAATATAATTTTTCAAAAAGAATTTCAGTTTTTTTACATCAGACAAAATAACAGAATTAGGAATCTTTCAATACCTGCAGCTATACAAAATATAAAAGAAAATTTTGCTATAACTTATACTGACAAGATGGTATCACATTTTGCATTTACATGCAAAAAGTTTTACATAGATACACTTCTTCACTGCTATCTAGACAGTACTATGTACACCCCTTTACATAATAATGGGAACGTTCTATCCAATAGGATTAAAGCTATATACAAACGAATCGGTAATGAAATAAAAACTGTTAAATTTCCATATCTAATCCTCATTCCAAAGATGCATAAAGAGCCTGTGAAATTCCGTACAGTTACCGTTGGCTGTGGATCATATCTGACAATTGCTAATAAACGACTATTGAACATTCCCAAGTTTGTGATGGAAAACATCAAAAAACATAATCATGTCATGATCAAAAATGGAGTAGAAGTTATCGATCGATAAAAATGTAATAAAAATATATGTTTTAAAAGCTTTGATTTCCGCGACCTATTTAACAACATTGATTTATCTAATTTATATTCAATCTTGGAAAAATTACATGAAGAATTTGATTTGAAGGATTTTATTACTTATCGTAGATACCTTGATCTTATTGAACTGGTATTAAAAGAAAATATTCTATATAACGGAAAAAATTATTACCGACAAATAAAGGGAATCCCAATGGGAGGAGCCTGCTCATCAATCTTGGCCGATATTTACCTCTCAACATATAAAAAAGAAACCCATATTTTGTCAGAGATACCATATTTCCGGTATGTAGACGATGTGCTATTGGGGTGTTATGAAACCACCACCAATTTCGATTTCACATTTTACCCACCGGAATTGGAATTAATAGAAAATTGTAAAGAAGAAAATGAAGCGGTAAATTTTCTGGACATCTCAATAAAAAAACATGGATTATATGGTCATTATACAAAGTTATATGACAAAAGAGAATTATATAGTATTAAGATAAATCATATCATCGATTGGAAAACTAATATTACCAAAAATACTTTCAGAAATATCATACTCGGACACTTCAAGAGAAATCAAATTTACAACACGTTTAAAAAAGATTGCAATAATAGCAATATTAAAATCATAACAGAGGCTTTATATAAACATTATCCTATTTATTTCTTAAAGGATTGCTATAGATCGATTTTCAAGGATCATGTAAATTTTGACAGTTTACTTCTTCAATTTGCAAGTAAATAAAGTTTATGCGTACCTGCTAAGAAAGCACGCATGCGTAAATCGAACATATATATGATAGCGAGTTGGGCAGGAATCACTTTTGGTCCAGTTTCCTTCTGTTTGGTTGTCTTGTTCTTCCGTGTCCGGGTGCCTTCGTATTAGCACACATTGGGGACCAACCTTTGCTTTGCATTGGTACCGTGAGCGTTTGCCTAGGCTGGAAAAGCTGCTTTAAACGGGAGGGGGAGTCGCAATCCTCCCCAACCATTAAATGCAAAGCATTTGGTTATCCCAAGTTCCTTTAAATCTTCTTTTTCTTGGATTACATTCTGCTTCGGAGTATAGAGCGGCTTGGTGCCTTTTCCTGAGTAGTGCCTTTGATTTTAGTGGATATGCATAGGAATTCTTTTTGAATTTGTTTACTGGCTATTATATGATATATATATATATGTATATATATATATATATATATATATATATATATATATATATATATATATATATATATATATATATATGTGTATACAGGGTGTTCGGTGCTATCGAGGACCACTGGCCATTTCCTCAACCGTTAGTCACAGATATATACTTCCAACTGCAAAAGTGTATTAATGTTACTATTATCTTAGAAACAGTTTAAATCAATAAATGCATTTCTGAAAGAAATACGAAATATAAATTTTATACGGTCCCCCGGTCCTACCAGTTATATTTAGGAAAAACATCCTCATACAATTTCATGCAAAATAAAAGAATCCATTCTTACTTGTGAAAAAAGAAAGATTTGTGAAAAAAGAAAGACAAGGGGAGGGAGAAAGAAGAAAATTAATTACAACGATACAATTGCGGTTTTAATGGATTTTGTAAGGTTGAATGCAGATAAAGAAAATATTCCACATAACTGGATCAGGGCCAACGGCCCTACCGTGCTGAAAACACCGGTTCTTGTTAGATCACCGAAGTAAAGCAGCATCGGGCGCGGTTAGTACGTGGGTGGGTCACCACCTGGGAACACCGCGTACTGTTGGCACATTTCGGGCGCGGCAGCCCGGTGGTTTGCGCGCTGGATTTGCACGCTGCCACAACTGCCGCCGTGTTCATGCGGAGTACGATCACGTTAAACATGTGGGTCCGTAAGTCCTTCCGAGAGGTTGGTGGTAGGGGAAGGAGGGTACGGTCCCTGTGGATGCCTCCCTCACTGGGTTCCAGTCTAAATTGGGTGGCACTTCCCGGCCGTCCAAGCTGTTACTTTACACCTTTCTGGTAGGTCGAACGGTCTGGGTCTCAATAACAACATAAATGGATCAAAAACGCAGTATATGGATTTCGAATAAAATATTTGTTGGATATGTGGAAATTTTGCAGCGGCAACGAATTTATTAGTGCATTTAATGTGAAGTCCACAGCATCAGCAATGTTCCAAGATTATATAAAGGTTCGATTAAGAATATTTCTTTGACTAAGGAAAGCAAAACTAAAATAAATAAGGAATATATATGGTCGTGAAATTTAAAAATAAAGGTTATAACGAGGTAAAATTGACAATTATAATGAAAAAATTCCAATATTTGATTCCAATTTGGAATATAAAATTGAACATCACATATAAATATTTGAGGTCTATTTGTAGAAGTATTTATAATTACAATAATGTATGTAAGTCGGTGGGTGGTATATTACATTCCGAGTGCAATTGTCAAGAATTTTTAGATTTTATCGGCGATCATCATGGTTACGTTATTACCGGAGACCTAAAATTAATTGGTGACAATCATATTAGAAAGTTATTGTAATTGGGTGGTAAATACCGTTTTCCCGAGTATAGACATGTTAATACACCTTTTGAAAATTATATCGACAATTTTTTATACAAAATGGCAGTTAAGTATAATGTGTCTGTTCAAGTATTCGAGTAGGGGAATAATAGTGTTATTACGGAATTCCACTTAATAAAATGGGTTCAAAAATCATACGCAAAAGTACAATAAGAAAGATGGGAAAATTGACAAAATGTTTTGTAATCACTTACGTAGATAAAGCTATGGCAAATTATGCGTTTACTTGTAAGGATTACCATTGTAAAACCCTTATAGAATCTTATAAAAATGGTGACACATATTCTTTTGAAATATTCTAGAAAAGAAATAGAAAATTGCATTATAGCTAAATATAAAAAAAAATGGATATACTGTGAAATCGATACAGTTCCCTTATATTACTATGATTCCCAAATTACATAAATCACAGGTGAAATTCCGACCGATTATGAACGGATATAAATCCTATCTCACCATTGCTAACAAATAACTGTTAAGCATCTTGAAGGAAGTGGTCGTAGAGCACACCTCTCCAAAAACAATTATGATGCCATCAGTATGATAAACAAAATAGCAGAAAGGCTATATTACAGCAGTTACGATTTTGGGGATTTAGTAATATTGATATAAATGTACTATTTGATATTGCTATGGAATTATACAATGAACATGATATTAAAGCACGCATTAATAGAGTTATATATAAAACTCTTGTTGAATTGGTTTTGTTCGAGACGGTGCTTCATGATGGTTTAAATTTTTACAAACAGAAACACGGTATTCCTATAGGGAGAGGTTATTACTTTGTTTTGGCTGTCATTTATTTGAATACGTTCGAAAACGGGACACACCTCTTAAACGAAATTATATATATTAGATACGTTGACGATGTTCTTTTGGGTTATAGCAAAAAAGACTATATAATGAATTTCGATTTCTATCCTCCAAACTTCAAAATTTTCTTGGATCTATGTATTATAAGGAATAATGAAAAAAAAAGAAGGTTTAAAATGTATGACAAAAGAAGGGATTTTGGATTTGATATCAACTTCATTACACCATGGAGTACGTCTTTTCACAGAAATATATTTTGGAATATCATACTTAATTAGCTTATATTAGCTATATTAGCTTATATTAGCTTATATTAGCTTTATTAGCTATATTTATACTTAATTTTATAAAAATATTTAAAAAAATATTTTAATTAGTAATAGCCATTATAATTCCTTTCTGTATGGATATTTATCTTTGCAAGTCTCTTGGATTTTGGTTTAGATACTTATGTATTCTTTTTGGCTACCGGGAGTGTCGTCGCGACATAAAGCTTGGTTACCGGGGTGCGGGGTTCACAACCCTCCAGCCATCTTTTGGCACCTGATATTTCTGTTCCATTTTGGTTTATATATATATATATATATATATATATATGCACCTGAATTAAAATCTGAAAAATAAATATTAATTAAGGAGCAATCTAAAATAATCATGAGCCAAATTTAAAATTTTTAATTTTTAGTTTTCCTTTAAGAAAAATTTATTTAAGTTTTATTTAAGCAGAAGGGATTTTTACATTATAATTCTTTATTTCGGAGAGCTTCTCGTCTTTCTTTCTATTTAAAATCTAGGAAGTTGAGAATATAATGACATGCTGAAATATAATGAGATGCTGATATGAAAATGCCCTTGTTTTTCTTGCTTGAACGCAACGGAAGATAAACAGGGACATAATATTGAAAATGGTGTTTTTATTAATTGGGCTTAAAATTGCAAATTCGTTTGCAAATTGTATTATTACACAATTGAGGGTTTGAGAGAAATTCGGTTGTTGTGTGTTTGGATTTAGCAATGTTAAAACTATAAAAATTACGCTTGTTTTAACAAGGTGCGAGAAAATATTTTTCTTGCCGTTTAGTGTAACTGATCTCTGGAAACCGACTATGTTCAATTGAATTGTGATTATTTATAATTATGTTGAACAAATCAGTTCCTCATATTAAAAATATTATAATTACCCAGATCCCTCTGTAACCATGTCTCTGTAACCATCTGTCTGCACGAAACGCTTGGCGTACATTTTAGCGAGAAATTCGCGACCCTGGGGAGGAATTTGTTGACTTTTAAAAATTGACGAAAATGTTTCCAAACAGAGGAAAATATCTTCACATTGATGGAAATGATAATAAGTTAATGGAAATGACTTCAAATTTATAAAATTTAAAATCAATGATATTGAATTTAAGGGAAGGATTTGGATTCTAACAAATTAATATACAAATGGTATATTAACTATATTTCCATAGGGTCTATTCCTCTGTCCGTTTGTACTTCTTGAAGATCATGGCGATAAATCTGGCGATTTTTGAAAAAGTTGCAAAATATTATTACATCGACGAAAATGTAGCCAAATTATGGAAAATGCTATTGTAAACGTAGACATAGGGAAACGATGAGTTGATGGAAACGATGAGTTGATGAAGACTAAAGGTATTTGGAACATTTATGACTAAATACGTATGAGGATAAGTTAGAACGATAATTTATATTTATATCAAAATTGAAAGCACGGATTGTTCCGAGGGTTTAGTGGTCAGATAGGATGATCGAAAACAAATCATCCCCCCACTGTATAATTATTGAGAATCTTATAGAAAAAATGTTACTATAAATTGCAATCAATTGAAAGCAAATTAATTAAATAAGATTTTTGTAATTGTAATACGTCGTAATGTGTTTTTTTTAATAAATTAATTTAATTTTAGAGCTTACTTCTCTCTATTTATTATGCATTTTAATTATATTCCTTCCCAGTGCATTTCAGGGAGTTACAAGGGAGTTTTTTTATTTTAAGACGCAACGCAATTGGTGGGTTTTTACAGATCCACACAACGTGATGTACTATTATTCCAAACTGTGCTAAATATTTTATCTAAATTCCAACACTAAGTTTTTATCAAGAAAATCTCAACATTACAGATACTCTGTCACAGTGGTTCCAAAAGTGGAATCCGCGAACCTCTTGGTGTATGTAACAACCTCTAAAGTGGTCCTAGAATAACACAAATAGTATATGTTATAATTAATTAGATATATATAAATCCTGCTTATTTTATATAAGTTATTGAAAAGGCTTTCAAATTATTCAGTTAAGCTGTAATCACATTTAAAATTCAGTAAAGGGTTGAAGTGCGCAACTCCATTTCCTACCATATTATGGTTAGACAGGTTTCTCGAAGGTCACTTTCTTTAAATATGGATTGGAAGTTGAGAATGAAATTATCATTAATTGAACCGAATATTGCTACTCTAATATTTAAAATTCAGCGTCATTGCTCAAATTAAATTGTGTTGATTTTTAGAAGTAATGTAACGTTATTAGCTTAACGTTATTAGATTTCAATATTCATATTTAGATGCATATTATACAAATTGGGGATGGCTATGGGAGAATATTAAATTCTTGAAAATATTGTTGAGAAATTCGTGCACTATGTGGTCGAGTGTTGTCTTGTTGGTAAATAGAACCCGTGCGGATTGACAGCACCGGAAGAACAATCCACCGGAGAATATCGTCAACGTACAAGCGAGCGGTCAAATTGACTTGCTGCTCAACTAGAGGAGATCGTCTGTCCCACAAGATGGCTCACCAGACTGTCACACCATGTGGGATAGCCGTGTGTGCTCGACAACAAATGCGGGATCGGAAAGCTAGGCAGTCCTCCTCCACAAACGTATGCGATGGTCATCAACATTGAGTGAGCAGTGGAATTTGTAGCTAAAGGCAAGAGGCCATTAATTTGACACTGTCCAGGCTGACCGAGCTTGGCACCAATCCAGATGGCTTTGCTTATGCTGAGGGGGTCAGTGGTATCCGCTGTAATGGGCCTCGATACATAATACCACCTTCCGCCAGTTGTCTCCGATTAGTATTCCTTGACACATGATGCATGGAGAATGGCAAATACCTTCGAATAACTCATAACATTATTGGTGTGGATGTGGCTCCTCTAATGACTGCATCATCCTCTCGAGCAGTTGTGTGTTTGGGGCGTTCTGAAAATCTTGCGCGGTTACATGTGCCTTCTCCGATCAACTGTTGCCAACACCGAGCAATTACCATATCGCTCCGACTAAGATGGTTACTTGGGCCAACCAGCTTCCCTTAGGCCTATGGTGCGATCTCTCTCTATATCCAACAAATATTCGTAGCCCTGTTGAGTACGTTTCAAAGGCATGTTTGTACACAACTTACAGTTTCCAAGCAGAAGGTGGGACAGCCCAGTAAATAACGTGCGGGGACTGCACTAGGGCGACCTGAATTCGATTCCCGGGTCTGCCCAAATTGTCCCGTGTTCACTCAGAGTACGGGTACGTCAAATATGTGGGTCCGTAAGTCGTTTCCGAAAGGTTGGTGTTAGGTGAAGGAGGATACGGATGGTGGATGCCTCCCTGGATGGTTATGGATAGGGTAGGGTAGGGTAGAGTGTATATGGATAGGGTAGTATAGTATGGACTGGTTTCCTGTCTAAATTGGGGTGGCACTTCCCAGCCTTCGAAACATATATCTTACACTTTCGGGTAGGTCGGACGGTCTGGGTCGAAGAAGAAGACGTTTAAAAGCAGAAAATCCAATTAATTACCTGTGAGTGAGAACACCGGTTGTTTTAAATGCTGCAGGATGAGTCTTTCTCTGCGCGTTGCACGAGACCTATAATAGCATTGGCGTTGACAGTTTGATCAGTAGTATAACTTTTAAAACAACATTTGCAAGCCAAGTTTCACGGGTGAAGTTCATTTTTTATAAGTGCATATATTTATTTTTTTCAAAAGAGTGTATTTTCTGCATGACAACAAAATCTGATAAGTCAATACGAAGTTTCACACAGTTACATATATTAATTATTTTTCAAAGGTTATGCTTTATTCAAATAATGAATTTTCTCTAATGTATCAATATGATAAAAAGAACAGTATAACACGCAACTCCTGTACTAAAGTAGCACTTTTTCTGTTGCAGATCTTTTGCATATTTACATAATACCGCAAAATAAATCTACATATACTGTATTTAACTTAATTAATCAATTCCCTTCTTTAAAAGTCAGATACCGACTCGTGTGAATACCATAAAGAAGAATGAAGTAGCAAATAATTATGTGATAGTTATTTTAAAAAGAAAAGTTCAGATTAATGCAGACATTTTATAAATATTTCAGGACTACAGTCAGATTGCATTATTGATAAATTATATATTTCCTGTTAGTTCCTAAAAAAAGTCCTTAATCACCTTAATAACTTTGTAAGGGAAGGTCACGTGACTGCACACGTTAGGTCTAGATATTAAAGTCAAAATGTCCGATTGAATAAAAATGATTGCAGTTCCACTAGTGAAAAATTTAGAAGGTTAGGATTACGAATCGGCAACAAAGTGAGGTAGACGAAAAATACTAATTACAAAGTTGAACATTATCTAATGAGTAAGAATCGAAAATTAAACCGTTACAAAAGTATTTTATTTGACAGAATAGGGCTAGTTGCGTATAGCTGTCTTATCTAGGAATTCAAAAATAAACAACACTTACATTCGCAAGAATCTGATTATAGTCTGTTCAAAATACCTTCCGTCAGTAATAATGCAGGTGTAAATTCGAGAATGAATATTTCCAGGTATTTTGACAAGCATTACAGGTTTCACCGTCTTACAGCATCTAGCAACCGTTGAAGTATGATTGATATTTATTGCCTTCCATATACGCGCTTTGTGCATCCCTAAAGCCGATTCTTACTTATTAGACAATGCTCTACCGCTGTATAATTGCCATTTTTCTTCAATATCGCGTTATTGCAAAGTTCTTGTTCCTAACTTCATTAATACACAGAAGTCACTGTAATCCCTTTTATTAGATGGACATAGTCATTTTACTATACATAGACTTAACGTGTACACTAAGAGACTTTTCATTTCTAACTAGGAACCATATATTTATATTATATATGCCTAAAGTGTTTTTGCCTTTCCAGATCCTAAAGAAATCCCCGGAAATAAGAGTGAATTTTTGCACACAGAGTATCACTCACGGCACACAATCTACCGGAAGCGAATTTTCGATTTCCTCCCCTCGGGGCAAAAGTATGGAGGTTGTGAGACCAGAAATAGATCTCACATGTGTTTTGGTGAGGCAGTTTTATGCCAGTTATTTATTGATCTGAAACATCGAACAATACTTGTAGTCTGGATGGCGCCGAGGTTTACAGCAAACATTAAATTTAAGGAGCGTCAAGACAGAGGGGGGCCGAGCGGGCCCTTACGAGGATGCCAAGTAGCGACATTGGTTCAATGATTAACCAATGAAGAAAGTGCTTGTTGCGTCACACTGAATGCTGCAAATGAAAGCAAAGGGGGAGTGACACCCCCTAGGGAAAAAGGGAGCCACAGCCTGTGACCAAAGAAGGACACTAGGAGCAGACTTAGACAGATAACTTCGAGACGATGACATTATGACTTGTGGAATAACAGTTCGAGTTCGACATTACAATAAGAACGATGCCTTAGAAAATATAGCACGACAACTAGATATGTGGAGAGAACAGCCTAAGAGAATGAAATAAGTGCGAGTGTTGAGTCAGCAGTACAGTATGACCGCCGATTTTACGTGTCGATGCATCACACCACGAGTTAATGCTAATAATAAGTACGACATCAAGTACGTGCTGCTAACAAAGTCCAAGACAGACTTGGAGGTATGTGTTCCTCAAATAACTTTAGGTCTAGAAACGTTTAGGCAATTTAAGTGGTCTCACATGTTCCCCCGCCAAAACTAATAATTAATTGTGTAATGAATTAATAAGTGTTTATGTTGTTAATAAATGTTTTATTGTTAAAGTTTAAATTATGTGATCCATTTAGTATTATATAAATTAATAATTCCTTTACAGAACTCGCGCGAAAGTTAAATAATTGGAGGGTTTTATATAACGGCACAACAAAGCAATGTACAATAGTATTAAGTCCACTATACGAGTATTTTACGGCCATGTTAAGATATGATAGAATAATGATAATTAATCAAAAAGTTCAACTTTAAGTTCTTTTTTAAAATGTGTGCCACAGAGGTTTTCAAAAAGCAATTCCAAGCTCTCCAGAAATCCCCCGTTGACCTAGAAAACTTAATCTTTGCACACTTATAGTCTCCACCATGGGACAGAACCTATAACAGAGACTGAATTTTCAATTTCTTCCCCCGTGGTGGTGGAAAAAATAAGGTTTCAGGAAAGTCTATAAAAGCCCTCCTTTGACCTAGAAAGCTAAATATTTGTACACTTTTAGTATTCTCTATGGATCAGAACCTAGTGTATTTTCGATTTCTTTCGGCAAAAGAAGGATGTCAAAAATCTTCCCACACCACCCAGAATTATCCCGATGAACTATAATGATGTCCAAAATTATTTTCGGGTGGGACGTGGTTTTCTTACGATTACATTCATGAAAATAGACTGTGCAAGAGCTGTGGATGAAGAATGTTTCTCTGCGAATTTCTGAAATTCCAGATTTAATTTCGGTGTTCATCAACACAAAACAGTTTTTTAGGGCTCCGAAGTATCATTTGAGAGAATACTTGAGGCAGCGAGCTGTCTTCAGTTTAGAGATTAGGCAAACATTGATAGAAGTGGCAAATTGTTTCATAATTGGTTTTGTATCGACTGCTTGTATTCGATTTTTCCGTTTGTATTTATGTGTTATGATGCTATATATCATCCCATGAAAATAAACTGAATTACATCGAACAGTTATTGAGATAATTTTGGGCACCAAAGTAGAAGGTCGAAACTTTGTATAATTATAGTAACGGCTACGGATATAAACTTAAAGGGGCCAATTTGAATAAAGATTACTATTATCAGTGCCTCATCACTCTATTTGGCGCCCTGTACAAAGTAATTTTGACTGCGTCTTTTTCGTTATATGCAATATCATCCTCGGTGCCTTTATATTGGTACGGCACCTGGTGCAGGGTAGGGGGTTGCACTCCCCTTGCTACAGCGCTTACTACTATCGACGCTAAGTGACATATGTTGTTAAAATCAAACGTAATGAAAATGACATATCTTATTTCTTAAAGAGTGTCAATTTAATTTGTCTATCTTTGGAGTGGGACAGCCTAGCGATTAAGTCACGGGGAATTGCACTCAGAGGTCCCGAGTTCGATTCTCTGCTTTGCCTAAACTGATCCCGTGTTCACGTAGAGTACGGGTATGTTAAATACGTGGGTCTTAGAGTCCTTCCGAGAGGTTGGTGGTAGGGGAAGGAGGGTATGGTTTCTGTGGATGTCTCCCTCACAGTCTAAATTAGGTGGCACTATCCCGGTCATCCAAAGATATACCTTATACTTTATGCCTGACGGTCTGGGTCGAAAGAAAGAAACATGTTTGGTTATCTTTTAAAGGCTTAAATACTAGTATATATATGTATTTAGATACTAACGTGAAATATATATACTGGTGGATAATAAAATCTCAACACCAAGAAGGAGTTGTGCTAGATAAACGAAATTTAGAAGGCGCGTTTTTGCACATATGAAAGATGACGTCTATTCAAAATCGTGGCAACTACAGCGGTTATTAATGTACCACCATTTCATATTTGAAATGGCTCTTTTCGCGCATACTTTAATCTGTGACCTTGAAACTTTAATCAAATAAATATGTTACCTACACAATTGCTTTGCCTAAATTTCATTCCTCTAAACTAATTTCTTCTTGGTGTTGGGATTTTATTTTCCGCCAGTGTATAAACTCACCATAAATAAAGCTAAACTTGCATTGGTATTTCATCAATGTCTTTAATAATGCTGTTCAAGCGAGCAGTTTTAATTCTGAACTGTTCTGAAATTTCGCCTCGTGAAATAAATGCAAATAGCACGCAGTTTCTAAATTGCGATCCAATTTTGCCCCGACAGGGCACAATTTATTTTTCTAATATCTTAAGAAGGAATTTTCTACGACGCCATTTCAGTGAAAGCATCAGATTAAATGGTTAAATTACATCTTCTTTCAAATGAATAACCATTAAAAAATTAGATATTTTTTCGCACGTATATTATATTCAATTTATTTCTGTCTTTAATTTTTGAATATCTGAAATCTTGCATAACTTTGTTTGCATGTATTAAGAAAGAGATAAAACGGTGTAAAATTATTTAAATTAACTTTTTATTTCATATATATACATACATATATATATATATATATATATATATATATATATATATATATATATATATATATATATATATATATATATATATATATATATATATATATATATAATTCTTTTTGAATTCCATAACTTATATATAGAGCAGGGAAAACTGGGCATTTTATACTAATTTAGTACCTGTTTTATTTATAATGTTTTCTTTATAATGATATCTCCATCATCTTCATAAGCTTGTAGTATAGTCATGATTGATATCAAATATTCACTTCAGACCATCTTTTTTTTTTATTTGCTATGCAGAATAATTTCAATAAATGATAAAACCGAACGATCACAAGGAAACGCTTGCCTCCTGACCGCTCGACCACCGCATCGGCAGATTTGATTATTATTGTGATAAACGTTCCAAAGTTATTGGAAGAAACTTGGATGTTTTTTTGAAAACCATCTATGATAAAAAAAGACATCGAACATCGCACTTAACTCATCGATGTTTAAGAAACAACTACGATCTATGTGGAACACTAAAACAAAACGTCGGTGAAAGCGACAGAACATTACATACTGGCGGAACTAGGCTATCGTATCGGAATTCGCCCTTTCTGCTGCAGAGTTCAATTTTTAGACTCGCCTTTAATGGTTTTTAAGAATTCTCTTGATCAATTTTGGGCTTTTTTCTATTATTTAGTTTTAGTCTGCGTGAACGTTTTCGGTGAATCCGAATAGGTAATGATCAATGTGGGGTTTTCCTTGAGGATTTCAGAGTTAGTGTCAAAATAACTATGAAGATGGTCCTTATGCAAATTTCAAATATTTTATATTTGTAGAAAGCATTAAGGTCGAATGATATATTCGTGATATAAATTGTGCAAGTGCGGTTGGGTGTTTTTTTCTTCGACGGCTGTACTTTATATTTCAGGTTATTTGAATAGATATTTCAGTTTAAACTGCGGGGGAAAAACTTCGTTATTAAACAGCATAAAACAAATAAAATTTGATCTCGCCTTCACATATGGATTAGATATTCAGGAATCATTTTGTTCGCTTATTATAATAATGTACGAGATGTAAATAATAATAGTGTTTTAAAATAAAAATTACGAAATGACGTTTTAATGAAATCCTCCTTAATTAAATATGCTTTACTTCAAGGTCAGTATATATATATATATATATATATATATATATATATATATATATTCTGTATGCGATTCTTGCGAGACCCAACGTAATTCATTAAAGATCTTAAGGATAACTACACTCCTCTAACAAATTAATTAACTATTGTTATAACTTCCTCTCTATTTCCATTTGCATGTAACTTTCAGCGTCCCATAATAGTGACACATTTTACTTTCCCAACATACATAGTATAATGTATAGGGAAAGTATTGTGACGGAGTAGAAAATCCGAACTCAAGTTTTGTATAGAAGAGCACGTTTCAAGCTTCCCTGAACTCGAACTTGGCATTTTCGAGATGATGTCTGCGTGTGTGATGTTAGTGTATATGTTAATGTGTGTCTGTGAATCTGTTGAAGATAGGAGATACTTTTTTGGACGACCGAGAAAGTGCCACCCAATTTACACCGGAACCCAGTGGGGGGTAACATTCACAGGGACCGTACTTCCTATACCTACCATCAAATTCTTGGAAATAATTTTTAGCCCAGAGTTTAACGTGCCCGTACTCGAATATACACAGGGATAGTTTGGGTAGCTCCGGGAATTGAATTCCGGTCCTCCGAGTGCAATCTTCATGCCTTAACCACTGGGCCATTCTGCTCATAGCTTTCTCGCTTTATAGCCAAACCGTTCAACCTACCCGTAAGTATAAGGTATCTGTTTGAACGGCCGTGCAAAGCGCCAGCTTGACATGCCTGCATATTCTATTTTGGGATGAAATGAGAGTATTTCGAGATTGAGTCTTTCTTTTTTGAAAGTCAGTTCTAACTGTATGATTGTTTCGCGGATTTGTTGGTGATATCTTGTATAGATCTCTGACTTCCAGGTCATCAATGGCTGTTTGATAATAGTGTGCTCGGTTCGAGTGTATCCTAGGCAATGGTCATTGAGGTAATATAGTGTTTTTATCCTAGGTTTTGCTTGGAGTGATCCAGTACAAAAGTTGCAAATACCACTGGTGCGTGAATGTATTTCTCTGTAATTTCCGTATAGTATTCTATGGACAAGTAGTATGTTTCAGTTTATTTATTCAGGAAGATATCGTGTAGTTTATTTGAATAAATATGTTATTACTTTCACTACATAATATAATATTCAGGGAAGGTATTGTGATGAGGGGGGGGGGCGGTCGAATTCGAGATATCACTGGAAGAGCACTTTTCAACCATCCCTTAACTCGAATCAAACGTTTATGAGGTGATATGCCTGTGTGTGTGTATGTGTGTGTAAGTATGTGTAAGTATTTATGCGTATGTATGTATCCGTGAGTCTGTGGAAACGATATCTCACGAACGAATGGGATGTTTTGAGCGAACTTTTGCACAAAAAATAGAGTCAATGAATACTAGAAGCCCTTTGGTTTCAAATGTAATCAAATACCCTGAAGAGCCCCCTTCCTAAATTTTCGAATAAAATTATAAAAATATCATAAAAAAATCAGCATCTTCAATAATGTTACGTAAATTAACAATTTACGTAACATTATTGAATAAACATTTATGTGACACACATTTTACATAAACAAACGTAAATAAATAATTTTTCTTTATAAAACGATTGACTTAAACTTTAGACTACTAGAATTAATCTTTCTTGAGATATTGCACATTTCCCAAATAAATTTATCAAAAATCGCATAAAATTAAAAAATATAACTGTTGTGAAACATGTTCACTTTTCCATATATGTTATGCAATAAGTTTGTTAATATCATACTCGTAGGTTTATTTCATTCCATTCACGTGAGATACACTTTGAGTAATAGTGTAGTGAGATATACTTTGAGTAATAGTGTACTAGTGTACTTGTGTATTAGTGTGCTTTATGTACTAGAGTAAATTGTGAATTTTGACGTCGAACAATTCGCCAATAGTCATTTATATATAAGAAATGTTCTTCTTTCCGTTTTCTGTAACGCTTGGCAATACCTTTGGGAAAACTTGCGACTTATTTCGTGAAATATCGCCAACTTGGCGATATTTCGCTTCAGATTGACAAAAATGTTTTCAAAATTGCAAAAATGATGCTAAGTTAACGAAAATGATTTCAAATTGATGAAATAATTACTCAAAAATTATAATATATGGACTGTATTGATTATTGCTTATTTGATGCTTTAAATCGACAATTTCAATTTTGATAACTATCAATTCAGAGTTGCGTTAAATTTAAGTTAATTGGAAAGTTCAAAATAGTTTTACATGTTGGCATCTGGAAAAATGCCAAATGTACAATTCAACGTTAAAAACATTGTGAAGTGAATCTTATACATCATTTTTTCATTGTGAAAGAAGTAAATCCATTGCTTTATATTGGGAAAGTCATGTACTACCGCAACATCTTTTTTTACTTTCCTTATATACATAATGTATAAAGAAAGTATTGTGACTGGGTCGTCGAAAATTCGAATTCGAGTTTTCGACGGGAGAGCACGTTTCAAGCATCCCTGATCACGAATCGTACATTTTTGAGGTGATGTGTGTGAGTGTGAAAATATGTGTCTGTGTGTGTGAAAGTATGTGTGTGTGTGTCTGTGTGTGTGAAAGTATGTGAGTGTGAAAGTATGTGTGTGTGAAAGTATGTGTGTGTGAAAGTATGTGTGAGTGTGTGTCAGTGAGTTTGTGGAGAAGACATCTCACGAACGAATAGAGCGCTTCGAATGAAATTTGGTACATAAATTACAATCCGTGAATACTGGAAGCCTATTGTTTTTAAACACAATCGAATGTTCAGAACTCTCCTAGATTTTCAAGTAAAATTTTGAAAAAATCATCAAAAAATCAAAACCTTTAATAAAATTACGTAAATAGACATTTCTTATGTAATTTTTCCTTAGAAAACGATTGACATAAACTTTAGAACGGTAGCATGAACCGTTCTCGAGATATTGCACATTTTTCATATAAATTTATCAAAAAATCCCATAAATTAAAAAAAATATTAACTGGTGAGAAACATGTCCACTTTTCAAATGTATTATCATGTGATAAATTTGGTAACATCATTCTTGTGGATCTAGCTCTTTTCATCCATGAGAAAAGCTACTTTGAGTAATAGTTTTGTATTTGAATGTCAATAGTCATTTATCTATATAAATAAAAATGAAAATCTGTCTGTCTGTCTGTCTGTCTGTCTGTCTGTCTGTCTGTCTGTCTGTTTGTCACACCATCACGGGAGAACGGCTGAACCGAATTTGATGAAATTTTGTGGGTAGCCCAGAAATAGCCCCACTTAAAATTATATCCGTGTTTTGAGTTTCTACGACCAGTGGTTCTCGAGATATTAGTAAAAAACGAAATTTTCGTTTGTCTCATCATCACGGAAAAACGGCTGAACTGAATTTAATGAAATTTGGTGAATAGCCTTGAAATATCCCCCCATAAATTTTGTCCAAGTTTCGAGTTTCTAAGACCTGGGGTTGTCGAGATATTAATGAAAAACGGAACTTTTTCCTAGGAGATCTACTCCCTAACTCCGTGGTTTATCCAAACGAAAAGCTTGAAAATCGTTTGAAAGTGAATTAAAATTTAATCTCTGAGTTTGATGGGAGATTTTTTGCGTTAATTAGTCACTTTCTGAAAACATGAATTGTTTGAAACATGATTTAAAGGGGAAATCTATCTCCATGGTTCATGGTTTATTTAAAACACGCTTTTACGGAACAATGAGAAGTATAGAGAAATCAAAATCGTTATTTAATTTCGCAGTTTATGTTATAAGACATGACATATTTAACATGTTATAAGATTCTATCTTATATCATGTTACTCAGAAACGCAATTACATTAAATCTGTCTGTTAATTTTAATAATTATTTTTTCGATTTGAATAATAAATAAATGGATATAAAAATATATTTTAGAAAAGAACGATTTGATTTTTCTTATAGCATTTTTGACTGGATAATATCAATTACGGTCTTCAGGTTTAAAAATTATTATTATTTATATTTTCGGGGATTATTGATTCAAGGATTATTGATATTTTCAAGTTATTATGCAATTATTTTATTATGACAAAAATTGTTTAAACTCATATATTGTATGTTGTACGAGTCTTCTACAAATACACGTGTATATCTTTTAATCTACGAGAATATAAGTAGTACAGGTATATTGACATATGTTTTGATATATATTGGCATATATTGGAATCAATTACGACCTTCTGGTATAAAGAGTACGGATATTATTGATGTTTTCAATTTATTACGTCATCTCTTTTATTTTGGCAAATATTTTTGAGACGCATATTGTAATACGGGTAATCTTCTACTAACACATTGGCATATTTTCTGATCTGCGACAATATAATTAGTACGGGGTTGCATATATTCATTCAATTCCTATTTTTTCTTCTGTAAATTTGCTTACAAAAGGGGGCAGGATGTTTTATTCTTCAGATCTGATCGTGAAGATAATTTTGCATAGTGAGAACATATATTCTTAAACTTCTCTTTAGGAGCAATAAATTTAATATTTTAACAGAATTCGCACATGATTGCGAAATTTAAGTTTCTTTAAATTATACACTCCGTACGAATAACGGGTGTGCTGTTAGCGGTTAATAAATTTTAACATTTTTGGAGGATATGTCATGTTGCTCGGCATCGCAATTAAATTAAATGTGTTTGTTAATGTTTTATTATTTTTTTTCGATTTAAATAATAAATAAATGGATAAATGGATATAAAAGTATATCTTATGAATGGACGGTTTGATTTTTCTTTTAATTATATTAATTGCTGACTGCGTACATCAATTTCATTTATTTTGGCAAAGAGTTTTCAAGCTTATATCGTATTTAGCTACTAAACTCATATATTGTGTTTAGCCAATAAATTCATATAGCCGATTGTTGAAACAGAAAAAGAGTAGAGCGGGTATATCTTCTAATACAATTGTAATGTTTTCATTTAGTATATTGAAACGGGATAAGAATGTTTCATTCAGATCTGCAAATTCAAAGCTACGAATTTGGAGGGATATCGCTAATTTGACAACTTTTCTTAAACTTTGCCAAATTGACGGAAATGTCGCCAAATTGATATAAACGACACACAAACAGCTGCCATAAACCTTCGGGTTGGTCGTGTGGCTTGGATCTTCTACATATCAATGAAATTTTCTTTTGTTTTGTTAGAAGAGAGTACTGAAATGATGTTTGGTTAGCATTTATCTGTTAGACCAACCATCCTACTTAGTAATACATTTAGCGAATTTTTAAAATGTCACCAAATTGATAAAAATGTTTTCAAATCTATAAAAATATCTTGAAATTGATAAAATTGCGCTACATAAATGATATTAATTGTTTTTTGTTAGGGGATAGTATTGTGATGATATTTCGTCAATTTGTCGCAAAGTGGAACTGTCAGTTCTACAGTCCCACTTGGCGATAAATTTGGCGATTTTTTAAAATATCGCTAATTTGACGAAACTGTCGCCAAATGTTCCATAGAAATATAACTATTTAGACGATATTTTTTCTACCAATTTATTTGAAGCAAATGATATCATGTCGTTTAGCAACGGATTTAAATCCAATGTGTTTATGCGGCAGACGATTTTTATTAAATCCTTTCCGATTTGAATAATGAAGATATGTATATAAAATAAATTTCATTGCCATTTCATTTTGGACTGGATAATATCAATTATACTCTTCAGGTTTAAACATTATTATTATTGATATTTTCCGGAATTATTGATTCAGGGATTATTGATATTTTTAAGTTATTACGCCATTGTTTTATTGCGGCAAATATTGCTGACACACGCATATTGTACGTTGTACGAGTAATCTTCTAGGAATGCACGGGTATATCTTCTAACCTACGAGAATATAAGTAGTACAGGTATATTGGCATATATTTTGACATATATTGGCATATATATTGGAATCAAGTACAGTCTTCTGGTATGAAGATTAAGGGGATTAATTATATATTCAATTTATTACGTCGTCTGTTGTATTTTACCAAAAAACATTTGTGACTCATATTGCAAAACGGGTAATCTTCTACTAATAATCGGACATTATAAGTAGTACGTGTATATCTTCCCATATAATTTTAGCACTTTAATTTTGACATATATTGGAATAAATGACTGTCTTCAGATTTAAAGATTACGGGTTTATTGGTATTTTCAATTTATACATGTAATCTACTAATACAGGTTATATTTTCTAATATTCGCGTATATAATTAGTACGGGTCCCATACAATTTTAGCGCTTTTATTTTGCATATATTGATTCAATTCCATATTTTTTTTTATATTTGCTTACATAAGGGTCCAAGATGTTTTATTCTTCAGATATGTCCATGAAGATAATTTTATATAGCGAGAACAGAGATTCTTAAACTTCTTTTTAGGAGCATTATATTAAATATTTTAACAGAATATTTTGATTAAACATGTCATTTAGTATACTATAAGAATTTGGGCATGATTATGAATTTCAAGTTTCTTTATATTATATACTCCGTACGAAGAACGGGTATGCTGCTAGTCTATATATATAAAATTGAAAATCTGTCTGTCTGTCTGTCTGTCTGTTTGTCCCGTCATCACGGGAGAACAGCTGAACCGAATTTGATGAAATTTTGTGGGTAGCCTGGAAATAGTCCCACTTAAAATTTAGTCCAAGTTTGGAGTTTCCACGATCAGTGGTTCTCGAGATATTAGTAAAAAACGAAATTTTCGTTTGTCTCATCATCACGGGAGAACGGCTGAACCGAATTTGATGTAATTTTATGGATAGCCTTGAAATAGCCCCCCCATAAATTTAGCCCAAGTTTCGAGTATCTAAGACCAGTGGTTGTCCATAAATTAATGAAAAGCAAAACTTTTTCCTAGGAGTTCTACTCTCAAATTCCGTTGTTTATCCAAACGGAAAGGATGAAAATCGTTTGTTTAAAACGTCAAAATGAAATAAAACTTTATTTTCGAGTTTGGTGCAGGATTTTTGCTTTAATTAGTCACTATTGGAAAACATGAATTGTTTAAAACTTGAATTTAAATGGAAAATCTACCTCCATGGGTTATCTTTCACAAACTTTTACTCAACGATGAGAAGTATAAAGAAATCAAAATGGCTATTTAATTTCGCATTTTATGAGGAAGATTCTATCTTATATCATGTTGCTCGGCAACGGAATGAAATTAAATGTGTTGTTAATATGTATTATTATTTTTTCCATTTGAATAATAAATAAATGGATGTAAAAATATATTTTATAAATGAACGGTTTGATTGTTCTTTTAATTATATAAATTGCGGACTGCGTACACCATTTTCATTTATTTTAGCAAAGAGGTTTCAAGCTCATATATTGTGTTTAGCTAATAAACTCATATATTGTGTTTACCCAATAAATTCATTTAGCCGATTGTTGAAACAGAAAAAGAGTAGAACGGGTGTATCTTATACAATTTTAGTGTTTTCATTTAGTATATACAAACGGGATCAGGATATTTTATTCCTCAGTCCTGCAAATTCAGAGCTACGAATTTCGTGGAATATCGCTAACTTGGCAACTTTTCTTAAACGTTACCAAATTGACGGAAATATCGCCAAATTGATAAAAACGACGCAAGTCAATGAAATTAGGCGGAATATCGCTAACTTGGTAAATTTTCTTAAACTTTACCAAATTAGTGGAAATGTCTCCAAATTGATAAAAATGACGCAAATCAATGAAATTAAATTTGTTTTTTTAGAAGAGTGCTGAAATGACGTTTTGGTAGCATTTGTCGGTCAGTCCATCCATCCTATTTAGTAACACATTTAACGAATATAATTTAAATACATAACGAATACAATTTTAGTGTTTTCATTTAGTATATACAAACGGGATCAGGATATTTTATTCCTCAGTTCTGCAAATTCAGAGCTACGAATTTCGCGGAATATCGCTAACTTGGCAACTTTTCTTAAACGTTGCCAAATTGACGGAAATATCGCCAAATTGATAAAAACGACGCAAGTCAATGAAATTAGGCGGAATATCGCTAACTTGGTAAATTTTCTTAAACTTTACCAAATTAGTGGAAATGTCTCCAAATTGATAAAAATGACGCAAATCAATGAAATTAAATTTGTTTTTTTAGAAGAGTGCTGAAATGATGTTTTGGTAGCATTTGTCGGTCAGTCCATCCATCCTATTTAGTAACACATTTAACGAATTTTTTTAATATCACCAAATTGATAAAAATATTTGTAAATCCATAAAAATATCATGGAATTGATAAAATTGCGTTTAATAAATCAAATTAATTGTGTTTTGTTAGGGAATAGTATTGTGATGATGTTTCGTCAATTTGTCGCAAAATGGGACTATTAGTCCCACTTGGCGATAAATTTGGTGATTTTTTAGGCTATCGCTAAATTGACGAAAATGTCGCCTAACCTTCCATGAAGATAGCATTATTCAGACGATATGATTTCCATCAATTTATTTGAAGCAAGTGATATCATGTCGCTTTGCAACGGATCCAATGTGTTATGTGCCATACGATTTTTTAAATCTTTTCCGATTTGAATAATAAAGATATGCATATAAAATAAATTTCATAGACATTGCAGTTTTGACTAGAAAATACCAATTACGGTCTTCAGGTTTAAACAGTATTTTCATTTATATTTTCGGGGACTGCTGATTTAGGGATTATTGATATTTTCAAGTTATTATGCCATTGTTTATTTATGACGAAAATTGTTGAAACTTTTATATAGCACGTTGTACGAGTAATCTTCTACAAATGCACGGATAAATCTTCTAATCTACGAGAATATAAGTAGTGCAGTTATATTGGCATATATTTTGATATATATTGGCATATACTGGAATCAATTGCGACCTTCTGGTATAAAGATTACGGGGATTATTGATATTTTTAATTTATTAATTAATCTGTTTTATTTTGCCAAAGATTTTTAAGACTCATATTATAATACGGTTAATCTTTTATTAACATTAGAACATATCTTCTAATCTACGACATTATAAGTAGTACGGGTATATCTTCCCATATAATTTTAGCACTTTCATTTGGGCACAAATTGGAATAATTACTGCCTTTTTGTTTAAAGATTACGGATTTATTTTTATTTTTAATTTATACATGTAATTTACTAATACAGGTTTTATCTTCTAATATTCGCGTATATAAATAGTACGGCTCCCATACAATTTTAACGCTCTTATTTTGCATATATTGATTCAATTCCACATTTTTTGTAAATTTGCTTACAAAAGAGACCAGGATGTTTTATTCTTCAGATCTGCCCGTGAAGATAATTTTGAATAGAGAGAACAGACATTACTTAACTTCTTTTTAGGAGCATTATGTTAACTATTTTAGCATAATATTTTGATTAAAAATGTCATTTAGTATACTATAGGAATTTGCATATGATTGTGAATTTTAAGTTTCTTTATATTATATACTCCGTACGAAGAACGGGTATGCTGCTAGTCTATATAAATAAAATTGAAAATCTGTCTGTCTGTTTGTCCCACCATCACGAGAGAACGCTGAACCGAATTTGATGAAATTTTGAGGGTAGCCTGGAAATAGACCCACATAAAATTTAGTCTATATTTGAAGTTTCTACGACCAGTGGTTCTCGAGATATTAATAAAAATCGAAACTTTCGTTTGTCTCATCATCACAAGAGAATGGCCGAACCGAATTGAATGAAATTTTGTGGATAGCCTTGAAATAGCTCCCCACAAATTTTGCCCAAGTTTCGGGTTTCTAAGACCAGGGGTTGTCGATATATTAATGAGAAACGAAACTTTTTCCTAGGAGTTCTACTCTCTAACTCCGGGGTTCCAAACGGAAAGGATGAAAATCGTTTTCTTAAAACGTCAAAGAGAAATAAAACTTTATTTCTGAGCTTGGTGGAGATTTTTTGCGCTAATTATTCACTATCTGAAAGCATGAATTGTTTGAAATATGAATTTAAATGGAAAAATCTACCTCCATGGCTTATATTTTTCACAAGCTTTTACTCAATGATGAAAAGTATAAAGAAATCAAAATGGTTATTTAATTTCGCATTTTATGAGGAAGTTTCTATCTTATATCATGTTGCTCGGCAACTCAATAAAATTAAATGTGTTTGTTAAAGATTATTATTATTTTTTTCGATTTGAATAATAAATAGATGGATATAAAAATATATTTTAGAAAAAAACGGTTTGATTTTTCTTTTAATTATATTAATTGCGAACTGCGTACATCACTTTCATTTATTTTTGCAAAGAGGTTTCAAGCTTATATATTGTGTTTAGCTAATAAACTCATATATTCTGTCAACCCAATAAATTCATTTATCCGATTGTTGAAGCAGAAAAAGTGTAGAACGGGTATATCTTCTAATAATATTTTAGTGTTTTCATTTATTATATACATACTGGAACACGATATTTTTTTCAGATCGCAAATTTAGAGCTACGAATTTGGCTGGATATCGCTAACTTGGCATATTTCTTAAACGTTGCCAAATTGATTGAAATGTCTCCAAATTGATAAAAACGATGTAAATAAATGAAATTAATTTTGTTTTGCTAGAAGAAAGTACTGAACTGGTGTTTCGTTAGCTTTTGTCTGTCAGTCCAGCCGTCTTACTTAGTAACACATTTAGCGAATTTTTAAAATATCACCAAATTGATAAAAATGTTTGTTAATCCATAAGAATATCCTGAAATTGATAAAATTGCTCTAAATAAATGAAATTGTGTTTTTTTAGAGGATAATATTTTGATGACGGTTCGTCAATTTATCACCGAGTGGCGATAAAATTGGCGATTTTTTAAAATGTCGCCAAACCTTCATTACAGATCGCATTATTCAGACGATATTTTGACCACCAATTTATTTGAAGCAAATCATAACATGTCGCTTAGCAACGGATTTAAATCCAGTGTGAGTATGACGAAGAAGATTTTTATTAAATATTTTCCGATGTTAATAATGAATATATGTATATAAAATAAATTTCATTGACATCATATTTTTGACTGGATAATATCAATTACGATCTTCAGATTTAAACATTATTATTATTGATGTTTTAGGGGATTATTGAATCAGAGATTATTGATATTTTCAATTTCTTATGCCGTTATTTTATTGCAGCAAAAATGGTTGAAACTCATATATTGTACGTTGTACGAGTAATCTTCTACAAATGCACGGCTATATCTTCCAATCTCTGAGAATATAAATAGTACAGGTATATTGGCATATATGTTGACATATATTGGCATATATTTTGACATATTGGCATATATTGGAATCAAGTACGGCCTTCTGGTATGAAGATCACGGGGATTATTGCTATTTTTAATTCATTCATTAATCTGTTTTATTTTTGCAAAGATTTTTAAGACTCATATTATAATACGGGTAATCTTTTACTAACATTAGGGCATATCTTCTAATCTACGACATTATAAGTAGTACGGCTATATCTTCCCATATAATTTTAGCACTTTCATTTTGGCACATATTGGAATCAATTACTCCCTTGTGGTTTAAAGATTACGGATTTATTGATATTTTCAATTTATACATGTAATCTACTAATACAGGTTATATCTTCTAATATTCGTGTATATAAGTAGTACGGGTCTCATACAATTTTAACGCTCTTATTTTGCATATATTGATGCAATTCCATATTTTTTGTAAATTTGCTTACAAAAGCGGCCAGGATGTTTTATTCTTCAGATCTGCCCGTGAAGATAATTTTGAATAGCGAGAACAAACATTCCTTAACTTCTTTTTAGGAGCATTGTGTTAAATATTTTAGCAGAATACTTTGATTAAAAATGTCATTTAGTATACTATAGGAATTTGTACATGATTGTGAGTTTTAAGTTTCTATATATTATATACTCCGTACGAAGAAAGGGTATGCTGCTAGTTTATCTATATATATAAAATTGAAAATATGTCTGTCTGTCTGTTTGTCCCGTCATCACGGGAGAACGGGTGAACCGAATTTGATGAAATTTTGTGGATAGCCTGGAAATAGTGCCACTTAAAATTTAGTCTATGTTTGGAGTTTCTACGATCAGTGCTTCTCGAGATATTAGTAAAACACGAAATTTTCGTCTGTCTCATCATCACGGGAGAACGGCTAAACCGAATTTGATGACATTTTGTGAATAGACTTGAAATAGCCCCCCATAAAAGTAGCCCAAGTTTCGAGTAGCTAAGTCCAGGGTTTGTCGAGATATTAAAGAAAAACGATACTTTTTCCTAGGAGTTCTACTCTCTAACTCCGTGGTTTATCCAAACAAAAAGCTTGAAAAGCGTTTGAAAGTGAATTAAAATTTAATCTCTGAGTTCGATGGGAGATTTTTTGCGCTAATTAGTCACTTTCTGAAAACATGAATTGTTTGAAACATGATTTAAATGGGAAATCTATCTACATGGGTTATTTTAAACAAGCTTTTACTGAACAATGAAAAGTATAAAGAAATCAAAATGGTTATTTAATTTCGCAGTTTATGAGGAAGATTCTATCTTATATCATGTTACTCAGAAACGCAACTAAATTAAATCTGTCTGTTAATTTTAATAATTATTTTTTCGATTTGAATAATAAATAAATGGATATAAAAATATATTTTAGAAAAGAACGATTTGATTTTTCTTATAGCATTTTTGACTGGATAATATCAATTACGGTCTTCAGGTTTAAGCATTGTTATTATTGATATTTTCGGGGATTATTGATTCAGGGATTATTGATATTTTCAAGTTATTATGCAATTGTTTTATTTTGACAAAATTTGTTTAAACTCATATATTGTACGTTGTACGTGTAATCTTCTACAAATACACGGGTATATATTTTAATCTACTAGAATATAAGTAGTACAGGTATATTGGCATATGTTTTGATATATATTGGCATCTATTGGAATCAATTACGACCTTCTAGTATAAAGAGTTCGGGGATTACTGATATTTTCAATTTATTATGCAATTCTTTTATTATGATAAAAATTGTTTAATCTCATATATTGTACGAGTAATTTTCTACAAATACACGGGTATATCTTTTAATCTAATAGAATATAAGTAGTACAGGCATATTGGCATATGATTTGATATATATTGGCATATATTCGAATCAATTATGACCTTCTGGTATAAAGAGTACGGGGATTATTGATATTTTCAATTTATTACGTCATTTCTTTTATTTTGGCAAATATTTTTGAGACTCATATTGTAATTTGGGTAATCTTCTTCTAACGCACTGGCATATCTTCTAATCTGCGATAATATAAGTAGCACGGGGTTGCATATATTGATTCAATTCCTTTTTTTTTTTCGTAAATTTGCTTACAAAAGGGGCTAGGATGTTTTATTCTTCAGATCTGCCCGTGAAGATAATTTTGCATAGTGAGAACATATATTCTTAAACTTCTCTTTAGAGCAATAAATTTAATATTTTAACAGAATTTGCAGCTGATTGCGAATTATAAGTTCCTTCATATTATATACTCCATACGAAGAACGGGTATGCTGCTAGTCTGCTGTTGAAACCCAGACCGTCCGACCTACCAGAAAGGTGTAAGGTAACTGTTTGGACGGTCGGGAAGTGCCCCCCAATTTAGACCGGAACCCAGTGGGGGAGGCATCCACAGGGACCGTACCCTCCTTCCCCTACCACCAACCTCTCGGAAGGACTTACGGACCCACATGTTAACGTGATCGTACTCCGCGTGAACACGGCGGCAGTTTTGGCAGTGGCTGGAATCGAACCCGGACCTTCCGAGTACAACTCCAGCGCGCTAACCACAGGGCTACCGCGCCCGCTGCTAGTCTACTATAAGAATAACTTATTTCTCCGTCCATAACGCTGGGCGAGATTTTGGCGACGAATTTGGCGGAATATCGCCAACTTGGTGACTTTTTTAAATGTTGCCAAATTAACGAAAATTTCGCCAAATGGATAAAAATGACCCCAAATCAATGAAAATGACGACTAATTGACGAAAATTTAATATCTTGGAAAGAATATAAGTATCTACTATATGAATAACCTTTTATTTCTTACTGTAAAAGTAGTTAATTCATTGTATTATATAAGGAAAGTCATGTGCTCCTCACATCAGATGTTTTATCTTCATGTCTGTGTACAAATCCCTAAACGTTAGGTGCGTTGATTGTTTTGGAAATTCGTAAAGTTTTTAACATTTCTGACAATTTTCTTGTTATCATTTCTTTAATTTGTATTTTTACTAGGATCTCCTCTGTTTACTATCAGCCTACAAGAGTTTCTTTTTGAAGAAAAATTTAAGAGCTCTCCAGACAAAGGGCATGTTCTATAAGTGGGAATCAAGTTTAGGGCTGATCGGTCTTTGAAGCTCTACCTATTACGTCGTGTTTTCTGCGAAGTGCATGAATGATCAATTACAAGAAGGTGTGGATATTTGGACAGTCGATGATGGTAATTCCCGGTAACTAAGGAATCCTATTCTGTTGAGGGCCAATCGTCAATATATAAGGGTAATATTCAGATTTATTGTGGGATGCATACGGGTATCGAAGACTGAAAATTTAAGTACCCACAAAAACATCTATTGTTTATACGTCTATTGTATATTTGTAGTTACGTATTTGTCAGTGGTAGAAGTTTTGCCTAATTTAGTTTCGTAATTTAGAACGAGAAGTGTGTATATTTAGTAAATATACTGTGTATCGACCATTTACAATCTGTCTGTGCATTCCTTCGCAGTTGGGAGTTGTTGATATTTCCAGCATCATGTGTTTGATTTTTGACATTTCTAGAGTTTAGAAATGATACAATAAGGTAGGATTTGATTCTATATTTGATTCCGGAAGAGGGTAATAACTCTACGGGTTCAATTTATGAATTGATTGTTAATTTGTAGTTATTATGAATTGATCTGAAGAAGATATTTGACCAAAGCTGTCTATCGTCAAATGTAGACGAATTTGTTTTTGGACACTGTAAATCAATGAACAAAAAATGGACTTTACCTTACACATTTTCAAAATTAAAAGAAAAGGCTTTAACCATATCAATGAATTTGAAAAGTTTTAATATTATAGAAACACCTTCTTAATTTATCAACGGGTATTAACTAAATTTCGGGAGTCAAAATGAAATTTGACGTTGATTAATTATTTCTCCAAATCAGACTGAGCTCCCATTAAAGATTATTCATGGGTAGAAACCGGCAAACTAATGAAGTTAGTTTGAATAATGACAGAACTTTTGAACTCAATACTTCAGATGAACTTCGAAATAGTAATTTATATGTAGATTTTGGTGAATGTCCCACTATTTTAGATACTGAAATAGCAATAGGATGAATCGAAAATGTGGTCTCGTGTATTTTTACTTTCCTTACAGTGCATAATATATATGCAAAGGGAAATATTTGAGATGGGCCAAATATCTGATCCTCCAATTTTATTATTTTATTGCCATTAAAATTATTTTATTGCTATTACGCGTTGAGCATTCCTGACTACGAATGAACTATTTTCTCAATGGTTTATATATTACAATTTCATTCTTTCTAATTAGACCGTCCGACCTACTCGAAGGTATAAGGTACTTGTTTGGACGTCCGGGAAAGTGTTACCCAACGTAGACTTGAACCGTATAGTGGTGGCAACCACAGCAAACGTACCATCCTTCATTTAATCCATCTCCTCTTGGATGGACTTTCGGATCTACAGGCTTATCGTGCCCATACTCCGTGTAGACACGAGGGCAGTTTTGGTAGGGGAGGTTATAAGGACCTAAAACGACACACCCACGTGCTATACTCTCGCTTTAAACAGAGAGCTATTCTGTTTCTAATGTGTCTTTTCGACCTAAACCGTTCGACCTACACAAATATGTAAGGCAACTGTTTGGATGGCGGGAAAAACTACCTAATTTAAAACGGAACCTAGTGCGGGTGGAAACCACAGTGATCATACCTTCCTTCGTATGAACCATCCTTGGTTAAACTTTCAGACCTGTAGATTTATCGTGCCTATACTCCACGAAGGCAAATGGATAGCTTTTGGCGACGTCTGGGACTAAACACGGGATCACCGAGTACGATCCTCGCTTTAATCACTGGGTTCTGTTTGCCTCAATGATGTTTGTCTCTCTACGAGCATATGTATCGAGCAAAATATATCTTTTGAAAACTTCAAATAATCGAATTAAATTTTAAACGATAATTTCAATCGATGATTACCAGAAATTGATTGCTTTCGGGATTATCAGATCAAGGGCATGCCCTCAATTTTTCAAACAGTTTTTCGGAAATTTGAGAGAAAAAATAAATATCAATATTGTAACATAAATTCTCTAAGTACTTTGCTATTTTAAAGTGTATGGCATAACTTATAGAATATTAACAACCGTCACAGATATATATATATATATATATATATACATATATATATATATATATATATATATATATTTACACAGGGTGTCCCAAAAACATTGACTTTGGCTTTTATTTCTTAAATATTTTTCTTAAACATATATAATAAATTACAAAGTTGCGTGAAAAAGGTATTTTATGAAATCGATTAAAATTTTCAAAGGAATTAAATTTTATGAAATATAAAATTTTAATTTTTTTACGCCCCCGTACAAAAACATTTCCAATGAGTAATTTTGTGCCCATATACTAATAAGGTGATGTACAAAATTTCAGCATTTTATCATAAACAGTCCCAGAGAAAAATGCTAACTAAAACCCCTTTTCGATGCATCGACATGGGTTCTCCGAGGGGAAAAATCATGTCGGCAGATCGCGTTTCAGGGCTCGTACACAAATTACGAAAGAAAACAATGATTACATAAATAAATAATAATTTGCTATTTATTGTTACAAAAGTATCTACACTGTGTAGGAATAATAACTTTACACAAAGATTACAAAGCTTGTTCAAAATGTTTTTCCTCCATGCCAAAGATCCATTAAAGGGCAGATAATATTTGCCTAAGATGCATTTCTGCGTTGCGTTATTTGCACTCTTGCTGTAAACATTTACATTTTAATTTGTGATTAAACCCTCACCAACTTTGTTTAAACATATCTCTGGGACTTTTTATGATAAAATACTGAAATTTCGTACATCACCATGAACATTTTGTAGTGTATTAGCACATTTTAATCATTGGAAATGTTTTTGTACGGGGGCAGTATAAAAATTTAAATTTTGTATTTCTTCAAATTTAATCCCCTGAAAATTTTTATCGATTTCATAAAATTCTGATCTCTTTATCCGCAACTTTGTAATTTATTATATATGTCTAAGATCAATATTTAAGAAATAAAAGTCAAGGTTAATGTTTTTGGGACACCTTGCATATATATATATATATATTACTTAAATGTGGAAATAAATTACAAATTTATGGAATTACATTAATATAACTGTCAGTTGATGTTTGTTGCACATATTTCGAATTTTATAAAAGTTTGGTAAATAACTTTTATCATGTTTTTAGGGCCAGCGTATTAAATGTCTTAGTCTATTATACAGGGTTTCAAGGAAAGGTCTTAAGCATCCTAAAAACACTGTAAGAAAGGTCTTTAGGTATATATATTAGATGCATGTATAGTGAAGTGATCATGCCCGATCGAATAAAAGTGTCTGAAGCGCCCCTAGTAGAGAATTTTAAAAGTTAGAAAAATGAGCTTAACAACAAAGCGAGATAGGCGTAAAAGCCAATTTCAAAGTTGTTGATCATTGTGTAATGTATAAGAATCGACAATATGACTGTTATAGAAGTCATTTATTTGATATAATATAGTAGTTATTGGCGAATTATTGTTATATTCAGAAATGCTTGAATAAACAACACTTATGCATAAGGGTCTAAATTGCAGCTTGTTCAAAAAACACTCTGCCAGCAAAAATGAATATTTGAATTCGAGAAAAAGTATTACCACGTACCACGACAAGCAGTGTAAGTGTCACTGTATTAAAAACCATGGTGATGCGACTTTTTGATAAATGTTTTGTACCTTCTATATATGCATTTCGTTCGTACCTGGTGACTGTTCCTAATAATTAGAAAATGCTTTATATCTATGTAATTGACGTTGTCATTTATTTTGGCTTGTTTTGTGAGATCGTTATCCTATTTTTTTTAATTCTCCACTAGGAGCGCTTCAATCCTTTTTATTCAATCAAACATCGTCACTTTACTATAGATAATATCATCGTCACTTTACTATAAATACCTAATGTGTACATTCATGGACCTTCCCTTAGAAATTTATTGAGGTGTATAAGGATTTTCCTAAGAAACCTGTATATTGTAGTCATTAAAACTGTCAAAGTATTTATTAACAACACAAAATTTCAAAATAATGAAAGCATTATTTAAAACTAGCAATCAGAGGAAGTACTCTAAATTGCATAAAGTAGAATCCGCATTATATTTAAACCTTAAACAGAAGCTTGTATTCAGAAAAACAAATATTTGAATTCGTGGCCATATAATGCGTTTTCGATCAATAGCACTAAAACCTGCGACCAATTTGTTGCCGAGATAAAAATAAGTGCTTTGTGTGTAATTCGATGCGATAAAAAAGAAATAGCCATCCGCTTTTAGGTCTCTGGTAAAAAAACTAAATAATTCGGTTGTCTTACACAGAAAATATGTTTGTATACGTGTCTGTGTGTATAGTCTGTAATGGAAAATATAAGAGTTAAAAAACAACGAAATTTGGTACAGAGGTACATCAGGACCCGGGGCGATACGCTTTTCAGAGATTTTTTTAATATTCGAATTAGGTGTTTAGTTATTTCGTATTTTAGCGTGATTTTGAGAGACTTTCACACAAATCGGTTCCTTAGCGACTGAAAATAGTATCACAGAGTTTCCTTCTTGACACTAACGGAAAGATTCTTTCTAACGACGTTTCAACCGAATCCAATGAATAATATCTTTATATAATTAAAGTGGTTACACGTCAACTTCAATAATGCATTAAATCAAAGACAACATCATTGATTAAAAGATCATTTCATAAATACCATTTTCGACGTACAAATATTAAACAGGTCAGAGCACTTTCGGGTATCACCATACCCTTCATCAGTGGCTATATAAAATTACTGCGCAAACAAGCTTATATACAGATAAAATTTGCATAAATTCACTACGGAATTATGATAATTAAATTGTATTATAAACAGGATATTTAAGATTAAACGATTACAAAATTACATTAAATTATATTATAAACAGGAACTTTAAGATTAAACCAGTATTAAATACATATATAAAAAGAAAATGAAACATGTCCAAAATTCAGCGAAACATAAATTACATAAAACGGAAACGTCACAGATAACTATGTAAAGGGTTGACACATATAGAATCGAGAACGAGTCGCCAAGCCGTAACTTAAATTCTGCACGGGATCAAAATTACAAATGGAATCACGGTACATATAAATAAACAGGGATTCATAAAGAAGAATATTACGAGAGTTATTGCAACTAATTAAAAGGAATGTTTTTTTCAAAAAAGGGTTGAAGGTTATCATTAACAACACATTGCGCAAGAGCCGTAGAAAGTTTGCCATTCTTAACGTCACGAGTATGTTCAGCTAAACGGATACCGACAGTACGTTTAGCGATTTAATGCATTATTGAAGTTGGCGTGTAACCACTTTAATTATATAAAGATATTAGTCTCTGGATTCGGTTGAAACGTCGTTAGAAAGAATCTTTCCGCTGGTGTCAAGAAGGAAACTCTGTGACAATATTTTCGGTCGCTAAGGAACCGATTTGTGTGAAAGTCTCTCAAAAATTGCTGTCTTTGATTTAATGCATAATTTCTTGTATATAAAAATAAATAAATAATATAAATCTAAATTTGCATTTATGTTTGGTAATATGCTATGATTGTGATAATTTGGACCAAGAATACAGATTTTTCAAAAAATTTCTTTCAAGATTTGCAGAAAAACAAATAAATAAATAAAAAATTCCAAGTTATTTATAAATAGGTTATAGTGTGAGATATTCGAGTTGAACCGCACTTCAGTTATTTATTTTATTTTTATTTCAGATTTCCGAGGTCGTAACATTAAAAAGTTTGAGAAATGCTGAACTACATAAAAATTGCTTAATGTGTTTGTGTCTCTCTAGACCATTCAAAAACTTCTTGGTAACCTAGAAGATTGAGTCCTTGCACAATTATAGTATCAGTCGTGTAACAGGACCTAACAGAACCTAACAAAACCTAACGAACCTTGGATTTTCGGCTTATCCCTGGGTGCGGAGAGAAAGACATGTATTTGAACAGTTTTTTTCTGATCCTCCAGAAGTTCCCAGGTGGCATTGATGGCTGAATCTGTCGATCATCGCAAGGCACCTAACGTAGCCCCATTATTTCGAATACTACTTCCGCGGGATTATGGATATAGTTTTCGAAAATCTTTTCAGACCCTCAAGCAGCCTCCAGTGGCTTAGACGGGTGAATCTTTGCACACTTATAGTATCGACCACTGAACTGAGCATAACACAGATGGATTTTCGATTTATATCCGAAATCATCATTCGAAATCAAAATGGAGGGCGTGGTGTAATGTCTCTTGGAATCCTCTCAAATCTACCCATGTCCGGTGACCTAAAAATCTAAAACTCGACAATTTTCTTTCGAGATGTCGATTTGCGATGCTAAGCACCATACACTGTTAAACAAAATAAAACTTGTTAGAAAATTCTGATGTGGACAGCACATTACTTTCCCTAAAAATTCAATGAATTTACTCCGTTGACAGTGTAAGAATGATGTATAATTTTTGACCATTGATATATAATTTCGATAATGAATTTTCGACCGCGTTACAATACATTCCCTATACATTATATTACACATATTGGAAAAATAAAAATACCACGATTTATTTTCTTAAGAGTGTTGCTTTTCCTCTCTTCAACAGACGGAAATGCTATTATAAACACTTAAGTAACGAAGGGTAAGACAGAAAACGACCGTTTTCATCATCTCCAGAATTCAAAGTGGAAATCCGCAGTAAACGTTTCAACCCCGTCCAAAAATTGATGATGAATCCATATCAGTCATCATTTAAGATTTATCTCTTGACAATCCTGAAAAACAAATATTACATGGAAAATGTAAATATTTTATCGAAAATGATATCTCCAGACTGGAAGTGGAAATCTTTAGCGATACCTCCACCTCCTCAGAATTGGATGCTGAATCCACATCAGTTATTATACAAACTCTTTTTAAAATAAATTCTGGGAAACAGATGTTCCAAGGAAAATTTTTGATCTGAGAGTAGAATAAAACCGGAAGTAAAAATTCTTAATGAACCAACTTACACCCTTCAAAATTTAATGCTAAATTTATACCAGTTATCATCCAAGCTATATAGATAGCCAATCTTGAGATATAGATGTTTCAAGGAAAATAAAAATTTTTTAACCGGAAATAGAAAAATAACCGAAGTGGAAATCCTTAATAAACCTACCAACTTCCCCTAGAATTTGATGTTGAATCTATATCAGTCATCAACTAAGCTCTATCTACAGCAGTTCCTGAGAAATAGCTGATTTTCTTACCATAAACAATGGTTTAGTATAATTTTAATTTTGAAGTAAACATTTCTGGAGGTCAGTTAATAAGTTTTGGGTCCCCATCTTATGTTTTTCTTTCGTTGGTTAAAGCCACGGCTTTCAACCTTTTTTAGTCCACAGCGTCCTTGACCAACTACATTCTTTCTGGATTTCCCTTGGCTATAATGGTCACCACAAAACTATCAGTATTCGAAAACTTTCAGATATTTAATATTTTTGGGAACAAAAAGTAATAGTCTCGTCATACTCTGACGCACCTGACTGTTATTCAAGTCGTCCCAGGGCACCAGGGTGTACCATTTCACGTCCACTGGACTGAAGGATTCTAGAGTTCCTTTCTGCAACCGGGAGCTTAAGCAATTGTCTGATTTTCAGAGCAAAAGTCGCCACCCTGTTTTCAGTTTGCATTTCAAATCATAACAATTTTTTACGCTTATGAAAATACTGTTGAGACAATAAAACTTATGCAATAACCTATTTCTATAGCAAATTTGGTATATTTAGTTGAATAATTTTTTAAAAATTACAATAAAATTGAAAATTTCCCTGCGCGCCCTCCTCCTAACGGCACACGACAGGATAGAAAAAGAAAAACACGACGTTGGTTTCATAGTCATATAAGCAGCCTATCTCTGTACAAAATTTGATTTCAGTAGGTTTAGTAGTCTTTAAAAGACGCCGGTTCTTGGGAAAAACAGTACGTTTGACCATTTGCGTTTCAGAAATGACGTTTGCAGATATTGCACGCACGGCAAGTTATAAAAAATCACTATGCAGGTTTCTGCTTTATGTAGCAGTCCAAATTTGTACAAAATGTGACGTAATTTGGTTGGGTAGTTTTGGACAAAGCCGGATTACATTGATTTGGTGACAGATCGACAAACATACTAGAAAAAAGGCATGTTAAAATATGTTTTTCAGAATCAGTACCTTCAAAACTTATAATTTTTAGATTTGACCGAAAAGTGTTTTCTACGAAAAAAAATACTTCCCTTTAGCTAGAGAAGTAAAAGCCATTTATATTTATAAAACAATTACCAGTAATTTAAGTGAAATATGGGTCGATCGGGAGATTAGCCCACACCCCAGATTTCAAAGTACAAAAGCGCGCCAATTTGGCCCCATGCACCGGCACAGGGTTACATTTCATTCCGTTTATTTCGCCAAATTGGTAGCCTTTCCGGACATCCAATCAGCGCGCGACGTTTTGGGAATCTGCATTTCAATAGTCTTCTGTGTATTTCATCATCTCTCTCGCTGCTGATTCTTGTTTTTATAGATCTTTTTCGATCATTTTTGCAAAGATTTTTTTCTACAAACTTTTTGGAATAAATATTTAAAACATTCCTCGCAATTCATATACATTAACATTTTACGCAAATTTTCAGTAGATATGCAGATTTTTATTGGAGTGTGAAACGTGTTCCAATGTTGAATGTACGTGTATGCTCAAGAAAACGTGTTCCGGTGTGGATGTAATTAAAATATATGGATATATCAGTCAATATTTTTGGATTGCTGTGTGAACCGTGTTCTGTTACATAAAGGTTAGTTCTTTTATTTATTCATCCCGTGTTTTGAAATTGTCGTTTGTATTTTCCCGTGTTTTTAAAATGGTTCTTCTAAGTATTGATTTTTCTTAAATTTCGTTAAAGTACACTCTTTTTTCTAAGTTCTGTTTTTCTTAATTTTAGTTAAAGTACAAACATTTTTCTAAGTATCATTTTTAGTTAAATTTAGTTAAAGTACAAACTTTTTTCTAAGTATCGTTTTTTCTTAAATTTAGTTAAAGTACAAACTTTTTTCTAAGTTCTGTTGTTTCTTAAATTTTGTTAAAGTACAAACATTTTTCTAAGTATCGTTTTTAGTTAAAGTACAAACTTTTTTCTAAGTATCGTTTTTTGTTTAATTTCGTTAAAGTACAAACTTTTTTCTGAGTATCGTTATTTTCTTAAATTTTGTTAAAGTACAAACATTTTTCTAAGTATCGTTTTTTTCTTAAATTTAGTTAAAGTCCAAACATTTTTCTAAGTATCGTTTTTTTCTTAAATTTAGTTAAAGTACAAACTTTTTTCTAAGTATCGTTTTTCCTTAAATTTAGTTAAAGTACAAACGTTTTTTTTAAATTTCGTATTTTTTCTTCTAAGTATTGTTAAATTAAATTTTCGATGTTTCCAGTTATAACTTTTTGTTATTGATTTAAAATCAAAAATCATTTTAAGTTTTTCAATATGGTTTCGAAAATTTTAAAAGTTGTTTATTCTGCCATTATGCAATACTTTTATAATGCACAAAAATCGTATTTTGTAAGCTTTTTATGAGTATTATTCACTTTTAATAAGTATTATTCCCTTTTATTAACATTCAATTGCACTTTCATTTATATTCAAAATCCCAGTTCATAAAACGGTAGAATTCGTCAGATTGGTAGGAGGAGCCTATTTTAAAACACGGGAAACTACGTCACTTGAGTTGGGAGGAGTCAATTTCAAAACACGGGGAAACGCGCCAACTTGGCGCAAATTTTGTACTTAGAAAAATGGGGTGTGGGCTATTGTATCGATTTACCGAAATATGCGTGTAGGTAATTTTGCCAAAGAAGTAAAAGCGATGTATATTTATAAAAATTTTACCAGTAATTTAAGTGAAATATGCGAGCAGTTAATTTTGCCAGAGAAGTACAAAAATTAGGGTGTATAAAATAAATAAAAGAATGTCCAAAATCTCTAGTCATTTACCAGGCATTTTTTAAAATTATTCAAAAAGTGGTTGAAAAGATACATTTTCTGTATTAAGACATATTTTCGTATATTTACATAATATATTCTAAATATATGAATACATTTTACATGGATAAAATGGATTTCGTTTAAGCGAGAGATTGTGAAATGCTTTTCATTTATGAAATTTTAAACGGAATTTCTTGCAGTAGTCAATTTCTAAAAGAAGTATTTTGATATGCAATATTTGTAAGAATTTTTTATTTACTTTTTAAAAAGTCATAAAGATTGTGATTCTTCCCGTTTAGAGGAATTGAAAGTTTTCTCAACTGACAAAAGTGTCGACTCTTTGCAGAAAATTTGATCTCAAGTCACTTTCGAACTGAATCAAAATATTTTCCGGCGTTGATTTATTTTATGACTTTCAGAGTTTTTTGAAGAAATATTTGTACTAAAACTTATATTTAAATCTTAAGAATTCCGCATTTTGATCCTACATTTTCTTCGAAATATATTCTGATTGAAAACCGAAGCTGAACTAGAAAAATGCTGATAAAAGTACAGTTTTTCAGAAAACTGCAAGGTAACAAGGTTGTAGCTTCTGATTTGCAATTGAATTTCTACTATAAACCTTCGTGTATAGTTGTTTTTAACAGTAATGTCTTAAACAATTAAAATTTTACTCATAAGGATTAATATATAATCAAAAATCATATACAATCAAAAGCACCATTTTCTAAAATGTATTTGGGTTTTCGATTACTATATACTGTGTCTCACAACGTCCTTGAAACAATTGCAGTTACATGAATTTTATATCTCTGCTTGTATTAAGGAAGTGCAAATAATCCGTAATACCAACCATCTGCTTTCGGAGTGGGCAATCTCCTTCTTTCTGTGTTCAAAATTCATACAACTTGTACTTCTTAAACATCTTATTTTTTAATACCAAAGGTTTTTAATTTTAAAGCTCATAAAAATGAAAGAAAATTTTCTTTTTGGAATTTTAGATACGGCTATTATTGTGCAGATATGTAATTAGAAAAAGTATAAGTAGTGTATGGGGCAGACTCTGGGACAGAATGACATAGTCATTTTGTTACAGAGTAAGCCCCATACACTACAACTTTCCATTCATTTTTTAAAAATCAGGACAATCTCTTAAGACCAAAAATGTATAAAATCATTCAAAAATGCATAAAATCATTCAAAAATGCGTATTTTTAAAAATATCAAAAATCAAGAGAGTTTTAGAACTCTAAAATTTCATTCATTTTGACTTAAAATGAGATATTATAGAGACCAAAATTTATCAAAATCTTTGAATATATGAAAGAAAATAATATCAAACATATTAGAGATTGATATTAAAAAACATGATTTTAAAATAAATACGTGAAAAAGACGACCTCCAAATGAATGGAAGCCCTCTAATATATTAAAAATGTTCTGTTTTAAAAGGGTAGGGTTGAGACCCCCCCCCCCTTTTATCTCACAAAATTGAAATGAAAAATAAGAAAATGTCAAAAAAATTATCAGTTAAATTTAAACACTTGGTTTAAAGATATAATAACAACAAATAATATATCAAATTATAAAAGAAATATAGTAAAACTACTTATTAATTTTTATACATTATGGTACAAATCCAGTGGGGGGTGGTGACCCCCTACTGAATTATAGAGATATTGAGAAAGATCTTAAAATATTAGATTATTGTAAAATAAAACGACAGCATTTTTATAAATACATCCATAATTTTCAAAATTAAAAAAAAGAGGACCTGTATGGAAGCTCGTCTAATATATTAAAAAATGAAATAAAATGATTAAGCTTTCTCTAATTCATATTCGTATTTATCATCAATTATACCCGAATACTTAAATATATATCTACCTTTATTGATTTTATATATTGATTCATCAGAAAGAGAGAGAGAGAGTTTTCCATGTTTATTCGCAAGGTAATACTCTTTTCCTTCAGCTTCCACATCTATCTTTACGATTACTGAATCTCCATATTTAGTATTAATTTTTCTCAATGATATCAGATCATATTCCCCAGGGTTTAAATCATTTAATTTAAACGTTTTGGGATAACCTCTAAGTTTATTGAACTCTTCCATTTATTAGTAAACATTTTTATAAGTCCTCGTATAAATCAGATGTCCAACTATTAAATTCAACAGGATATCCTAACCATTTTACAAAATATTTATTTCCTTTCTTTTTTATGATTTTTTTCAATTTTATATACATCATCTTTTTTATTATATTTTACCATTTCATTTTCATAAAAAGTTCCTTCAATTTCTTTACTGTTTAAGTCTTTTAATCGATAAGTAATTGGATCTGTTTTGATTACTTCAGAAACCATAAAAATTTCCTCCGTAAATGTAGAATCATCTACTTTCCTGAATGTTTTTTTAATTGTTGATATTCTAACTCTATCCCCTATCTTAAATTTAGGTTTCTTTATGATCTTTTCCGTATATAAATTTTTATAAACTAGAGATTCATTATTGTCTCGACTAGCCTCAACAGGTGTCATTTTTATAGATCTATGATATGAATTGTTATAATTTTTAAGTAATTTAGGTAATACATCAATATATCTTTTAGTATTGTTAGCGTGCATATATTTTATAATTTTTTCTCTTATACTTCTATTAAATCTCTCAGCTATTGCAGATTTTATTTCTTTATTGTAAGTCGTAAACCAATGTATATTATTATCTTTGAATAATTTTTGTGTAACTTTTCTTGTAAATTCAGTACCTTCATCCGTGAATATAAATTTCGGTATTCTTTCTTTAAAAACTTGTTTAAAACCTTGTACGACTTCTTCAGCTGTTTTTCTTTTTATAGGGAAAGCCCAAGCATATTTATTAAAAGCATCTATAACTGTTAACAAATAATTAGTTCCATAATTATATTTGCTATAATTTTTTATAAATAGCAAATCGGCATCAAATTGATTATTACCGTTTGGAACATAAACTCTTCTTCTTTTAATTTACGAATGACAGGTTTATATCTAGTATATACATCTTGTTCATGTAAAAATTCTTCAACATTAGGTAATCCTGTTTTTCTTTTCAATTCTTGAATACCACAATAACTTGTTTCTGGATTATAATATGTCTCTTTTAAATTCCTAAAAAAGTATTCTTTTTACTTCCCCAAATTGTACAAATACATTTACCAACTGGTTTATTATTTTTAGAAGTAATTTCATAATAATTTTTAGTTTCGGTTTTCTTTTTTCACTTTACACAATACATATTAGGAGATATTCCTAACCCAAAAGTTTTTTTAGCTTTAATAATAGGTTTAATAATTCCTCTATCTAATCTTTTTCCAAATGTTGGATCTTGTATTGCATTTAAATCATATATTAATTCTTGATCAGCAACATGTCTCTGTTTTGTATCTTTTGTTTTACTATAAGAAATATCATGTTTTTTACATGCTTTATCAACTTTATTTATTCCAGGATCACCTCTTTTTAATCTTTTTTCTAATTTTGTAAATGGACCACAATATTGATATCCTGGTAAATGCATTTCTGGAGGATTTATTTTATCTTGTAACCATCCAACAATATCACCACCTTTCATTTATTTAGGATGAATAAATTTATATCCATTCAATTGCATTTGTTTTACATATTTTTCAACTGGATTAAATTTTAAACTTTTTATGAAATCCTTTTCACGCATATAAATATCTTCTTCTGTCATATTAGCTTTAAACGAATTAATGAGTTCTTTATAAAAATTATAACAATGTCTATATTCTTCCTTTCTTTCTGCTATTTTTAATGCAAGATCAATAGCTTCTACTATACCAACCGATAAACTTAAAAAAGCAAGCGGAAGAAAGCCAATAGCTGATAAACCCGTTCCACTTAAAATGACCTTACTTACTGATAATGAAATACTTATCTTTTGATATAAATTTCTACTCTTTCAGTAAACATACAATCTTTTATCTAAATATTCTTCCATTTCATTTATATAGGATCAAAAAAAAATATATCAATTGTTAGGTCAGGTTTTTCTTCATAAATAAATGAATAAACATAGATTATATAGAAAAAGTAAAAAAATACAGGGATTTTTAAAGGTGAAAACTGAACCTATTATTGAAGCATGGAATAAATTAAATGAAATATTTTCAATGAAAAAGAAAGGAGGCGGTTTAAAAATTCTTCCTAAATAAATGCAAAAGATTTATGATTTGAGTGATACTCATTATTATCATAATGATCAAATTAAAAGTTATGAATTAAGAGAAATTCACCCAAAAGAACATAGTTCAGATGAGAATGCCACCTATGTTTTTCATATTAATGATACTAAAGCAAAAATTTTATATTCCAGAGGATATCTTGAGCAAAAATTAAAAATTGCAAAAAATGATAAATCATCTATTGGAAACGAAAATGTGAGTCTGGTAAATGGTGGAGGTTTTATCAAAACTTTAAAAGTACATATAGGAGATACCGAAATTGAATCAAATACACAGTCAAATTTTTCAATCATGAATCATGCTTTAAGATTAACTCATTATACTCCTGATTATACAACATCACAAGCTCAGGATGAATTTTTTTATCTAGATACATCTGATTCAACTGACCGAAAAGAGTTAAAATATGAGGGTACTTCACAAGATACTACTAAAATAACTGATTTTTTTAATAATTTGGAAATGAATAAAGATTATAACGAAGGATTCGCAAAGAGATGGGAACTAACGAAAGATAGCAATGTCATTAAAATATGGACACCTTTAAAAGATATAATCGATTTCTTTGGAGAATATGAAAAGGTAATTTCTGGTTTTGAAGTAAAAATAGAAATTCAAAGAAATTAAAATAAGAATATGATATACACTGATATAGGAAATGTTAATTATAAGGTAGTAGTTGAAGGTTTAACCTTGCATTTACCTTATATAGAATTTAAAAATTCTGCAGAAAGCGTATTTATGGAATCATTTTTATCTGATAAAGATATAGAGGTAAATTGGGATCGGTATAGATTTAAGATGGTAGGTCCCTATAAAAGCGATAGTGGATCTGTCACAGCTGCAACAGCCTCAGATGAAGTTTTAGGTGTCTATGTTATTCCTCAGTACGTTGAAAGGGATGGAAATTATGAAAAAAATAACATGATATTTGATAATATAGATATGACTGAATGCTGGTTGATGATTAATAATAAACAAATTCCTCTTATGCGTTACAAAACGAATTTTACTAATAAAGATTATAATAGAGTGTATGAAGCTCTTTTACATGCAGGATTAAATGATATTAATACAGAAACAGGATGTTTGATAAATAAGAAGAATTTTGGAGAAATGTATACTATTTGTTATTTTGACTTATCAAGTCATGAAAACTATACCGATTTAAATAATTTAGATATTGAATTTAATTAGGAGAGATTAATGAATACTCAAAAGGAATATAAGTTTTATTTTATTTTTAAAGAAAGAAAGAGATGTTTTACAAATTTGAAAAATAAAACTATAACAATGGTTAAGAGTTTAAAATCATAAAATTAATGCTATAATAAATGAGTGCTTATTATCCACCTTATGATGATCAAATGAAAGAAGGGCCTATTGGACCTCCTGGTATAGGTTTTAAATTAATGGATGATGGAAATTATGATATGGAAAATAGAATTTTAAAAAATTGTGAAAATCCTATAGATGATTTAGATTTAACCACTAAATGTTTCGTTTTGAATAAAATAGAGAATAATCGTTTTGAATTGAGAGATTTTATTGAAACTAAATATGATAAGGATTTGTTATCCTTTACTGAAGAAACAGGTAAGAGAATAAAAGAATTAGATGAAACAACTTTACATTCTTCAGAAGGAAAACCTTACGATGCAAAAGGAAAAAGAATAGGAAATGTAGCAGATCCTAAAGATGAAAAAAATGTTGTGAATAATAGATATTTTGAAAAAAATACATTAATATTACAGAATGATAAATTTGATGCAAAAAATAAAATAATTCCGAATGTTTCAGAATCTGAAAATGATAATGATGCTGTCAATAAATTATGTTTAGACAATAGAGATATCTGGATTACCATAGAAGATGATTTTCAAACTGTTAACCATTTTGGATTTCAAAAAGCAGATTTCAATATGATGAGTTCTAAATTACTGGATCAAGAGATGCGATTAACTACGGATACGTATATGAAAATTTCCATATATTTAGTTATATATGTAGAAAGTAAATATATATATGATAAAAGTCAAGATCTACATATATCACTAGAAATCAATGGTAAGGAAATTTTAGAAGCTCATACAGATACAGTAACCTGTTTTGCTTATGGAAAACGTGATGATATCATCACATTATGGATAAAAACCCATGGTAAATCAGGCACTTTAAAACGTTATATGCATATTGAAAAAATCCCTTTCTAAAATACGTTCACCATTAAATGGATATCGATTGGAATGCATTTTCCAGAAATAATTTATCTGAAGATGTAATTAGAAATCTTAAAGATCATGTAAATTGGGATTTAATTTTTCAATATTCATCACTGTCTGATTCTTTTATTGAAGAATTTGCTCAACCTGATTATTGGCCTAAAATTTCTAGATATCAAAAATTATCAGAAGATTTTATAGAAAAATGTAAAGATAAAGTAGATGGGGAAAACATTTTTCATTATCAAACTTTAAGTAACGAATTTATCATAAAATCTTCTGATCATTTAGATTTATATAAAGTATCAATGTTTCAAAATCTTTCAGAAGATACCATGAGAGTATTAAAAAATGATATAAATTGGTTGTATATAACTAGATATCAAACATTTAGTGAAAATTTTATAGAAGAAATTATGCATAAATTAGATTTTTGTTATTTGATTAAATACAAATTTGATCTTTTACCTGATCACTTTTTTAATGTTTATTGGAAAAAAATACAAGCTATACAGATGAGTGAATTAAATAAAAAGTTTGGTCATCATGAAATAGAACCTTACAGAGAAAAAATTATTGAAGAGATTTGTGAAGTTAAAAAAGTCTTGAGAGAATGTGTTTATTTTTTGAGACAATTAACTAACAAAGATGAAAAATAAATATTTTATAATAATGTTTCTAAATAAATGAATGTTATATATAATAATGGTATAAAAAAACATTTATCTCTTTCTTAATAGAGAATCCTGCTGAAGTGAAATCTATTTTTTTATTATATTATGGAATAGAAAAATTAACGTCAGGAATAGAAAATTTAACTAATTTAAAAGAATTATATTGTGAGGGATATAAATTAACGTCACTTGAAGGAATAGAAAATTTAATAAATTTAGACATATTGTCTTGTGGAGGAAATAAATTAACGTCACTTGAAGGTATAAAAAATTTAATAAATTTAGAAAAATTATATTGTGGAGACAATAAATTAACTTCACTTAAAAGAATAGAAAATTTAATAAATTTAGAAGAATTATATTGTGGAGAAAATAAATTAACTTCACTTGAAGGAATAGAAAATTTAATTAATTTAGAAGAATTATATTGTATGACGTGTAGATAAACTTCACTTGAAGGAATAGAAAATTTAACAAATTTAGGAGAATTATATTGTGAAGAAAATAAATTAACTTCACTTGAAGGAATAGGAAATTTAATAAATTTAAAAGAATTAGATTGTAGAAAAAATAAATTAACTTCACTTGAAGGAATAGAAAATTTAATAAATATAGTATTATTAGATTGTAGAGAAAATGATATTACATCTCTAAATGAATTAACATTTTTGCCTAGAATATATAAAGTATGGTATGATGGAGATAAAATAAATTTACCCCCGATTTTAAGAAGACGATTATTACATAGTAATGTATATAATGACTCTCAAAATGTACATAATACATATATTCAAAAATCTTTGAGAGAGACTATCATAAAATTATTAAATACAGAAATTACATATGATTTAGATGAATGCATTAAAGAATTAGGTATAAAAATTAAAAGACACTTACTGGAGGAAGAATTCCATAATATTAAATTTAGAGAGATATTAGTTGTTGTGTTTAATAGAATTTTAAAAAATGAGAATAAAAATGAAATAATAAAAGTGTTAAAAGATGAACTAAAAGAGGGTGATGATAAATGTTTTGTTGGGAAAGTAACTAGAATAATTAATGTACTAAATGGATTTGATCCTGATGTTTCTATTACAATTTCTGATAATGAACAAAAAAATATTATAGCTGAAAAAATTATTAGAGAGTCAAAGTCAAATGAAGAATACAGAGAAAAACTTAAAAAAGAGATGGAAGAAAGAGGTTTTACAGATTATGAAGCATGGTTGGATTTATAAAAAAATACTGTCACCCTTAGACTTTAAAAGATAAAAGTAAACTTTACATACCTGAGATAAAATTAATCCATTACTTATACGTTTTAAATCTCTTCGATATAATTTATCTTTTATATCTTTTTCTGCCGGAATCCATTCTGCTTTGAGGTATCAAATGTTTATCGGAAATCTTATGAGTCAGAAGATGAGTCATCACAACCCCACCAAATGGTGTTTGTCCCACTTCGCGGTGTCAAAAAATATTTATGTTCCATGCTGCGGGAAAAATTCCCACTTGCCGGGGTTAATAAATGACCTCAGACTTTTTCAACGATGTTGAAATCGTTGCATCGACTGATATTTCAGATAATGAAGATTTGTATTATACAGTTGCACATAATCATAAGGTGAAATTAATCTATGATTCTTCAGAAGAAGAATATTTTTATGTTATAGACTATGAGAGTTAAAAACAAAGATATAATAGTACAGTTTGTTATTTTAATCAATTAAAAAGGAGGTATAATATTTCACAAGAAGTTGAGGATATGTCTTTAAAATGTTTAGATTTTATGTATTATGAGAAATCAGTTAACTATTATTATTTTATGAAAAAGATTTGTGATATTTTTAATATTGAAAATAAAATAAAGGTCCAAAGACTTTGTTCTAAAGTCAAAAAGAAATATGGAAAAATCTGGAATGAATTTCAAAAAATGTTTCCTAATAAATGGAGCTAGCAAAAAAGTGCATACACTGTTTGACTATGAAATCAGTAAATGAGTTTTATATATATCATAGAAATGGAAATATTTATTTCCAAAGTCATTGTAAATGTTGTGATTCCATAATCAAATATAAAAAATTTAAATGTGAATGTGGTATGCAATATACCTATACACACAAAAAGAGACATTTAAAAAGTATTTATCACATTAAGCATCTTCCTGGAAAAAATATTTCAAAAAATGTTTCCTAATAAATGGAGCTCACCTTAAAGTCAAAGACTATTAATGAACTTAGAAAAGGAGTAAAACTATTGAATATTAAACAACCTAAAGGCTGTAAGAAGGATAATTTAATTAGATTATTAATTAAATATATCAGAAAAACAGGTGAATATAAACCTGTTTTAGTAGGATTATTAAATTTAGATATATCAAAATACTTAGAAAAAAAGAAAAAAATATTTATTGAAAAATCTCAAAAACGTAATAAAATTAAGAAAATTTTTGATTCTTTTAATTTGAAATTTGATAATAAGAAATTTAAGCCAAAAGAAGAAAAAAAGATTAAAACAGAAGTGAATCTTAAAAAATTATTTACAGTTATTAATGAGGATATATTTGGTTTGAAGTCAAAGACTATTGGTGAGCTTAGAAAAGGAGTAAAACTATTGAATATTAAACAATCTAAAGGCCGTAAGAAGGATGACTTAATTAGATTATTAATTAAATATATAAATGAAACTGGTGAATATAAATATGTTTTAATAGATTTATTAAATTTATATATATCAAAATACTTGGAAGAAAAGAAGAATATATTTATTGAAAATCCAGAAAAACGTAATAAAATTAAAAAGTTTTTTGATTCTTTTAATTTGAAATTTGATAATATGGAATTTAAGCCAAAAGAAGAAAAAAAGATTAAAACAGAAGTGAATCTTAAAGAATTATTTATTCCTGATCTTACAGAACAATTGAAACAATTTATTAATGAACCTAAAAATAGGCGTAAACTTAAGAATATATTTGATTATTTTGGTTTGAAATATAAAGATGGAGAATTGGTAGAAAAGAAAGAAAAGAAAGTAGATATAAAAGTTAATCTTGAAGATTTATTTAAATCTGATTATGAAATTGTCCAAATTAGTCAAAAATATATTAAAAAATATAACACATATAGGTATATTTATAAAATTGTAGAAATCAATGAACTTAGACCTGTACAATATCATAATATTTTAAAGGATTTATTTAGAAAAGCTATTGGTATAGTAGAAGGAAAAGTAGATACTATAGTACACAATCCTGCATTAAGTCAACCTTTTCATCCTAAAATGATGTCAACTAGAGAGGCTTATGATACCTATTTAGATGATTCAACACATAAAATTGAATACAAATAATTAGATATTAAAGAATGTACATTCGATTTTCATGTCATAGAATTACCACACGGAGGAAAACATCTAAAAATTCTCAAAGATGATGATATTGTAAACAAAAAGAGTATTTGTCAAATTAAAAATAACGATAATATATGTTTATCTAGATCTATTGTAGTTGCTCTATCTATACAAAATCCTGAACTTTTATGTGAAAAATTAAACTATAAAAAACTAACTAAAAATGACATTCTATATATTAAAAAAGGAAGAATATTACAAAAAACGTTAGCTGAAAAATTACATGAAATGTGTGAAATTCCTTTAGATATTTGTAATTTAGAGCATGTTAAAATATTTGAAGAATTCTTAAATATACAAATTACTATATTTTGTAGAGAAAATTTTAATGAAAGAATATACAGTGGTACTTATAAAACTACTTGTATTTACATTTTAAAAAATAGAAATCACTTTGATGTGATTACATCTGTTACAGGATGTTTAGGAAAAAACAATTATTGTGATTACTGTACGGTGAGTTATAAAAGAAGCGATCAGCATAAATGTTTATTAAAATGTGATAGATGTTTTATAAAAGAAAGTAATTGTGAAGGAGATGATATCCAGTGTAATGAATGTTTTCGAAGTTTTAAAGGCGAAAACTGTTTTGAAAATCATAAATTAAATAAATTGTCTGTTTGTGAAAGACTATGGAAATGTTTAAAATGTAATAGAAATATCAACACAGATAAAAGAACACCTAAAGATCATAAATGTGGAGAGAGAGAATGTAAAAATTGTAGTCAATGGGTCTCAAAAGATCATAGGTGTTATATGAAAACAAAAAAAGCTAAGGGTAGTACCTGTAAAAATATTTGTTCTACTCAAGAATGGTGTAATATATGTCAAAAATATAGACTTCCTGAAAATTATATGTATGGTAGTATGTGTGAAAACAAATGTAATTACAAAAGTAATGACAGATATAGTTGGTGTGATGCATGTAAATATTTAGGATTTACACAAAAATATATGTTTTTGGACGTTGAAACGAATCAAGCGTTTGGAAATCATGAAGTCAATTTAATTAAAATTCAAGAATTCAATGGAGAAGAAAACATATTTAAGAATGAAAACGACTATTGTAAGTGGTTATTTGATAAGAAACATGTAGGTTATACCGTATTAGCTCATTATGGGAAAGGTTTTGACTTTCAATTTATATCTAAATACTGTTTTAAAAATAAAATTAAAGTTTTTACAATCTATCAAGGAAATAAACTCATTTATATGCATACAAACAAATATAATATAAGGTTTATAGATTTTATTAATTTTACATTGATTCCATTAAGAAAATTTCCTAAAACGTTTGGATTAACAGAATTAGCAAAAGGATATTTTCCTCATTTGTTTAACACTATTAAAAATCAAACTTATATAGGAAAATATCCTGAAAAATACTATTATGGATATGATACTATGACTTTAGAAGATAGAGAATTCTTTAATAAATGGTACAAATCTGTAAAAAATGAAATCTTTGATTTTCAAAAAGAAATTATAAAATACTGTAGGTCTGATGTAGATATTTTAAGAAAAGGATGTTTAGAATTGAGAAGATTATTTTTAGAAATAGCTAATATTGATCCTTTTAAATATGTTACTTTAGCTGGTGTTTGTATGGCTATATTTAGAGATAAATTCTTAAAACGGAATACAATAGCTATAGATGAAGAGACCATCAAACAAGATCAATACAGTAAAAAATCAATTGCTTGGTTAGATTATTTATCTCAAAAACATAAAATAAATATACAGCATGCTTTAAATGGGGGAGAGAAAAAAATAAAATTAGACAATAAAACTTATAAAGTAGATGGTTTTTACAATAATACTGTATATCAATTTCAGGGTTGTCATTGGCATGGATGTAATTGTTGTTACAGAAAATCTACTTTAAATAAACAAAATCAAATATGTATGACAGATTTATATGAAAAAACAAAAAAGATAAATAATAAGATAAAATATGCAGGATATGAGTTAATTGAAATATGGGAATGTGATTTTGATAATGATAAAGAAATTAAAAAATATATGAAAAAAGAATGAAAAAGAGATTTCATAGAACCATTAAATCCTACAGATGCCTTCTATGGGGGTAGATGTGAACCAACCAAATTAAAATATGAAATGAAAAATAAAGAGAAAGGTCGATATATTGATGTATGTTCACTCTATCCGACTGTAAATTATTTTGATTATTATCCTATTGGACATCCTAAAAAAATCATGATGTAGTGATACGGTGTAATGATACAGTGTAAAGTACTTCCTTCCAGAAAATTATATCATCCTGTATTACCTTATAAAGAAGAAAAACTAATATTTAGTTTGTGTAAATCATGTTCAAAAACATTTAAATGCTACCATTATAAAACAGAAACTGAAAAGAAAAAATGCAAACAGTGTTATGAAATAAGAAATGAATTATGTAATCATACAGATGATGAAAGAAGCTTTATAGGTACTTGGACTACGGATGAAGCCAATTTAGCTATAGAAAAAGGATATAAAATTTTAAATATATATGAAGTTTGGCATTTTGAAAAGAAAACAGATAAACTATTCAAAGAGTATGTCAAAATGTTTTTAAAAATTAAATTAGAAACAGATGATAAATTAAAAAAACCAAAAGATTTTAAAAATAAAAAAGATTATGAAACATACATTAATAATTATAAAAAGATTGTCAAAGAAAAATTAGATATTGATTTAGGTGATATAAAAGAAAATCCAGGTATGAGATTTATAGCCAAAATCTGTTTAAATTCTTTATGGGGTAAGTTTGGACAAAGAAATAATATGAAACAAACTGAATATGTAATAGAGTTGTAAGATTTTTATAGAATTATATTGAATGATGAAATTAAAGATTTGAATATGATATTTTTAAATGATGATTGTGTACAAATGGATTATAAGATGAAAGTTGATTATACCAAGAATAACTTTAATACGAATATTTATATAGCAGCTTTTACAACTAGTTCTGCTAGAATAAGATTATATAAAATGCTTGATAAACTAGGAGATAATGTAATGTATTATGATACAGATAGTATCGTTTATATTGATGATGGTACTAAAAAAGTAAAAACAGGCTGTATGTTGGGAGAATGGACAGATGAATTAGGAGAAGATAATTATATGACATTGTGGATTTCTGGGGCCAGCAAAGATTATGGTTATATTCTTAATGATGGATCTGTAAAAGGAAAAGTAAAAGGATTTAAGATGAGTTACGAGAGTGAAACTAAGCTCAGTTTCGATGAAAGAATGAAAACAATAACAGGTGAAACTGAACATATAGATGTAGAAATAAATCAGTTTCAAATACAAGAAGATAGAAATATTAAAGTGCATAAAACGAATAAAAGATACATGTTTGGATATGATAAAAGAAGAATTTTAGATAATTTTGATACTGTATCATTTGGTTATTAATATTTATAAAAAAATGTTTACTAATAAATGGATGAGTGTTTAGGTGATATTCGAGCTTTAAATTTTACAAATTCTGAAGAAATTTACTATTTGACTTATCTTTGTAAAGAATTGTATGATAAATATGATCATACTAATAAACTATTATCAGAAAGTTTTCAAAGGTTGACTGAATTAATTGAAAAAGAAGAAAATGAAGATATTAAATTGAATGGATTAGGAGTTTAATATGTTATTTCAAAGAACTTATTTTATTATGATTAGATTCCTGTTATGAGGTGAATTTATATTTATAAAAATGTTTACTAATAAATGGAAGAGTTCAATAGACTTAGAGATTATCCCAAAATGTTTAAATTAAATGATTTAAATCCTGGGGAATATGATCTGATATCATTGAGAAAAATTAATACTAAATATGGAGATTCAGTAATCGTAAAGTTAGATGTGGAAGTTGAAGAAAAAGAGTATTACCTTGCGAATAAACATGGGGAAACTCTCTCTCTCTTTCTGATAAATCAATATATAAAATCAATAAAGGTAGATATATATTTAAGTATTCGGGTATGATTGATGATAAATACGAATATGAATTAGAGAAAGCTTAATCATTTTATTTCATTTTTTAATATATTAGACGAGCTTCCATACAGGTCCTCTTTTTTTTAATTTTGAAAATTATGGATGTATTTATAAAAATGCTGTCGTTTTATTTTACAATAATCTAATATTTTAAGATCTTTCTCAATATCTGTATAATTCAGTAGGGGGGGTGACCACCCCCCACTGGATTTGTACCATAATGTATAAAAATTAATAAGTAGTTTTACTATATTTCTTTTATAATTTGATATATTATTTGTTGTTAATATATCTTTAAACCAAGTGTTTAAATTTAACTGATAATTTTTTTGACATTTTCATATTTTTCATTTCAATTTTGTGAGATAAAAGGGGGGGTCTCAACCCTACCCTTTTAAAACAGAACATTTTTAATATATTAGAGGGCTTCCATTCATTTGGAGGTCGTCTTTTTCGCGTATTTATTTTAAAATCATGTTTTTTAATATCAATCTCTAATATGTTTGATATTATTTTCTCTCATATATTCAAAGATTTTGATAGGTTTGGTCTCTATAATATCTCATTTTAAGTCAAAATGAATGAAATTTTAGAGTTCTAAAACTCTCTTGATTTTTGATTTTTTTAAAAATACGCATTTTTGAATGATTTTATGCATTTTTGAATGATTTTATACATTTTTGGTCTTAAGAGGTTGTCCAGATTTTTAAAAACTGAATGGAAAGTTGTAGTGTATGGGGCTGACTCTGTAACAAAATGACTATGTCATTCTGTCCCAGAGTCTGCTCCATACACTACTAGTATATAGATCATTTTTTATAATTTTAGATTAATTTCATAATTTTCTTCAGAAATATGAAGTATACTAAAACGGAGTTCTGCTTAAGGGGCAACCTACCTTTTAAATCTTCAAAATATCGATTTTTTTATATTCTTTTGAATAAAAATAAAGTGACTTTTTCTCAACATTTTAAAATAAATCCCATGCAAAAATTCGTACTAAAACGAAAGTTATAGTCAGAACAATAGAAGTTCATTTTCCCAACCTAGATGCACTTAAAAGGGCCGGCGTGCTTATTTGCATTCCTGATCGAGTTACGCAGCATTTAATGTTGCTGTTGAGACCCAGACCGTCCGACCTAACAGAAAGGTGTAAGGTAACCGTTTGGACGACCGGGAAGTGCCACCCAGTTTAGACCGGAACCCAGTGGGGGAGGCACAGTACCCTCCTTCCCCTACCACCAATCTCTCGGAGGGATTTATGGACCCACATGTTTAACGTGATCGTACTCCGCATGAACACGGCGGCAGTTGTGGCAGCGTGAAAATCCAGCGCGCAAACTCTCCGCGTACCCCAGATCGAAATTTTTATTTAAATGAAGATCGCGAAAGTGTTATTCATATTAATTTTTATGGTTATCGCATCAAATAGAATATATTTTTCATTATCGTTTCAAAACTATATGCTGTAAACAGTGTAGAAAGAATGTAAACTCTGAAAAAAGAAATTGTGGCTTTTCAGTAGAATATAAAAACTGCATTCAGCTTTGCTTGGTCATTAATAAAATCTTAATTTTAAAAAAGCCTCAATTTAAAAAAAAAGACATACCTGAAATTAACAGAAGATACATGATCACATATGCTATGTGTATATAATATTAGCATGGGACATGCAGCCATTTGACTACTGTTCTGCTATGTCATGGATCTGCAACTAGTTGCAGAAAAATCCTGCAATATGATAGGGCAAAAATTATTTATTTATACGCGAATTTGTGATGATGAAATGTAGTAAACTCCCAGTCATACACCAAGTATTTGTTTTTTCAGTGATCGTCAAGTGATGACCATGATTGAGTTATATTGATCTCAATACATTAAGTATTTGTTTTCGCAGTGATCGTCAAGTGATCACCATGATTGAGTTATATTGATCTCAATGCATTAAGTATTTGTTTTTACAGTGATCTCCAAGTGATCATCATGGACGAGTTGCAGTGATTGTTATGATTATATGTGCTATGCAGGGTACGTTGCCGATCGCCAGTGTAGCCTTTGAGAAAGAAAATTCAATTTGGTGATTGAAAGACCTGGCAAAAATTATGGCGATGATGAGTTCTGCAACGTCAAACTTAAAAATCGGGTTAGACTAATTGTAATGTATACTACTATACTATTTGTTTAAAAAAAAAAACAATGATCTTTGGAATTTAAAAATTTAGAGATGAAATCAAAATTTTCGAATGGGGAGTCAAAATGAAATTTGGTGAAACTAGTTTCACACTAGTTCAGTAATGGCACCAATTTGTCGCGGGGGACAAATTGGTGCGTGTCCATTCCTTTTGAGTACTTGCCCTTTTTTTTTTAATTTATTTAAGGAAATTTTTTTGGTTCTTGGAGTGGAGTTTTGAGATTTAAATTTAATATGTGAGAAATTTTTGAATTTTAAAAGTGTTTTACGCTGGACTCAGTGTGTATGGTATGGAATTTTTTAAAATAAATTAGTTTTGGGGAGAGCACTCACATTTATATTAATATTTGAAAGAAAAAATTATAGTATATTATTATTACAATGCATATTTGAAAAAAAAATGTATAAAATAATTGTTATAATTTCATGGTGAAAAGACAATTCTGAATTGAAAATGGTTGAATGAAATGTATTGAAATGAAATGTATTTCACAATGGAATTGTGCAAAGTGGCACATAGGCAGAATTCGAAAGATATTGGTGCAAAAGTTGCACATTTAAAAGTAAGGGCCAACGGCCGTACCGTGCTGAAAACACCGGTTCTCGTTAGATCACCGAAGTCAAGCAGCATCGGGCGCGGTTAGTACTTGGTGGGTGACCACCTCGGAACACCGCGTGCTGTTGGCCATCTCGGGTGCGGTATCCCCGTGGTTTGCGCGCTAGATTTGCACGCTACCACAAATACGTGTTCATGCGGAGTACGATCACGTTAAACATGTGGGTCCGTAAGTCCTTCCGAGAGGTTGGTGGTAGGGGAAGGAGGGTACGGTCCCTGTGGATGCCTCCCCCACTGGGTTCCGGTCTAAATTGGGTGGCACTTCCCGGCCGTCCATACAGTTACCTTACACCTTTCTGGTAGGTCGGACGGTCTGGGTCTCAACATCAACAACATCAACATTTAAAAGTAAAGTCCTCTGGACGAGTCGGACGGTCTGGGTCTTCTACATTTAAAAGTAAATCTTTAACATCTCTATATGTGACAGTTATGAAAAAGGGTGTTTTTATTTTTAAAAAAAAGTTGAATTAGCAAAAGTTATGGTTTTGATAAATGTTTGTACCTACTTTGAAATTTAGAAATATTATGGAAATTTAAAAATTAAAGATTTTTTTTTATATAAGTGAATATTATTATTTAAGAGTTTAAATTTAATTGGAATGGAATTAAATTGTGACAACCAGTTTTGATAAACTTTTGATTTGAATTTTTGAGAAATCTTGCGTTTTCGGCTTTAATTTTTGTTTAGTGTTTAATGTATGGGAGACGATTTCCTGCTGTAATTTTAATTTCGACGAGCTCTTCTGAGCATTTTTCTTAAAAATGTGTTGGTAGATTTCGAATTTCCGGAATGTTGGCTAGTTTAAAATCGAAATTGAATTCTGGCCGGAAATAGAGGCCGTTTTCGAAAATTTTGTTCGAAATTAGAAATTTTAATTGCAAATATTTGAATTTAAATTCATTTCACCCTGGTTTTAAGAACATAAAGTAAAGAGAAATGAACCACGATTTTTGACAACTGAATACCCGATTGTGTCTATATGTGAAAATAATATTGAGAAAATAATTTCGAGTAAATGATTTATTTGAGTTATGTGGATGGAAAAAGCACACATTTTTGAGTTCTGTGAAGAACGACAGACTCGTGTTGGTGGACCAAAAATTTTGAATTGAATAATTGGAATGTTTTAAATTTCGACGAAAAATAAATAAATAAATAAAATAAAAGTGTTTCGGTCACATCAAATTTAATTACGAATAAGAAAAATATTAACAAAGAAAGAGAATTTTAATATGTAATATGTGTATATATATATATATATATATATATAGAGAGAGAGATTGAGTGTTGAAAGTATTTAAAGACTGTTGTCATTGCATGAAAATGTGGGGAAGAGCAGGAAAATTTTAAAGGGGTTGATTTTAAAATAATTATATGAAATATTTTGATTTTGAAATTTGAAAAAGTGAATTTTGATTGAGACTGAGAGCTTTGATTTTTCCTTGGGAACTTGTTAGTGATTTTAAAATTTTTGTGTACCTCAGGATGTTGAAGTGATTCTCCACTTGTTTAAATGTTTTTGTTTCCTTGCCTTGTTGTTGCATCCAAGCACCTTGATTTCTGATATTCTCGTGTCTTTGACTCTCCTACGTTTCCTTTTGCCGAGGTAGTTGTGGTTGCGGATTCACAACCCGTTGCCACGGGATTCAGTTGACTAAGTGTGAACGGCAGTCAATCGTTTAGTTCGAAATTGCCTCACAAACAATTTGAGGACAGGCGAATTTATCACTCGTATGAGCAGAGTTTCTTGGTTTGAATTTGGCTTGTTTGTGTGTTTAGGGTGCATGTTAATGTCATGTCGAACTCGCATAATTCTATGGGAAGGTAACCCCATTAGTGGCTTTTTTCGAGGGTTAAATTAGTGAGTTGAAAGATGTTCTCCTAATCCCTGTTTGCACCCATGCCTATGTTTATTTCGGTAGCAGTTGAAAGAATGCCTGTTCAAATTTATTTTCTGAATTTTTTTTGTTGGCTGCAGTTGACTGAATTCTTTCAGAGTCCAACGTTGAAGGTTGAAATTCCTGAAAAATATTTATGAGGATGGGTTGCTTTGGCAAGTGAATTTTTGGAGAAATTTTGAAAATGTTGAATTTTAAAAAACATTGAATTTGAATATGTTTTGATTTAAAATTTTGAAAATAATTTTAATTACAAGAATGTATTTACGTTGTGCCTTTTGAATCCCCCTAAGTTAATTTGAATTTCGAAAATTTTGAAAAATGATAATTTTGAAAATTTAAAAATGTTGCTTCTGGCTTTCTTTTCTCCCCTGTGCTGTGTTTTCACAAAGTTAAGTTGTTGTTGTTGAGACCCAGACCGTCCGACCTACCAGAAAGGTGTAAGGTAACTGTATGGACGGCTGGGAAGTGCCACCCAATTTAGACCGGAACCCAGTGGGGGAGGCATCCACAGGGACCGTACCCTCCTTCTCCTACCACCAACCTCTCGGAAGGACTTACGGACCCACATGTTTAACGTGATCGTACTCCGCATGAACACGGCGGCATTTGTGGTAGCGTGCAAATCTAGCGCGCAAACCACGGGGATACCGCACCCGAGATGGCCAACAGCACGCGGTGTTCCGAGGTGATCACGCACCAAGTACTAACCGCGCCCGATGCTGCTTGACTTCGGTGATCTAACGAGAACCGGTGTTTTCAGCACGGTACGGCCGTTGGCCCACAAAGTTAAGTTGTGAATTTGTTCCTCCCTCGGTTCCGATTGTGCGAACGTTGAGTAAGTTGAGTTGTCCTCCTTCTTTTGAGTGAGTTGAAACTTTTTCTTTTTCCGTTCCCGATCTGCGGATGTGCGAGGCGATGTTTGGAATTTTGTTTTTCCTGACACCTGCTTGAATTGATTTCGATTAAGGAATATTTAACTTCGACTTTGAATACTTTCGGAACTTAAGAATATTTTTGCGACTCCTATTTACTTACGAAGTTGATATTTTGGGAAATATTTTGAAGCATTTGATTGAATTTTGGAGTCTTGAATTTGATTATTTACTTGTTTACATTGTGGTAATCTCGAAAGAGTCAGTGAACTCTGAATTTAATTACGAAATATGTTAAATTTTTAAGAAGAGATTCCACAAATTAATTTACTTTAAAATTTTTGAAAATTTATTTACTTACTTTTTGAAATCCATTTTAAAAATATTTTGATTTTGAATTTAAAAAAATTTTATTTTGAAACTTTGTTGATTTATTACAGAAATGTTTTGGATTTCATTTGATTTTTTTGGAGTTACTAAACTGAATCTTTGCACTTGATAATTTAATTTCGAAACTTTAAGATTTAAGATTTTGTGCAATTTGAATAACATTGAGTAAAAGATTTTTATTGAACTCGTTTAAACTCTGTCTTTGGCGTCAGCTTATTTTACTTACGTTTGAAAGGCAACTTAATTTAAAATGAAATTTACAGAATTTATTGACTTAAAGAAATTTATTGAATTTTTATGGAATGACACTTGTATATTTACGAATATTTTGATTTTTTTGACAACGTGTTTGAAAATTTTAATTTAAAGAATTTAAACTTGATGTGTGGCATTGAGAAATTGATTGGGGTGTGGCGAAAAATTTTTCTTCCAAAATTTACTTCGGTGGCAATGTTCATTGAGAACTTGATTTGAAAAAAAATACGAGATATTTACTTGCATTGAATAATTGAGGCGTGAGAGTTTTCAGTTGTTGTTGAATGACATCTCAATGTAGTGAGAGTTTTCAGTGTCAGTGAGCACCTGAAGTTCTGTGCCTGGGCCAAGAGAGTACTGATCAAATTTGTGGAACAATTTTCTTTACATAAACGTTTTATTTATTACTTTGACATGATGGTGGCAAATTTTCTAAAGGTATACAGTTTGGGTTCTCGAAGAGTGAGACCCTGAAATAATTTACGTATTTATTTTCGTGTACATAATTTTCATATTGTATATATATTATTAATATTCATATATATATTTTGTGGTGTGTGGAGTTTGGACATTCTTGTCATTTATTTATTTTTGCTTCTTTTGGACTTTTGCCTGTGTGTGATGAGTGCACTGCCCGTGCATTCGGATCTCCAGGGTTGGGGGTGTGGTTGCAAACGCTCTACCTCCTTCTAAATTACATTAAATTGCGGATCCCAGAATCCATGGTTCCTGGTTTTTCTGCATTGCATTTAAGGGTGTACGACATTTTGTATAAATTCATATATGTGTTTGTAGAGTGAGGAAAAATATTCTTTACTACCACTTTTATGTTCCATGTGTAATTGTTACATTTAATTACGTATTTACTTTTCGAATTGTTGGGGAAAAGAAATTTCTTGACATTTATTTACTACATACCTTCATGTTTACATTTACAACATGCTTTTGTGGTTACCTGCTGAGATTCACAGACTTTAAAAAAGTAATATTTGAGTAAATGATTAATTACGGAGTAATTACGAAAAACTGTGATTCTGTGTTCTGCCACCTTGTCATTACTTGCTTGCCACCTGTTGATATTTGAAAGGAAAAGAAAGGAATTTGATTTTGATATTTTGGTTCTAAATTAAGTGCAACTGTTTTTTGGTCACTGATTATTTCCCCTTTTTGCCACAAGAGTTGATGCATATTTACAAATAATTAATACTAGTTAATAAGAAAATGATATTCTGAAAAACAGTGATTTGTTGAAAAATGGTTAAATATATTAAATAAAATAAAGGAATAAATTTTGAAATGATATCTTGATGATTTGAAGATATGAAATGAAAAATGGTTGAAAATATTATATGAAACTGTTGAAATGATGAAGTGATTTTGAAATGGAAAAATGATAAGAATTATACTGTGTTATGATTGCCATTTTGTTGCCAGTGTTGTTAGTGTTGTTTGTGCGGGAAAAAAATAATAATGAAATGCTGATGTGTCAAATGGAAACTTGATGTTGAAAAAATTTTGAAGTCATTGTGAGTCACTGAACCAGGGTTGTTTCTAAATTTCTATATATATTTCTTGGTGTGGTCATTTTCTAATGTCATTTTCTCATTTTAAATTTGTATTTATATTTATATTACTGTTTTGAAATTATTTATTGCAAATTGCTGCTGTTTCCACTTTGACAAATTGGAAAGTAACTGATCTAAAGATTATCTGCTGTGGTCTTAAAATTTTTTTAATTTACAATAATGTGAAACTTATTAGGAAGTTAAGATTTAATATACAAGACCTGAAAGAATGTAGTGCTGCTGACCACATTTTAATACCTAAAGTTAAGATTCTGGAAGAATAGGGAACATGTTTTGGAAATTTAAATTTAAATGGATGAACTAACTTCAAATTTGAAAATTTAATAGATGATTTTTATCTGAAAAGTTTACTTACAAAATTTTTAATTTTTAACTTGGCTGTTCGACTTGAGGGATGTTATGTTATTTATTTATTGTATTTCTTGGAATTTAAATTTAATTTACAATTTATTATTATCCATGATATCCACGATTATCCACGATATCTAGATGACTTGAGGTAAGCGCCTTTTACGTTCCTGTTCTGGAACCATGTTGTTTCCCCGGCGATTTGGATTAATATCTGTTGGCCGACTCAACATTAATCACCATTTATGACAGAATAATATCTCATCATTTTAATTACGTAAATACATTAAACGATTCATTTAATATGTAAATTATTTAAGCTCTCTGAGTGCTCTCGCCCCCTATATTCTTGATCATACGAAATTGTTTAAATATGATTTATTATACAAGTTGATCTAAAAGTCCTTGACACATTTTAAAATTGAATATAAACTCAAGCTATTGCCGTACGATAGTGAGGTTTGGACTAAAATGCTTTTCACGTTGAAAAGTTTTTGTTAAGCAAATAAAAAATTTAGTTCCAAGCATTGCCCATAGATGGTGCTACTTGATTAAATGTTTGTATATCTGCGTTGGAAATGGAGTACCTTTTGGATGTGGTTCAAGCTACAAAGGGCACACATATTGAAATATGATAGCGGATAAAAAAAATGCTCTGTAACTACTCGTCTTCAGTTTTTATGCTTTTTTGGTATTTTTAAGGTACATCGCCATCTATGGGCAAAGTTTGGAATTAAATTTTTTATTTGCTTAACCAAAACTTTTCAACGTGGAAAGCATTTTAATCCAAACCTCACTACTGTACGGCAATTACATAAGTTTATATTCAATTTAAAATGTGTCAAGAACTTTTGGATCACCCTATATTACTATTATTTCGCCACATTATCTACATATTATTTACATCATTATTACTGGGGCTAAAAACCGGTGGCATATTGATTAAACATTGATTGAATCTTGCCTGAGTCCAGTGGCATTCTGCTGATAGTGTTGTGTTTGATAGCTCCAAGTGAATTAACGTCATTAATAAAGTATTTCAGTTGAATTGCAATTTGTGTGTTTAATTAAGCCTACTGTAGATTGTATAATTTATGTGTATTTAGCTGAGGAAGATGACGAACAAGGTAAGGATTTTAAGTTACTTTAGTTGTTGACATATTGTATTCTGTGCAAGCCATCTTGGAGTTTTACTCCCGGACAAAAGGTAGAACCTGGGTGAATGTGGATAAATTACGATCACGGATTTGTAGTAATGCTGGTGATGATGTGGACAATATAATCCTATTAATATCGTATTTACGGAAGAACGTATTAATTTCGGAAGCCACAGTCTTAATGTTTTAACATATTAACATCGTATATATAAGTTTGTCTTGGTCCGCACCGTAAAACAGAGTTTCCGGTATGACAGAGAAAAATTTCCCTGCGACAAAGTAGAAACCATGTGTACTAGAATAGTAGTATACTAAATTACAGATTACAAGAAATCTGAGAAAAATAGAACAATCTTCCCAATAAGAAAAATAATATGGGTATATTTAACTCCCTGTTATATAAAGCTAAAAAAACGCCGCAATACATGCTCAAGTTCCTTGTTCGAGCGATATATACTGATAAAAACTATCCGAATTAATCGCTTGGACAAAACGTAGATCCTCTATTTTAAATATGACACAAATTCTATGTTTCTATAATTGACCTCATTATTTTTAAATCATAAAATGGATAATATATATTTACATATAAATCGCGCTTATTATGTGCTAGTTAGCATGGAAGAACTGGCGATGGCCGCGAGAAAAGATGATATGCACCACAATTTTGAGAAAGTCCTTGGAAACTGACAACACTCCCACAACGCGGCCGGATTCGAATTTCTTAAACATTCAGCTCAGGCTGTACGAGGCTGCAATGGCTAATTTCGTATTCAAGAAGTCCGCTGATAGGAGGCTTTCTCAAAGTAAGAATTGTGTTGGTATCGTTAGAATTTTCTTGTTTACAAAGGTTTGCAATAATGGGCAGATAACTTTTTCTTCGTTCCATTGCAGATATCGACTATTCCATAGTAACGAGCACATAATACATGTGAAAACGGTTCATGGATACTGTGACCTACAATGAGAAGGTGATCCTGATCACAAAATTATACTTTGATGAGTTGAAAATGTATTGACATGTTTATGCTCATGGAATCTTCCTACAGTTGCGTTCCTAATATTAGCATCGTTACTTTGAAAACGCCATAGACGGGTTCTATGTGCATTTATAGAATCTATTGGTTTAAATTGAAAAAATAATTTTATAAGAATATAGAAACGTTTAAACAGCGTTTATCTCACAGTAAATTTTACAAGTTTCTAAAAAATAAAATTTAAGAAATATTCAAATGTTGCGAGCCACAACAGTTGATTCAGCGGACTATATTAAACCAAACGTAATTACTTTGAAATGCGTTATGCCTTTTCCAGCGGCAGCGTAATATAGCTGAAAAGAGTACCCTCCCCCCGCTTTCCCCCTTCGTAGCTACATTGGTGATGCGAGCCAAGCAGTTTTCGAAAGGGCGCCAAGGAGATTCTTGGGTATACAATTTGAACTACCACTGTCGAGGGTTTGAAAGTAATCCTAGTACGATTAATATAGATTCAGTGGACTCTAGCATACTGGGTGCAGTATTCAACTCGAGAGCCTAACGGCAACACATAATACTAACCTGAATAAAATTAGTATCAGGGAACTCATCTGAGGTGGAAATAGCAGAAGGTGATCAGCAGATTGCCAATTTGACGGTTGAGGGAGGGGAAGGCATTCACGTCGACTATAAGAGCTTTAATTCCATTCCAGTAGTCTTATTAAGAAAGCGTCGGCTGGAGAGTCCAAGATCCGTGGTTCAAATCCCGGCTTGTACAGCAAGGTTCTTTAGAAGTTCTCTAATATAGTGTTCAGTTTGAATTCGAACAACTGTGTTATAATGACGTATTTTGGTCTGATACACATTTTAAGCGACATAATAATTTTCTAACATATCTGTGTTTTTCTAGATCCCAGAAAATACCCCACCGATAACCTAGAAAATTGAATCTTTGCACACTTATACTGCTGATCACTGAACAGAACTTAACGAAGCCAGATTTCTGATTCCATCTTGTGGGCGGAGAAAATGGGAATGGAGGTGATAAATATCCCGGTGACTATGATGGCTGAATCTCTGAGCATTTATAATATTGACCACGGGATAGAATCAAACGGAGTACGATTGGCTAATTTTCGTTTAAGGCAACAATTTTCCACACATAGCGTATGTATTGTTAAGCAAAATAAAGCTCATTAAAATAATTTTGCAACTTAATTTTTTAAAAATATTAATTTTTATGTTTTTGATAGGTTTAAAAACTAGAAATTCTGTAAAATGAAATATAATTCAGATAACATGGACTTAATATAATATCATTTTATATTTAGTACTAAAATATTTCGTCCTTTATAATAGAAAAACTTGTTTATGATTCGATTAAAACAATTTCTATTTAAATTACTTTTCAATCAAGGCAAGTATTTTCACACTTAGCTTCATACATTGTTAAACAAAATAAAGCTTATTAGAAATGTTGCTACTTAATTTTTTTAACAGTCCTAATTCGTCTGTTTTTGACAGGTGAAAAATACTAGTAATTACATAAAATAAAAGATTATTTAGATTCCATGTACTTATCTTCATTTTATATTTCTTGCCCCAAATTTTTATATTTTATACAATAAAAACGTTTTATAGATTCGGTTAAGATAATTTTTCGATTTAGGCAACTATCTTCCCCCATAGCTCGATGTATTGTCTAACAAAATAAAACTTATTGAAATGTTGGAAATTAATTCTTTTAGAGTGTTATTTTCTCTGTTTCTGACAGGTGAAAAAACAAGTAATTCTAGAAAATGAAACATAATTTAGATAACTAGGACTTAATATATCCTCGTTTTATATTGCTTGCTTCTATTATTTGTTTTTATAATTTAGAAGACGTGTTTATGTAGCGTCGTTTTTCTTGTTATTGAACGACTTACATTTCAACAATAATATCGCATATTCAACGGACAGGTGAAATATACGTCTCATCTTTTGAAGTTAAAGTATGTAATTTGAACAAAGTTTGCGTTCGAAAGTTATATAATATGTACAAACTATTTCGAAGCGTTCAGAAGGAACAAATAATTAAGAAAAAGTATCCTTTATACTTGTTTGCATTTTTAATGTTCTGAAGAATACAATTCAAAACCAAATATCTTTGGCGTTTTTTGAAATGCTTTTGAACGATAGCGTCCTGTTTTTGTTTAGCTTTACCATTTTAGTGTATTTACTATCAGTCAAAGAATTTTCAATTTGCTGTACGCGTTCGTAGTTTACAAAAGCTCTACTACAAAATGCATTAATGAAAAACATAAAATATATTCTTTAAGCTAGCTCTTCTAATGTCGTTGTGTTACAAATATAACTCTTCAAAGAGTTATCCAGAAAAACAATTATTAAATATACATATAGTCGAACTCGACTATAACGACATTCAAAGGACCGATGACATTTTAAGGCTATAACCAATAAATGATTTTAAGATGCTAATACATAGAATAAACTTCGTAAATGCCATTGTTAGTGAAGATATTTTTGGTTTAACATCTTTGCTATTTCAGGAAAAAATAGAGACTAATATGATAAGAAATTAAATGTTTATATATGACAATAAAAAAATTTCATTTGCACCAAATTTTATAAGAACAAAATTAGTTGTTTTCTTCTGAGTTTTTTAATTTATGTGAAGGTTTTTATTGTTGCCTTTTACAGCTGCAACATTTGCATGTATTTTTGAATTTCTACCAGTCGCGGCCGATAAGGGGCGTCGCGAGTACGCGCGACACCATTGAGTAAACACCCCAAATTATTTTTTTAGTTATACAGATTTATTACAATTTCTATTGAAAAAATCTAAATTTTTGTTCAATTAAATCGAGAATTATTAAAAATAAGTTATAAAATATGTCGCTAGATGGCAGCACTAAAGTTTCCTTCAGAGAAAGCAGAATCGCGAAAACTGTACTGCGTACAATTTTCAACACATAAGGGGAAGATACAGGGATATTTTATAAAGCCGCGTCCCTAACGTCGGCATTTCGAGTGTAAACGAACGGTATAGGAACAATATTAGAAATTTGGCGTGAAAAAAAACAGACAGTGCAGAATTAAACAGTAGATTGTGTCGCGTTCTGGGCGCGGAGCTAGCCAAAGAGAAATAGAAGAGTAGGAAAACATGAAGAGGGACTTCTCAAATTGGCTCAGTTTCGCTAATTTAGCCTCAATTTTTTACATTTAAGAATGCGTTTGTTCTCTTTCTCGTCTGTTTAATAAATTTGGAAGTTCAAATAAACATTTGAACAAATGAGTGGATTAAGTGTACGTGTGTGGTGATGGGAAGGGATGGGGGGTATTTATGATATTTTAAGGGTTTCTGGCCATCGTGAATAAAATATGTTTTTTAGGACACTCACTTTGAGGGATCACTTGACCCTCCCAGCTGTCTTACTTATTCAAGTGGTTTCGCATTTCGTCATTTCTGATGTAGTGTGGTTCTGTCCTATGAGAAGGGGGTTATTTCTAATTTGTAGCAGTTCTGTGCTCTGGTTGATCTGCTGGTGACGAATTCCAATATGTTTGACTTCAAATTAATTCTTTAAACGTCTGGAGTTTCCCATTTTTGGCATACCCGTGATCGATAGGCTATTTTTAGTGACGCTTCAGAAACATGTTGTTTCGCATATTTAGTTTGAGGGGTCACTTGACCTACCCAGCTGTCTTACTTTTTCAGCTATTTAACATAAAAAATACCTAAAAATTAAACACACTTTAAATATTTAATAAAAAAATTTAATATTAAATTTTCATCGTGTTCCTTTTATCTGCGTCGTTTCCCTCGAAATTTTGATCCCAGGTTGGCAACTATATTGCTCAGATACCCCCTGGGCGTAAATTTTACTTGAGGTAGCCCCCAAATTTCTTATCTCGGCTTCTAATTTAGCGATTTTGATTTTAACGATGGTTATAGTCTCTGCATCCTCTGTACGTGTCATCTGAATATACATATTTTGTATCAGACCCCTGAGCGTAACTTTTAGTTTAGCTAGCCCCATAATTTTACATTTTTAGCGAGCAATTTTCTTAATTGAACGAATTTAGTTTTGCTAGTGGCTATAGTTTCTGCACCATTTGTACATGTCATCTGGTTATGCATCTTTGTTGTGACAGCTCTCTGAGAATAACTTTTACTTCAATTAGCCCCCCTCCCCAAATTTCCCATCTCACCTCCTAATTGAACGAATTTGCTTATGCTGATGGTTGTATCTGCACCATCCGTACGTCTCAGTTTGATACACATATTTGATGGATATATAATATACATGCGTTTTTTGTGTCAACTCCCTGGGCGTAAATTTTAGTTTAACTAGCCCCCACAATTTTACATCTCAGTTCCTAATTGAGCGTTTTTGACTCTGCTGGTGACTATATAGTTTGAGCATAATTTGTACATCTCACTTGGATACACATATTTTTGTGTCAACCCCTGGATGTAGCTTTCAGTTTAACTAGTCCTCACAATTTTACATATCTGCTCCTAATTGAACGATTTTGGTTCGGAGTGTGGCTATAGTCTATCCACCATTTGTACATGTCACATGGATAACTTTCATGTGGCAAATCCCTGAGCGTAACTCTTATTTTGGTTTCCCCCCCCCCCCCCAAATTTTCCATCTCGCCTCCTAATCCACCGATTTTGATTTTACTAGTGGCTATAGTCTCTGAACCATCAGTACGTATCATCAGAATATGCATATATTTTTAGTCAACTCCCTGGGCATAACTTTTAGTTTAACTAGCCCCTACAATTTTACTTTAATGTAAATTAGGACTATGTAATGTTTTTCCACTAGGAAGGATACGTTCCATGTGTCCAGGATCTTTATGAACAAGCGAGCAGATGGGAGGTACGTTATTTTACTTAATACATCCGTCGTTTATATTTTTAATATATATATATATATATTTCAATTGATTGTTATCTATTCTTAATCTCTTATCTTAAGCTGATTGTTATTGCCTATTCACATTTTTGCCGAGTTTTATTTTAATTTATTTTTATATACTTTTAATTGTGATTTTTGAATCCTAATATTCTTCTCATCCCCCTTTCCATTCTAGTGATATGTTACCTTCTCTCTTTATCCTTAGTCTTGGCCTATAGTTACTCATTTGTAACAGATATGCTAGAGATGGGTTTTTTTGTACATACAGTAGTTTATGCATTATTTTCGATTAAAATCCTTTAATTTTTATATATATATATATATATATATATATATATTTCAGTCCATCTTACCATTTTTGCTATAGAGAACATTTTCACTTAATGATTAATCTCAGGTATATATAATACAAGTAAAATAAAAATTTAATTATATATATTACTAATATATAGGCATAAATACATAGATCAGCTCCTCCCTCTACATGTCACTCACGAGCCGCCACTGATTTCTACCTTATGCCCCAAAAGTTTTCTTTTATACAAATGGTTTCCACGGCATCTCGTGCGCTCGTTGTTGATTTTACTCGTTCATTTGCATTTAGCGAAGAAAAGGGAAAGAAAAATTCCGAGAAATAAAGTATAAAATGATCCCCGTATATGAATACACAATATGACTTATTTTGACGTAATAACTAAGTTATTTGGGAAAATTTATGACCTTATATCCAAAGTAACATAATTTTATCTTATGAGGCTCATGTAGGAACATCAGCATTTTAACGTAAAAACCGAGTTTTTGCTACAATCTAGGTCGTTACAACCGAGTTAGACTATATAAAAGGAAATTTAGGAACGTGGCTTCATGGGTGACAAATTCAGTGTACACTTCATTTTTGATAAAATTATTAAGCATATTTATAATTTTTGTATAGTCATGTGACATTTCGGAATATTTGTATAGTCATGTAACATTTCGGAAAAACTGCAGTAACGTTCTGACAGAAAGTGGAAATCCTTGGTGAATAACCCATCCTCTCTCAAACTCGATGCTGAATCCATATTATCGTTCAGCTCTATTTGTAGACAATCCTGAGAAATGGACGTTGCACAAAACATGTAAAATTTTGAATCATAACTGACATTTCTAGAACCGGGAGCTGAAATATTTAATAAGACCCTTGCTGCTACTACAATTTGATGTTACACTTATATCAGTCATCATATTATATAAGATATCTCTACAGCAAATTCTGAGAGACAGATGTTTCAAGGAAAATTTTAAACCGGATGTACAAATTCCAGAAATAAAATAAGTGAATCGCTTCGAACCTTTCCGAAATTTGATACTGAATTCATATTAGTTGTCATCTACACTTTTTCCATATCCGCTTCTGAAAAATAAAAGTTGCAAAGAAAATGTACACTTTTTAATCGAGATAACATCTAAAGAACCGGATGGGGAAATCCTTAGTGAGTCATCCTATCACCTCCAACAGTTAATGCTGAATCCGTATTCTTCATTATATAAACTCTACGTATAGCCAATCCTAAAACAAAATGTTTCAAGGAACAGTTCAGCAGACTGATGCAGAATTGAAAAAATAAGTTGAGGTAAAAATTCTTAACGACTCTCTCCACCTACTTTAGAATTTGATGCTGAATTCATATCAGTTATCATCTAAGCCATATATGGGCAACGCCCGGCCCGCGGGCCGGATGTGGCCCGCCCCGGCTTTTGATCCGGCCCGCAGAACATTTTAAAATCGCGCTCAAAAACATAGTAAATATTCTCGGTTCTCGCCAACAAGAGAGTTAGAGGGGGAGGGAAAGCCTGAACTACGTGGGTGTTTCTATTGTCCGTCCGATTTCACCATCTTTCAAATCGTTTTGAAAATCGTCGAAAATAGGATAACGAACTTTTAGTTTTGATTTGTAGTTACGAGCACCAGCACCACCACCAGATAGGTCGACGGTAGCACCTCTGCATCTCCCCTCCGATATTTGTGGAATGTCAGATCGCGAGCCCAGTCACATGTCATACTCCTCTTAGGTTGGTGGTACACTCATCGTTTTACGTTGCGTGGAGATAGTTTTTGCTTTGTTCTTAAGTTTTCTTAGTTCGGAAAGTGTATGAAAATATGTCTGTTGTAAAAAAGCGAAAGGAAGACACGGAATGTCGCCAAGTTCAAGAAAGATGGACTTATGAATACTTTTTTATCATGCACAATGGTGAGCCTATCTGCCTGTTGTGTAATGAATCCATATCTGTTTTAAAAGAATACGATAAGAAGCGGCATTATTCCTGTAAGCATATTACTCAGCATACACTCACGGGTCAGTTGCGAAAAGATAAAATTCAAAGGCTAATCAACAATTTGGACAAACAGCAACAATTATTTAATAAACAAAGGACATAACTGGACAATGTTGTGAAAGCTAGCTTCATAGTCTGTTCAAAATTAGCGAAGTCATCGAAACCATTCGCTGAAGGAGAATTTGTCAAAATGTGCCTGTTAGAAATTTCAGATGTTTTATGTCCCGAAAAGAAAAAAGAATTTGAGAAAATAAGCTTATCAAGACGTACTGTTGTTCGACGTATAGAATGATGACTGGTGATATCAAGAAAAAATTGGCTGATCGTGTGATTAGATTCTAAGCTATATTTTATCCAATCGATAGCTTAGATTCTAAGATCGACAGCTTAGATTCTAAGCTATATTTTATCCAATCTCGAAAAAATAACGCTACGAGGGAAATGACAATCGGATAAAGAAAAAGATCCGGAAGTGGAAATCTTTGATGAGCCACCTTACCGCCTTTGAAATTTGGTGCTGAATTCATATTGTGGTGCGCTTTTAAAAATAGAAGAACTTAACTTATGATTAACATTATGTATCATTACGTTGTGCGTTGTGTTTTGCAATAACCCTCCAATTATTTTATCATTAACATATCTATCCTTATCTCTTAACATGGCCTTAAATTCGTATATAATGAACTCATTAACTAAATCGTACATTGCTTTATTGTGCCGCTATAAACCCTCCAATTATTTACTTTTCGTGTGAGTCCTGTAAAGGAATTATTAATTAATTATTGCATTACCAAAAGGATTACACCAATTTAACATTAACAATAACATTTATTAACAACATAAATCTTTAACTATTCAATTAGAGCACTTTATCATATTATTAAGTCGGAGGGAATATTGTGAGACCAATAAACTCGCCTAATATATTTATATATACGACCTGATTTTTCAATTGGCACATACCTTCAAGTCTGTTTTGGGTTTTGACACCGCCACGTAAGTTGCCGATCATATCACCGAAATAACTCGCAGTATTCTTTCACGGACTCGTGATATCGACGATAACTTTTGCTCATGGCGCGCACACCCGCACTTATTGCATTCTCTTATTATCTGCACAAGTCATACTGTCATGTCTCCATCTTAAGTCGTATTATATCATCACTGCTCTAGTTATTGATCAGTGTCCTTCTTAAGTCATGATCCCAGTTATCTTTTTAAGTCATATTGTACAAGTTATCTGTTCCAAGTTATTTTAGTATGTCTATCTGATTCTCGGGTCACAGGTTGTGGTTCCCTCTTTTTCCTTGGGGGTGTCACTCCCCCTTTGCTTTCATTTGCAGCATTCAGTGTGACGTAACAACAAGTTTCTCCATTGGTTAATCATTGAACCAATGTCGCTACCTGACATCCTCGTAAGGTCCCCCTCTGTCTTGACACTCCTAAATTTATGATTTGCTGTAAACCTCGGCGCCACTCAGACTGGCATTATTGTCCGAAGTTTCGAATTAATAAATAACTGGCATACACCTGTCTCACTAAAACACATGCGAGATCTATTTCTGGTCTCACATATCAATCACCATCTGAGCTTCTAAGCTTCATCTGTAGTAAATCCTGCGAAATATATGCTTTAAAAATTTTTCAGTTTAAACATTGATACCAAATATGATTGCCAATAATAATAATAATATTGCACATGCAATTAATACATGCGATAAACAAACGCCCCATTGTATCAAGCCAAAGCATGAACAATTTCTTTGAGTCTTAATATGGACTTAATATATCTTCATTTTATATTTATGGCTCTAATTTATTTTTCATAATGTAAAGGCGTGTTTTTGTAACGTCGTTTTTCCTGTTATTGGACGAAATACTAGTACATTTCAATAACGACATCGCACATATAATGATAAACAAACATACTGTCTTATGAAGTCAAAATATGCAGTTTGTATAAAATTTGCGTTTAAAAGTTTTATAATATGTAAACGAAATATTTCGAAGAGTTCAAAAAGAAAAACAAAAATTAAGAGAAAATTCTCTTTACTAGTTTTTATTTTTACTATCCTGAAGAGCACAAAATCAAATATCCTTCGAGTTTTGTAAAATGATTTCGAACAATAGCGTCATGTTTCCTCAGTCGTATAAAGTGTTATTGCATTCACTGTCAGTGAGGAAATTTCATTTTCTGTCTTTTTATTGGAAAAAAATTGAAAATTTTTTCACGCATTCATAGCTTATTAAAGTGCTGCTATGAAAAGCACTAATGGGAAATTTAAAATATATTTTTTAAGCAAGCGTTTTAATAACTCTAGATCTGTCACAAATGTAACTGTTAAAAAGTTATCTAGGCAAAATTTGTTAATACCTATATATAAGAATACATTTGTGAAAGATCCTTCATATGGTGGCAAGTGGTGTTTGCACTTCATTTTCGACAGAATTATTATGAATATCCGTACTCTTTTGCACGACTCTTTCGTACAGTCATGAGAAATTTCGGAAAAACAGTGACGTCTCCAGAACCGGAAGTGGAAATTCTTACCGAGAACCCCTACTCCCACCAGAATTTATACTTATCCCATATCAGCTACCATCTAAACTCTATCTATAGCCGATTCTGAAGACAAAAAGATAGATGTTCCAATAAAATTGTTTTAACCAAAAGCAGAAAAGAACCAGAATAGTGAATCCCCGTATCCCGTTGGAAACTTGATGCTGAATCCATATCAGTCATCATGTAAGCTCTATCTATAGTCGATTTTGAGAAATATATATTTTAAGGAAATAAATTTGACCACGAATTAGGAAATTACCGGAAGTAAAAATCCGAAGTAAACAACCTATCTTCTCTGGAATTCGATTTTAAATCCATATTAATCATAATCTAAGCTATATCTACAGCCAATTTTGGGAAATATAGGTTTCAAGGGAAATTTTTGAACGGCAAGTATGAAAAAACGGAAGTAAAAATTCATGGTGAACCTCCTATTTCTAAATGAATTTTGAGACTGAATCTATATCAGTTGTTATCTAAGCTCTTTCTATAGACAGTCATGCAAAAAAAAATATTGCAAGCAAATTGTAATTTTTCTAATAGACAGTGGCATCTGGAGAACTAGCAGTGGAAATCATTAATGAGACACGCCACCCCCTCTAAAATTTAATCCTGAATCCATATCAGTCATCAAAGCTCCGTTAATAGCTATAGGCAATTTTAAGAAATAGATGTTTCAAGGAAAATTTTTAAGCAGTATTAGAGAAGGAACCGGAAGTGGACATGTCTAGAGACCACTCTACCTATTCCAGAATTTGATGTTAAATCCATGACAGTTAACATTTAAGCTCTTGCCACTAACGAAAAATTGATGATTCAAGGAAAATACAAATTTTTGAACCGGAAATAGAAAAACATCCGGAAATCGGTGAACACCCTTAGCGATATCTCCCTACCTATTCCAGAATTTGACGCTGAATCCATATCAGTTAATCTTTATTTGATGCTGAATCCCATCATTTCAGCTTTATTTATAGCCAATCTTGAAAAATTGATTTTCAAGCAAAGTAAAACTTTTCAAACCAGAAATAAAAATATATCCATAAGTGGAAATTCTTAATGAACCCCCTATTTCCTTTGAAATTCATATCAGACATAAGTTAAGCCCTATCTATAGTAGATATTAATAAATTGATGTTTTAAAAATGTAAGGGAAAACATTGATGGAAAATGCCACCAACAGCAATATTACACATTCAGTGAACATAGGTGATAAGCAAATGCCCCATCTACAAAAGTCAAATTGTGTAATTTAGGTAAAGTGTGTGTTTAAAAGCTTATATACGAAACATTTCAAAGAGTCTAGAATGAAAACAATATTTAAGAGAAAACTTCGTTTACTTAATTATATATTTTTTGTGCTGAGGAACACAATTCAAAATCAAGTATCCTTTGAAAAATTCTCAATCTGCTTTATTGGGAAAAGTTTCTAAATTTTTTTACACATTCATGACTTGTAAAAGTACTACTATGATATGCACTAATAGGAAGTTAAAATATATATTTAAGCAAGTGTTTTAAATGCAACTGTATCACAATGATAAAGAAAGTTATCTGTAAAAAAATTTTTTAATATACATATATAATCTATATAAATAAAATTGAAAATCTGTCTGTCTGTCTGTTTGCCCCGTCATAACGGGAGAACAGCTTAACCGAATTTGAAGAAATTTTGTGGATCACCTTAAAATAGGCCTCCTTAAATTTAGTCTAAGTTTCGAGTTTCTAAGACTAGGGGTTGTCGTGATATTAATTGAAAACGAAACTTTTTTCTAGGAGTTCTACTCTCAAATTCAAACTCCCTGGTTCCTCCAAACGAAAAGGTTGAAAACCGTTTGTTTAAAACGTGAATATGTAACGTAAAATTTTATCTCTGAGTTTGGTGGCAGATTTTTGCATTAAACAGTCACTTTCTGAAATCATGAATTGTTTGAAGACATGAATTTAAATGCAAAATCTATCACAATGGTTTATTTTTCACAAGTTTTTAATAAACAATGAAAGTATTAAGGCATCAAAATGGTTAATTAATTTCTAGAATTTTATGAAGATATATCATGTTATTCGGCAAAGAAATTAAATTAAATGTGTTTGTGAATTACTTTTTTAAGCAAATTTACAAAAAATATGGAATTGAATCAATATATGCAAAATAATGTATGGGATCCGTACTACTTATATAAGCGAATATTAGAATTATTTTATGTGTTTTGTTATTGGTTAGTATCATGATGATGTTTCGTCAATTTGTCGCTAAGTGGGACTGTCAGTTCTACAGTTCCACTTGGTGATACATTTGGCGATTTTTTAAAATTTCGCTAAAGTGAAGAAATTGTTGCCAAACCTTCCATGGAGATAGCATTATTCAGAGGATATATTTTCTATCTATTTAGAAGGGCTGAACTGCATTTAATGAAATTTTGTGGGTATGCTCCAAATAGCCCCCCTTAAATTTAGTCTAAGTTTCTATTTTCTGAGACCAGGGATTGTCGAGATATTAATGAAAATCGAAACTTTTCCTAGAAGTTCTACTCCCTAAATCCCTGGTTCCTCCAAACGAAAAGGTTGAAAATATTTTGTTTCAAACGTGAAAGTGAATTAAAGCTTTAAGTCTGAGTTTGATGGCAGATTTTTGCGCTTAATAGTCACTTCTGAAATCATGAATTCTTTGAAAACATGAATTTAAATGAAAAATCTATTATCATGCTTTATTGTTCACAAGCTTTTACTCAACGATGAAAAGTATTAAGAAATCAAAATGGTTAATTAATTTTATCATTTTATGAGAATATATCATGTTGCTCAGCAACGTAATTAAATTAGATGTGTTTGTTAATGTTTATTATTATTTTTTCGATTTGAATAATAAATAAAAGTATATAAAAGTATATCTTATAAATGAACGGTTAGATTTTTCCTTTAATTATGTTAACTGAGGATTGCGTACATCAGTTATATATATTTTGGCAAAGAGTTTTCAAGCTCATACATTGTGTTTAGTTACTAAACTCATATATTGTGTTTAGCTAATAAATTCATTTAGCCGATTGTTGAAACAGAAAAAGAGTAGAACGGGTATATCTTCTAATATCATGGTTGTGTTTTCATTTAGTATATACAAACGAGATCAGGATGTTTAATTCAGATCTGCTAATTCAGAACAACGAATTTGGCGGGATATCGCTAATTTGGCAATTTTTCTTACACTTTGCCAAATTCATGGAAATGTCGCAAATTGATAAAAGCGACGCAAATCAATGAAATTTATTTTGTTTTGTTAGAAAAGAGTAATTTCGTTAGCATTTATCTGTCAGACCAACCGCCCTACATAGTAACACATTTAGCGAATTTTTAAAATGTCACCAAATTGATAAAAATATTTGTAAATCCATAAAAATATCTTAAAATTGGTAAAAGTGCACTAAATAAATGAAATTAATTGTGTTTTGTTAGGGGATAGTATTGCGATGATGTTTCGTCAATTTGTCGACAAATGGGACTGTCAGTTCTACAATATTAGTGATAAAAAATGATGACACATATTAACGTATTTTTGATCTAAACAATTTCCATCGTCAATTTGTTTATGATCCCATTCGTCAATTTGTTTATGATCAATCCATCTATCCTACTTAGTAACACATTTAACGTATTTTTTTAATATCACCAAATTGATAAAAATATTTGTAAATCCATAAAAATATCATGGAATTGATAAAATCGCGGTTAATAAATGAAATTAATTGTGTTTCGTTAGGGTATAGTATTGTGTTGATGTTTTTTCAATTTGTCGCAAGTGAGACTGTCAGTTCTACAGTCCCACTTGGCGATAAATATGGCGACTTTTTAAATTGTCACTAAATTGACGAAAATGTCGCCAAACCTTCCATTTAGATAGAATTATTCAGTCGATATGATTTCCATCAATTCATTTGAATGGCCAGGATATTTTATTCTTTAGATCTGCCCGTGAAGATAATTTTGTATAGCGACAGAGATTCTTAATATCATGTCGCTTAGCAACGGATTTATATCCAATGTGTTTATGCGGCAGACGATTTTTATTAAATCTTTTCCGATTTGAATAATGAAGATATGTATATAAAATACATTTCATTTCCATTGCATTTTTGACTGGATAATATCAATTACGGTCTTCAGGTTTAAACATTATTATTATTGATATTTTCGGGGATTAATATCGGGCACTATCCGGGCACTATCCAATCATCTCTGATCTCGAATAGGATATTTTTGAGGTGATGTCTGTGTGTGTGTGCGTGAATGCGATACCTCATAAACGAATGGAACGTTTCAAAAGACATTTGTCACGATTATTACACTGGGACGCTATTAATTGTAAACGCGATCGAACGTTCGGAAGATCTCTCAAATTTTCGAATAGTTATTTTTCAAATCATAAAAGAAATCTGATCATTCAAATTAGTTAAATGTATAACCATTCTGTACATATCTTTTTATTCTAAAACAAATGAGATAAACTTTAGAACCTTAGGTTGAACCGTTCACGAGATATTAAATGATTTTTCAATAAATGTATCTAAAAATGTATAAAATAAACAGTAATATGTGTCATTAAATATGTAACACTTCGCGATAAGTTTGGTGACTTTGGGGATTCATTTGGCGAAAAATCGGCAACTTGGCGAGTATTTAATTGGTGCCAAATTGACTAAAATGTCTTCAAATTGGCAATCATTAGGTTAAAGTTAATAAAATGACGCCAAATTGATGAGTAATAATTAACATACTTCAGTATAATGGAGTATATTGCGTAGCAGAAGTTAGCAATATAAATTAGTCATCCGCCCCGGAATACTACATACAGCATCGGCATGGGGTAAATCTACCACAGACTGCCTAGAAAAAACAAAATAAAACCCAAGGAGTGTTAAGAAAGCCACTAGATATCTAAGGAACTCGGTGAGTAGGAAAGACTAACTAACTAACTAACTAACACACTCTCCTAGAGTGCAGAGGCTGGGACTTGGCACTTCGCCTTCTGTCCCAAGGCGAAACTAGGAAAGACTTTAAAATCAAAACCGTGAATCGTGAGAGCTGATGTTAAAAAGCAGGCGCTAAACTTTTACAACAAATTGCCATCTGTCCCGAAAGAATTATTGTTCAACTTACATGACTATGATTATCGAAAGGCCAAACATCGTAAGAGACCCTGCGCAGTTCTAAACTTAGAGTAACCGAAAATTAGGTGAAACCTTTTTTCTGTCAATCTAAACTAAGTAAAACCCGCAAAACAGGGTAATTTAAACCTAAAATATTCTAAACCCTCCCTAAATTGCCAAAAGCTAAATAGGATGCAGATATGCACCAACCCCCAAACTGATTAAACTCAAATGTGCAACAAACTGTCACATTAGGAGCCAAGTCAAAGTAAAAGCTAGTCAATAAAAACAACGGGTTTCCATATAAGGAGTTACTGAAATAATGTCACAGCATGATGATAAATACCAGAAGTTGAAATTGGAGATAAAAGACGCTTCGCGCATGGTGCTCTGTCCCGAACAACAAATCCGTAGATGTTAGCAATATTTCCAATTGGCAATATATGTAGGGTGTCCCATCAAGACCACCCAAACTCTGCACAGCCAGATTCCTCGCTTGGAATACATAAAAATTGGCCAAAGAATTGTACCTCTACGATCCATAGTTTTCGAGAAAATGCGAGAGAAAAGTATGACGTCATATCCGGTGTACGAAAAAACAACTTTATTGGAAACATGAACATCGGTAGTTGCATATTTTTACATAGAAATATGTTCAAAGTGTCCACCGCGTATATTCAGGCATGCATGATCGCGCCGTGGAATGGCTGACTGCACACGTTGCAGCAGCGTGGTGTCTGTCCACAAAAATACACGCAGCATGAAGACTAGCAGCTAAGTCACTTTCTGTAGTATCTAGGTCTCGATAGACCAATTCCTTCAGATGGCCTCATAGGAAGAAATCCAAAGGTGTCAGATCTGGCGATCGTGGGGGCCATAAAACCGGACCCTCTCATCCAATCCAGCGGCCTGGGTATTCCATATCCAGCCAATTACGTACAGAGCTGAAATGCGCCGGAGCTCCATCATGCTGGAGCCATAGACCATGCATTGCAAATAAGTGTATGCCATCTAGGAAATCGGTTAATACATCACGGAGAAATACTAAGTATGAATGCCCCGTGAGCCGTTCAGGCAGCAGATATGGTCCAATCATGCGATTGCTTAGTATGCCGGCCCACACATTTACAGACTAGCGGACCTGATGTCTCTGCGCAATATGAGCGGTGGAAATTTTGAACACCTTCCTACGTAAACATATGCAAATACCGATGTTCATGTTTCCAATAAAGTTGTTTTTTCGTACACCGGATATGACGTCATACTTTTCTCTCGCATTTTTCTCGAAAACTATGGGTCGTAGAGGTACAGTTCTTTGGCCAATTTTTATGTATTTCAAGCGAGGAATCTGGCTGTGCAGAGTTTGGACGGTCTTGATAGGACACCCTGTATAAGTTAATTTGGTAATTCAAAATAATTTTAAATGTTGTCATCCAGGAAAGCGTCCAATGTCACTGTACGTTACAACAACATTAAAACATTGTACCGTGGATCTTGTCCATAATTATTTCGTTTCATTATTCACGGTAAACTAATGATGTACAAGATTCATATCCATGACACAACGATTTTAACTTTCAATTGCACATTAATTTCGAAGATTTTCCGGATGATAATGTATGAAAATATTTCGAAGTACCCAATAACATATACTGCACGAAAATCTCTAAATAAATAATAAACTTTATTTTGCCACCCAAATTCATCTGATAAATGAATGTGATGAATGTGTGTGTCTAACTCGACAATTAGAAATAACCGCCGTTAAACTCATCTATACGAATCTCTTTACACAAACCAGCCCCTCTAATATCGCAATCGATTTGAAAACGGGTCTAAAGAGACAGTCCTTCACACAACTTATTAAAAACTATTCGTTATTAAATATGACGCCTACACACTTAATGAAAATTGTTGATAACTTTTCAGAGTATCAAAAGCCTTTTCAAATATATTCAGATAATTCTGTTATCACGTTAAATGAAAACATGCATTGAATCCTTTTTTCACGCGAGACAAAAATATTTAATTGTTTAATTTTTCGAAGGGCGACAAAGAGACATAAAATTGACTTTTAACACTTCTGGCTCTTGAATATTATTTCCACGCGGTAAAACTATTTAATTATTATTGAACCATTGATTGATATAATTTATCTGATTGTTAAATTAGATAAATTATATCACCTTATATAGTTATTTCTTTTTTGTAGCTTTAATTTTTGGCAGTGAACGGTTATCAAATTGCGTATTCATTACTTTTACGAAGCAAAGTGAAGTACTTTTTTTGGAAATCCTTTTGTATCTTCGCCTCTAATTCGAATTTTTGAAGTTTTCTATTTCTCCATTGACCTGGAAGCTAGGACGGATGAAATAAGAACAAAACTGAGAATATAGCTCGAGTGGAAATGCCCAATAATTTTGAAAAATGGCTAGTTCAAATTAAAAAAAAATTAGTCTTTCCTAGCCTTTCCTAGTTCAAATTAAAAAAAAATTATAATTCGAACTAAAAAATTAGAAAAATTAGTACATTTCTATTTTAAATTAAACATTGAACACAAAATGGAAATTTTAATCCAAATGTAACCAAAATAAGAGATGTGCCAATTATATATGGTCAGGCCATTTGCAGGGGCCATAACCAATGTACGTTAAACCATAATGCAAAATTTAAAAAAAATTGATGCTGTAATAGCTTTAGCCAACGTGAATGAATATATACATATATATATATATACATATATATATGTGTATATATATATATATATATATATATATATATATATATATATATATATATATATACAGTGAAACCTGTGAAGTTGACCACCTGTCTAAGTTGACCTAATTGACCAGGAACGGAATGGCTTAATTACTTTAACTTTGAGTGAACCCTTTATAAGTTGACCACATGTATAACTTGTATGTTGACCAGGTAATTAGGTAGAATTTGTCACAAAGCATAGCTCAAAACCTTTGTAAGTTGACCACTTCCAGAATTTTCCAGGCTGCAGAAAATTGAGAGAATGTGGCAAAATTTCTCAAAGAAGGGACAGTCTTAGACGCAGTCCGATGCATTTTTGAAGCATGGAAAAATCTATCAGAAAACACGATTGTTAAGTGTTTCAAGTATGCGGGATTTCTATGTGATCTCATCTCTTTTGCGTGCCAAGTGACAGACTGTTTCAAATTGGAGTCACTGGATGAAGATTTAAAGTGCCTTCCTGAAACGTGCAGAAAAGAGTTATCCGATGCTTGTCAAAATTTTGCATCTGCCAAAATCTTGAAACTCATGATATTGAATCTCCATTTGTTGCTACATCGAGCAAGAGTGATTATGACAAGTTTTCTTCGGAAGAGGAAAAAACAGATGTAGAACTCCCTACACACGAAAGTGCAATGCAATGTGTCAAAAAATTAGAACTGTATGCTTTTATGCAAAATACGCCAGAACACATTAAGGCTGTGTTTAATCTGCACGGTAAAATAGAAATACAATGGGCATCTGGAATCAGAAAAAAACAAACTCTTCTGACAGAGTACTTTTCTGAACAATAGAAATGGATTACTGCATCAATCTGATAGAATGAATTCAAATACAACTTGTGAGTAGCCGTTACATATTACATATAAAAGTAGGTGTATGCAGATTCCTTGATTCATATTTTAAGTATGTACGTACATACATAAGTATTTTGTAACAGTAATTACAATATTTAATTAAAACCATTGGCTCATTAGTATTTTATATATGTTAAAAGGAAAGTATTTTGAAAAGCTTTATTGAAGGGAAAAATAAAATTTCATCACACTGTCTATGTTAGACACCTGTCTAAGTTGGACACTTTTAGGGGGAACCGTGAGTGTCCAACTTATACAGGTTTCACTGTATATATATATATATATATATATATATATATATATATATATATATATATATATATATATATACTAAAAGAGTTGAGGATACTTTGCTTTGCAAATATGAATAGTTAGAAATACTAAAGTTATTAAAGTAATAAAGAATGATGATGCAAGAAATAAAACTATATATATATATATATTTATTTATTTATTCATTCAATGACGTTGACATATGCCATTTACACGTTGTTGTTGACGTTACACACATGGACGTTGACATGTCCATACGTGTACACGGTAGGCCTAACTACAGTAAATTGAAAATGCCCGATCGAATATAAGTGATTACAGTGTCCGTAGGGTAGAATATAAGGAGTAAGGATAAGGAACTTGACAATATAAATATATACCACCCGTACGACCTGCGAGTTATTCCGATGAAATCGTTCAATGATCAATCATCGTTCTTGTTTGGAGATATATGCAAATTGTTGAAAAACTGTGAGATATTATATTATTGATTAATTGCATACAAGGTTCTTGGAAATTCCCATTAACTTTGTAAGCAAATGTCCACGAGTGTGCACGGTAGACCTATCTACAGTAACTTGAAAATGCCTGAACGAATAAAAGTTATTACAGGTCCCATAGTGAAGAATATAAAGAGAAGGATAAGGAACTCGGCAATACAGCAAGATGGACAAAAAAGCCAATTACAAGTTATGGAGCATTGCCTAATTAGTAGGAATCGAAACCAGGAATGAAAGATATTCATCAATAAAACGAAATATATAACTTCAAAAAGTCGTACCATTAGGGACTGTAACATGATGACACTTGTTATGTTTATCAATGTATGTTGTAATATTCTTTATCAAATGCAAATGCACATTTTTGCAGCCGGAGGGCATTTTGTATAGGATGTATATTAGATTCTTGTGCGTGTAAGTGTTGTTTATTTTAACCATATCTGAATAGTCTAGTAGATCACCAATAACTATATTGTCTGAAAAACATTGCTTTCTGTGACAGTTTTATAGTCAACTAGAACGAATAATCCGTCGTTTCCCGGGCCCTAAATAAGTGCCCGTTACTTCAGTAATACAGACACAAGTAACACCATACTCAATTTCAAATCGCTTGTTTTGGACTAAACTCATTCTTACAATACCAATAAAATCTCCAAATAACAAAATGGAAATCCCAATTGCCCATATCTTCCGCAAGCAACGTACGTTTTATATTTCCAATACTTCATTTTGGCCGCTTATAAAAACGCGAAAGGAACTATATTGCTCCCACTTATGATCACACATCAGGACGTTTCCTGCCTTCGCAAAGCATAAAAGAAAACAAAATTCAAAAATTTTCTCCGGAAGTTCTTTCCGAATGTCAAAAAGCGGCTATTATGCGTAACCGCTTATTCCTCTTGAAAATGGATCTGATACAGAGAGGGGAACACGGAAATTCAGACGGTCCATTACAGTGATTGAATGGGATCACTTAAAAATTTATAAAAATACAATTACTTATGAAATGGAATTTATTTTTGTTAGAATGTTATTATGTATGGGAATGTTTTAGTTAATTCTGATAATCTTCGTTTTTCAAATGCGACGATCATATCATGAAAAAACTGCAAATTTCGATGTTTTCTTAAAAAATAAATAAATTTGAAAAATTTGTCCCACGGATGTGGTTTAAACATTGTTGGAACGAATATTCTTTGATCTCACCGGTGATATCTAGATGAAATCTTTGTGATAATAGTTTGGACGCATTTGTGTAAAAATCACCCCCAAATTATTGTAAATCAAACTCATTCATAAAGGACTGATTCATTCAAACTATTTCATTCAAACTATCAATTCAAACTAATTCATTCACTAAGAAGGGTCCTGGAGTACCTATGTACCAAATTTCATGAACGTACGACGATTAGATTTTCCGCTGCAGACTGCACAGACACGTAGACACACACACAGACGGACATTTTACTTTATTATGTTAGATTACTACTCATTAAACAATGCTCTGCAACTTTATAATTGGATTATTTTCATTTATATCGTTTTTTATATCGAGTTTGTTATCCTAACTTCTCCTTTAAGGGCGCTGCAATTATTTTCATTTGATCAGGCATGTTTACTGTACGAGTACTTAACGAGTAAATTCATGAATATCTCCTGAAAAAGTTGTTAAGAAGGGCACTTAGGAACCATGTATGTATTTTCACTTTGAATCACTTATTAATTAACATTGTTTTAATTCATTAAATATTTAGTACTGATTATATATACGAATTGGTTATTGTTATTTCAACTCCAATTATTTTAAGCCTAAAACATCTACTTAAATATTCTTTAAATCCAGCTACACTCTATTGTGTAAAATAAAAGTAGGTACGTGGGACGCAGACGAAAAAATCAACAAACTTCCTACGTATATTCAAGAATATTACAGAGAATATCGCAGCTTTCGAAAGAGAGAGAAAAAAATACTATTCAGTCTAGATAAATATCAAAGTGTATAAAGCTATTCCTTGATCTAAGAAATTCGATAAAAATTTTAAACCTGGGTGACATCAAAGTTCGCTTCTCTGCATCAGTAAACACGTGATTTGTGCTTGAGTGTATAACCTTTAAATGTGTTTTCGAAAAATAATAAATTGTACTTAAAATATTCAACATTCCCGGCACCAGGGATTTCGATTTCTACTTTGGACTTTTTTCTTTGTTTTTGAGTTTTAAGGAGTGCGTCTACAAACAAGTAAATACCCTTGAATGGTGTTATCGAATCAGTTGTTGTCGAAAGGTACTTTCTTTTCAATATTTATAAACTCAAATTTAAATCACCTTTTGATAATCGTGAAACAGAAACGTTTGGTTGGGGAATGAGAGAGTTGCAGTACACATTTTAACGCCAAAAAGTCAAGAGAATAAATTAATCGCGATCTCAGCAACATTTGCTAGAAAAAGAGATTTTAATAATATGAAGAGTTATTTTTACTTTCCCTACATGTAAAGTACAACTTCCTATATCCAAAGTTCTACATGCAATGTTCCCGACAAAATTATACTAGATGTATAGGGAAATTATCGTGATGGTGTTGAAAATTCGAATTAGTAGTGAAGACGCAAAGATAATTTGTAAAAACGCCCATCCCTTTGTTTCCCAGAGTAATAAATACACAATTTGATATCCTTTGATGCCTACAAACAATTAAAACTCACATGTAATGACCAAGAGAATTTAATAAGATGTGAAGAACTGTCTCTTTAGACACGTTTTTAAACCGAGTGCGTTATTAGAGGGGTTGGTTAGTATAGAGGGGTTCGTATTGATGAGTTTAACGGCGGTGATTTCAAATTGTCAAGTTGGATTTTCGCGAAGTACACTGCCTTCCAAATGTTAAGCACGGACGGTTAAATCAACAACAAATAAAAGAAAAGTAAAGCTTTGATTAACTCAAAATTGAGCATGAAGGTAGCAAATGTGTTTATGCACTAAAGGAAACAAGAATTATGTATAAAGATGAAAAAAATATTTACTTTTCGTAAGTTATATGATGACGTCACATTTGAGCCATTAACAAAATTATGTTTAAGGACAAGCAAACCAAACAAAACTTACATTAATATGGTATGTGACGACCCTGGACCTTCAAACAAACTTTACAACGATTTTCCATGCTTTCAATGAGGTGATCAAGCATCGCTGATGCGAGCAATGGCCATTCCTCCAATAAGGCACTTTCCAACACTCTGGGACTGGCTGAAGGTGGTAAATGTACAGAGACAGCACATCCGAGGGCATCCCGAAGGTTTTCAATGAGATTAAGGTCGGGGGTATCACTCCATATGAGAAATGTCCTCATTTTCCAGGTATTCGTCAACGATGTTAGCTCGATGGGGATGGGCATTATCATCCATAAGGAGGAAATCAGGACCAGCTGCTGCAGCTTAGAGTCTCGCAATGGGATCTAAGACTTCATCCCGATACCGCGCAGCCATCACAGAACCGCCTTTAAAGATGTGCAGCTCTGTGAGATATCCTATTGAAATTCTAGCTCACACCATGACTCTGCCACCTCTGAATGAGTGATGTTCGATGATGTTCTTGGCCTGATTGCGTGTGCCTCGTTCTCTCCAGACCTATACATGCTTATCATCTGATTCCAGGACAAATCTGGACTCGTCCGTGAACAGGACGTTGCACCACAGTGAACAGGAAGTTACTTCGCGACAAAGTAAACTTTCTTTAAAACTTCTCAAATTTAAAGTCATAAATGAATCTCAATGTTTCACAAACAACTTTAATACGGGTGAATAACTTTTGGATATCTGTCAATGTATGATTTTGTATATATGTATGTGAGGCGTAAACATAACAAATGAAGGACACATTAACATGATCTGAAAAAAAAATTGTTAATAACAGTATAAGTCTTTGAATAAAATTATTAATCAGTTTCCAGGGCAAAAATAAACTTTCATCAACAGGATAAAAAGATAGAGGAACCTTACCACCATAGGCAAAAAGGCATATGTCAATAAATATGTGACCTAAGAAGTAAATCGATATCTAAAAAATTATAGAAGAATTGAAAATAAATCTTGGCCGAAGGAAACAAAAACAAGAAAGATCAATCATGCATAAGCATTGATTATGAAACACTTTCCAACTGAAATGTAATTTCATTTAAAAATTTCTAAAATGTGATTCATTCAGTGGTAATATCTTTTACATTATCACAGTACTACAGTAATTTATTATACTTAAATATTTAAAACTGTATCGAAATATAAATCATCTGATTCTTTATGCAAAATCAATGAATATTTCATTCATATAACTTGTATTCCAGACTCCAGAGCTAAATAATTTTGTGTGAAAAAAATTCAGCAATTCTTATGCAATTCATCTTACAATCGCTTGAGATATTTGCATTCTGCATATGTTAAAATTAGGCTTCCTTGAAAAAATAATAAAAGTTTAGGGATCATTTAAAATCACAACTATTGTAATTGCATAGGCACGGAATTTAGATACACAGATAATACACAGATAATATATATGTGTATGTACTCAAAGTATTGGAATCGTGCCGAAGATCGGAACTCGAATTTTCAAAGTATCTACACGTTTTGGGACTTCTAGAACACGAAAAAACTACTTTTAGGAAGACGTCTGTGTGTGTAAGGGTGTATCTGTGTATGTTTCTGTGTGTCTGTGTGGATATTACATCCACTCTAATTGAAAAACTAATGGACCGAATTTCATACAATTTGGTAGGTATGTTTTTTGTGGGAAATCCTGATGTTCATTAGATTATAGTACGATTCGTAATAAAAGAATCTGCCTTCTTTGCGAAATGGCCGCAGAAATTGCCTTTATCCACTCTAGCTAAAAACTAATGAACCAAATTTAACAAAATTTGGAGTATAATATTTCAATAACCTACAAGTGATTTATATACCAAATTTAACAAAATTTTGTATATAAATCATTTGTAGGTTATTCTACTACGATTCGGGAAAAAGGAACGGGCTATTTTTGCGAAATGGCCAGCAAAAATCGTTATATATAAAATTAAAAGACTACGTGTGCTCAATTATATCAATTAAATTCCTATTTTGTATGTGATTTTTGACAACAAAAAGAATAAGACTAACCCCATTACTCTAGGACTAGCCGTTCTTGAGATATTCTAGTTTTTTCGCGTTTACGCTACGCCACCTTTGACAATAAGTCCAGTTATCAAATGAGAACCAAATTTAAGTTTAACGTGTAAATTCAATGTCATTTAAAATACTTATGTTGTGCAGATAAACTCAAATTATCATTGAATAAATAAAGAGAACGAATATGAGTCTGCAGGGAAAGACATGTGCTGTCCACATCAGAATTTTTAACAATATTACAACAATGATTTATAAAAGTGAACGGGGATTAATTGCGGGTCATTTCGAAAAAAATGTATGATCTATATTTAAAGATCCACCAAATTGCTGTAGAATAAAATGTTCTACAAATTTAAGCTGTGTACCAAATTTTAACTCTCTAGGACGTAGGAAAGTGCATATAAAATGCCATCAATTAAATTTATCATGAAGAGTTATATAAAATTTTAAAAAAATGAAAAATTGTTATCTACCAAATTATTTTAAAATATGAAGCCACTCCCATATGCAAAACGTTTTAACAAATGGAGAGATATTTATTATATAATATCTCTCTCTTTTCTTTCTGGAAGATATCCCAAAGTCAGAATTTAATTGAATTTGTTTTTTTCCCTATATTAAATAATTTTTTTAATTAAAAAACTACTTTACATATTTTACTGAATTTTTTTTTATATATTCTATGGGATAATGTGAATATTTCCTAAAAATTTCGAAGCAATTCGTGAATTTTAAATTTACTTAAAAAATGTTTGAAAAATTAGGTCCCATAGGGTTCAATGTATTTCATTTTTTCAACCCGGGTTCAATAAAAAACTAATTGGGTGATATTATTTATTTATATTCCCATAGGTCCTACAGACCGTCTGAACAACATACTAAAATTTCATTTTGATAAACTCATTTTTACGGCAGTTATCGTGCTAACGGACAGACAGACAGACAGACAGACAGACAGACAGACAGACAGACAGAATGAACAAAGTCATAAACACTTTTCAACTTTGTTGTAAAGTGTTAATAAAAGATATTTATGAAAGACCCTTAATAAGGGGATCAAGTGGTATATACATTTCATTTTCGATGGAACTATAAAGAATTTTTATACTCTTTTGCATAGTTTTCATACAGTTCTGCAAATTTTCGGAAAAACAGAAGTGATATCTCTATAACCGAAAGTGGAAATCCATAGTGGTTGCCTACCCCCTCCGAAATTCAATGCTGAATCCAAATCAGTCATTATCTCAGCTCTACCTATAGTCAAATCTGCGAAATAAATGTTGAAAGGAAAATGTAAATTTTTTATTCTTTGCGGACATATCTAGGAATGGAAATCTTCGGCGAGATGCTTTTGAATTTATTTCTGCATACATATCAGTCATCTTCTAAGCTCAATTTGTCAAGAAAATTCTTAAATAGGAAGTAAAAAGGAATCTGAAGTTGAAAACCTTAGTAAATCCTGTTATCCTCTCACACATTTGATGCTAAATCCATAACAGTAATAATCTAAGCTCTTTCTACTGTCGATTCTGAAAAATAGATGTTTAAATGAAAATGAAACATTTGCAATCAGAATTGGGAGAAACCCGAAGAGGAAATCCGTAGTAAACACCTACTCCCTCTGGAATTTGATGCTAAATCCTAATAAGATATCATTTAAGTTTTACCTATAGCCAATAAAAACTAAACGTTTCATTGAAAACATTTGACCCGGAAGTGGAAATCCTTCGTAAACCTTCTTATCCCCTTCGAAACTTGAATCTTCATCCATATCAGTTGCTAAACTCTTTCTATAACAAATTCTGAAAACCAAATTTTGTAAAGAAAATATCAATTTTTAAATCGAAAGAGTAGAGAGAGCGAAAGTGGAAATATTAAGGAAATTGTCCCACCTCTTCTAAAATTTAATATTGAATCTATATCAGCCATTATTTAAGTTCTATCTATAGCTGATCTTGAAAAATTAATATTCCAAGGAAAATTTTTGAAGCAGAAGTGGAAAAGAAACAATGAGTGAAAATTCTTAGAAACTTACTCTGATTACTCTAGGATTCAATGTTGAATCTATATCAGTTATCATCTAAGCACTTTTTATAGCAAATCTTTAAAAATAGATGTTTCAAGGAAAATGAAATTTTTTAAACCGGAAATGGAAAGAAAACTAGAAGTAGAAATCTTTAGTGAGTCCTTCAAACTCCCCGTAATTTTATGCTGAATCCATATCAGTCATCATTTAAGTCTCGTCATCTCAGTCATCATTAGTTCCCATTTATAGCAGATCATGAGAATTTGATGCTTTAAAACTTTTTGATAAAATGTGGAATGATGAACTTGGATGAACACAGATGGTGAACTTGATTGCCACCACCAACATATAGCTCCTAGTAAAATATTTCTATCTGAAAATGTTTTTCTAATTATTAAGAATGAGTATTTATAACTGAAACTACTGAATAAAACATCAGAGATATAATCCATGTTTAAATAGCACATCTGAACGTCATCAGCATTATCATCGTCATCAATGGCTTGATAGCCCACTGTGGACTTAAGTTTTCTACAGAAGATCCTTCCAAGTGGACCCTTTGGAGCAATGCTTCTTCAAATTTTAATATTTTAACTCCTGGAAGTCCTTGTCTACACAATCGATCCATCTTAACTTTGGTCATGCTCAAGGTCTTTCCCCGATCGGTGTGGCCATATAGTTTTTCTTTGTTAACAAGAACGAATTAAGAACAAGAAATTTAGAAAGAACAAGAATAGATATACTTGTGCTTCTTTTTTTCTTCGGGGAGGGGTGGGACCTTAAATATTTAAATATCTTTTTTTAATTGTAATTTATAATAGCACTGGAATTTGCACATAATTTAATTTACGAATAATGCCGTGTATATCTCCTAGTCTTATTTAAATAATACATCTAAACGCAAACACACAAATTATATAAATTGGTACAAAATTACCGTGACCAAAAATGCCAATTTTATAAAGTTTTCAAAATTACAGATATAATGGAAATTAAATCGAAATATCTTGAATTTCTTGAAATTTGAGAAATTTATTCTTCTTAAGAACATGTAAATGCAATACAAAGAAAAGAAAATATTATACCTGTCTGATAATTTAAATTCGATTCTCCAGTTCAAGCATTTCAAAGGCTTTTTCCGAAGGAGAAGCCTTTTATATTCTATCGAATCAGTAATAAGCTCGAAATATGAAATTGCTTTAGCAAAAGCAAAGGTTCCTGATTTATTTAATCCATCTATGATGAAAGTGAGAATTAAAGTATTTCTTATATTTCATGTTATTTCATTAACCGCAAATTGGTTTTATTCGGCTAAATCAATATGTATTCGAACTGCAAAATAGTTAAAAATTTACTGGATTGCATTCTAGTTCGAAACGTAGAACTAAAATGGTTTAAATTGTACTGATACCTGTTATTATTATAACCATGTTAACTTGCGGTTCTCATAAAGCTTCATATGTGGGAACTTACACTCCTAGTCTGCAGTAACAAGCACTTTTATTGCACACCGGCTCGTACCGTATATACAGAGATCAAAGTCATGGTCACATTTATATTGAATATTGTCATATCAATACATTTTTCTGTTTTTAAATAATTATTTTAGCAATCATTTTCACAATTTATTTATATATGAAGTACTTACTGCTCTTTTAACTTATTAATGTTTTGTTGTAACTTAACTAAATCTATCTTTGATTGAACATGAACAAAATAATAAATAATAATATAATTGGTTAGTCACATAAAGATAAATACGTTAATCGATCAGTTGGTATCGATAGAAGATCAGCTTAATGAAATTCTGGTCTTGCACTTTTTTCTGAGTGTTGCACAGGAATGTGATCACCCTTTTCTTTAATGTTCCATAGAAATGTGATCACCCTTTTTTCTGATTGTTCCACAGGAATGTGATCAACTTTTTTTTAAATTATTCATTTTTTTAGTTGATGAGATCGGCTTCTTCTATATTTTTTTATTTTTTTCTGTAATGGCATCATGTGATCTTGGAGCTATCTTTTATAATACTTTTGCCTTAACTGGACATTACGATTTATTTGTGATTCTAACAGTTTCATCCGGTTAAAGAATTCTCAGACCTCTTTCTTTACAATTTCTTAAATTTCTCTGTCTTGGAGATCGCATTTTATGTTCATGTGACTTTAAATTTCTCAATGATGGTAATTCAGTTTACACTTTTTATAGAATTATTTTGTAAACTTGCACTCCCTTTTCAGCCAATTCATTCGATTTCGAATAATATTGATTTGATGCCGTATGCTGAAATCTATAATATTTTTCAAACTTTTAAAACTCTTTTGATGCATATTATCCCCTGCTGCCTGATGAGTGTTATCAAAGACCGTCTGGTTCCACTCCAGTTCTATTTGCGAGAAATTGTCCTAGGACGATATTGATGACTATTTATACCGGAATCCGAGCTCTATTGGTGTAGATAATGCTCAAACATATAGTGCATAGGATTCTGTTTCCTGTGGTACGTGTTTGGCAACTGATACAGAAATAGCAGGAGATACATGGTTCCAGATTCCCGTAGAATGCAAAATATTTGGATCGGTTTCGATCCACTCCCGAGGCAAGTGATGAAAAGTGAGAATCTCTCTCATGAGAATGAAAATGGAATCTGACTTAAACTTTCTAAAATTAGGCCATTTTATATTTTGTGGCGGGTGGAACAACATTGGGAGCTAAGTTTCCTCGTCCATTCTTTCGTTGCAGCACTTGTCCGCGAAAATGGGTGAGATAAAATTCCGAACTATTTATTGGATTACAGGATAACTCTCATTTTGTATGCATACCAATAATATCCGATGACCTGCGGGTTCCCAACTGCAAGGAGGTATCGTTTGAATCCGGAGTGACTTATCACTTGACAGGGGCTATAATTTTCAAGAGGTTTGTCGTTTCAATTTTGACAATTACATTGACATCTCATAGTTGAAGTTTTATAACCTCTGTCTCATGTTATAATTCCTTGGCGCCAAACCCTCCCATCGTATCTGTGAGGAGGCATTGTGCTAGCAATTAAACTTACAGTGCACTTTGACTTACGTTGAGTAATTAATTACTCCCCCGCGCTTATTTACGGGTCGAGCCAACGCCACCTGTGGCGTTGGTTGAGCCCAGTGAGCATGAATAGTGTCTGCACATCGTTGTTGTTGTTGTTGAGACCCAGACCGTCCGACCTACCAGAAAGGTGTAAGGTAACTGTATGGACGGCCGGGAAGTGCCACCCAATTTAGACCGGAACCCAGTGGGGGAGGCATCCACAGGGACCGTACCCTCCTTCCCCTACCACCAACCTCTCGGAAGGACTTACGGACCCACATGTTTAACGTGATCGTACTCCGCATGAACACGGCGGCATTTGTGGTAGCGTGCAAATCTAGCGCGCAAACCACGGGGATACCGCACCCGAGATGGCCAACAGTACGCGGTGTTCCGAGGTGGTCACCCACCAAGTACTAACCGCGCCCGATGCTGCTTGACTTCGGTGATCTAACGAGAACCGGTGTTTTCAGCACGGTACGGCCGTTGGCCCTGTCTGCACATCGTGTAAACATTATGCTATGATCCATAACGCTCACCAGTCTTGAATCTTTAAATATTAGATTCTTCACAATTTATAACGATTCTTTGTAGGGACGAAAATCTTTTTTTTCTGAGTACTTTTCCCAATAATGCACTAGTTCGGTTTTTAGTGCATTGAGTTGCATATTTTCGTCAATTTTTAACACTTTACAACATAGTTGAGAAGTGTTTATGACTTTGTCCATTCTGTCTGTCTGTCCGGTCGCACCATAACTTCCGTAAAAATGACTTTATCAAAATGAAATTTTAGTATGTTGTTCAGACGGTCTGTGGGACATATGGGAATATAAATGAATAATATCATCCAATTAGTTTTCAATTGAACCCGGGTTGAAAAAATGAAATGCATTGAACCCTAAAATTTCAAACATTTTTTAAGCGAATTTGAAATTCACGAATTACTTCGAAAGTTTTTGGAAGTATTCAAATTATCCAATAAAAAATATAAAAAAAATATCCACACAATATATTCGATAGTCTTTTAAATAAAAATTAAAATAATAATCACACGCATATTATATGAAGAAATCACGTGACCCACTTAAAAATAAAATATGGTATCCATCTCGTATCAAAATCGTAATTTTTAAAGTTCTTTTTTATTTATATTTAGTGTTGTATCCGTCCTAAAACTGTTTTTTTTTTTTGCTTAATTTTTGTGCATCTATATTTTGAAACAACGCAATTACAATATATTTGAATTTAAATGATCATCAAACTTTGATCATTTCTACAACGAGGCCTAATTTTAACGTATGCAGAATGTCAACACATCAAGCTGTAAGATTAGTTGTATAAGAAATGCTGATTTTTTTAACGCAAAATTAATTAGCTCTGGAGTCTGGAATAAAGCTGATATGAATGAAATATTCATCGATTTTACATAGAGAAGCAGACGATTAGTAGACTTTCTTGAAGAAGTTTTAAGCATAGAGTTAAAGTACTTTTACCTCCATGGTTTTAAGTTTTAAAGTAAAATAAACTAATGTAATACTGTGATCAATGAAAAGAATGGATTAAAAGTGTATGAATGAAATATTCACTGCTTTTACATACAGAGCCAGGTGATTTATATTTCAATGACGCAATTTGAATAACGTTTATTTTTCGATGAAGTTTTAAGTTTTCAAATATAATAAATTATATTTGAAAACTTAAAACTTCATCTTAGAATTGTGATAATTTAAAAAATATTACCGCTAAATGTATCGTATTTTGAGATGTTTAAATAAAATTCCATTGCAGTTGGAAAGTGTTTCATAATCAATGCTTTATGCATGATTGATCTTTCTTGTTTTTATTACTTCAATCTTTCCCCACTTACTACTAATGTTCTTAGTATAAATATGTATTTGAAACTCATCTTCCGTTTTACGTTCATTATTATCTAAATATGCTCTGAAAAGGATATTTGCAATTACTAGCTGCTTCCCGAAAGCAAATATCATTTCAAATTAATATTTTAACAGCTTTATAAGTAATCTTTGTAATCTTAAGTGTGTATGAGCAATTGCCTTTCTATTTAATGATATCAACGGCTTGTAATTTGTTTCTAAAATAATCGTTCTTCTATATATGTAATCAAGAAACGCCCAACTAAACTTCCCATAGAAACAGTAATCCGCGGGCGATAATTTATTTAAACTTTCTGAAAGAAATTATATCATGTTGCTTGGCAACGGAATTAAACCAAATGTGTTTATTTGGTGTTTAAAAAACTTGTTTTAAAAAATATGGACAGAGTGTTTGCGGGGTGTCAATCCTGGACCCCTATACCGTGTACGACACGCGCCAGCTGAGTGCGTCAACCGTCATCGGTGCGGGCTGTGTTAGACAACAACCACAAGTTTAGGCGGAATACAACCCAACCAGCATCGACCTGCATGTAGTTCCCGGATCTCCAGGAACCACTGGGTCAACCGACAATTGGGAGGAGGAGAGTAGAGAGGACTGTGATCCCACCACTCCGTGATAATACAGATTGGAATATCTAGTCGGCGTCATCTCCGAAATCCGTAGTTACCATAAACCTAGCCTTCTTCAGTGTGAACTGGAATTTTCAATATTTGGAACTGCAACCCATTTTATCTATATGGATGTATTGTTTCTTTTTTAAATTTTCATTACGAATGATACATTATCTATATGCTAATCTAAATAAAAGTGTCAGTGTAAAATTAAGTTTGGAGAAATTCTCCCTTGCTGCAAAACTTGTGTTTTAAATTAATGAGAATTGCAATAGGAATTATCTTAATTATCCCGTACACCCCTGAGGTCAAGCTGGGTAGATTTAAGTGTCTTGTGATTGTGTTTATTGTAGTATTATTGTTATCTGTGTTAATAATTTATGTGTTTAATAAATGTGTTGGTGGTCACAAAATCGACTGGTTATTTTAGTGAAACGCAAATGTACCTTGATCTTTTCAGATCCCACTATTCTATTACAGGTTCAACTAGGGGACACTATGGGTAAGTATTAGTAGTGTATTTATGTAAATTTTACTTCATTACACTATGGCAACAGACTGCAGGCTGCGACAGTCTGTTGACAGTCTGTTGCCATGTATGTTGCCATGTCTGAATATATGGCATTTTAGAGATGTTTAAATAAAATTGCATTTAAGTTGGAAAGTGTTTCATAATCAAAGCTTTACGCATGATCAATCTTCCTTGTTTATTTTATCCATACGATTTAAATAACAAGGATGCAAATTCCCTCTGGTTTGCAAATTGGAGCGAACCAGAATGCTTACAATCTACGTACGAACTCGGTCTGGCCCCTGAACCTCGCAGGTAGATTTACGATAAGCGGGCCAAGTGTGAGCTTGGGGCCCCTCAGACAGTAGATCCGATTCTGCGAAAGCTTTCAACAGTAATCCAGTGGACTCGAATCTTTTAAAACTATATAAGAACCCAGAATGTTTCGAAACCTTTCATGTGGATTTAAGGTAGGTTGACAAAGCGACTCGATACTAAGAAACCATTTAACAGAAATCCGGGGACATGAATTTTAAAAAATTAAATGCAAACGCGGTACGGTCAAAAGTATCATGTGGATTTACGATAAGTGGACGAAGCTGTCGCTTATGGCCTCCAGGATAGTAAATACGATGCTGGAGAACAATCTAACAGAAGTCCAAAAACCCAATTATTTTAAAAACTTAGTACGAAACTGTCCCTGTAGGACACTTCACATGAGGATCTATGATAGGCAATTCCTTGCTTCGAAAGTTTTCCTTAAAAGATCTGGGGACACGAATTTTATGAAGTACGAACCCGAACCGCCCAGAAACGTCACATATGGAATTACGATAGGTGGAGTAAGCGGCCGTTTAGAGCCCTCAAGATAGTACACCTAATGCAAATAAACATTTTAATTCCAATCTTTCAGAACCATGTTTTCTTAAACTAAGTACAAACCCGACCCTGCACTTCATACGATTACAGTCACAGGCAGGTAAACAGTAACAGACACTAAATTTTATCCAGTCTTAACTTTGATGTAGCATATATAAAGAACTATTACAAGCTGAATGATAAGTTTATTAGGTTAATTAAGTTTATTAGTAAAACTATATTGTTTCAGTTGTATTCTAAATTCACAAGACATTTATAGGGGGGGGGGGTGAGCCAGTTCGACAGAGAATTCTTTTAAAAAGTTAAAAACGCATCACTCAATTAGTTAGACTGCCTCTTTATGCCCCAACTGATAGAAGATTTATTTACAAATGCGCCCGACAATAAAAGGATTTTAAGTATATTAGCAAAACTATACCCTCTCAGTTGTATTCTGAATTCACAAGACATGTGTAGGGGAAGACAGTTCGACAGATAATTCATTTAAATAATTAAAAGCGCATCACTCAATTAGGTAGACTGATACTTTATGACCCCAACTGCCTGAAGATTTATTTACAAGCGCTCTCGATAATTAGTGGTAAATAGGATTATTTACCACTTTTTTCCAACCATACCAATGTGTGGAGAAGGGGAGAGATTCGACTTATACCTCGCCCTTCCTCACTCGTCCAAATTCCGCATAAAGGCCTTTAAACTTCGCGGAATAACGCTAAATCCAATAAATATTGTTGGATTTAGAATTTATTTTGTAAAATGCTACTCTACATATTGACCACTGATTAGTTCTGCCGTTCTAAGATGCTCTTTCAAACCTTTTGACATTGAAGTTACTCAAGAAGGGAGCTTCGCTGCAATAAAGAAATTGGTATAAAAGCAAATTTTATAAATGAACGGTATTATGTTGTATCAGTTATGGCCTTGGGATATACTATTAAGAAAATGATTGATATTTTCAATGTATTACATCACTTGCTTTATTTTGGCAAAGATTTGCTAAAAATATACATTTTCTACTGTGTTTACCCGATTCTTGAAACTGGATAAAACTGATACGGGTGTATTTTTCGTCTTCATTTTAGCATGATGACGCATATAGAGGATGAATCTGTTTGTAAACTGTACAATAGTGACTATAAAATAGATGATGAGATTCTTATATATATAGATGAGTTTGCTTATAAACGGAAACAGGATGTTTCGTTTTCTTTTACCTGCCTGCGAAATTATTTTGTTTAGGAAGAATAGAGATCCTCATGCTTCCTTTTAGGGAATCTAACATAACAAATTGAATTGTTACACGTTATATTATTTTATTTTTTTGTCCGACCACACAACATGATACCATAAACCCCCTGGGTTGGTCGTGTGGTCTGGGCCTTCAACGTTATATTATTTACGTTTTGATAATATTGATTTATTTTTTATGTCAGACTAAAACGTTAAAAATGTGTGTTTGAGAATTTTGCTATGATTTATGAATATTTTATCAAGGTTTTCTCTTATTTTTTATTATTTATATTTTTAATGTGATCATAGCATGTGGACTTGTTCCGTTTTGTATCAATGAGAAATAAATAAATAAATATTCTCTTCAGAACATCATTTAGAGCAGCACTGGAATTTGAACATATTTTAAATTACGAGCAACGCTGAGTATATGTGCTTGTCTATATTTAAGTAACACATCTAAAAGTACACACAAAATAAACAGGGCATCCCAAAAAGTTTGAAACGCGCTTTAAATTATTTACCTGTTGGAGATAAGTGGGCAAGGTAAATTGCAAAAATATTGAAAGTAAGATAGGAAATAAGACTACATTAATGAAATAATCCTGACACTTTTTAAATTTCTATACGACCCCCTTAGACAAATTTGGTCAATAAGAAAATTTTTATTTTTAATACAACAATATCAATAAAAAACCGCATATCTGTATCTTTAAAATTGAGCGAGTTATATTTAATTGAAAATTGAACATTGTGAATGGGGGGTTGTTTAGATCAAAAATACGTTAATATGTGTCAAAAATTTTTATTGGCATGTCTCAATGTGAAAAGTACTTAAAAATCAGTCATTGCATCGTGAGCCTACGCGGAATTGGCAAAAATGTCTGCTATGTCTTATCATCCAGTTTTATCCTTTTTGTGATATGTCACAAATTTACATTTCTAATTTTATATATGGTCTCCATTCACAATATTCAATTTTTAATTAAATATAACTCGCTCAATTTTAAAGATACAGATATGCGGGTTTTTTAATGATCTTGTTGCATTAAAGATAAAAATTTTCTGATTGATCAAATTTGTCTAAGGGTTTGTATAAAAATTTAAAAAGTGTAACTTTTTGAAAATTAACGGGAGGACCATTTCATTAACGTAGTCTTATTTTCTATCTTACTTTCAACATTATTGCAATTTACATTGCCCACTAACAAAAAATTGCCAACAAAGAATTAAAGCGCGTTTCAATCTTTTTGGGACACCCTGCATATATAAAATTGTATATATATATATCATAAAATTACCGCATCCCGACATGCCAGTTTCATAAAGTTCCCAATATGACAGATGTTACGGAAATTATATGGAAATATCTCGAATTTTAATTTAAGAAATTTAGTCATATTTAGAACATGTAAATGAAATACAGTGGAAAGAAAATATATTCCTGTCTGATAGCTTGAATTCGATTCTCCGGTTCAAGTAATTCAAAGACTTTCTCAAGAAACGACTTTTATATTCAATGAATGCACATACTCTGTAATAAGTTCGAAAAAGGAAATTGCTTTAGCAAAATTAAACTGCCCGATTTACTTTATTCATAATATTAAAAGTGAAAATCTAATGAAAGCGAAAATTAAAATAGTTTTTATATTTAACGTTATTTACTTACAGCATACTGATGCCATTCTGCAATAGGAATATGTATGCGAACTATAAATAGTTGAAAATATATCTGCTGGAATGTATACCAGTTCAAAATGAAGAAATAAAATGCATATGTGTATATGTATCTATGTATGTGTGTGTTTGTATGTATGTGTGGTTGTTATTATGTGTGTATCGTGAGTCGTGGAAGCGATATCTCACAAACGAATTGAGCGAATTTGAACGAATTTGGTATAAACGTTACAATCACTGAATACAGAAATCCTATTGATTTTAAACGCAATCGAATGTTTGGAAGACAGCCCTAAATTTTCGAATGAATTTTTGAAAAATATCAAAACTTCAAAATTTTTAATAATGTTACGCAAATCATCATTTCTTGTATAATTTATCACTAAAAAACGAATGACAAAAACTTTAGAATACTTCCATGACTCGTTCTTGATATATTGCACATTTCTCAAATACATTTATAAAAAAAATCGCTTAAAATTAAAAAAGTATTAACTATTGTGAAATATGTTTACTTTTTATATGTAATATTATACGATAGATTGATTAACATCATGTTCGTAGATCTAGTCTATTCCATTCAAAGGAGAAAATACTTTGAGCAATAGTTTTATATTTTGACGCCTGACAATTCGCTTATATTTTTTTGTATATAACGAAAATTCTCTCAGTTTATCTGTAATGCCTGGCGACTCATTTGGCGATATTTTGCCTCAGATTGACGAAAATATCTTCAAAATTGCGCTGACTTAACGAAAATGACACCCAATTGGTGAATGAATTATTAAAATATGTTATTATATTGATTATTGCGGATGCTATCAATATTGTTAATTGTCAATGTAGATTTGTGCGAATTATACATTAATTTTGTACTTTGAAAGAGATTTACATGTTGTCATTCAGAAAAGTATCTATGTTAAAAGCATTGTGTCGCCAATACATTTTTTTTCACCTTGAAAGAAGTGAATTCATTGCATTATATAGCGAAAGTCATATGCTGCCTGAATCAGATTTTTTTTTGCATTGACAAATATAGCTTCAATTCTAAATACTAATACATCAGTCATTTGAAATAACCGAGATGTTATCTCTACGCAATTGAAAGTTTGTTTGTCTGTCTGTCTGTCTATCTGTCCAGTATTCAATTTCACCCTTTTTGACAAATTATTTTCAAGTTTGGTATGGCTTTTCTCTACTTCACTGCAAGAAAACTCACACGTTTCGAGTGTCTAAGGTCCAAGAATTGTCGAGATATTAATATTAACTTCCATAGGAATAGCATTATGCACACGATTTTTTTCCGAAAATATATTTAAAGAATTAGTTAAAATTTGTTATATGATTTAGCAACAGAATTAAATAAAATATGTTTATACATCAGGCGATTTTCATTCAGTTTATCCGACTTAAATCTATATAAATAAAATTGAAAGTCCGTCTGTCTATCTGTCTCATCATCACGGGGGAACGGCTGAACCGAATTTGATGAAATTTTGTGGGTAGCCTGGAAATAGTCCCACTTAAAATTTAGTCCATGTTTTAAGCTTCTACGACCAGCGGCTCTCGAAATATTAGTAAAAACGAAACTTTCGTTTGTCTCATCATCACGAGAGAACGGCTGCACCGAATTTAATGACATTTTGTGGATAGAATTGAAATAGCCCCCCTCCCGCCATAAATTTTGTCCAAGTTTCGGGTTCCTAAGACAAGGGGTTGTCGAGATATTAATGTAAAACGAAACTTTTTCCTAGGAGTTCTACTCTCTAATTCCGTGGTTTATCCAAACAAAATCGTTTGTTTGAAATATCAAATTGAATTAAAACTTTATCTCCTGAGTTTGGTGGAGGATTTTTGCGCTAATTACTCACTATCTGAAAGCATGAATTGTTTGAAACATGAATTTAAATAGAAATCTATCTCCATGGTTTATTTTTTACAGGCTTTTACTCAACAATGAAAAGTATAAAGAAATCAAAATGGTTATTTAATTTCGCATTTTATGAGGAAGATTCTATGTTATATCATGTTGCTCAGCAACGTAATTAAATTAAATGTCTTTTGTTAATATTTATTATTATTTTTTCTATTTGAATAATAGATAAATGGATGTAAAAATATATTTTATAAATGAACGGTTTGATTTTTCATTTAATTATATTAATTGCGGATTGCGTACATCGCTTCATTTATTTTGACAAAGAGTTTTCAAGCTTATATATTGTGTTTAGCTAATAAACTCATTTAGCCGATTGTTGAAACAGAAAAGAATAAAATGGGTATATCTTCTAATAAAATTTTATTGTTTTCATTTAGTATATACAAACGGGATCAGGATGTTTTATTCTTCAGGTCTGCAACTTCAGAGCTACGAATTCCGCGGAATATCGCTAACATGGCAAATTTTCTTAAACGTTGCCAAATTGACGGAAATATCGCCAAATTGATAAAAACGACGCAAGTCAATGAAATTAAATTTGTTTTTTTCGAAGAGAGTACTGAAACGATGTTAGGTAGAATTTGTCAGTCAGTCCATCCGTCCTATTTAGTCCCTTTAGCGAATTTGTAAAATATCACCAAATTGATAAAAACGTTTGTAAATCCGTAAAAATATCATGAAATTGATAAAATTGCGCTTAATAAATGAAATTAATTGTGTTTTGTTAGGGGATAGTATTGCGATGTTTTTTCGTCAATTTGTCGCCAAATGGGACTGTCATTTCTACAATATTAGTGATAAAAAATGATGACACATATTAACGTATTTTTGATCTAAACAATTTCCATCGTCAATTTGTTTATGATCCCTATTTTCACTGATGAAACAGCCTTTCACATGGTACGGAGAAGTGGCATAAGTCATATTTTTCTTTTATCATATTCTGTTGATTTTAAAGATACAGATATACGGTTCTTTAATGATCTTGTTGCATTCAAAATACAAATTTTCTGATTGACCAAATTTGTCTAGAGGGGCCGTATAAAAATTTAAAAAGGGTAACTTTTTGAAAATTAATGGGAGAACTATTTCATTAACGTAGTCTTATTTCCTATCTTACTTTAAACATTTTTGCAATTATATTGCCTACTTATCTCCAACAGGTAAAGAATTAAAGCGCGTTTCAATCTTTTTGGGACACCCGGTATAAGGTAAATTTGCCAAGTTTATTATGAAATACATGTATCCGATAAGTTTAATCACTGCACCAATAATTTTTCCTCTATATAGTTTGATAAACTTGTCAATTGTTCATTTTCATCTTTTACATTGTTTTATAGATGACACTTTTGTAAATCTGAAAACCTTGGCTTTTTTTTTTTCAAATTTGCCTTTTACAAGATTTATAATACACTGAAAGTTTCACATATTGAGATCTAAGAGCAACGTCGAGTAAATTTTACTTAAAATATCCATTAGTTTGTTTTAAGTAACACATCTAAACGCACACACACAAATTTTATAAATTTACCGTATTCAAGCTTACCAATTTCATAAAATTCCCAAGATGACAGACATTACGAAAATCAAATTGAAATATTTCGAATATCTCACAAATATCTTCTTTTATAATGTATGATTTTTAACGAAGTTTTTACTTTTTACCTATTTTTACTTACAAAAAATTGGTAGATTTAATTTAACTTTTAAATATTGGTTCTTCAATTTTTCTAAAACTATCAAGAAAATAATATCAACATCACATTTTAACTTTCAAAACTAACTTTTCATGTAATGTATAGGGAAAGTATTGGAATCGTGTCTGTAAGGATTAATTATGTCTGTCGCTCTTTCTTGGCAATATTGCAAGCGAGTAGATAAGAGGCCCAGTTTGGGGCAATCAGTCAAAAGGGAATTCTCGAGTCAGGTATGTGTGACGGGTTTTTCTTCAAAAGTTCAGCGAAGTTTGGAGCATGGTACGTGCATGCTTTTGAGTGCAGCTTTTGGCTTAGAAAACGGAGAAAAGTGCGTAAATTATGCGTAATATAAGTGTGTGTAATGTGAGAGAAATATTGTTCGAATTTAATAAAAAAATTTAAAAGAAATTTAGTGTTTTTATGACTTTAATACACCATGAGGAGAAAGAGGGAAAGTTTACCCTGTCGAAAATCATAAGTTTTCGACAGAGTAAACTTTCCCTCTTTCGAAAATCATAAGTTTTCGACGGATCTACACGTTTCGAGACCTCTAGGACATGAAAATACCATTTTTAGCATAACGTCTATCTCTGTGCGTGTCTGTTTGGACAATGTACACTCTTAAGACGAAAAAATCGACGCATCAAGAAAGAATTATCCAAATGAAACAAAATTTGGCACATGTAATACGGATGTACAGAAAAAGAAATGATTAGAATTTCAGAACAATTGGATGATTTATTGTACTGAAAGCTCTATACAAAGTGAGCACATCAATATGGCGTTGGTCCACCTCTGGTCTAGATACAAGCTGTTACCCGACGTGGCATTGATGCATAAAGTTGCCGGATAGTGTTCTGAGGGATGTTGTTCCAAATGGCTTTCAATTGACGAGCTAATTCGTCTACATTCAGGGATGGTCGCAGGCAACGCCCGATTTCAGCCCAAATGTGCTCAATAGGCGAGAGATCTGGGGATCTGGCTGGCCAAGGAAGTGTGTCGTAAGCACGCAGACAATCAATAGAGAGTCGTATGTGGCCTGGCATTATCTTGCTGAAAAGTTGACCCGTGGTGTCGCGAAATGAATGGCAATACAGCGGGTCGTAGAATGTCGGTAACGCACCGATGAGCTGTGATGCTGCCACGGAAGACTATCAAAGGGATCCGGCTATCAAACGAAATGGCACCCCAAATCATAACTCCGTGTTGTCGGGCCATGTGGCGTGTGACATTAAGAGCAGGATCATGACGATGTCTGGACTGTCTCTAGACACGTCTGCGCTGGTCGTCGGGATTCAGTTCGAAACAGTACCCATTACTGAAGCCAATTCGTTCCCAATTCGTACAATTCCACGTTGATCCGGCCTTGGACCATTGCAATCGCTGTTGACGGTGCATACTGGTCAGTGGTCGGCGGCGCATTGAGCGCCGTGAGTATAGATTCCGCTCCCGTAGTTTTCTATTAATGGTCCGGGTGGTTACATCAGTATTTGACACACGTTGGATGGTTGATAACGACGAATCTCGTGCTATCACAGCTGCTCTGACAACCTCTCTATCTTCCCGTTCTGTCGTCGCTCTAGACCGTCCGCTGCCCGCTTGCCGCTGAAATCTTCCCCTCCGGACCCATGACTGGCAACATCGTCTAATTGCTGCATCGCTCATACCCAAATGCCGAGCGATTCGTCTGTGTGTCCATCCAGCTTCATGCAGTCTGACCACACTCCCTCTTTCAAACTCCTTCATATGCTCGTAGTGGCCGCGAATTCGCCAGCGAGGCATTATTACAATCAAGGTACGTAAACGCCATCGAAATCCACTGCGTATTTTGTTACTGAAAGCAAGGTTCGCTCCTTATATACACCACCATGGTGCTCAGTTTCAATGCACTGTAGTTCCGACTTTTCATTCATTAGCTGCGAATTTTTGATCATCTACATATTCGGTCGAAAGGTGTTTGCATGTAAAATTTCATTACTATCGTATTATCTTGCGGGGTGCGCCGATTTTTGTGTCTTAGAATGTATGTACCTACTTTAATTAAAAAACTATTTGATGAAATTTTACAAAATTTGGTAGGTATGTTACTTGTGGATCCTGGTATTGATTAAATTTCGGTGCAATTCGAGAAAATAAAACCTGCCTTTTTCGTGAAATGACCTGCAAAATATGTCTGAGACAAAGAACTAAATATGCTAAAATATATTGAATTAACACTTCTTTTATACCTAATTTTTGACGGCAAAACGAATAAGGTCAACCCCATTATTATTATATAAACTGTTTTAGAGATTATCTGCTGCATGTAGAATCTTAAGAACCTGGTGTTGTTACGAAATGCATACAGTTGCCCAATAAAAATAAAATGTATTAAAACTGCAAACAGTATTTAATATCAAATAAGCATCTATTTTGTTTTGTGCAATTAAACTCAATTTAATGCGTTATGAAAGATAGAAAATAGAAATGAATTTGAGTCAGTATGTAAAGTATATCAGTATGTACACATCAGATTTATACTTTCCCTACAACACATGGTAATGTACACTGAAAGTATTAGAATCGTGTCGAAAATCGTAACTCGAATTTCCGACAGATATACACGTATAGTAAACTTCTGAACACGAAAATAATATATTTAGCATAAGGGCTGGGTGTATGTCTATGTGTGTATGCCCAATATATGCATAAACACACAATATGTATTCATCTCAACTATGAAATTAAATTTCCCAAATTGTAGGTATATCACTTGTGGGTTAACCTAGTGCTGATTAGATTTTGGTTCAATTCGCAAAAAAGACCCTGCGTTTTCTGCGAAATGGCAAGTAAAAATCGTTAAGTTTTGAAATAAAAAATTAAATGTTCTTAAATATATAATTATGTGTCTGTTTTATACGTCGCCGACGAAAAAATAAGACCAGTCCCGTTACTGTAGGACGAATTGTTTTCCAGATATTTAAATTGTTGTCATTTTTACACCGTTACGTTTCCAGATGCGAGATGGACAAAAATTAAATTAAATAATCTGAAAATTTGGTGTCATTTCAGGTGAGTATCCTTGTCATTTTGTGCAATTATTTTTATACTTTTTGAATTATGTAGGAGAAAATAAATTTGAACTCTGTAAAAAAAAGTCATATGCTGCCGACATCGGAATTTTACTTTTTCTATAATACATGGTAATGCTTAGGAAAAGTATTTGAATCGTGTCGAAAATTAGAACTCAAGTTTTATCTATGCTTTTCGAGCACGGTAGAACACGAAAAACTTATTTTTAACATAATGTATGTTGTGAGTCTGTCTGTCTGTGCAATGTATATATCCACACTGACTCAAAAACTATTCGACAGAATTTCAAAAAATTTTGTCAGATGTGGTGTCAAAATTTTGTCAGATTTTGTCAGAACCTGCCTTTTTAGCGACATGGTCCATAAAACCATCAAAATCTGAAAGAAATGACTACACGTGATCAAATGTTTCAATTAAATGCTTGTTTTATACGCAATTTCTGATGACAAAAATAATAAGCCCCATAACCCCATTTATTTTTTTTGTATTTTTTCAACATCGCTTTTGAAAAAAATCTAATGTGGGCAACACATGACTTTCCTTATATAATGCAATGAATTTACTACTTTTACAGTAAAAAAAAAATAGGTTTCTATTATAGTAGATACTTTATTTCCAAGATATTGAATTTTCGACAATTTGTCTTCATTTTCATTGATTTAGCGTCATTTTTATCCATTTGGCAAGATTTTCGTTGATTTGGCGACATTCCGCCAAATTCGTCGCCAAAATATCGCCAAGTGTTATGGACGGAGAAATAAGTTATTCTTACAGCAGATAAATGACTATTGGCATTCAAATACAAAAGTATTATTCAAAGTATCTTTTTTCATGAATGGAACGAGCTAGTTCCACAAAAATGATGTCACCAAATTTATCGCATGGTATTACATATAAAAAGTGAACATGTTTCTCAATAGGAAATATTTTTTTTTATTTTATATGACTTTTTGATAATTTTTTTGAAAAATGTGCAATATCTCGAGAACGACTCATGTTAGCGTTTTAAAATTTATGTCAATCGTTTTCTAATAAAAAATTACAAAAAAATTACATGCGTTATGGACGGAGAAATAAGTTATTCTTATAGCAGATAAATGACTATTGGCGTTCAAATACACGTATTACTCAAAGTACGTATTACTCAAAGTATCTTCTCTCATGAATGGAACGAGCTAGATCCACGAGAATGATGTCACCAAATTTATCACATGACATTACATATGAAAAGTGAACATGTTTCTTAACAGTTAATATTTCTTTTTAATTTAAGGGATTTTTTGATAAATTTATTTGTAAAATGTGCAATATCTCGAGAACGGTTCATGCTAAATTTCTAAAGTTTGTGTCAATCGTTTTCTAAGGAAAAATTACACAAAAAATGTCTGAGCCAACGGCCGTACCGTGCTGAAATCACCGGTTCTCGTTAGATCACCGAAGTCAGGCAGCATCTAAGTCAGGCACCGAAGTCAGATCACCGAAGTCAGGCAGCAGGTTAGTACTTGGGTGGGTGACCACCTGGGAACACCGCGTGCTGTTGGCATGTTTCGGGCGCGGTAGCCCGGTGGTTTGCCCTCTGGATTTGCACGCTGCCACAACTGCCGCCGTGTTCTTGCGGAGTACGATTACGTTAAACATGTAGGTCCGTAAGTCCTTCCGAGAGGTTGGTGGTAGGGGAAGGAGGGTACGGTCCCTGTGGATGCCTTCCCCACTGGGTTCCGGTCTAAATTGGGTGGCACTTCCCGGCCGTCCAAACAGTTACCTTACACTTTTCTGGTAGGTCGGACGGTCTGGGTCTCAATAACAACAAAAAATGTCTATTTGTGTAACTTTATTAATGCTTTTGATTTTTTGATGATTTTTCCAAAATTTCACTCAAAAATTTAGGGGGTTCTGAACATTTGATTACGTTTAAAAACAATAGGCTGCCAGTATTCACGGATTGTGATTTTTGTACCAAATTTCATTCGAATTGCTCCATTCGTTCGTGAGATATCGTCTCCACAGACTCACTGACACACACACATACTTTCACACACACACACACTCACACACACACACAGACATCTCCTTAAAAATGTTTGATTCGTGATCAGGGATGCTTGAAACGTTCTCTCCCGTCGAAAACTCGAATTCGAAATTTCGATCTCGTCTCAATACTTTCCTTATGCATTATGTATATAAGGAAAGTAATACTTGTAGACGCCGAAATGAAACCGAAAATTGAATTAAAACTTCAAATTCAGCGTAATTTTAAATAGTTAGAGTTTTATTTTGTGCAATTAAATTTAACTTAATTAATTATGAAAGAAAAAAATTAATTATACAATTAATAATGCATGGTAATGTATAAGAAACGGATCTGAATCGTATCGAAAATCGGTACTCGCGTTTTCAACTCATGTACACATTTCAGACTAGAATAAGAATTCGTTCTGGATATTCATTCTAGTAGAATAGGGAAACACTATTTTTGCGTGGTGTCTGTGGAATGACTGTATTCACTCTAGCTCAGAAAGTATTCAACGGAATTTCACAAAAGCTGGTAGGTAGGTCACTTGTGTCTTAATTTGATTTTCGAAGATTCGAAGAAATAGAACTTGCCTTGTTTGGCAAAATGACCAGTAAAAACCGTTAAAATATAAAATGAAAGACGGAATTTTCTTAAATGTATTAATTAAATGCTCGTTATAAGTAATTTTGACAACAAAAATAATAAAACCAGTTCCGTCACTCAAACATGAACTGTTTTCGAGATATTTCATATTTTGTTTGAAAATACGTTCAATCGCCAAGTGAAAACAAAAATTGAGTGAACTGCAGCTTTGGTGCTATTAAGTGTGTCTGTATTATTTTATGAAAATAAACTAAATTTAATGCATTATAAAAGAACAGAAAGATAAATAAATGTGAGTCTGTCATGTGCCGCCCACATCGGACTTTTTATTATAGGGACAAAATAATTAATGAAAATCTCTAAACACATATCGGCAGTCAACTTCAAACAATTCGACTTAAAGATCAAATAGATTCTATATTTATTTAGAAGAGCTTTTCCTAACTCAAAGAACTATTTCGAATTATTTAAGTGGCTGCGTAAAAGCAATTAATTTGACAGTTTCAATTGAAAACAACGTCTTACGTCAATATACACTGCAACCTATGGAGGGTGTAAGATCAAAATCTTAAGTAGTCGCCCCCTCATTTGCAGGATCTTATGACATTTAAAGCAATAATTTCAATCGATTGTACGATTTAAAAGTATACCTGGAAGTTTTAATTGATGTTTAAATAGCCCCGGAAAGCGATTGCAGTATGAAATGTAGTAGGAGAGTAGGGGATAGAACAGTTTGAGAAAAACGATTTTTAATTAATTAATTTATTATTATTTATTATTAATTATTAATTTATTTTGCGTTCTGGAAACTGTAAGCAGTGCGACGTGTGTGTGTATGTGTGTGTGTGCGTGCATGCGTGCATGCACGCACAAATAAAAACTCTGAGAGTAAAATACAAGTAAAATAATCATGTTTGCGGAACATGACCTACCCTATATAATGCAATGACTTTGCTTCTTTCAAGCTTAATATGGATATACAAGGTCCACGGTTCAATGTTTTAAGCGTTGATTTTTGTACATAAATATTAGGGGTTATTCTGGGTGACAGCATCTAAAGTTATTTCAAAAAACCCAATTAACTTTTATTATCCAATTAACTAAATTGACAGTTATAAATATAGGTAGCATCCGCTAAGCAGTATATTTTTTATATAGAACTCATGATTTCCGTTCCAATCAATATATTCTTAAAATTCAAATTCAAATTTTCAACTTCAATAAGGTTTTTCATATGCCGATATTGTATTTAACATTTCATTATTGAGTTTGGAAAGGCAAGCCTCGTTACTATGACACTCGTTTAATCATCGTTAAATGAGCGTATAAAAATAATTTGATGTTAAACCAGTCACAATGTGCGACTCTCTATCGAAATATAATTACTGTATCGCTTTTTAAGACAGGAGATTGATTTACGACCCCCCTAACAAAATGTACGTGTTCAACAAACCATGAATCTCACTATATTTTGAATTAAGAATATTAATTTCTTTAAAGCGTCAGTAATTATCATATAAATTGGACTTAATTTTACAAGATATTGAAGATTCACAAATTTTTGTTAATTGCTATTTCTTCCAATTTGGCAACATTTTCAAAAAGTCGCCAAGATGGCGAAATTTTTTCAAAGTGTAGCCAAATTTTTCGCTAAGTATTACAGATGGATAGAAAATAAAATGGCTTTGGTGAATTTTTAGGCGCAAAAATACTAAACGATTTCAAAAAATATCTTCTTCTGTAAATAGAACAAACTAGAGCAACAAGAATGATGTTAACAAATTTGTCGTATAATATTGCATATGAAAAAGGGACATGTACTTTTATTATTAAAAAAGGATAGTTAATACTTTTTTAATTTTATGTAATGTTTTAATAAACTTGTATGAAAACTTGCAATATCTCGAGAACGATTTGTGATTCTGTTCTAAGATTCATTTCATAATAATAATTTACACAATAAATTATTACTTATGTAGCAATATTAAAAGTGCTTATTTTAAATGATTTTTTCAATATTTTATTCGAAAATTTGGGGATCTTTCGAACATCCAATTGCATTTAAAATCAATGACGTTCCAGTATTCACTGATTGTAATAATCGTACTGAATTTCGTTCGAAACGATATTCATCCCCAGACACACAGACAAACGCTCTCTCTTGCATATATTCACATATACATACATACACACAAGCACCACATCATAAACGTTTGACTCGAGTTTAGGGATACTTGAAACGTAGTCTAAAGTTGAAAACTTCAATTGATACTGGGAAATAACTGCTAGAGATCAGCCTGAGCAGCTGGAATTTAAAGCTTTTTTGTTACCTGTGGCAACTATTATGATACCTCAATAAATTGAGTTTTACCGTCACTTTGGTAGGTACATTGTTTGAAGTACTGTAAAATCTCTATCTTTATTTTTGGCTTCTTGCCATTTTATTTACTAAGAACTATTTTATAGTATCCCAAAATTCTAAATGCTAGAATCGTGTAGTTTTGTGATCACACTTCTCCCCACCCTTAGAAATTTGCAGAGAATGTCCTCATTGCGGCTTTATGTTTTGGCAACTTCTATCAAAGTTTACTCTAGACCATGACATCACGAATGACGAAATTAATTCCCATGACATCAAGCTGACAATTTTTTGATTCGTTGCCGGGCTAAGTGCTCCACCTTATATTAAAGAAGCTTGACGATTTATTTCCCGATGAAAGCTGTTTTGACATTATCATATTAATCTTAGGCATATTTGCTATTTTTTTTGCTCTTTTATTTTCTTTTGACTGACAATATTTTGAAACTTTAGAATTTATTTTGATCACGGATCTGTCCGGGGTTATTTATAATATTTTATTGTGGTTTATTTTTAAATTAATTTATTATTTTTGTATTTACGCATGACTACTGCTGATTCTTGGTCTGTGAACTATCAAATTTACATCATTTGACATTTTTTATGACACATTTCTATAAAAGTTGGACATATGATACATATTTAGGAATTGTTTATTTAACATTTTTAACACTTTACAACAAAGTTGAAAAGTGTTTATGACTTTGTTTATTCTGTCTGTCTGTCTGTCTGTCTGTCTGCCTGTCTGTCCGTTAACACGATAACTGCCGTAAAAATGACTTAATCAAAATGAAATTTTAGTATGTTGTTCAGACGGTCTGTAGAACCTATGGGAAAAAAAATGAATAATATCACCCAATTAGTTTTGGATTGAACCCGGATCGAAAAAATGCAATACATTGAGCCCTATGGGACCTAATTTTTCAAACATTTTTTAAGCGGATTTAAAATTCACAAATTGCTTCGAAAATTTTAGGTAATATTCAAATTGTTCCACAAAATATATAAAAAAAAATTCAGCGAAATATATTCAGTAGTTTTTTAAATAAAAATTAAAATAATAATTACACCTCTTATATGAAACGATCACATGACCCACTTCAAAATGATATATGGCATCCATCTTGTTTCAAAATCGTGATTTTTTTAAGTTCTTTTTAATTCATATTGAGTGTTGTATCCGTCCTAAAACTACTTTATTTTGGCTTAAATTCTGTGCATCTACATACTGAAACAACGCAATGACAATATATTTGAGTTTAAATGCTCATCTAAATTTGATTATTCCTACAACTAAGCCTATTTTTCACCTATGTAAAATGTAAACAGCAAAATATATAGAATGAGTTGTATTAGAATTCCTGCATTTTTTTAACACAAAATAATTTAGTCCATGGAGTCTGCATGGCTGATATGAATGAAATATTAATTGATTTCATAAAGAGAAGGACGATTTTCTTCGATGAAGTTTCAAGCATAGAGTTTAATTTTTTGTAGCTCCATGGTCTTAAACAAAATGTTTAAATAAAATAAATTATTATAGTATTGTGATGAATGAAATGAATGGGAGAAAGTTATGAATGAAATCCTGTTTTTATAGAGAGATCCAGGCGTGTTATTTTTTCTATGACGTCATTTGAATTAATTTCAGTTGTTTTCGATGAAGTTTTCAAATATAATAAATTATCGTAGTATTATGATAATTCTAAAACTATTACCGAGGAATGTATAACATTTTAGAGATGTTTAAACCAAGCAATTTATATTTCAATGCCGTCATTTGAATGAAGTTCATTTTTTTCGATGAAGGTTTAAGTTTTCATATATAATAAATTAATGTAGTATTGTGATAAGTTTCAAAATATTACCGAGGAATGTATTGCATTTTAGACTTGTTTAAATAAAATTGCATTGAAGTTGGAAAGTGTTTCATAATCAATGCTTTAAGCATGATTGATCTCTCTTGTATTAACAATATCCTAGTCAGCTGGGATTTCGGGTATGTTTGTCGTGTGTGGCAACATTTATGATGTCTCATAAATGAGTTTTAACGTACTTTGGTGTTTGGCAACATTGTTCGAAGCACTGTTAAATTCATTACTTTATTTCTGCCTTTCTAAAATTTTATTTGTTACTAGCAGTACATTTTCTTCATACGGAGTATATATTGAAAAGAAACTTAAAATTCACAATTATGTGGAAATTCCAATAGTATAATAAATGGCATTGTTAATCAAAATATTCTATTAAAATATTTAATTTAATGCTCATAAAAAGAAGTTTAAGAATCTCTGCTCTCGCTACACAAAATTATCTTCACGAGCGGATCAGAATAATAAAACATCCTGGTCCCGTTTGTAAACAGATTTACAAAAAATAGAATTTAAATTAATATATGCAAAATAAAAGAGCTTAAATTGTATGGGACCCGTACTACTTATATTCCCAAATATTAGAAGATATACCCGTTGTTGTTGAAACCCAGACCGTCCGACCTATCAGAAAGGTGTAAGGTAACTGTTTGGACGGTCGGGAAGTGCCACCCAATTTAGATCGGAACCCAGTGGGGGATGCATCCACAGGGACCGTACCCTCCTTCCCCTACCATCAACCTCTCGGAAGGACTTATGCCCCCACATGTTTAACGTGATTGTACTCGTAACGTGATTGATTTGTGAACACGGCGGCAGTTTTGGCAGTGGCTGGTATCGAACCCGGGCCTACCGAGTGCAACTTCAGCGCGCTAACCACTGGGCAACCGCGCCCAGAAGAAGATACACCCGTGTATTAGTAGAAGATTGCACGTACTACAACGAATGAGTTTTCAAAATTTTTGCCAAAATGACACAGATGACGTGTTAAATTGAAAATATCAATCACCAAGTAATCTTTAAACCTGAAGACCGTAATTGATTCCAATATATGCCAAAATGAAAGCTCTAAAATTGTACGGGAAGATATATCCGTACTACTAATATTATCGTAGATTAGAAGATATGCCCTTCTGTTAATAGAAGATTACCCGTATTAAAATATGAGTTTCAAAAAGATTTGCCAAAATAAAACAGATGACGTATTAATTGAAAATATCAGTAATCCCCGTAATCTTTAAGCCAAAAGGACGTAGTAATTGATTCCAATATATGCCATTATATGTCAAAATATATGCCAATATACCTGTACTAATTATATTCTTGTAGTATATCTTCTTATATACCTGTGCATTTGCAGAAGATTACCCTTACTACGTACAATATCAGTATCAACAATTTTTGTCAAAAAAAAAAAATGACGTAATAAATTGAAAATATCAATAATCCCCGAATCAATAATCCCCAAAAATATCAGTAATATTAATATTTAAACCTGAAGATCGTAATTGATATAATTTAGTCAAAAATGCAATATCGATTAAATTTATTTTATATACATACTTTTGTTATTTAAATCGGAAAAGATTTAATAAAAATCGTCTGCCGCATACTCACTTTGAATTTAAATCTGTTGCTAAGCGACATAGTATAATTTTATTTAAATATACTGGTGGAATAAATATCGTCTGTATAATGCTATTGCTATGGAAGGTTTAATTGTAAGTTTTTAATTAATATCTAGACAATCCCTGGACCTAAAAACTCGAATCATGGACTACATTTTAAGTGGGGATATTTCAAGTCTATTCCGAAAATTTCATCCAATTCGGTGAAGCCGTTCTCCTGTTATGATGAGTCAAATTAACACACAGACAGATTTACAATTTTATTAACACTTTACAACAAAGTTGAAAAGTGTTTATGACTTTGTTCATTCTGTCTGTCTGTCTGTCTGTCTGTCTGTCCGTTAGCACGATAACTGCCGTAAAATGACTTAATCAAAATGAAATTTTAGTATGTTGTTCAGACGGTCTGTAGAACCTATGGGAATATAAATGATTAATATCACCCAATTAGTTTTGGATTGAACCCGGGTCGAAAAAAGGAAATACATTGAGCCCTATGGGACCTAATTTTTCAAACATTTTTAAGCGGATTTAAAATTCACAAATTGCTTCGAAAATTTTAGGTAATATTCAAATTGTTTCATAAAATATATAAAAAAAATTCAGCGAAATATATTCAGTAGTTTTTTAAATAAAAATTAAAATAATAATGACACCTCTTATATGAAACGATCACGTGACCATCATATGCAACGATCACATGCCCCACTTCAAAATGATATATGGCATCCATCTTGTCTCAAATTCGTGATTTTTAAAGTTCTTTTTATTTCATATTGAGTGTTGTATCCGTCCTAAAACTACTTTATTTTTGCTTAAATTCTGTGCATCTACATACTGAAACAACGCAATGACAATATATTTGAGTTTAAATGCTCATCTAAATTTGATTATTTCTACAACAAAATCTATTTTTCACAACTAAGCCTAGTTTAATTTTTTGTAGCTCCATGGTCTTAAACAAAATGTTTAAATAAAATAAATTATTATAGTATTGTGATGAATGAAATGAATGGGAGAAAGTTATGAATGAAATCCTGTTTTATAGAGAGATCCAGGCGTGCTATTTTTTCTATGACGTCATTTGAGTTAATTTCAGTTGTTTTCGATGAAGTTTTCAAGTATAATAAATTATCGTAGTATTATGATAATTCTAAAACTATTACTGAGGAATGTATAACATTTTAGAGATGTTTAAACCAGGCAATTTATATTTCAATGCCGTCATTTGAATGAAGTTCATTTTTTTCGATGAAGGTTCAAGTTTTCAAATATAATAAATTAATGCAGTATTGTGATAAGTTTCAAAATAGTACCGAGGAATGTATTGCATTTTAGACTTGTTTAAATAAAATTGCATTGAAGTTGGAAAGTGTTTCATAATCAATGCTTTAAGCATGATTGATCTTTCTTGTTTATATAGATACATATCTCTATTATTTAAATAAGAAAATATTAAACAAAAATTGTCTTCTGCATAAAGTTATTGGATTTAAATCCGTTGCTAAGCGACAAGATATAATTTTCTGTAAATACATTAGTGATAAAAATATCGTCTGCATAATGCTATATCTAAGGAAGATTTAATTGTGCGTTTTTAATTAATATCTAGGCAACCTCTTGTTCTAAAACTCGAAACACGGACTAAATTTTAAGTGGGGCTATTACAAGTCTGCCCCGAAATTTTCATCCAATTCGGTGCAGTTGTTCTCCTGTGATGATGCGATAAATAAACTCACAAATAAACACACAAACACAGGCAGATTTACAATTTTACTTATATAGATCAGTTCTGTAGTAGCTCAAAATTCTAGAATCGAGCATTTTTGTCATCACACTTTCCCCATACATTATACTTATGTATGTAGACAAAGTAACTAATATTATATGGACGGCACATGACTTTCCCTACAGACTCAGATTCATTTTCTCCCTATCATAATTCATTAAATTGTGTTTAATTGCACAAAATAATCCGGATAATTATTTAAAATTACTCTGAATTTGCAGATTTTATTCAATTTGCGTTTTTGTTTGGAGACTGGGCGCATTTTTAAAGGCGACGTTGCAAACATGCCAAAAAACTGTGATAAAATCATTTGGGGCCCACAAAACTAGGGACCAAAATTAATAAATAAAAATATTTTAATTTATTTTCTACTTTTTAGTACATTTAAGATAAAAACAAATTAAGATTAAAGTAAGATAAATACAGATAAAATTAAGATAAGTACAAATTAAGATAAAAGTTTATGTGGCTCTATAAAACTTGTTTTTTGCCAGCTTGAATTTCCCTTCAAAACACTTACTTTCCCACCGTGGGTGCTGGTTAAGTTAAACCGGTAAGTTTTAAAATTCAAAGAATAAAAATATACCACGAATGAAAATATACTATAACACACCTAATGTGAGTTTTCCATCTGCTCCAGTACTCAAGTTATTTAAAAATAACATTTATATTTCTAATGCGGTCCCGGGACGGGCTACACCAGTAAGGTTCAAAATCCAATATATTAAAATATGCCACAAAATACAATAATATGCCTGTTTTGAGTCTTCTAGTTGCTCAGGTTCTTGAGCTATTCTCAAGAAACACCTGTGTTCCTATTCACACGGGCTATTCAGAAGTCCCTATTCAGAACGGGCAAGATCAGTAAGGTTCAAAATCCAAAGAATGAAAATATACCACGAAATGCAACTAAATGTTAAATTTCAGTTTTCTAGCGACTCCGGTTCTCGAGTTATTCTCACAAAAATCATGTCTGTTTCTATTGCCAGCCCGGACCGGTAAGTTTCAAATTCCAAATTGTTAAAATATACCATGGAAGATAACGATATATCTAATTTGAGTTTACTAGCTGCACCGGTTCTTGACTTATTCTCCAAAAACACGTATCTACATATTTCAGGTCTGGGACGAGCTGTAGAGAAAGATAATTATTACATTCTTCAAGAACGCAATAAATATCTTTCTTTCCTGTATAATCTAGTCCTTCTCAATAAAAATTCATTTATAAAAATAGCTTACCGTATGTCTTTTGTCATCGCACTACCCTCCTCATAATAATTCTTGTCATTCTTCTAATAAAAAAATGCCCATTCGATACTTATGTCTGTGGTATTAAATTATGCTTTACATCTGACTTATTAAAATCCAAGCTGGGATATTTAAAAGCTGTTGCCTTAGATCGTGAGTTCTCGCCCAAATTTGTTGATCGAGAATTTTTCAAAATTTCTAAGCTACCTCAGAGCAAGAAAGATGAAGTTAAAACTTTTAGCAATATTGTATGCCTTCTTAGCTTTTCTAAAATTAGTCATAAAATTGCTACTATCAATAAATTTGACTTCAATGTGATATCCCCCCCTCCTATAATAAGTTACATTTTCTTCGCTTACTAATCCTATTGAAAAGTTCAATAATTGGGGCATTTATCAAATTCCGTGTCAATACAGTGCACGTCAAACTAAACGAGCTTTAAAATACCGCTTAAAAGAACTTTAAAATTGTGCAAAATGTCAAGAAATTCATGAATCTTCTATCGCTAATCATTGTTGGATGACTAATAACTGGTTTGATATATATTCTGCCTCCATTATTCAAAGATGCTCTTCAATTTTCGATTCTGATTTCTTTGAATCTTTTCATATTAATAAAACCTCCAGTAATTTTAGTTAATGATTTGTCAATGACTCCATATTTCTTCGAAATATGCCAATACCCCGTCAAAATTTTTTATTCCTTTTAGTTCATATTATCTGTCTTTTATTTTTTACTTTCCCTTCAATACATTGTAAAGTACTTGTGAGGTACTATTCTACTACTTCCCAAAATCATGCCTTTTTTATGCACCTGTGTAATTTACTTCACTCTAATTTAAACTTTCCATAACCTAGAGTTTGACGAAGAAATTACATCAACAAACAACATAATTTATTCCAGCTAATTTCGCTGATAACTCAAAATACAATTACATATACAGAATATTTACAAATCTAGCAATACTATATCTTAATCCGCTGATATAATAATCTGTACCGAAATTCAACCTTAACATCTTATTGAACTGAATCTATAATGATCAAACTGTTATACCATAGATATATACTCACAACTTATAGAGGCTATAACTTCGATGCGAATTTCCATGAATGCACAAAACCACACACAGGCGAACTCGGTAGAAAGGCAGCAGCTGAAGCTGAACGACGACGACTTCATCCTTCTCGACTACGAAGACGAATCCGAATCCGAATACGAATTATTTCTTATCCAACGTCTGCCCATTCTTATAGTTCTGACCAGTCGTGAGTACGTGATTCTCGGAATCTGACTTAAGAAGTTTCATACAAAAATTAGCATAATGAAAAATAACATTAGCATACACTAATCATGAATAATAGAATCCTTACAACATGCTAATATAGAAAAGGTATTGGGATCGTATCGAAAATCGCAACTCGAGTTTTTAACGGATCTACACGTTTCGAGAACTCTAAAGCACGAAAGCACTATTTTTAGCGTGGCGTCTGTATGTCTGTGCAATATATATATATATATATATATATATATATATATATATGCACTGTAGATGAAATACTAATTGCCCAAATTTCCCATAATTTGGTAGATATGTCACTTGTGGATTACCCTGATGCTGATTAGTTTCTGGTACGATTCGGTAAAAAGAACCTCCCCTTTCTTGCTAAATGGCCAGTAAAGAAGTATGTATCTACTCTTGCTGACAAAACTAATTGACCAAATTGCACAAAATTTAATAGATAAAATACCTGTGGGTTACTCTGGTGATGATTCAATTTAGGTACGATTCGGAAAGAAAGAACCTGCCATTTTTTGTAAAATGGCTCACAAAAATTGCTAATATCTAAAATAAAAGACTACATATGTTCAAATGTATCAATTAAATGCTTTTTTAAAAGTAATTTTAACCAAAAATGCATATTGAATGTAATTTGAAATAATTGTTCGTGTTAATTTATGCAATTAAACTCTATTTAATAACTTTTAAGAGAAAGTTCGGGAAAATGAATTTGATTCTGTAGTGAAAGTCATGTGATGTCCACATCAGATTTTTGTTGTTTGCATCTCATGTCCATGATTTCTTGCATATCATTCTTATTTTATTTCCTTTTCGCGCCACCAGGAGGCGCCACTACATTGAAATATCATTTTGCTATTTCAACCTGGCCAATAGGGTTTTTCGCTTATTTGGGCGTTCAAGTCCAGACCTTTTGCAATCACGAAGGAAATTCAGTTGATTCCTGAAACGTGCGTATGCTTATTTATCTTGATTTGCGCTGCATTTTACGTTGCAAGCCATTTTATTATTTTATTATTGATTGTACGAAGAGCCAAGTGTTTTAATTATTTTATACATTTATTTCGAATGATATATTATTAGTAAAATAAAGGTTACTTGGACGTAAATTAGTTGAGTTGACTCTGTTTACTTTATCTTAGTTGAAGCTCCGCAACTCAAAACAATATAAGAGATAAAATTATTCTTGGGAAATAAAACTTCCCAAAATATATCCTTTTTAATGTAACTTTGAAAGATTGATAAGAATAAACTTTTTGTTCCATTCAGGAGAAAAAATGGTAAAAATCTACTATTTGGAACGTCCTCTCTATTCCAAACGTTATAGTATAACTTGGAGCTTAACTATTCAAAATTATGCTTTATTTCCTAAGTATAGTTAAATCAAAGAAAATACTCATTTCTAATGCCATAAGCCCTTTGACAAGCCCACAACAGCAGGCTATTTAATCTGCTGTATTACTTCCCAGGCCGGAAGGAAATGGAAAGCATTAGCAGACATTCTATAAATGAAATGAATACGGCAAAACCATCGATTACGCTATAGCAATAATAACTCAGAACTAGAATGACTTAAGTATATCTGAAATTTCTAAATATGTATCAAATGTTTAGATGGTTATATATATATATAATATTATTCTGTATCATATATATATATTATATATATATATATATATATACATATATATATAATATTATTTTGTATTATATATATATATATATATATATGATACAGATTCAGTCTCCAAGGCGAGGCGACGCTAGGTTTACGCCCATAAATCACCAGGGAGCATAGACAAAATCCATTTCCGGCAAAGCCGCAGTCGAGGACCAAGTTCTCGATGGGATCATTCACCAGGCAGGGTCCCGAAGAACACCCGCCAAGCACGACCCCAGCCACCGTCCGGACCTTGGCTCAGGCCATGAATAGGCACAGTCCAGTGGTCACGGACACCCAGAAGAGTCGGGACCTGATAGACTCGCTGGTTCGACGGACAGTTCATCGTCTACCAGGTAACCCGATTTATATGCCCCCCAGAGTCGGAGGATCTAGGCTACAGAGCCAACATCTATAACCACCATCTCAGGGTGGCCCGCCCCGGGAGGGATATATATATATATGATACAGGGATTTTATGTTTTCCCCAATAACGCGCCCTTTTCTTTCATAATTACTATTTCAAATTCCTATTTTATGTCCATCACGTATTGCAGCTATATTAAATTATATCCCACGCCACTAATATTAACAAAATCTGCCAGCACTCCCTCTTTCACTCGACCGTACCATATATGGTCACTAATCTTAACCTCTGCGTAAACTTTCTCATAAGAACCTGCTTCCCCATCAAATTTTTAAAAGATAAAGAACGCAAAGACAGCATGTGCACCATGTCCTCATATCCCGCCCCCTGCGATGCAACTGTACATTGTGTGTACCAACTTGAGAGTTGGTCGACGAACAGGAGCTCGACCGGCCCGTGTAACTATATATGTTTCGAATGTCATGTAATAAAGTAGATTTTTGGTACCCTGAAAGTCTCTTCACTGGACTATTATGGATCAAAACACCAAGTACCAACTTCCATAAACCGCAGCCATGAACCCTTACTTACTATAACCCGGGCAACGAAGTACCACCCCTTACCGAAAGTATTTAGCCATAATAATGCTTATAAAAGTTTTATATGATCGATATATTGAAATAATGATTAAAGTTTTAGTGTATTGAATGTAGTGTTGGTGTATTGGTTCCATATATGTTTTTTGGATTGTCTCAGTGTAAAAATAAAACTGACAAAAGATTATAAATGTTATATTAAAGTAACAATAAAAAATAAAAGAAATTGCTAAAATTTTCCCACTTAAAGAGAGGTACGGTAAGATGCGCATGATTAAATGATTTAATTGATGGTTAGGCTTATGGGATGCTTCTTTAAAACATGTAATAATACAATCAGAGGTTAATGATCCTTATATAGAAATGTGAAGACTAGTGAGTGGGGTTGCGATACAGATCTGATAAAAAGAATTTGGCTTTTAACACTTTGTTTCTGAAGCGATAAATCGCCAAATGTGGCGCGAAAATAAATTGCACTTGGCTCGAAATCTGCGGAGACGCTTTTTCCTGGCAACCCCTTTTAATTTTCAGTTATCTTCGGTTTCGGCCATTTTATTAACACTTTACAACAAAGTTGAAAAGTGTTTATGACTTTGTTCATTCTGTCTGTCCGTTAGCACGATAACTGCCGTAAAAATGACTTAATCAAAATGAAATTTTAGTATGTTGTTCAGACGGTCTGTAGGACCTATGGGAATATAAATGAATAATATCACCCAATTAGTTTTAGATTGAACCCGGGTTGAAAAAATGAAATACATTGAGCCCTATGGGACCTAATTTTTCAAACATTTTTTAAGCGGATTTAAAATTCACAAATTGCTTCGAAAATTTTAGGTAATATTCAAATTGTTCCATAAAATATATAAAAAAAAATCAGCGAAATATATTCAGTAGTTTTTTAAATAAAAATTAAAATAATAATTACACCTCTTATATGAAACGATCACGTGACCATGATATGAAACGATCACATGACCCACTTCAAAATGATATATGGCATCCATCTTGTTTCAAAATCGTGATTTTTCAAGTTCTTTTTAATTCATATTGAGTGTTGTATCCGTCCTAAAACTACTTTATTTTTGCTTAAATTCTGTGCATCTACATATGGAAACAACGCAAATACAATAAATTTGAGTTTAAATGCTCATCCAAATTTGATTATTTCTACAACGAAGCCTATATTTCACCTATGTAAAATGTAAACAGCAAAATATGTAGAATAAGTTGTATTAGAATTGCTGTATTTCTTTAACACGAAAATAATTTAGCCCATGGAGTCTGCATGGCTGATATGAATGAAATATTCATTGATTTTAAAAAGAGACTGACGATTTTTTTTTATGAAGTTTTAAGCATAGAGTTTAATTACTTGTAGCTCCATGGTCTTAATTTTTAAATAAAATAAATTATTATAGTATTGTGATGAATGAAATGAATGGTAGAAAGTTATGAATGAAATGCTGTTTTTATAGAGAGATCCAGACGTGTTATTTTTTCTATGACGTCATTTGAATGAATTTCAGTTGTTTTCGATGAAGTTTTCAAATATAATAAATTATCGTAGTATTATGATAGTTTTAAGAATAGTACCGTGGAATGTATCGCATTTTGGAGATATTTAAACCAGGCAATTTATATTTCAATGCCGTCATTTGAATGAAGTGCATTTTTTTCAATGAAGGTTTAAGTTTTCAAATATAATAAATTAATGTAGTATTGTGATAAATTTTAAAATATTACCGAGGAATGTATTGCACATTTTAGACTTTTTAAAATAAAATTGTATTGAAGTTGGAAAGTGTTTCATAATAAATGCTTTAAGCATGATTGATCTTTCTTGTTTTTGTTGTGTTGTTGCTGTGTATTGAAGACCCAGACCGTCCGACTCGTCCGAAGACTTGAGCAACTATTTGGGCACCGGGTTGTTGCTGTGTGTGTAAAAATGTATTAAAAACGTGAATATCATACAAAAATTAGAGATAGCACATGTTAATAGATAAAATAATGTAGAAGCAGAAAATTTACATAGAAATAATGATCGCTGTCTGATGACCGCAATGTGGAAACAATCATTTGTGCAATTTGGATATTTATACGTGTTTTTCTTTGAAAAGTTTTGGATTTCATTAAACCAGATATTGTGTTTTGATTTTGATTTAAGCATGGTCTCTGCTTTGTTTTAGAGGGTAATTTAAAGTTTAATTTCTCGACTGTATTCAAGTACCTTTTTCCTAAAATTTCGTTAAAGTACAATTTTTTTTCTGAGTATCGTTTTTTAAAATTTCTTTAAAGTACAAACTTTTTTCTAAATACCGTTTTTTTAAATTTCTTTAAAATACAATATTTTTTCTAAGTATCGTTTCTTCAAATTTTGTTAAAGTGTAGAAACAATACTTTTGGTCAAGTATCCTTCTTTTAAAATTTCGTTAAAGCACAATCATTTTTCCAAGTATCGACTTTTCTTAATACTTCAACATTATTTTATACTTATTTATGTGTTAGCTTTTTATGCACTTTTAATGATATATGCTTATATTTGTTATACACAAAGCCCAATATGGCGTCCGTTAGGACATTTCAAACACCGTACTCGTTGGCACAATTCTTGGCGGCAAAAAAAATGGAGGATTTCGCTAAATTCTTTATAACAAATCTGTTCCGAGGTTGCAAACTTGAGTGCCACTTGGATGATTCTTTCTTTTATTAAATATGGATAAGTACAATAAAATAATATTAGAGACCGCCAGAGTCAACGCTAATGCTGTGAGAGCGCGGTCGCTCGAAGGTAGGGGGATTCTGTCGACCGCCACCCTACGACTCTAAGCTGAATACTATTAGAAATTATTTTAAGCCTATCGAGGAAGAAAGTGAGAAAAATAGGAAATACGTAATAGATGTAAATTTGTTAACAAATAAGGGATCGGGTAAAAATAATATAGAAAAAAATGGATTCGGGAGTAATAAGGTTAAATATTACAACTGTCACTATAAAATAATGTAACTTTTCAAATATCAAGTCTGCAAGTCAAATCGATGTAAATTATATTCATAATCAAATCCAAAACAGATTATGAATAATTACAATAACCGGGTATTCTGTAAGGTGTGTAACTGTATTTATAGTATTGGATGCAAAAAATGCAACTTAATATACATCGGACAAATTAAAAAGCCTTTACATTTATGCATAAATATATATCGAAGCCAGATTTACAAGTTGATGGAAAATCCGGATATGGAATCAACAATGGAAATAAGTCACTTTGTTGACCATGGAACTGAAGCTATGATGATTTCAATAGTTGATAGATGTCAGCCAAAGGCTTTGGTGGGAAAATAGGCATATAGAGAGGTTAAATACTATTTATCCGTATGGATTAAACACCGTGAAATATAATAGAATTTATGACAGAGAACATTGTAGAAAATCGAATGCTGAGACTGTCGGAAATACAAAAATAGAAATACCAACTACACGTCACAAGAGAGCGTGAAGAAAGAAAAGAATTGGATTGAAGGAAACCTTAATAAGTATAAAGACATTTATGAAAAATAGCGAAGATCTTGATTACTTACCATTAAGATGGATAAAAAATATGGTATACTGTTTTAGATTACATTTTTTGATAAAAATATGGAATGCCCTGGATGATGATGCTGATGAATACAAAAATAAAGGACAGTATAATGTAAAGGCTGTTCTACAGGATTATTTAAAAATACGTGCAAATAAATTAAAAATCAATTTAAACACTAAAATTGTTAGTGTTAAATCTTTTGAGTTCATCGTGATCAAATTTAAAAATAAGTCATACGATACAATTTCATTTGGTAGGATTTTTTATTTCATTTGGTAGGATGTTTTTGGTAGGACAATTTCATTTGGAATTCTCTAATGTCGGTTCAAAACATCAGAACAATATAAATATGTTCAAAACATATTTATACTGTCGTATAAATATAATACTCCATTGTGCAAAAGTTACTTCAATTATAGCAGAATAGGTCAAAGAATTAACTATTCTGTTAACATTACTTTCAATAACGATTTTCATGGACACATTGTTACGGGTGATTTGAATTTAATAAAATCCAGACCATTAGGAAAGATTCTGGAATTGGGAGTTAAATATTGGGATCAAAAGCATACAAATGAAATGACGTCAATTGAAATTGACATCGATAACTTTATATACACATAAGGTTGCAGTAAAATACAGTTCACCAACCGAAATATTTGATGCATGGAAACATAATATCTTGCGGAGTATTAAATATTGGCATAGAAGGGATAATCAATTGATACTTAGAATTAGAACTGTAAAAAGGAATTGGAAATATTATAGGAGGATTTTGTAGTATCATATGTGGATAAAGTGGTTTCCAATTACGCATTTACATGTAAAAATTTATATACGGATTTATATACGGATAAGAGCTTGTTATTTGGACGGAACTGTGTATACACGTCTGATTCAGCCTAAGGAAGAGATATTAGTTGAATAAGTGCTTTATATAAAAAGATTGGTTATAAAGTATCCGCTGTTAAATTTCCGTATTTGGTTTTAATTCCAAAAGTGCGTAAAGTCTCAGTTAAATTTAGATCTGTCACTATCGGCAATAAAACTTATTTGACAACTGCTAATAAACGTTTGTTAAATATATTGACGAAATTACTTTCAATTATTAAGAAAAATGGAGCGCATTTCATATACAACAGCATGGAAGCGGTAAATACAGTAAAAAAAGTATCTGAGAAATTACATTATAGAAGTTAGACTTCTGTGATTTATTTAATAATATTATGATTAAGATCTGCCTCAGATTATAAAGGAAATATACCAAAAATACAAATTGCAGAACTTTATTGATATACGAAAATATAGGGCAATAGTAAGACTGGTTTTGAATGAAACAGTATTGTTTAATGGAAAGGAGTATTATAAACAAATAAGAGGTATACCGATGGGAGGTAATTGCTCTTCGGCATTAGCAGAAATTTATCTCGATTGTTATGAGACGGGAACCCATTTTCTGAATGAAATGCTTTATTTGAGATATGTTGACGACAAATTTTGGGTACAAAGAACCTAATTACGATATGGATTTTGGATTTTTTCCGAATTCCCTAAAACTTGTAGAAACACCAATGAATGAAGACAGGAGTTTAAATGTTTTAGATGATGTCTGTATCGAGTCAAATGATGAAAACCTACTTATCGCATTTATGACAAACGCACAGATTTTAAATTTGATGTTAACTTCATGACATCATGGGATACTTGTTTGAGTCGTGCAGTCTTTCGAAATATCATTTTGAATCAACTGGCAAAAAACAAAATGTTAAACTCACGTAGCAGAGACAGATATAAACAAGATAAACGGTTTTTGACCGAAGCAAAGAATAAAGGTTATCTGGTTGGATTTTTGAACAGTATAATTTCAACCTTTTATGGTATAACTGCAACCGTTACTAATTCTTGATAAATAGCTTGGTTGAGTTGATGGAGGGTTACTATAAATAATGGAAGTAAGTCTTGTATGAGATACGCACTTTTCAACTGTTCAATAGGAATTATGTTTAACAGTTATACTTTTCCAACATCTTGTGATTAGTTTCAACGGATAAATGGTCTGCTTGTTTCAATTATCCATATATCTATAGGAACAATGGGCCTAGATAAAGTATCGGCTTCCGGCATTGTGACCATGGCGTAAAGCATGCTCAACCGGGGTAAGAGGGTCACCCCCCCCCCCCCCCTTCGGCAATTTTTGGGAACTATACTTTTCTCTCGTTCTCTTTCTTGGGTTTCTTTTATGTTTCATCAGGTTTGAAACTTACCATTTGGATATATATATATATATATATATATATATATATATATATATATATATATACATATATATATATATATATATATACAAGGCGTATATGAACTGATGGTCAGGACTGTAAGGGGTTATAGAACTCACCAGAACCAACAACTTTCACAATACAATTTGGGGTCGGAAATTAATCGCCGAGCCGCAAGAGGGCGCTTGCTCTGGGAGTGGATGAAACGTCACGTCAACATGAAGTAAAATGAAGACGAATACAGTGAAGACGAATAATGGAAATTTATTGACAAAATGTTGAGATCAAATGAACGACCACTAACTGCGATACAGGCGTCACAGCGGCGACGTAGTGAATCACGTACACTTTGGAAGATTCCTAGCATTTCACGAACGTCTGCAGCTGCGACGCTAATTCGGGCGAGAAGGTCCTCTGGCGACTCAATGGACGTTTCGTAAACGGCGTTTTTTAGCTATCGCCAGAAGAAAAAATCCGGGTAGGACAGATCGGGAGATCTGGAAGGCCACGTGACGCAATCACCACGACCAATCCATCTGTTCGGAAAAGCAATGTCCAGGTAGTTTAGCACACTCTTGGTGTAATGCGCTGGCGCTCCGTCGTGCTGGAACCACATAATCAAGCTATGATTTGCTGGTACAACACGTAATAAATCTGGCAACACCTGCTGGAGGACGGTGAGGTACTTCTGGCCGTCTAGGCGGTCTGGTAACAGATACGAGCCAATGAATTGGTCGTGGATAATCTTTGTACACACATTCACGGAGAACCTTTATATATATATATATATATATATATATATACATATATATATATATAGTATATATAATATATAATATATAATATATATATATGTATATATATATATAAATATATATATATAAATATATATATATATATATGTATATATATGTATAATTATATATTATATATATATGTGTGTGAGTCTGTGTATATATTGTGGATGCTATCAATATTGAAAATTGGCAATTTAAATTTGCGCGAAATAAGTTAATTGGATACTTCGAAGTAGTTTTATATGCTGTCATCTGGGCAAACACCAAATGCACAATTCAACGTTGGAAATATTGTACCTTGGATCTTATACATTACTTTTTTACTGTGAAAGATGCAAATTCATTGCTTTATATAGTGAAAGTCATTCGATACCCCCATAAGGGTGTCGAATGTTTCTGGCAACTTTAAAATTGCTTTAGCGCTATGAGTTAACACATTTAATTTTAAAGAGCTAATGCAATACTAATTTATGTGAAGTACTAATAACAATATGAAATAAGCCATCCCAATATTATTATACATATTATATCACATGTAATCGCAGTGTGTAATCACATTTTGTGATTAAATATCATATTAACATCACTACCGTAATATTATTACACGCGACAGAACAGACACATTTATAGTAATATAATTCGGATGGAAATATGAGTTATGTATATATACGGAAATGATATATATATATATATATATATATGTATATATATATATATATATATATATATATATATATATATATATATATATATATATATATATATCATTACCGCATATATACATATGTAGTTACCACACACCACTTTGAAAGCACACATACATTTCAAGAGAAATAATTCATTAGAACAATTTCTCTGATATTGCAATGCGAGAAACTCCCCTATGGAGTATTGTCGTTGTTGCCGTTTGGCATCCTAACTCTGTTTGCAACATCCTAAATCAATTATGGAGCCCATTTGTCCCTTGATTAATTTAATTCTGCATTAACTCCTGAAATACGGAATATAGTAAACGTCGAGAACAGATCAAGAGATAAATCTGTAATCAACTATAGAATTCCTAGAGTACAAACAGATGATGGTAATCAAAAAATAAATGTAATGCATTAATATTGTACTTAATTTTACCTTTGTTTGGGAGTTTACCTTTTTATGTACTTCCTATGAACTTATTAAATATTGAAAAAATCACAGAAAATTTATTGGTATACTAGTATTTAAATCTGTCAAAGACAGGGAAGCTAATTCTCTTAAAAAATTAAATTTTAACTTTTTTTATCGCGTTTTATTATTTTTCCTAGATACATAGGGGATGTATGTAGGAAATACATAGGAAAAGTATTGATGATGTAATGATAGCTAAAGCAATGCATAATGTATAGGGAAAGTATTGTGATGGGGTAGAAAATTCAAATTCGAGTTTTCGACGGTAGAGCACTTTTCAAGCATCTTGAACTCAAACTGAATGTTTTCGAAGTAATGTCTCCGTATGTATGTTAGTAGTGTGTGTATCCGTGAGGCTGTAGGTGCGATATCTCACAAAAAAATTGAGCGTTTTAAACGAAATTTGGTACGATTATTACAATCAGTGAATAATGAATCCTACTGATTTTAAATGCGATAAAATGTTCGGAAGACCCTACCTACCCTCCCCCGAACTTTCGAATGAAATTTTGAAAAAATTATTTAGAAATCAGAACCTTCAAAAATGTTACATGAATAATAAGTCCTCATGTAATTTTTCATTAGAAAACGAATGACATAAACTTTGCAACTGCTAGCAAGAACCGTTCATAAGATATTGTCAAATTTTTCAAATGAATTTTTAAAAAAACATAACATTTAAAATGTGTTAACTATCTTAAAATATGTTTTTCCCATATTCAATATTATGCGATAAATTTGTTAACATTATTCTCGTTGATCTAGTACGTTCCATTCACGAGAGAAGGTACTTTTTGCAGTAGTTTTGTATTTTGAAGCCCAACGATTCGTCGAAAGCAATTATTTTTTTGCTGTCCATCTCTAATGTTTGGTGATAAGTTTGGCGATAAGTTTGGCGATAATTTTATAACATATCGCCAACTTGGTGTCTTTCTGAAAATGTCGCCAAATTGGAAAAAATGTTGCCGAATTGGCATAAAGGAAAATAAATGAATGAAAATGACATCCACTGAAGCTCAATTATTTTATAATTCCTGATGATTTTACAGAAACTAATATTTTTGATTCCAGTTATAGCGAGTTTGACGGTGTGTGAGACAGGTATATTTTGTTAAGGGATCCAGTGTGGCGTAAATTAATTGCATTTATTTTAAGGCTGATTTACGATTACCTATCAAAAATGATTACTATAAGTAATCAGTATGACGGCTTAACGTCTAGTTTTCAATTCTGCAAGAGTGCAAAAAATCAGTCTTGTAGGTCACCGGGAAGGGGCGATTCTGAAGTGTCTGAAAAGAAAAAAATTGTTAATAATTATTATGTAAATTCACTGTATTACATGGAGGAAAAGATACTATTTATATGTTGCTAGATACTTCAAAATTTGTTTAGAATTGAGACTTTAGAGCTACGAGTTGAAACTTTTAACTTTTTTAGGTAATTTCATGCAAAATCCTAGCAAGTATCAATATCAATAAACCACCCCAAATCGCAGTGTCATCATACTGTGGTGGGTTGTCAAAACGTCATTTTAGAGATAGCAGAACACTAAATACTAATAGACACATTTATGTATAGGAAGCTAGCTAGCATGGGTAAAAAAACAATATCTATAAGCATTTACCTACACACTATTTTGAAAGCCCATGTATATTTCAAAACAAACATTTCACTAGAAGAATTACTCTGATATTGCAAGACGGGAAACTCCTCTATAGAGTACTGTCGTGGTTGCAATTTATTTACTTAACCCTGTTTATAACAGCAAATTAATTATAGAGCCCATTTGTCCCTTGATTAATTTAATTCTGAATTCACTCGTAAAATACTGAATATAGTAAATGTCGAGAACAGATCAAGAAATAAATCTATAATATAGGATTGGAAATCAACTAGAGAATTTCTGGGGTATGTGTAGATGATGGTAATTACAAAGCAAATATTTGTGTGTATGAAAATATTGTACTTTATGTCGCATAAAAAGAATAGAATGAAGAGACACCAAATTTGGTGAAAGTAATCTTCATCTAGTAATTAATAATTAGGTTAATTGGGTTGAGAGTATCGTAATAGTGCTTACAAAGTCATGCTTACAACATATAACCCACCTGTTATGCAGTCCAGCATCAATCTGTAAATTAACTTCATTTCTAAAAGATAAGCATCAATTATAGACTACTTATTGTTTTTCTTCACATAATTATTTATTTCAACAAACATATATATACCTTTCACTAGCATTTTCAATTAATAATTTTAGAATTATATTTATTTGTAAATCTCACAATTTGTTGTCTTTCTCAATTTAACTTGGAGGCGAGTGTTAGACGAATTACACATTCTAGAAAAATGATTTTGACTAAACTCGAATTCCTGATGAGAAATAAGGGAGTACTAGTTATGGAACCTTATTGTAGGATTCGTTGCTGTAATCACCTTGATCAGGGTCATCATTGGGGCCTGCCGTCGACTTGATTTTTAAGACTTTTCTTTATCGTTCATCATCAACATTTTGCAAACGCTTGGTTCACCAATTTTTCATTTTCATTACTCTTCAGATTCCTTGTACGAAGACTTGACTTGCCCTGCTGGCTTCCCCTGCATTCCTTCCTTTTTAGCCCATTGACTGGTGCGCTTGTGTGAGGAAGCTGTTATTGACGCAGACTCTGGACGTAACAGCCTCAGGTCCACAGAACCAAGTGACCTTATGATGTGTATGGGAATTATTTATGAACCAACATAAATTTATTTGCACTCAATGTCAACCACTGGCGATCTTACTGACTATGTTCATTGTTTGTTGGTTACAAAGTTCATTTCCATTATCTGGTACTTGTTGTTTGAAACCATAAATGCTTTAAAGGCTTCAGTTTTGCACAATGCAAAAACAAAATTCACTTTCGTCATCACACTTAAGACTACTATCAAATTCATCTGAAAATTTGAAAGCAAAATGTCTGACCTGATGTCTTTAAATGAGATGCATTCAGCATAAAATTCTGGAGGGGAAATTCTGAGTTTCACTAAGGATTTCCACTTTTTGGTTCAAAAGTTTTCACTGAAACATTTACTTCTCATGGTTGTCTATACATAGATCTTAGATGATAACTGATATAAATTCAGCATTGAATTCCATAGGAAGGTGGAAGGCTCCCTAAGGATTTCTATTTCCGGTTTAAAAGATTTGTTTGAAACATTTATTTCTCATAATTGTCTATACACAGATCTTAGATGATGAGTGATATGAGTTCAGTGTTGAATTCCAGGAAGGGAGGGGGGATTCACAATGGATTTCCGGTTCTGGAGATGTTATACTGGTTTTTCCGAAGGACTTAAAGAAATAAAATATATTTATTAATAAGTGCAACAGAAAATAGGGGCGGAGCCCCCCGAGATTTGGAGATTGGCGAGCATTAGCGAGCTGGGGGGGCGGCAGGCGGATGTATGCGCTTGTAAAGTAGCAGGCGGAATGAAATAGCTCGCGAAGCGAATCCCGGGGATTGGTGAGTGTCAGACAGCAAAGGGTGATACCCCAACGGGAGTATTACGCCTTTTTAGCGGGCGGTATGAAATACCTCGCTGGAAAAGCTCCCTATTGTTAAATGCTATCATTAAATATATAACACAATTTAGAAATTATGTTTAATTGATATTTTTTTGTAGCTTTTGGAATTTAAAATCTTATTTCTACTTTAAATTAGTGTATAATAGTGAAGTGTTAGAATGCTACGTGTGAGTAAAATACTAGCTACGAATCGATATTAGACAGACTACTAAAAATTTTCCTATTGGTCCTAGTTTTATCTGAATTTTAGCTATAGCAACATTCACAATGAATATAACTACCGCTCATGAAAATAAAAATTTCGATACTTCCTTGAATCCCATATGTAAAAATTAGATGACTAAAACTGTATTAAAAGCACTGTGAGCCCTCTTCATCAAATCAGGAGCAGTGTATTCTGATCGAAGGACCAAACACCCATAAACCTATCAATAATTCAATATCGATTTAAGATGAAATATTTATTGTCAGGGGTATCAATTACAATGGTGTCTGATACCACCCGGTAGCAAATTTTCTGTTTGGGTGTTCAAACTTCATTTGCTACTTTGCAGTTGCATTTGTGTCTTCGATCAAAACATATTATTTCTGACCTCATGAAGATAACTTACAACACCTTTGAAACAATTACAGTCGTCTAATTTTTCATGTCTTCTTCAACTATAAAGTTCATTAACGGGCTATTTATTTTCTGTTATAATAGCACCTTGAACTGAAATATCTGTATTCAAAGCTGCGGTTTCAATGTCTGATACCACTCGGTAGTAAATTTGCCACTTTGAGTGTTCTAGATTTGATCATTTGTTTCTTTGCTTGCTACTTTGTAGTTGTATTTGGTCGTTCAATCAGAAAACGATGTACTAACTTAATGAAGAAGGTTCAACACTTCATTTTACCAAGCTCCTTTCCACAATTGCATATTCACTAAATTTTGCAATGTCTGCTTTAAGGCATTATAAAAATTTGTATTGTAACAGCATTATCTGAAAAAAAAATATAGGTAATAAATGTCTAATCTCAATTTACTTTCATTCCATCCAGTTATGGCTGGAAGAAAAGAAATACCAAAGTTGAACATATATTTTCTGTAGTTATTTTTGGCAGTATGTCTTTTGTGCTGCTTACTGAATTAGTTTATTCGCTTAATTTAAGTAGAAATTTGCACCTGTTTCTGGTGCTCTTTCTGTGCAACATTGCACTAAAATTTGGCTACAGTAGCCTACTAATTTTTGTGCGGCATTGTATTATTTCAAGTATTTTTAATTACTTATTGTGAGACATTGCACTTATTTTTGGTATAACTCTGGTTTGAAGTTTTTTTCAAAACAAGAACAATGTTGCGCTTAAAATTGGTGAACCCAATAATCTTAAGTCAAGTAGAATATTGCACTTCTGATTGGCTCCTTTACGAGTAGAACTGTCACTATATATATATAGGGTACATTTTACATGCAAATGCTCTAATAGGTAATGCAATATGCCTTTAAATTATGAATTGCAACTTTGCATGAATTGCAACCATTTTTAACATTTTGCTTACGGGTTGGACGGCGTCTATCCCAAACGAAGAAACTCTCAAGAAGACAGGTATTTGATATGCCGTATTCCAAACAGTTCGACACCCCTTTGCAGGCATTAATTTTCAATGTCTGAAAAGGGGGATCGAACTGTTTGGGATAGGGTATGTCAAATACTTGTCTTTTTGGGAGGTTCTTCGTTTGGGATTGACGCTGTTCTATTCATAAGCAAAAGGTTAAGTGAAACAATGCTCTAGTTTTGTATATAACTTTACACTAAAATCCCGTGCAATGTATCACTTAAATTAAGTTTATTCACTTTCCCAAATCAGTACAGCAATGTTGCACCACAATGTGTAGGCAATACAACTGTAGCCACTTTTAGTGCAAAGTAGCTCGACATTTTTAACAATGTACCATGCCGTTTCGGCTTACCGAATTAAAGGTGGGCAATTTTGGATACAGTAGCCAGATTATTAACTTCCCTTAAGATGTCACGAACTACTATAAAAATTAAAAATGTATTCCGTGGAATGAGGAAGAGAATGAACAAAACCCTTACTCTCGCTCTCATTCTATGGAATACATTTCTAATTTTTATCGTGATTCGTGATAATGAAAATGAAGGACAGGGCGATTTCATTGTTCATCGTGCAGCCATCATTGCAGTATCTTCAGCGAAACAAACGTCGGTATTCATAAGTACGTTTAGATGAAGACAATTTGCATCTTTGCTCGATAACACTGCATTACAAATATTTGACCATCAGAAGTAAAAATACGCTTTGTTATAGGTTCTGATTATGAAAATTAGTTTAATTTTCATGTAGTACGTATAGTTTCTGGAATACAGCTAGTCATATGAAACGTGATTACAAAGCAAAACTTACGATACACGAGAACTTGTTTATATTAATTTGTGAAAAGGAAACTTTAAAACTAAGTTCATTTTGTTTTCCTATTATATATCCCTGGAACATCGCGCTACAGCATCCAGCAATAATCGGCCATCATAGAATCATTCCAAGAACCTCGATAGCGATGCTCCCTCCATTAGCTTTGTGTCTTGGTGGAAACGTTCATCTTGTTCATCGGTCACATTCCCAAGATTGTCGAGAAAGAAATCTATATAGGAATGCAAAAATGCATCTTTAAAGACATTCGACATTCCATTTCCTGGTATTCATCCAACAATTTTGGAACAGCTTATCTAAAATCAGGCACATTTTTGTTGCCTAAGATGTTTTCGCAAACTCAGCTGAAGTTTTCCCAAGTTGCTTGTTATTTTTCTGTTGTGGTTCCAAAAAATGATCTTTAAAATTTAACGTATTTGAGGACCACTTCCTTCAGTTCCTTTTCACAAGCTTTTACTGAACAAAAGTATAAAGAAATCATAATGGTTATTTAATTTCGCAGTTTATGAGGAAGATTCTTTCTTATAATATGTTGCTCAGCGACGTAATTAAATTAAATGTGTTTGTTAATATTTGTTATTATTTTTTCTATTTGTATAATAAATAAATAGATGTAAAAATATATTTTGTAAATGAACGGTTTGATTTTTCTTTTAATTATATTAATTACGGACTGTGTACATCACTTTCCTTTATTTTGACAAAGAGTTTTCAAGCTTACATATTGTGTTTAGCTAATAAACTCATACATTGTGTTTAGCCAATAAATTTATTTAGCCGATTGTTGAAACAGAAACGATAAAGAGTAGAACGGGTATATTTTCTAATGCAATTTTAGTGTTTTCATTTAGTATATGCAACCGGGATCGAATGTTTTATTCTTCAGACCTGCAAATTCAGAGCTATGAATTTCGCGGAATATCGCTAACTTGGCAACTTTTCTTAAACGTTGCCAAATTGACGGAAATTGATAAAAAAATTGATAAAAACGACGCAAATCAATTAAATTAAATTTGTTTTCTTAGAAGAGAGTACTGAAATGATGTTTAGGTAGCATTTGTCCGCCAGTCCATCCAACCTACTTAGTAACACATTTAGCGAATTTTTAAAATGTCACCAAATTGATAAAATGTTTGCAAATCCATAAAAATATAATAAAATTGATAAAATTGTGCTTAATAAATGCTTAATTGTGTTTTGTTAGGGCATAGTATGATGATTATTCGTCAATGTGTTGCAAAATGGGACTGTCAGTTCTACAGTCCCACTTGGTGATAAATTTGACGATGTTTTAAATTGTCGCTAAATTGACGAAAATGTCGCCAAACCTTCAATGGAGATAGAATTATTCAAACGATAAGATCCCCATCAATTCATTTGCAACAAATGATGCCATGTCGTTTAGCAAAGGATGTAAATCCAATGTGTTTATGCTGCATACGGTTTTTATTAAATCTTTTCCGATTTGAATAATAAAGATATGTATATAAATTAAATTTCATTGACATTGCATTGTTGACTGGATAATATCAATTACGGTCTTCAGGTTTAAACATTATTGTTATTGGTATTTTCGTGGACTGTTGATTCAGGAATTATTGATATTTTCATATTAATTCTATGCCATTGTTTTATTATGACAAAAATTGCTGAAATTCACATATTGTACGTTGTGCGAGTAATCTTCTATAAATGCACGGGTTATTTTCTAATCTACGAGAATATAAGTAGTACAGGTATATAGGCATATATTTTGATATATATTGGCATATATTGGAATCAATTACGACCTTCTGGTATAAAGATTACGGGGATAATTGAAATTTTCAATATATTATTATTTCATCTGTTTTATTTCGGCAAAAAATTTTTAGACTCATATTGCAATAAGGGTAATCTTCTATTAACATATAGGCATATTTTCTAATCTGCGACAATATAAGTAGTACGGGAATATATATATATATATATATATATATTCCCATATAATTTTAGTGCTTTCATTTTGGCATATATTGGAATCAATTACGGGTTTATTGATATTTTCAATTTATACATGTAATCTACTAACTACTAATACAGGTTATATCTTCTAATATTCGAGTATATAAGTACTATGGGTCCCATACAATTTTAGCACTGTTATTTTAAATATATTGATTCAATTTCATATTTTTTGTATATTTGCTTTCGAAAACTTCTCTTTAGGAGCAATAAATTTAATATTTTAACATAATTTGCATATGATTCTGAATTATAAGTGTCTTTATATTATATACTCCGTACGAAGAACGAGTATGCTGCTAGAGATATAATAAGAATGATCAATCATGTATAAAGCATTGATTATGAAACACTTTCCAATTGCAATGCAATTTTATTTAAAGATCTCTAAAATGCGATACATTCAGATGTGATATTTTAAAAATTATCACAGTACTACAATAATATATTTTACTTAAAAACTTAAAACCATGGAGGTAAAAGTACTTTCTAACTCCATGCTTAAAACGTCATCGAAAAAGGCAATGCTATAAAATCATCTGACTCTCTATGTAAAACTAATGAATATTTCATTCATGTCGCCTATATTCCGGACTCCAGAGCTAAATAATTTTGCGCTAAAAAAATCAGCAATTCTTATATAACTCATCTTACAGTTTGATTTGTTTACATTCTTCATACGTTAAAATTAGTCTTCGTTGTAGAAATAATCAAAGTGCGATGACCATTTAAACTCAAAAATATTGTAATTGCGTTGGCGCAGAATATATATGCACAGAAAATATGCAAAAGTAAATCTGTTTTAGGACTAATACAGCACTAAATATAAATATATATAAAGAACTTTAAAAATCACAATTTTGACAGTGGGAGAAAAGATGGACGCCATTTTTTATTTTGAAGTGATACACGTGATCTCTTCATATAATATATGGGTAATTAATATTTTAATTTTTTTTAAATAACTACTTAGAATATTTTGCTCAAATTGTTTTTACATATTTTATGGGATAATTTGAATTTTTCTTAAAATTTTAAAGAAATTTGTGAATTTTATCTTTGCTTAAAAAATGTCTGAAGAGTTAGTTCCATAGGGTTCAATGCATTACACTTTTTCAACCCCTTCAATTCAAACTATTTGGGTGATATTATTCATTTATATTCCCATATGTCCCACAGACTGTCTCAATAACATACTAAAATTTTATTTTGATAAACTCATTTTTACGGCAGTTATCGAGCGAACAGACAGACAGACAGACCGACCAAAGTCATAAACACTTTCCACATACTTTTCAAGTATGTTGGAAAGTGTTTAAAAGTAGCAGAACTTAAAATTTCCTTGTATACCCCAAAATCATACCAAGAACTTTTAAATCACTATAGATACTCCAGTGGTAGACATTATATTTAATTGCCTCAAGTAGAAAAATTCATGTTGTCGAAAGTTTCTTTTAGGTGTACAGAATGGACAATAGGGATGGATGGTTTGGAATTTACACAATGGGAAAGACAGCTTTTAGACTTCTCTGAAAAGAGTCAAATATTTTCTTCCTAACAACTCTTGTTCTTGTTTCATTTCTCTAGAAAAGTCAGAGATATTATGTCAGAATACCATGGGACCATCCACTGTGAAAAGCATTTTCAAGGCCTGATTCCGTGTTTGACAATGACAAATTGTAACATTAGCCTCATAAAGATTTATTTCCTTTAACCTGGAGGCAAGAAGGTCTGATTGGCTTTTGAAAGAGTGGTATGAAATCAAATTGAGCATTGGAGTTTATAATTAGAAAATTACCCAGAATTAACATGGTCGTTAATCGAATAGTCGTGCATTGCATCCTTACCGCATTATAACCCACCATTTATTCCTTGTGCGAGTTACTAAAATATAATTATTAATTGACATACTACACAATTGAGTATTCGACCACAATTAACTGAAAGACCTCGAATTAGTTAAGTCCTGGAATCTTCGGATTAATAGTAGTATGAGATACAACTTTAAGAAGGCTAATTATCCTATGCTTTACGACGACTTCTATAATACTGATTGTAACTTTTTGAGTATATATACTAATGCTGATAATGCTGTATCGAGTTTTCATGATTGTGTCTACAAAACTGACTTGTGTATTCCTAAATATATTCCTACAAAGAGCAAATATAAATTGCGGTACTCGTCTGGCACTATTCATAATATTAAATTTAAACATAAGTTTCGTAAATTTATCAAAGTTGGGGATAAAAGTGTCTTACTGGAATTTCGTAGACTGCGCAAACTGGTAAGGAACGGAATTAAAACTGATTTTTCTAACCATATTGCTAAAACTGAACAAGAATTCAATAAAAATCTAAAGCTTTCTGGAGCTATAGTAAAGGTTATTCGCCTATAGTAATCATAAGATTACAACTATGAATTACAATAATATTGAATATTCCAATGATATTAATATTTCTAATTGCTTCGCGGACTTCTTGAATCTGTCTACATTCAGAGTAGTCAACCTGGTTAATTTTGAACTACTGACTGATTGTTGTGAGATTAATAATAGTGACTTAATTAGTAATAAGTTTATTTCTGAAAATAATGTTTCTAAATCCATAAAGAAGTTAAAATTCACCCAGTCTATAAGCTGTAATGATGTTTCCTCTGTTATAATCAAAGTCTGCTCTGATTTATTAGTTCACCCCTTTGCTTATTTTGTTTAACATTTCGATTAAAAATACGGCTTTCCCCAATATTTGGATATACTGTAAAGCTATTCCTGTACATACAAAGAACAACAAATATGATATTTCTAACTACAGACCTATTACCATACTGTCCTCTTTTCCTAAAGTATTTGGGTTTATTATGCATGAAAATCTTTTCCCAAATTAAGCAATGGATCTCGCCTTACCAACACAAGAGGAGTGAAAGAGTTGAAAGAGTGAAAGGCTGGTGATGCAAGACATATTTTAATTCTCTTCTCAGTCTGTACTAGTTTAATATCCATTCTTTTTCTCAAATTTCTCATCGTCTTACCAAAAACTGCGTTGTTCATAAGTTTGAACAGATCTTTTTCAAAAGAATTTTTTGCCAGCAATCTCTTCTCAGTGTGAAATTGCACATAAGGCTTCAACCAGGGTTCTTGCTTGAAAGTTAATACTCGACGGATTTTCACAAGTTTCATCCCTAGCTTCATATACTGCTTTAAATTTCTATAAAGCAGAACATATTTAACCTTGTGATTCAAATTGGGTGTTAATTTGATCTGATCCTTGCATATTTTTAAATCCATTTCTTTAGATAAATTACGACTATACTCCGAAATCAGAGACGAGTTGATATGAACCCTTTCAAGCGCTAGTGGATAGTCATTATGTTCATCATGCAAATCATGAGGATAGTCTATATCCGCCTCGATAATATACTCCACAGGTGAGTCATCTTTTACTACAAGTGGATCAAAATTCAAGATTTCTTCAGAATCAAGCCATCTAAAATCCGATACAGGGAGTGCTTGGCTTAGTGCACATCCATATAAATTATTAGCATCTAAGTACATTATATACTTACTAGGTTTTGCAGAATCATAATGTTCCAAATACTTATTATTAGCCTGGCTTGGACGTTTACTAATAACACTAATACCGCCTCTAATACCTTCTTCTAAAAATAGATACATATCAGGATCTGTAATCAGTTCTAATGATACCCCGCTAGTCTTTAGAGCAGCATTCCAAGCAAGAGATAGTAATGTTAGACAGTGAGCAGCATCTATTCCATAATAATTCAGTGTCAAATCACGGAAATTTTTAAAAATGTCCGCTAGCAGAACAATATCAGTTTTTATGTACAAGTCATGATATTCCCCCATATTCTTTATCTTTAAGGATGACCAAACATGTTGAGCATAAGCATAGGCTTCATCAGAGACCTCCTCTTGATTTAAATCATCGAAGAAGGCTTCTTTAGAGGGTAGACTCATTTCTTCAAACTTCTTAGCACAATCTATATAAGAATTGGGGTAAACATCCTTTCTAGTAAGCAAATTCACATGATCATTTGTAAAATGTTTTTTGATGATACGAAACTGATCGGATTCCAAACTAGAACTTAGTTTCTCAATAGAGGCAGGTAAAAATTGGAAGAAGTCTATAAACTGTAGACTTTCAACACGGAATGTTATATAATTCTGCATATTACTGGAAGTACACTCAATTCTCTTTTCTGTAAATTGACCGATCCCCTGCATAATTAAATGTACATCATACCCTTTTAAATTGTGAAACACAACAGGTATGTGCCGTCTTATCTTGTAATTCAGATTACAGTTAGAATGAGCTGCACCCCTGAACTTAGAAGTTAAGTGGCAGTGGTCTCTTACACGTTCTTCTCCTAAAGCCTTGTTGCAAATATGACAGATAGCGACATTTTCAAAGTTTTCATGGAGAATTCTCACACGTATCAGATTTTATTATAAAAGATTCAAAGTCCGCATATACCACAAATGGTACACGCATTTGCATATAAACACTTTTAAATTTCAAAATTGCATCATCGCTACTAGGCAGTTCCACTCGCTGCAGACCATACAGTTTGCATAATTCAATATGATTCTTTAAACGAGTTTCAGATGAAAATCGTTGTAAACTGTGATTGAAAAAATATGCTTCTCTTTATGTTTAGTTAAACTACGTAAAAGTTTGCTCATACTTTTAATACACCAGTAATGATAATGCTCATCATTACTAATAAGTATTAAAATACAGTGTTGATCCCGTCTATCAGATGATATATAGATCGGAGCGGAAACACCTTATCTTCATACCCAAAGACATTCAAGCTCACATTGTTATTTCGCTCAAACAATTTAACTTGATGTAAAGGGGTAGGAAACTCAATTCCATCCATATTTAGCTTGCATTCATGCTCGGTATATTTACCGATATGATCCACATGATCATGAACTGTATAAAGTCCTGCTAAGATGGACCACATAAAACATTTTTGTTCACTATTTTGTGCATTAATAATAACTTTCTTAGCAACTAGTTCTTTAGGTAGTGGGACATAGCTAGAAGCAGCTAAAGGTTCATATACCCCAACATCAATCATTAGTTCATCAATCCTTTCTGAAATCCAACCACTACCACGTCCTTCATAGGCTTCAAATGATGCTGATACTTTTCCAAAAGCAGAATCCATATCAATATTCAAATCTTCTTCAGTGATATTCATCATACAGGAACTTCTGAAATAGGCTGTACAATATCCCTGTTCTTTTTCGGATCGGAAGCGAGTAAAACGGCAACACAGATTTATGTACTATACAATACTACTCTTCAAGGCTATCTCCTCTAACAGCACCTGTATTATATCAATTCTGTTAGAATCTAAAAAGGTAAGGATATCTTTTTTGCCATCTCTGGCAAATGTATGAACGGTCACAGTACTGTTTAAAGCTTGTTGACAGGGATTTGTAGCCACTTTCCTCTTCTTATTCATGCCAGAAGCATCCGGAGTTTTTCTTTTACTACCTTGAGTAGGACAAGCACTAAAAGTTCCACTTTTTATTTGCAACATAGACTTATTACTATGAGCTGTACGCCCATGGTGCAACATATAAGTCATTCGAGTAAATGAAGCAAAACATTGTGGACAAGGAACTTTACTTGAAGAGTCATGAATCTTCATGTGTCGTATTAAATTCCTCTTCTTTGTAAAGCTCTTCGAACAAGTAAGACAAACCTGTGAAGGATAAAAAAGCAGGATTTTAGTATAAATATGTTATAAATTTTAGTATTGTAATACATTTCTTTCTCAAAACATATGTAAGGTAATCACATATTCCTTATACCACCCCAATAAGAATCATTCAAAAAGTAATGATAAAGCCACCAAGTTAAAGATTATTTATAGATATGAAAACACTAATTAGCTGCATTAAATTCATAAAAGTTCTAATTAAATAAAAAGTAATTAAGTTATCACATATTATAAAAATGACAAGTTTAATAAATTCACAAAATAAAATCATATTAAAATAAGTACTTACATGTTCATACATGCGTAAAGGCATAAAATCGGGCATATTAATATCACTAATGTTAGCGGCAGTATCTACAATATTGCTACTTAAAGAAAACATCACGATTTAAGAATATGAGACAGCACAACCTACCACTATGAAGTAGTCGCGTAGAATTACAAAATTACAGTTGCAAGTTATCCTAACTCAGCTGTAAGCAAGAAAAAACTCTAGAGATATCACGATTACAGTTAAACTGAGTAACAAACAATTTATCATAATTACATGCACTAACCTCATGAAAATAAACAATCCGTTTATAATCATAATCGATAGTATCTTTTTAATAATCATAATCAATACATTAAATAGATTCTCATAGGATTAAAACTCATTAAGATATATTAAAACCCTGACACATCTACTATAATTACTAGATTTTAATGATCCAAAGTCAAAATACTCGAAATCCTACACGAAAGCATACTATAAGGAATTTTTAAAATGAGGATAAAAAATCATAAAATTCACCCAGGAACTAGTTAATACCCTCAAATTACTCAGAATTATTCTTTACATATGCTACATAACCATTTATAATCATGAAAGAGGGAGTATAGTAGTAAGTTAACCTATGTAACTACAAAGAGGGTGCGTCATCAAGGGTCACTGCTGCAAGCTGCTGCGTTGCTGCGCTGCTGCGGATTGCTGCAGAACATAGGTTACCTTACTACTATAATACTCCCTCTTTTTTGATTATAAATGGTTACGTAGCATATGTAAAGGACAATTCTGAGTAAATATGAGATTAAAGTAATTCTGAGATTTAAAATTGAATAGATCTATCTATGCTGGTTTTTCAGTACTAGATTTGAGTAAAACACTCATGTATGAGTTTCAATATAATTTTATTCAAAAGGTGTATGGAAGTCGAGCTGAATTACTTTTCACAGATACGGATTCCCTGTGTTATGAAGTTGAAACAGAAGATATTTATAAAGATTTTGAAAGTCATCAAGATTTTTTTGACTTTTCGGATTATCCATGCGATCATCCACTTCATTCCAACAAAAATAAAAATAAATGATTGGAAAAATGAAAGATGAGTTGAATGGTACTCCTGCCCTGGAGTTTGTAGGGTTCAGTTTAAAAACACCCTTCGTGGAAAAGAAAACTGCTAAAGGTGTCAATAAGAATGCTGTGAAAAGATTCATTCATCATCAAGATTACTATAACTGCTTAACAAGACGTAAATGTAATAGAATTGAGCAAATTAAAATTGCTAGTAAAGATCAGAAGATTTATACTGTGAAGCAAATTAAAATGGGGTTATCACCCTATGATGATAAACGATATATTTTAAATGATGGATTTAAGAGTTTAGCTTATGGTCATTATCACATTTAAATGATAAAGCCATGCTAAATTAAAAATTGTAGCGGTGTATTGTATACATCGGGTGGTGGTGGGACTACAATTTAAAAATTTTTTTTATATTAATTAATGAACTGAAGTTTATTCTTTAGAGAAAGTGAACTCATTTACATACATTGCAAGAAGCTGTCTATGATCAAGTAGAATCATGTTGAATTATATTAGGATACATTACTTTTTACATATATACTGACAGAATCCAATTTAATTAAGGGCTCTCTAACATGGTGAAGATACTTATGGATCAAAATCTGGAATGATTGAAATATATATATATATATATATATATATATATATATATATATGAATGAAAGTAGAAAAGAACGGGAGTGACCATATGAATTACATAAGAATGGTAGGGGTGGATTGCGACACCCCTTTCCCGCTTAAAGCAGCTTTTACAACCCGGGTAACGCAGCTTTTACAACCCGGGTTATTTGGGATATATCCTATTTTGTCTCACTTTATCGTAATAGTATATATATATATATATATATATATATATATATATACACACACACATTGAATGCTCAAGATATACAAACGAAAGGAAATTTGTAAGCAAAGATTAGATTTATACTGTGAAGAGAAAAAACTTTGTATTTACTTACTGATTAATAACATTTTTCTTACTCTTATCTGACTGGTAAACATTTCCATTCATAGAAAAAATCACGTGGCAAGATGAAGCTCCACCAGGAGCTGTGTTTAACATGGGGAAGTATAGCTCCTGCAGGAGTCCCATGTTGAAGTATAGCTCCTGCTGGTCCAGGATCCCCCTATGTACACTACTATCAGCTAAGCAATATACTCCAGTATATTAAAATATATTTATCATGATTCACCAATTTCGTGTCATTTTCGAAGGTTTAACATTATTTTTATCTATTTGGGGACATTTTCTTTAATTTGGCACCATATTGAAAAACTCGCCAGATTAGCGATGCGTTGCCAAATGTATTGTCAAGGACGCCAAATTTATCGCCAAGTGTTACAGATTGGATGCTAATACTACTATTTACTTTTTATGTAACTTTGGATTTATTTATTTGGAAAACTTAACGCAAACGTTATTACGCTAGCTTGAATCGTTCTCGAGATGATCTTAGGATACTTTTCGAGAACGATTGAAACTAGCGTTATAATGTTTGTATCATTTAGTTAAGAATAAAAGATAACGTATGAAATGATTATTTATATAATATTATTGAATATCCTGGTTTTGAGATTTTTAAAATAATTAATTCGAAAATTTGGGGATTATCCGAACGTTCGGCAGCGTTTAAAATCAACAGAGTTCCAGTGTGCACTATCGTAAAACTCTTGCCACATTACGACAAAATTACTCCATTAGTTGGTGAGATATCGTATCCACAGTCTCACACAGACATACATCACCTCAAAAACTTTTGTTTCGAATTCAAGGATGCTTAAAACGTGATCTCCGTCGAAAACTCTAGTTCAAATTTTCGACCCCGTCGCAATACTTTCCCTATACAATGTACTATGCATGTAGTGAAGGTTAAAATTTGTTAAAAGACTTTCCGTAAAATATTTGCAAAAACTAAATTTCAGATGCAATAGAAATATACAATATGTTATTATATTCTCATTTTATAATATGCTATATTTGAATGATATGAAACATTATAATGATAATACGATGTGAAATATTTATTATAAAATTCTTTATATATTATAAATATTACTTACATTCTCAAATCCCGTTGCGTTTCAGAATTTTCACACTAGATAAATTAACTATAAATGGCTAGCTACTTATAAATTACATGCCTTATATTTTAACCAATAAAGACCCTTAATTGAAGGGTCTTTGCTTGAAAGACGATAGAACTAAATATCAAAGGTCAAGCATTCTATTATGTACCTGAAGTTAATTTAAACAATGGGCTTCCTTCCATCTTACAGTCACTTACGAATTGAACTGACACTCGTTGCACAAAATCTTATATCTGACAAATGGGTTGATTTTGATAAACAGTATTATCATTTATTCTGTGATATAATTAGTGATGGGCATATCGATATATGATTTTGCAATACATCGATATATGATCTTGCGATACATCGATATTTCGTATTGTTGCAATAATTCGATACCTCTTTCCCAGTCCTTATATTTTGTATACACAAATGTAACATGTACAGTAGCCAGTTGCCATTACGGTGAAGTCGAAATCGTGAGAGTTTGGTGGGAAATTTGGTGTCTTTGACAAACTTGACGAAATCGCGCCAAATTTACATGTTTTGTGAGTTTGGCGACACATTTAACGAAATTTCGCCAAATTGTCGAACTTTTGTGTATTTGGCGGCTAATTTGACTACACTAATGTTAGTTACACAACGTCTTCAATGTAGTACAATTTAGTGATTTTTGATGAGTTTGGGAAAAGTTTGATAACTTAAGCGTCAGGGGTTTTTTGTTTGCTTTTTTGATTGTGTGGGTTAAACCTGACATGCGGTATTAATGCCCGGCACAATCCCCCGACATTTGTTGCTGTTCTGTAGGCAGAGCGTTAACGTTGCATAAAAATAAACATTTATTACAATTAAATTTACAGCTCTATGTACATCATTGTAATACTTTGCAGAGAGATTCTGCGGCAGGCGGCTAAGTCCTGATATTGGGAACATTAAGTTCAAGGCAGTCGAACGGAAGTTCGAACGTTCAAGTTGAGATTTCAGGAGCGAGTCTCTGTCCGAAAAGATGAAAGTTCTTTTCTAAACTGAATTTTGTATACGCCCCAGAAGGAGTGACCGACCATCTTATTGGTCGTCGCTGGTCTGGGGCTCATTAATGGGGGGTGTCCCCCATGCACGCCACGTGTTTTCGGTGTGCACCATCGTATTGTTTTTCACACATGCCGGTGACGAAAATTATGGCTTTCACATGCCAACATACTGTCACCGGCGTTAAAGTTATGTGTAAATCCCCATCGGGAGTCTTTGAAAGTCAGGCGTCCCAAAACAGGAAACGGTATGCGGTTTCCTCAGGTATCAGGTACACAGAGAAAAGCCGCTTCTAGTTCGTTTTGGTGCAGGTGGCATAAATGGCGATAGTTAACCGCTACAGGCGATTAGTCAAGAATTTGCTGAGTGATCTAGGTTTACCGAGAACATTCCATAGAAAGTTTATAAGTCTGCTCATTGTTCAGAAAGCAATGTTATGCAATAAAAGAGACTCTTTGATTTGTGAATATATCCATCTTTTAAGAATACAATTTCCATGTTTGTGAATTTGTTGAACATTTAATTGCTGTTTTACAGTTGTTTGGTAACATCTAGATAACTATACATTTATTAATTTTTATCTTGTTCCTGCTACAAATCCAGAGGATATGTCGTAACAGTATTGGTACAAAGAAAGAATTAAATTAATACAAATATGCAATTTAATACAAATATAAATTGCATAGAATTTAATATAATATGTATTTAATACTAGTAAATGTACCCGACGTTGCTCAGGATTTTGAAAGATTAAATACTATGTTAAAGCAAGATATGCTGTTTTTTTCTGAAATTCAAAGAGCACTTTTAAAAAACAAAGTATTCTACATTTAAAACAAAGGATATGATGTAGGCAGCACATGAATTTTCCTACATAATGCAAATAATTTACTACGTTCAATGCGAAATAATGATGGACAAGATTCAAGGCACAATGTTTTCATGATGAAAGTATACTGACATTTGGGGCTCTTTTGGATGACAACATATAAAATTATTTTGAAGTACAAAATTAATTTATATTTCGCGCAAATCTAACTTGACAGCTGGAAATATTGCTAACACCTGCTAAGCAATATACTCTATTATATTAAGGTATGTTAATTTTAATTTCATTAATTTGTCACTATTTTCGTAATTTGGGCGTCATTTTTGTCAATTTGATGACATTTTAATCAATTTTACTACATTAAAATATTGTTAAGTTGGCGATATTTCGTCAAATTTATTGCTAATATCACCCAAATTTTCTACTAGTGTTACATATTTAATGATACTAATGTTCATTTTCAAGTCCTTTTTTGATATTGTTTGAAAAAGGAACACCATTGCTAGAATAGTTCAAATTAGCATTCTAAAATTTGTCATTTTTTTTTAGAATAATAAGAATAAATAAATACACTTTATTTTGCTACACAAGTACAATTTTATCTTTTTTAATCGTCATCTTTCATAACAATAAAAAATACGTAAAACTGATTATGTATTTAACATTGAGTGTCATGATTTCTTATGTCATGATTTCTTATGAATTTTTCAAAAATTCATTCAAAAATTTGTGGGTCTTCCGAACTTTCAATCGCGTTTAAAATCAATAGATTTCTAGTATTCACTGATCGTACTACAATACTTTCGCAACGCTCCATTTGTTATTAAGATATCTCTTCAATAGACTCACTGACACTAACACACAGATATCCCCTCAAAAACGTTCAATTCAAGTTCATGGATACTTGAAAGTGCTCTTTCGGCGAAAACTCGAATTCCCATTATCGACGCCGTCACAATACTTTCTCTGTACATCATATTATATATGTAGAGAAAGTAAAAGGAAATTTGCGATATAAGCTAAAAAATAACAGTACAAATCTATTATTGGAAATATCTAAAAGTATAAATCCGATCCGTACAAATATGATCGTATCGAGTAGTACGTTGGTCCACTAACTTAATATAACATGTGCAGTAGCGTATTTTAACGCCTTTGTTGCGAACACGTAATATTCCCTCATTGGCGCTTTTCCTTTCTTTTCCTTCAAAGACCTGACGGAGCAGCCCATGACGTAAGCATGAAGTGAGCCTGGGGTTGCCAGAATTTTGAGTCAGAAGAAGGGTTTTCAGATTTGGCGATTTATTGCAATTTGATTTCCCGAATCATCGAGAAGTACCTCGAAATAACGATTATTTGACGTGATAGGCGAGAACTCTAGACATTTCTTATGAGAGCCTATAAAAGGAACCATCACTCTGTGGGAGTTCAGTTGCCAAGATACAAGCTACATTGGAATGTGATTTTTGCCAATGCTTCGAGAACAGTAGCTGCAGTTTTGTAAAATGGCTTCTGTAAATGTTTTGAGATTAATATCAGTTATTTGGTGAAATTAGTGAAGCATTTAAATGCTGTTTGGTTGTATATTATTCCTGTTTACTTTGTGCTTGTTAATAAACGTGTTTAGATATCTAAAAATTTGGACTCATTCTTGTACGATTGATTGTTTTTGCACGATTCCAGAGGATGCGTTCGTAACATCTTGACATGATGTATGCGCACATTTTAGTTCACGCTTCCGATTCAGAGATTCTATTCACCTCAATTGTAGTTTGACTAAATTCAGATGTTGCAGTTTGATTTGAAAAGTGTTATTGAACTCAGGATAAGAGTAATTAAAAAAAATATCAGAATGCCAAGGTATCACACAATATTGTTGCCAAATATTGGAATTTTGTAACTCTTCAATCTTCAGTTGTTAGTTTAACTTAAAATCAACGGTATTAAAATACTTGAAATAAAACGAGAACTACAGCTCCTAAATATACAGGATAACGCAACCGATCCCAGTTATCGTTTGCTTGTACTATTTCAAAGGCAAGCGCATGGTATATGTCTGATATTTGATCCTTAATTCCGCTGTAAAATAGTTGCTTCTGCTTTCAATACCAATCATTTAAGGAAATAGTCTAGAAAGTTTTGACTTTCGAGATCCCGAGAAAAGAACAAGGAATTAATCCTCTTTTCACCATATGTTCAATCATCTCTTCGACTGAGAGTCAAGATGGTTGCTGATTCACCAGCCTGTATATTTAGGAGTCATACCGAGAGCACAGTCCCCGAGTGATGTCATTTTCCGAACAGTTGCTGCCGCCAGAAAATATTTCCTTCCGAATTCGAAGAAAGTAATGGTGTTATTACACTGAGCAATTCCTTTCAGCAATTTTTCAGCAACACCATACATTTCAATGGAAAGAAGTCTTGCCACCAAATTGCCGCAATTCTTTCGTACTTCACAATAAAAATTGCTCAATTTCTGAGCCGAGAACCAATCAGAGGACGATAAGATTGGTCGTCACTCCGCTCCGCCTTTCCTCTCCTCATTTGCATTCAAGGTGGCGATGACGACTACAATGTAAGCACATCGAAACAGCTCAATTGCATTAGAATCTGGAAACTGAAAAAAGATAATAAAACTTTTAACAAAATACAGACACCTGTGGAATACAAAAGATTCAAAGTATACGAAAAACACTAAAGAATGCTTCGTGAAATGAAATTGGTGCCATTAGAGAGGAGGGGCGTGCTAGGAAGGCGGAGCCTACAGTATCATTGCCGGGGGGAATTGCTGAAGTCTGGAGATGGAAAAATAATAAAACATTTACCAAATTACAGACACCTTTGGGATATAAATGATTCCAATTATACTAAAAACACACTAAAGAATGCTTTCTGGAATGAAATCGACGACATTAGAGAGAAAGGACCTGTTAAACAGAAGGGGCCCAAAGTATGAGTGACGGGCAGAATTGTCGAAGTTCGGCAATAAAATTGTCCCTATATATACAGAGGCCGGCGCATCGCGCATGAGAGCAATATTGTTGCCTAGAGTTCAAACAGTCGATCGGGCAAACGTGAAGGGCGTCTTCAGTTGGCGAGGTTATCGCGACCTTTGGCAAAAATCGTGTTCTCCGAACATATTTCAGGTGGTTCTCTCTTCGTTGTTAGCTTTCTCACAAAGTTTTAACAACGCAAATTAAGATTTTGGTGAAAATAAAGGGAATGTTAGTTTTCTGAAATTATTTTTATAGCACATATTTATCAATTGAAGTCTGATAATGCCGGAGAAATGAAGCCCAAAATGCAATTTATTGGTTTTGTTATGACTCTACAGTTGTTCCACATTTTACAATATTACCTACAAATAAGGAAAATCTCAAACAACGTAATTAAGCACAAATTATCGTAGAATTCAATCAATCCACCTTACCTGGGAAAGCACCTCCCCCTTTTTAATTTATTTTGCCCTAATTTGAAATTCCAAAAATTTCTGTGAAACATTCAGTCCCCCTAAACATAGGAAAAATTCAGAAAAGAATATATAAAATATTCGTTGTAGAATAAATTAAATTCATTGGTAAAAATATACTTGTTCCTTTTAGCTGAAAATTCCGAGTAAGCCTCGTTCCCCACTCGATACTCCAGAGGAACAAACACAGCGACCAAAATTTTATTTTATGCGGCAAACTTGACAGTCTGTTTGCTTTATCCAACGATAAATCATCTACTACTTATATGCAAACTACCTTCTCAAATTTGGTGCAGACAAAATTATTTTTATAGATTAATTTTACAAAAGTGAATCAGTAACTGTTGTATGACTTTTACATTAACTCCATGAATTTCAATGCATAGTGTATGAAAAATTTGAGTTACATCATTTATTAACACTTTACAACATAGTTGAAAAGTGTTTATAACTTTGTGCATTCATTCTCTCTGTCTGTCTGTCCGTTAGTACGATAACTGCCGCAAAAATAACTTTATCAAAATGAAATTTTAGTATGTTGTTCAGACGGCCTTTGGAGCATATGGGGATATAAATGAATAATATCACACAATTAGTTTTGGATTGAACCCGGGTTTAAAAGTTGAAATACATTGAACCCTATGAGATCTAATTTTTCAAACAGTTTTAGTGAATTTAAAATTCACAAATTGCTTCAGAAGTTTTAGAAAATATTCAAACGATCACATAAGATATATAAAAAAAATATCAGAAAAAATATATTCAGTAGTTTTTTGAATAAAAATTAAAATAATAATTACACCCATTATATGAAGAGATCACATGACCATTATATGAAGAAATCACGTGACCCACTTAAAAATAAAATATGGCATCCATCTTGTGTCAAAATCGTGATTATTAAAGTTCTTTTTAATTTATATTTGGTGTTGTATCCGTCCTAAAACCGCTTTATTTTTTCTTAATTTCTGTGCATCAATGTTCTGAAACAATGCATTTACAATATATTTGAGTTTAAAGGATCATCAAACTTTGATTTTTTTCAACAACGAAGCCTAATTTTCACTTATGGAGATTGAAAACACATCAAGCTGTAAGATGAGTTGTATAAGAATTCCTTAATTTCTTTAACGCAAAATTATTTAGCGCTGGAGTCTGCAATATAGCTGATATGAAAGAAACATTCATTGATTTTACATAGACAACAGACGATTTTATAGCAGACTTTTTGGGGGAAGTTTTAAGCACAGAGTGAAATTACTTTTATCTCCATGGTTTTAAGTTTTAAAGTAAAAAAAAATTATTGTAGTATTGTGATGAGTGAAAGGAATAGAATAAATGTTTGAAAATTTGACTGCTTTTTCATAGAGAGCTAGGCAATTCATATTTTAATGATGTCATTTAAATGAATTCAATTTTTTTCGTTGAAGTTTCCAAATATAATAAATTATTGTAGTATTGTGATAATTTTAAAAATATTACCGCTGAATGTATCGCATTTTAGAGATGTTTAAATAAAATTGCATTGTAGTTGGAAAGTGTTACATAATCAATGTTTTATGCATAATTGATCTTTCTTTGAATTCCATGAAGCATTTTTAACATTTTACAAAATAGTTGAAAAGTGTTTATGACTTTGTTCATTCTGTCTGTCCGTCTGTCTGTCTGTCTGTCTGTCTGTCCGTTAGTACGATAATTGCCGTAAAAATGACTTTATCAAAATGAAATTTTAGTATGCTTTCCAGACGGTCTGTGGGACCTATGGGAATATAAATAAATGATATCATCCAATTAGTTTTTTATTGAACCCGGGTTGAAGAAATGAAATACATTGAACCCTATGGGACCTAATTTTTCAAACATTTTTAAGTACATTTAAAATTCACAAATTGCTTCGAAATTTTTAGGAAATATTCACATTATCCCATAAAATATATAAAAAATTTTTTAGTAAAATATGTTAGGTAGTTTTTTAATTAAAAATTATTTAATATTGGGGGAAAAACGAATTCAATTAAATTCTGACTTTTGCGATATCCTCCAGAAAGAAAAAATAGATATATTATATAATAAATATCTTTCCAAGAGTTTAATTATTACTTTCCTTATATACGTAATGTATAAGGAAAGTATTCTGGCGAGGTCGAAAATTCAAATTCGAGTTTTCGACGGAGAGCACGTTTCAAGCATCCCTGATCTCGAATCAAACATTTTTGAAGTGATGTGTATGTGTCTGTGAAAGTATGTGTGTCTGTGTGTGTCAGTGAGTCTGTGGAGACGATAACTGATTAACGAATGGATCGATTCGAACAAAATTTGGTACAAAAATCACAATCCGTAAACACTGGAAGCCTATTGTTTTATACGCAATCGAATGTTCAGAACCACCCTAAATTTTCGAATGAAATTTTGAAAAAATCGTCAAAAACTCAAAACCGCTAATAGAGTTACGCAAATAGACATTTATTATGTAATTTTTCATTAGAAAACGATTGGTTTAAATTTTAGACCGCTAACATGAACCGTTCTCGAAATATTGCACATTTTTCAAAAAAATGATCAAAAAGTTATATAAAACAAGAAAGATCAATCATGCTTAAAGCATTGATTATGAAACACTTTCCAACTTCAATGCAATTTTATTTAAAAAAGTCGAAAATGCAATACATTCCTCGGTAATATTTTAAAACTTATCACCATACTACATTGATTTATTATATTTGAAAACTTAAACCTTCATTGAAAAAAATGAACTTCATTCAAAAGACGGCATTGAAATATAAATTGCGTGGTTTAAATATCTCTAAAATGCAATACATTCCACGGTAATATTTTTAAATCTATCATAATACTACGATAATTTATTATATTTGAAAACTTCATCGAAAACAACTGAAATTAATTCAAATGACGTCATAGAAAAAATAACACGCCTGGATCTCTCTATAAAAGCAGGATTTCATTCATAACTTTCTCCATTTCATTCATCACAATACTATAATAATTTATTTTATTTAAAAATTAAGACCATGGAGCTACAATTCATAAACTTTATGCTTAAAACTTCATCGAAAAATATCGTCCTTCTGTTTATAAAATCAATTAATATTTCATTCATATCAGCCATGCAGACTCCATGGACTGAATTATTTTGTGTTAAAGAAATACAGTAATTCTAATACAACTCATTCTACATATATTGCTGTTTACATTTTACATAGGTGAAAAATAGGCTTAATTGTAGAAATAATCAAATTTGAATGAGAATTTAAACTCAAATATATTGTCATTGTGTTGTTTTAGTATGTAGATGCACAGAATTTAAGCAGAAATAAAGTAATTTTAGGATGGATATAACACTCAATATGAATTAAAAAGAACTTTAAAAAATCATGAATTTGAAACAAGATGGATGCCATATCTCATTTTGAAGTGGGTCATGTGATCGTTTAATATCATGGTCACGTGATCGTTTCATATAAGATGTGTAATTATTATTTTAATTTTTATTTAAAAAACTACTGAATATATTTAGCTGAATTTTTTTTTATATATTTTATGGAACAATTTGACTATTACCTAAAATTTTCGAAGCAATTTGTTAATTTTAAATCCGCTTAAAAAATGTTAGAAAAATTAGGTCCCATAGGGCTCAATGTATTTCATTTTTTCAACCCGGGTTCAATCCAAAACTAATTGTGTGATATTATTCATTTATATTCCCATAGGTCCTACAGACCGTCTGAACAACATACTAAAATTTCATTTTGATTAAGTCATTTTTACGGCAGTTATCGTGCTAACGGACAGACAGACAGACAGACAGACAGACAGACAGACAGACAGAATGAACAAAGTCATAAACACTTTTCAACTTTGTTGTAAAGTGTTAATAAAAAATAAAAACATTTCGTACTGAGAAACATGTTCACTTTTCATATGTAATACCATGCGATAAATTTGGTGACATCATTCTCGTGGATCTAGCTCGTTCCATTCATGAACAAGAAAGATCAATCATGCATAAGCATTGATTATGAAACACTTTCCAACTGAAATGTAATTTCATTTAAAAATTTCTAAAATGTGATTCATTCAGTGGTAATATCTTTTACATTATCACAGTACTACAGTAATTTATTATACTTAAATATTTAAAACTGTATCGAAATATAAATCATCTGATTCTTTATGCAAAATCAATGAATATTTCATTCATATAACTTGTATTTCAGACTCCAGAGCTAAATAATTTTGTGTGAAAAAAATTCAGCAATTCTTATGTAATTCATCTTACAATCGCTTGAGATATTTGCATTCTGCATATGTTAAAATTAGGCTTCCTTGAAGAAATAATAAAAGTTTAGGGATCATTTAAAATCACAACTATTGTAATTGCATAGGCACGGAATTTAGATACACAGATAATACACAGATAATATATATGTGTATGTGTATGTACTCAAAGTATTGGAATCGTGCCGAAGATCGGAACTCGAATTTTCAAAGGATCTACACGTTTTGGGACTTCTAGAACACGAAAAAACTACTTTTAGGAAGACGTCTGTGTGTGTAAGGGTGTATCTGTGTATGTTTCTGTGTGTCTGTGTGGATATTACATCCACTCTAATTGAAAAACTAATGGACCGAATTTCATACAATTTGGTAGGTATGTTTTTTGTGGGAAATCCTGATGTTCATTAGATTATAGTACGATTCGCAATAAAAGAATCTGCCTTCTTTGCGAAATGGCCGCAGAAATTGCCTTTATCCACTCTAGCTAAAAACTAATGAACCAAATTTAACAAAATTTGGAGTATAATATTTCAATAACCTACAAGTGATTTATATACCAAATTTAACAAAATTTTGTATATAAATCATTTGTAGGTTATTCTACTACGATTCGGGAAAAAGGAACGGGCTATTTTTGCGAAATGGCCAGCAAAAATCGTTATATATAAAAATAAGAGACTACGTGTGCTCAATTATATCAATTAAATTCCTATTTTATATGTGATTTTTGACAACAAAAAGAATAAGACTAACCCCATTACTCTAGGACTAGCCGTTCTTGAGATATTCTAGTTTTTTCGCGTTTTCGCTACGCCACCTTTGACAATAAGTCCAGCTATCAAATGAGAACCAAATTTAAGTTTAACGTGTAAATTCAATGTCATTTAAAATACTTATGTTGTGCAGATTAACTCAAATTATCATTGAATAAATAAAGAGAACGAATATGAGTCTGCAGAGAAAGACATGTGCTGTCCACATCAGAATTTTTAACAATATTACACCAATGATTTATAGAAGTGAACGGGGATTATTTTCAGGCCATTTCGAAAAAAATGTATGATCTATATTTAAAGATCCATCAAATTTTTGTCGAATAAAATGTTCAACAAATTTAAGCTGTGTACCAAATTTTAACTCTCTAGGACGTAGGAAAGTGCATTTAAAATGCCATCAATTAAATTTATCAAGAAGAGTTATATAAAATTTAAAAAAAATGAAAAATTGTTATCTACCAAATTTATTTTAAAATATGAAGCCACTCCCATATGCAAAACGTTTAAACAAATGGAGAGATATTTATTATATAATATCTCTCTCTTTTCTTTCTGGAAGATATCCCAAAGTCAGAATTTAATTGAATTTGTTTTTTTCCCTATATTAAATAATTTTTTTAATTAAAAAACTACTTAACATATTTTACTGAATTTTTTTTTATATATTCTATGGGATAATGTGAATATTTCCTAAAAATTTCGAAGCAATTCGTGAATTTTAAATTTACTTAAAAAATGTTTGAAAAATTAGGTCACATAGGGTTCAATGTATTTCATTTTTTCAACCCGGGTTCAATAAAAAACTAATTGGGTGATATTATTTATTTATATTCACATAGGTCCTACAGACCGTCTGAACAACATACTAAAATTTCATTTTGATAAACTCATTTTTACGGCAGTTATCGTGCTAACGGACAGACAGACAGACAGACAGACAGACAGAATGAACAAAGTCATAAACACTTTTCAACTTTGTTGTAAAGTGTTAAAAAAGATACTTTGAGTAATACTTTTATATTTGAACGCCAATAGTCATTTATCTGATGTAAGAATAACTTATTTCTCCGTTCATAATGCTTGGCGAGATTTTGGCGACGAATTTAGCGGAATGTCGCCAACTTGGCGACATTTGTAATTGTTGCCAAATTAACAAAAATCTCGCCAAACTGATAAAAATGGCGCTAAATCAATGAAAATGACGACTAATTGAAGAAAATTAATATCATGGAATAAATATTAGTATCTACTATAAGAGTAACTTTTTTTTAGCTGTAAAAGTAGTAAATTCATTGCATTATATAAGGAAAGTCCTGTGTTGCCCACATCAGATTTTTTTATTATATGAGAGAGGCTTCACATTTTAAATTAAATTTGGTAGATAACAATTTTTCAAATTTTTTTTTAATTTTATATAGCTTTTCATGATATTTTTATTTGATGGCGTTTTTAACGCAATTCCCTACGTCCTAGAGAGTTAAAATTTGGTACACAGCTTAAAATTGCAGAACATTTTATTCTACAACAATTTGGTGGATCTTTAAATATAGAACCTGCATTTTTTTCGAAATGGCCTGCAAATAATCCCCGTTCACTTTTATAAATTATTGTTGTAATATTGTTAAAAATTCTGATGTGGACAGCACATGTCTTTCCCTGCAGACTCATATTCACGTTCTCTTTATTTCTTCAATACTAATTTGAGTTTATCTGCACAAAATAACAGCCATAAGTATTGTAAATGACATTGAATTTGCACGTTAAACTTAAATTTGGTTCTCATTTGATAGATGGACTTATTGTCAAAAGTGTCGTAGCGAAAACGCAAAAAAAAAAAACTAAAATATCTCAAAAACAGCTAGTTCTAGAGTAATGGAGTTAGTCTTATTTTTTTGTTGTCAAAAATCACGTTTAAAATAAGGAATTTAATTGATATAATTGAGCCCACGTAGTCTTTTATTTTTATATTTAACGATTTTTGATGGGCCATTTTGCAAAAATAGCCCGTTCATTTTCCCCAAATCGTACTAGAATAACCTACAAGTGATTTATATAACACATTTTGTTAAATTTGGTATATAAATCACTTGTAGGTTATTGAAATATTATACACCAAATTGTGATAAATTTGGTCCATTAGTTTTTAGCTACAGTGAATAAAGGCAATTTCAGCCGGCCATTTCGCAAAGAAGGCAGATTCTTTCTTTACGAATCGTACTTTAATCAAATGAACATCAGGGTTTCCCACAAAAAAACTTACTTACCAAACTTTATTAAATTCAGTCCATTAGTTTTTCAGTTAGAGTGGATGCAATATCCTCACAGACACACAGAAACACACACCGATACACCCTTACACACACAGACGTCTTCTTAAAATTGTTGTTTCGTGTTCTGGAAGTCCCAAAACGTGTAGATCCTTCGAAAATTCGAGTTTCGATCTTTGGCACGATTCCAATACTTTGAATACATACACACGCACACACATATATTATCTGTGTATCTGTGTATTATCTGTGTATCTAAATTCCGTGCTTACGCAATTACAATAGTTGTGATTTTAAATGATCCCTAAACTTTTATTATTTCTTCAGCGAAGCCTAATTTTAACTTATGCAGAATGCAAATATCTCAAGCGATTGTAAGATGAGTTACATAAGAATTGCTGAATTTTTTTCACACAAAATTATTTTGCTCTGGAGTCTGGAATACAAGTTATATGAATCAAATATTCATTGATTTTGCATAGAGAATCAGATGATTTATATTTCGATACAGTTTTAAATATTTAAGTATAATAAATTACTGTAGTACTGTGATAATGTAAAAGATATCACCACTGAATGTATCACATTTAAAAGATTTTTAAATGATTTTAAATGAAATTGCATTTCAGTTGGAAAGTATTTCATAATCAATGCTTATGCATGATTGATCTTTCTTGTTTTTTTATTTTATAGAATTAAAATATTTCTCGCTGCATATTGAATCATACAAATACCATATATACTTAATACTGGCTATTAAGTATTAGTTAATAAGATGCTCATTAACACTTTACAACATAGTTGAAAAGTGTTTATGACTTTGTTCATTCTGTCTGTCTGTCTATCTGTCTGTCTGTCCGTCAGCACGATAATTGCCGTAAAAATGACTTTATCAAAATGAAATTTTAGTATATTGTTCAAAAGGTCTGTGGGACCTATTGGAATATGAATGAATAATATCACAAAATTAGTTTTGGATTGAACAAGGGTTGAAAAAATGAAATATACTGAATCAAATGGGACGTAATTTTTCAAACATTTTTTAAGCAAATTTAAAATTCACAAATTGCTTACAAAGATTTAGGAAATATACAAATTATACCATAAAAATATAAAAACAATTTTAGTAAAATTTATTCGGTAGTTTTTAACACTTTACAACATAGTTGAAAAGTGTTTATGACTTCGTTCATTCTGTCTGTCTGTCTGTCTGTCCGTTAGCACGATCACTGCCGTAAAAATGAATTTATCAAAATGAAATTTTAGCATGTTTTTCAGACGGTCAGTGGGACCTATGGGAATATAAATAAATAATATCACCCAATTAGTTTTTTATTGAACCCGGGTTGAAAAAATGAAATACATTGAACCTTATGGGACATAATTTTTCAAACATTTTTTAAACAAATTTAAAATTCAGAAATTGCTTCGAAATTTTTAGGAAATATTCACATTATCCCATAAAATATATAAATAAAAATTCAGTAAAATATGTTAAGTAGTTTTTTATTTAAAAATTATTTAATATAGGGAAAAAAACAAATTCAATTAAATTCTGACATTTGGGATATCCTCCAGAAAGAAAAGAGAGATATATTATATAATAAATATCTTTTCAAGAGTTTAATCATTTTGTATATGAGAGAGGCTTTACATTTTAAAATAAATTTGGTAGATATCAATTTTTCAAAAGTTTTTTTAACTTTATATAACTCTTCATGTTATACTTATTTGATGGCATTTTTAATGCACTTTCCGACGTCCTAGAGAGTTAAAATTTGGTACACAGGTTAAATTTGTTGAACATTTTATTCTACAAAAATTTGGTGGATCTTTAAATATAGATCATACATCTTTTTCGAAAGGGCCTGCAAATAATCCCCATTCACTTCTATAAATACTTTTGTAATATTGTTAAAAAATCTGATATGGGCAGCACATGTCTTTCCCTGTAGACTCATATTCACGTTCTCGATATTTCTTCAATAATAATTTGAGTTTATCTGCACAAAATTACAGCCATAAGTATTTTAAATGACATTGAATTTGCACGTTAAACTTAAATTTGGTTCTCATTTGATAGCTGGACTTATTGTCAAACGTGGAGTAGCGAAAACGCGAAAAAAAATAGAATATCTCAAGAACGGCTAGCCCTAGAGTAAAGGGGTTAGTCTTATTTTTTTTGTTGTCAGAAATCACGTATAAAATAGGAATGTAATTGATATAATTGAGTACACGTAGTCTTTATTTTTATATTTAACGATTTTTGCGGGCCATTTCGCAAAAATAGCCCGTTCCTTTTTCCCGAATCGTACTAGAATAATCTACAAATGATTTATGTACCAAATTTTGTTCAATTTGGCATATAAATCACTTGTACGTTATTGAAATATTATGCACCATATTTTGTTAAAATTGTTCCATTAGTTTTTAGCTAGAGTGGATAAAGGCAATTTCTGCAGGCCATTTAGCAAAGAAGGCAGATTCTTTTATTAAGAATCGTACTATAATCTAATGAACATCAGGATTTCCCACAAAAAACATACCTACCTATTTTTATGAAAATCGGTCCATTAGTTTTTCAATTAGAGTGGATGTAATATCCTCACAGACACACAGAAACATACACAGTTTCTCCCTTACACACACTAACGTCTTCGTAAAAATAGTGTTTTCGTGTTCTAGAAGTCCCAAAACGTGTAGATCCTTCGAAAATTCGAGTTCCGATCTTCGGCACGATTCCAATACTTTGAATACATACACACACTCATACACATATATTATCTGTGTATCTGTGTATTATCTGTGTATCTAAATTCCGTGCCTATGCAATTACAATAGTTGTGATTTTAACCCTAAACCTTTGATCCCTAAACTTTTATTATTTCTTCAACGAAGCCTAATTTTAACATATGCAGAATGCAAATGTCTCAAGCAATTGTAAGGTGAGTTACATAAGTATTGCTAAATTTTTTTCACACAAAATTATTTAGCTCTGGAGTCTGGAATTCAAGTTATTTGAATGAAATATTCATTGATTTTGCATAGAGAACCAGATGATTTATATTTCGATACAGTTTTAAATATTTAAGTATAATAAATTACTGTAGTACTGTGATAATATAAAAGATATCACCACTGAATGTATCACATTTTAGAAATTTTTAAATGAAATTGCATTTCAGTTCGAAAGTGTTTCATAATCAATGCTTATGCATAATTGATCTTTCTTGTTTAAATAAAACAAGAAAGATCAATCATGTTTAAAGCATTGATTATGAAACACTTTCAAACTTCAATGCAATTTTATTTAAAAAAGTCTAAAATGCCATACATTCCTCGGTAATATTTTTAAACTTATCACAATACTACATTAATTTATTATATTTGAAAACTTCATTAAAACAATGAACTTCATTCAAATGACGGCATTGAAATATAAATTGCCTGGTTTAAATATCTCTAAAATGCGATACAATCCACGGTAATATTTTTAAAACTATCATAATACTACGAGAATTTATTGTATTTGAAAACTTCATCGAAAACAACTGAAATTAATTCAAATGACGTCATAGAAAAAATAACACGCTTGGATCTCTCTATAAAAACAGCATTTCATTCATAACTTTCTCTCATTCATTTCCTTCATCACAATATTATAATAATTTATTTTATTTAAAAATTAAGTTGTTGTTGTTGAAACCCAGACCGTCCGACCTACCAGAAAGGTGTAAGGTAACTGTTTGGACAGTCGGGAAGTGCCACCCAATTTAGACCGGAACCCAGTGGGAGAGGCATCCACAGGGACCGTACCCTCCTTCCCCTAACACCAATCTCTCGGAAGGACTTTCGGACCCACATGTTTAACGTGATCGTACTCCGCATGAACACGGATATTGAGTGTTGTGTCCGTCCTAAAACCACTTTATTTTTACTTAAATTCTGTGCATCTACATACTGAAACAACGCAAATACAATATATTTGAGTTTAAATGATTATCCAAATTTGATTATTTCTACAACGAAGCCTATTTTTCACTTATGTAAAATGTAAGCAGCAAAATATGTAGGATGAGTTGTATAGGAATTGCTGTATTTTTTTAACGCAAAAGAATTTAGCTCATGGAGTCTGCATAGCTGATATGAATGAAATATTAATTGATTTTACAAAGAGAAGGACGATTTTTTTTCGATGAAGTTTTAAGCATATAGTTTAATTACTTGTAGCTCCATGTTCTTAATTTTTAAATAAAATACATTATTATAGTATTGTGATGAATGAAATGAATGGAAGAATGTTATGAATGAAATGCTGTTTTTATAGAGAAATCCAGGCGTGTTATTTTTTCTATGACGTCTTTTGAATGAATTTCAGTTGTTTTCGATGAAGTTTTCAAATATAATAAATTATCGTAGTATTATGATGATTTTAAAAATATTATCGAGGAATGTATCGCTTTTTAGAGATGTTTAAACCAGGCAATTTATATTTCAATGCCGTCATTTGAATGAAGTTCATTTTTTTCGATGAAGGTTTAAGTTTTCAAATATAATAAATGAATGTAGTATTGTGATAAGTTTTAAAATATTACCGAGGAATGTATTGCATTTTAGACTTGTTTAAATAAAATTGCATTGCAGTTGGAAAGCGTTTCACAATCAATGCTTTAAGCATGATTGATCTTTCTTGTTAATTATATTTAGTGTTGCATCAGTCCTGAAACTGTTTATTTTTTTGTGCATCTATAAACTGTGACAACGAATTACAATATTTGTGAGTTTAAATGATCATGAAACTTTGATTGTTTCTAAAACGAAGCCTGATTTTCACGTGGAGAATGTAAACATATCAAGATATAAGATGAGTTGTATAAAAATTGCTGAATTTCTTTAACGTAAATTTATGTAGTTCTGGAGTCTGCAATATATAAATGATACGAATGATACATTTATGAATTTTGCATAGAGAAGCAGACGATTCTTTTTCCTTTTTCGATGAAGATTTAAGCAATGAGTTATAATGTACTTTTACCTCCATGATTTTAAATTTTCAAGTAAAATAAATTATTGTAGTATTGTGATAATTTTAAAAATATCGCCGTTGAATGAATGGAATGGAAAAAGGTGTATGAATGAATTTTTTACTGCTTTTATATACAGAGACAGGCGATTTATATTTCGATGACGTTATTTGAATAAACATCATTATTTATTTTTGATAAAGTTTTCAAATATAATAAATTGTAATATTGTGATAATTTTAAATATATCACCGCTGAATGTATCGCATTTTAGAGATATTTAATTGAAATTACATTGCAGTGTTTCATAATCAATGCTTTATGCATGATTGATCTTTCTTGTTTTATAATTTACTATTAACATAGTGTTTTCAAAAATAATTTAGTAGGAAAGAAAGCAGTAGGGTATTTTTAAAATAGGCCCAGTCTCTCTCTCTATATATATATCACTGTCAAAGGTTACCTGAATTGGATGGTTGAGAAAACTGGTTAAATTATATAAGGAGCAATATAACATAAATGTGTAGTCAAATTTAGTTTCAAACTTATAACTAGACATTTTCCGATTTAACTTAATCAATTTCTATTCACAAATTTTAGTAAACTCCTCATTATAACATTAAATTTATATTGTTGAAGCAAATGACCTAAAATTTCATCATAAAAACAAAATACATTTAGACTTATATATAGGTATAGCCATACGTACCTAGAACATATATATATATATATATTTTAATTCAAAGGCAAAATGAACAAAAATTCTCATTTTGTTTTCAATGCAAAGAAAAGCACAATAAAATTCAGATTTTTGAGCATGTTTTAAAGCAAATTGTGATGTTATTTTCAGAAGGATAATACAATGCAGTAATGGCATAGACAGGGTGCTCAGTTGATAATAGGACCAGGTCTTGCGGTGATACAAGCAGCAACCATTCAAGGAACAGATGCAATGAGCATGCGGGTAGTTTCCTGAGGAATGGATGACAATATGCCTTTAACCATCTTCCATAACTCGTCCTCTGTTTGAGGCGGGTGCAAGGCAGTCAATCGACGGCCAATCACGTCCTATACATGCTCGATAGGTAAGAGATCTGAATGCAACGGAAACCAAGGAAGCACCTGGATACTCTGCAAGGCTTGTCACCTGATGGTTGCAGTGTGCGGTCACGCGTTATCTTGCTGTAAAACCACATTTTGCAACCGCTGAAGGTAGGGCAGTGCAACCGACCGGAGCACCTCATCCACATATCGTCGTGCCGTCATTGTGCCTCTGATACGAACCAGAGGTGACCTGCTATCTGAGTCGTTGGCACCTCAAATCATGATGCCGCGTTGTCGATCAGTATGGCGTTCAACAGTCATAGCAGGATTGGATCTTTTTCTACATCGCCTCCAGACTCTTACACGGCGACTGTCATTCGACAAACAGAACCGAGACTCGTCGATGAACTGCACTGTCGCATTCAGTCGTTCAAGAGACTCGGGCCCGACATCATCATAATCTTTCACATCGGTGTCTTGTCGTCAATGGCAGTATTTGTAAAGGACGGTTTGAGTGTAAGCCGGTTTCGGCCAATCGTCGAGAAACTGTTCTCGCTGATATTGGAACATCCAATGTACCTTGCAAATTCTGCAAAATGTCGACAGTCGTCGTTTGTGGGACCGTCACCGCATGCCTTCAAATGCGTCTATCAACGCGTGTGCTGACATACGTCTGGATAGACCTGTACCACTGGGACGATTCACATACCCTTCTTCAACCCATCTTCTCCAAGCCGTTTGCACAGTGGACTCATCTACACGTGTTTCAGAAGCGATACGCCAGTACGACTACCCAGCCGGACGTAGGCTTAAAATGAATCCCCTCCCACGGTCGCCCAAATGCTGAAACTACTTCATGTAGTCGGCCATGCATGACTCTCCAACACGTGTCTTCTGAAAGGAAAAACAGCTTGGAAAACAGGATTTGGTAAGCGATAGACTGTAACAACTGTTGGCTCATCTGCCGTTGCCATTCCTGTTATCCCGCGCTCTAATCGCTTGACCTACTTGTATTTCAGATCATTTGCATCGACCAGCTGCATTTGTCTCACAATTTGCATAAATACACGGAAAAGCTTCACGGTGTTGCATTTTCTATTATCGGGTAGTGTATATAGGAACCTTACAAGAAATGGATTCGTCGCATCGCAATCTCAGACTATCGGTTTTTAAGCGCATGCGCGAAGAGACCTGATTATCCTTTTGATCCTTTGCGAAAGTACAAAGTTTGTTAAAAATTAGCGATACATAACTTATAAAATTATAATTAATGAACAAATGACTTCAGAATTTGTTTTCTTTCGGAGAAGTGGGTAATATTTAGAGATACGCTGTTAAACTATGAAGATCGGATTGTCAGACACGTTAAAAAGATCGGATTGTCAGACAAATCATTATAGCTCAGTTTAAAAATCTGGTATGTTATATATTTATAAAGTTTATATATTTTTAACGCACGAAAATATGTGTATTGATAGTATAGATTTCTTTCAAACTTTATTTAAAAGATAATTCCTTGATCTTTTCCTTTGGTGTTAATCTGTAAGCGCCGTGAGAATATTTTTGACCACTGAGAAACCAATTTATGCGAAGCTTGCTCAAAACGGAGCTTCATTTATTAACCCAAAATTATTTCGAATTTTAAAAGAATCGCTTCAAGGTGCCTTCGGGTATGAACTGAAATATCATTGTACCAAATTTTGTAACTATAGATCCCATACAATTTCCGCTATGACCAGCAAACATGTTCATTTATTATTATAGATGTATATAATTTAATACACAAATAATTACTACGAAAATAATTTTTACGAATATACTTTTTACGAATATATAATTTAATACGAAATAAAATTTTATTGAAACATAAATTCATTCTGTGTGCATATTTAAAACTGCAATCAAACTGCATATAAAATAAATGGAGTTAGATTTAGCAAATCCTAAAGATACCTTTTGAATTGGACATGGATGATTTAGTAATTAATATGACTAATCCCATTACAATTTAAAAACAAGAAATATCGACCATGCATAAAGTATTGATTATGAAAGACTTTCCAACTGAAAAGCAATGTTATTTAAACATCTCTAAAATACGATACATTCAGAGCTGATATATTTTTCATTATTGTAGTACTGCAATAATTTATTATATTTGAAAATTTAAAACTTCATCGAAGAAAATGATATTCAAATGACGTCATCGAAATGCAAATCGTCTGGCTCTCTGTGTAAAAGCAATGAATATTTCATTCATGTCAATTTTGTTCCCGACTCCAGAGCTAAATAATTCAGCAATTCTTATACCATTCATTTTACAATCATGTGTCTACATTCTGCATTTATAAAAATTAGGCTTCGTAGTAGAAATAATCAAACATTGACCATCATTTAAGCTAAAAATATTGTAATTGCGTTGGCGTAGAAAATAGAAGAACAGAAATTACGCAAAAATAAAGCGGTTTTAGGACGGATGCAACACTAAATATAAATGAGAAAGAACTTTAAAAATCACGATCTTTACATTCAGAAAAAAAGATGGATGCCTTATTTTATTTTGAAGTGGTCATGTGATCTCTCCGTATAATATGAGTTATTATTTTAATTTTTATTTAAAAAACTACCAAACATTTTGCTGAAATTTTTTTATATATTTTAAGGGATAGTTTGTATATTTCCTAAAATTTTCGCAATTTGTGAATTTTAACTTCACTTGAAAAATGTTTGAAAAATGAGATCCCATAGTATTCAATGTCTTTCATTTTTTCAACGAGGGTTTAATCCAAAAACTAATTGAATGATATTATTCATTTACATTCCCATATGTCCCACAGATCGTCTCAACAACATACAAAAATTTCATTTTGATAAAGTCATTTTTATGGCAGTTATCGTGCGAACGAACAGACAGACAGACAGACGGAATGAATCAGACAGACAGAATGAATGACAGACAGAATGACAGAAGTCATAAACACTTTTCAACTATGTTGGAAAGTGTTAAAAAGAATAAAACTAATTCTTTCTATGTTGGAATGGAGTTTATCATCTAAGTTGTTCCATGATTAATTGACGTTCAAGAAAACGTTAGAAACTATATTTAAAGAACTTTCTTTTTAATAATATTTAAAAACTTTGATTCCATTCCTTTCATTCATCACAATACTACAATAATTTATTTTATTTAAAAACTTAAAACCATGGAAGTAAAAGTAATTTAACTCTATGCTTAAAACTTCATCGAAAAAGACTGCTATAAAATCGTGTGTTCTCTATGTAAAATCAATGAATGTTTCATTCATATCAGCTATATTGCAGTCTCCAGAGCTAAATAATTTTGTGTTAAAGAAATTCAGCAATTCCTATACAACTCATCCTACATATTTATGTGTTTATATTATCCATAAGTGAAAATAAGGCTTCGTTGAAGAAATAATCAAAAGTTTGATGATCATTTAAACTCAAATATATTGTAACTGCTTTGTTTCAGAATGTGGATGCACAGAAACTAAGCAAAATAAAGCGGTTTTAAAATGGATACAACACTCAATATAAATTAAAGAACTTTAAAAATCACGATTGTGACATAAGATGGATGGCATTGGTTATTTAAACTCACATATTGTACGTGCGTTATTTCAAAATATAGATGCACAGAAATTAAGCAAAAATCAAGCGATTTCAGGACGGATACAACACTAAATATAGATTAAAAAGAACTTTAAAAATCACGATTTTGACACACGATGGATGACATATTTTATTTTGAAGCGGATCAGGTGATCTCTTCATATAATATGGGTGTAATTATTATTTAAATTTTTATTTAAAATACTACCGAATATATTTTGCTGAAATTTTTTTATATTTTTTTTATGGGGTAATTTGAATATTTCCCAAAACTTTCGAAGTAATTTGTGAATTTTAAATTCGCAAAACATGTTTGAAAAATTATGTCAAATAGGGTTCAATGAATTTCATTTTTACCACTTTACAACATAGTTGAAACGTGTTTATGACTTTGTTCATTCTGTCTGTCTGTTTGTCTCTCTGTTTGTCCGTTAGCACGATAACTGCCGTAAAAATGACTTTATCAAAATGGAATTTTAGTTTGTTGTTCAGACGGTCTGTTGAACCTATGGAAATGTAAATGAATAATATCACCCAATTAGTTTTGGGTTGAAACCGGGTTAAAAAGATGAAATATATTGAACCCTATGGGACCTAATTTTTCAAATATTTTTAAGCGACTCTAAAATTCACAAATTGCTTCGAAAGTTTTAGAAAATATTCAAATTATCCCATAAAATATATAACAACATTTTCTGCAAAATATATTTAGTAGTTTTTAAATAAAAATTAAAATAATATTGACACCCTTTATTTGAAAAGATCACGTGATCATTTTATGAAGAGATTACGTGGCCCACTTCAAAATGAAATATGGCATCCATCTTGTGTCAAAATCGTGATTTTTAAAGTACTTTTTAATTCATATTTAGTGCTGTATCCGTCCTAAAACAGCTTTATTTTTTTTTAAGTTCTGTGCATCTGCGTACTGAAACAACGCAATTACAATATATTTGAGTTTGAATGATCATCCAAATTTTATTACTCGAATACTTTGATTATTTCTGCAACAAAGCCTAATTTTCACTTATGGAGAACGTAAACACCAAAAGATGTAGAATGAGGTGTATAAAAATTGCTGCATTTCTTTAACGAAAAATTATTTAGCTCATGGAGTCTGCAATGTAACTGATATGAATAAAACACTCATTGATTTTACACAAAGAACCAGACGATTTTTTTCAATGAAGTTTTACGTATAGAATTAAATTACTTGTACTTCCATGGTTTAAAATTTTTAAATAAAATAAATTATTATAGTATTGTGATGAATGAAAGGAATGGAAAAATGTTAATAAATGAAATGCTGCTTTTATAGAGAGAGCCAGGCGATTTATATTTCGATGACGTCATTTGAATAAAGTTTTGTTTTCGACGAAGTTTTCAAATATAATAAATTACTGTAGTATTATGATAATTTAAAAAATATTACAGAGGAATGTATCGCATTTTAGAGATGTTTAAACCAGGTAATATATATTTAAATGCTGTCATTTGAATGAAGTTTATTTTTTTCGATGAAGTTTTAAGATTTCAAATATAATAAATTAATGTAGTATTGTGGTAATTTTTACAATATTACCGAGGAATATATCGCATTTTAGACATGTTTATATAAAATTACATTGAAGTTGGAAAGTGTTTCATAATTAATGCTTTATGCATGATTGATCTTTCTTGTTTCAACCTGGGTTCAGTCCAAAACTAATTGGGTGATTTTATTCATTTTTATTCCCATAGGTTCCACAGACCGTCTGAACATAATACTAAAATTTCATTTTGCAAACGAACGGACAGACAGACAGACAGATAAAATGAACAAAGTCGTAAACACTTTTCAACTATGTTGTTATGTGTTAATAAACGGTAAAATCCAAGAACGAATGTAAATGTCCAGCAAAAGAGATTCAAATCATCTTTTAAATAAGCAACATTACTTGCGAGTATTCATTAACGTAATTGGCAACACAGGATTATTTAATGAAATTGAAATGCCAGAACATATTAAACTAACTATAATTTTTCTAAACTAAATGAAAAATGAATGAATTTCCCTGCAGGGGATTTCATAGAGCAAATTTAATTAATAAAACTCTGAATTTTAAAATGTGAGATTTATTCTGCTATGTAACTTCATTAAGTAGTTACAATTTTCTTAAACATTTATTCAATAACAATCTCTTTCTTTAAGCAATTATAATGAGTATCATTTTTAAGAGGTACTAAAATTCTAATTTCCTAATGAAAATGTCTAACATATTTGATTAAATTCGCATTATTAAAGATGGTCAGAATAAATGCGTCATTAAATTGGTTTCCTTTTCTATATTTTAAATAGAAAATAACTTATTTTTTCTGGTAATTTTGAAACATGTTAGCAATTAGTTCTTAAGTTATCTGCGACTTTTTAAGAAAGAGAAAGAAATACTTTCTTTTATATTTTCAGCCTTCAAAGACCGCTAAATTACTAATCAGTTAAAGTGCAATGTGATTATTTTCTTTAACTTATGAGAAAAAGGCAATATAATTCTTATTATCTTTAATTCTAAAAAATTTGAAACGAATGGGACGTTCTTGAGCATTTATATCCAAAAGTATATAGGATTCCTAGGAAAGGCCTTAAGCACCCCTAATAACTTTGTAAGGAAAAGTCCATAACTGTGCATGAATTATAGTAAGATCACTATAGGCGCTATCGGTGAATAGGGGTCCGAACTCAGCAACAAAGCAAGATAAATTACTAACCAGTTAAAGTGCAATGTGAGTCATTATTTTCTTTAACTTATGAGCAAAGATAATCTAATTCTTATTATCTTTAATTCTAAAATTTTTGAAACGAATGGGACGTTATTGAGCATTTATATCCAAAAGTATACAAGCTTCTTAGGAAAGGCCTTAAGCACCTCTAATAATTTTGCAAGGAAAAGTCCATAAGTGTACTGAAAATATAGTAAGGTCACTATAGGCGCTATCGATGAATAGGATCCGAACTCGGCATCAAAGCAAGATAAACGACTAAAGTCTACTGTATTGGACATTGACTTCGTACACTAGACAAAGTTGTAGAACGTTGCCTAATTAGCAGATTTATTTCACACACTAAGGTGAGGTTAGCTTACACCTTTCTGGTAGGTCGGACGGTCTGGGTCTCAACAACAACAACACACTAGGGCGATTGGGGAATTGCTGTTCTATTCCGCAATGCTAAAAAAATCATTCCTACATGCACAGGAATCTAATGTACAGTTTGTTCAAAATTCCACTACCTGCCAGCAACAATGCTGATTCGATTCTACGAGGAATATTTCCGTGTACTTTGGCAAGCTGTACAGGTGTCACCGTCTTACAGTTTCTAATGATACAATTTTTGACAGGTTTCTTGGCCTTTCACATAGATAATTTCCATTAGATAATTTTCTTCTCATCAGATATACTTCTGCAACTTTGTGATCGGCATTTATCTTCTCTCACGCTTTATTGCCGAGTTCGTTATACTAACTTTTTAAATTTTTTGCTAGGGATGCTGCAATAACTTTTTGATCGGATATGGTAACCTTGGTATAGATAGACCTAATTTGTGAACTCATGGACTTTTGCTTCCAAAGATATTTGCGTGTTCAAGAACTTCCCTTCTATTGATTTCTGCCCCTTCTATTTGCTTTCATATTTATTCTGAGATGTTTTGACTTTTCGTTGTAGTGCACAGTATTCTGATATTGTGATGGGGGTCAAAAATTCGATTCCTATTATGTATGAAGTTAAACAGCTGGAGCACCTCTGAAAACGAATCTGCATTTTTGAATTATCTGTGTATCTCAGAAAGGCAGAATATCTCTCAAATTATCTAAGCAGCAGAATACTGCTAAGACTATCTCTTAAATTATTTTAATGATTATAATGAAATTCCGTATGTCGATCAGATTTGATAAAAATAAGGAGTCTGTAGAATTTCAACACAAATCAAACTACAGGGTTTTGAAAAATCCCGATTTAAAATTAATTCGAAGACAGACGTCATAAGGCATATATATAGATATATATATATATATATATATATATATGTCTGGCGATTGAGCGTCACCAGTCCTGAGCCAGGACCGAACTCGGGACTTCGTGTTTACAAGACCGACATCATAATCATAGAGCAAAAGCTAGCTTCGACTCCGTTCTTATAATTCGATTACAGGTTCCAAGCATCTTTGGTCAGATGTCTTTGCTTCCGCATTCCAGAAACCCCAGCGTGTCCCCATCCGAAACTCAGTTGAGGGGCTGAAAGGCCGGGAGGCGTGATGCCTCGGGCGTGACGTCAGTCGTGGTCAACCAGGAAGGGAGTGGCAAGGCCTCTGACTCCGTGTGGTGCTGCCATCTCGTGTTGAGAGGTGAGATCGTTGGAGAGGAAGGTTGCGTTGTTCAAACGTCCAGTCATCATTGTGGCGGTTGAGCGTCGCCTGTCCCGAGCCAGGACCAAACTCGGGACCATGCGCTTACAAGCCGGACATTATAATCATAGAGCAAAAGCTAGCTTCGGCTCCGTTCTTATAATTCGGGTAAAGGTTCCAAGCATTTTTTGATCAGATGTCTTTGCTGCCGCACACTTCCCTACCTGATGAGGTGCCCGGGTCGGTTTTCGGCGAGGAGGGGGGCCATTCCAGAAAACCCCCGGTTGAGAGTCACCAGTCCCGATCCAGGACCTATCTTTGCTGCCGCATATATATATATGTATGTATATATATATATATATATATATATAGCAAGAAATTCATGAAAGAGATATTAAATGGTAACAAATATAGTATTTCAGGCGTAATTATTAAGCATTTTTCTAAACTTCTGCACACTTATTTCGTGCTGTTTATCATGCAAAGTTTCGTATAAACAGGAAGTGGCTTCTCCAGAACCGGAAGTAAAGTCTACCTACCTCTACGGAAATAGCTGACAGATCCACATCAGATCATCATCTAATCTCTATTTCTAACCAATCCTGAGAAATATATGCTGTAAGAAAAATGAAAATATTTGAACAGGAAATTGAATTAAATCCGGAAGGAGAAATCTTTAGTCAACCATTTTACCTTCTCCATACCTGAATCTACTAAATCATCAACTAAGCGTTATCTGTAGTAGATCTCGAGAAATAAATGCTTCAAAAATGTTTTAGTAAAAACAATGGCAACATTTTCACCATCAATAAATAAATGCGAATAAATCACCTACATTTTAGTGTATACTTTCTTTCAAGACAAATGAAACTATTTTGACACATTAAAAGAAGTTGCTTTGAAATATTCCAGATATCTCGATTTTAAATATAAAAAATTGCAATAGAAAAAATTTATTCTTACTAGCACCAAGTAAATAAACAATAATTCAATTATTTTTCGCATTATCATAAAAATATTATTTAGTAATCTTTATGTTCTGGATGTACTATGCGCGATTGAATGAAATTGAATGAAGTGATTATTGCATCGCACCTAGCCGATAATAAAACAAGAAAGATCAATCATGCATAAAGCATTGATTATGAAACACTTCTTAACTGCAATGCAATTTTATTTAAACATTTCTTAAATGCGATACATTCAGCGGTAATATTTTTAAAATTATCACAATAATACAATTTATTATATTTGAAAACTTCATCAAAAATAAATTAGCTTTATTCAAATAACGTCATTGAAATATAAGCCGCCTGGCTCTCTATATAAAAGCAGTGGAAAATACATTCATAAACCTTTTTCCATTCCTTTCATTCACCGGCGATATTTTAAAAATTGTTACAATACTACAATAATTTATTTTACTTAAAAACTTAAAATCATTTAGGTAAAAGTACTGTATAACTCCTTGCTTACAACTTCATCGAAAAAGGAAATAGAATTGTCTGCTTCTTTATGTAAAATTAATGAACCTTTCATTCATATCAGCTAAATTGCAGACTACAGAGTTAGATAATTTTGCGTTAAAGAAATTCAGAAGTTCTTATACAACTCATCTTACATCTTGATCTGTTCACATTCTCCACACGTGAAAATCAGACATCAGGCTTCGTCGTAGAAATAATCAAAGTTTCATGATCATTTAAACTCACAAATATTGTAATTGCGGTGTCGCAGTATATAGATGCATAGAAAAAAATAAAAAATAAAGCGGTTTTAGGACGGATGCAAAACTAAATATAAATTAAAAGAACTTTAAAAATCACGATTTTGACACAAGATCGATGGCATTAATTATTTAAACTTACATGCATTGTAATTGGGCTGTTTCAGATTATACAAGCACAGAGATACAGACATTAAGCAAAAATAAAGCGGTTTTAGGACGGATGCAACACTAAATATAAATTAAAAATAAAAAAAAAATTACGATTTTGACACAAGATAGATGCCATATTTTATTTTGAAGTGGATCACGTGATCTCTTTATATAATATGGGTGTAATTATTACTATAATTTTTATTTAAAAATCTATCGAATATATTTTGCTGAAATTTTTTTCATACTTTTTATGGGATAATTTGAATATTTCCTAAAACTTTCGAAGCAATTTGTGAATTTTAAATTCGCTTAAAAATGTTTGAAGAATTAGGTCCCGGTTCAATGTATTTCATTTTTTTAAAACGGGTTCAATCCAAAACTAATAGGGTGATATTATTCATTTATATTCCCATAGGTTTCACAGACCGTCTGAATAACATACTAAAATTCCATTTTGATAAAGTCATTTTTACGGCAGTTATCGGACTAACGGATAGACAGACAGACAGAATGAACAAAGTCATAAACACTTTTCAACTATGTTGTAAGGTGTTAAAAAGTTTAAAAACGAAATCGGCAATAAATCGAAATAGACGAAAAAAGACGTTAAGCAGTTGTACCGCATTATCTAATTAACAGGAATAGATAATAAAACTGTTACAGAAATAATTTATTTCAAAGGATATGATTATCAGCGAACTGTTGTCATATTCAGAAATGATAAAATAAGCAGGACTTACATGCACTGGGATCTAGTGTAGACGGTAAAACACCACTGTATTTACATAAGCCCATGCATTGTTGGCAAAGTTAAAGAGTATTGTGTCAAGACTGTATAACTAACAATCGTTTGAGTATGGCTAGCATTTATGGCCTTGCGTGTATTCGTGTCGTTAGTTCATGGTGTCGATTCCTATTCATTAGACAATACTCTACAGCTTTCTAATTGGCTTTATTCGTCTGTCTCACTTTGTTGCTGGATTTCTATATAATAACTTTGAAAATTTTCCGGTAGGGGCGCTGCAATAACTTTAATTCCATCCAGCATAGGTACTTTAATGTAGATGGACCTAACGTGTACACTCATATGGACCTAACGTGTACACTCAAAGTTATTGGGGTATTTAATGGGTTTCCTTAGAAAGTTATAATAAGAACTACAATATTATTTCTAATATATTCTTATACTTTACGTCATTTCTAAAGGGAAGATATATGTGATAGATAATACAAATTTTCTGAAATTTCAATCAAAATAGAAAAGCATATGACGTTTCTAAGAAATATAATTTAAAATTACAGCTCATCTTTTTTACTTTACTTATAGTATAATGTATAGGGAAAGTATTATGCCACGGTCAAAAAACGTTTCAGGCATACCTGTACTCGAATCGAATGATTTTGAGGTGATGTGTATGTCTGTGGAGGCTTTGGAAGCGATATCTCACGAACGAATGAAGCGTTTTGAATGAAATTTGGTACAAATATAACAATCTGTGAACACTGGAAGCCTATTGATTATAAAAGCGATCGATTGTTCGATGGACACCTAAACTTTCGAATGAAGTTTTGAGAAGATCATATATAAATCAGAATCTTTAATAATGTTACGTAACTGATCATTTCTTACATAATTGTATTTTTCTATTAGTAAACGAATAAAACATACACTATAGAATGCTAGCTTGAGCTATTTTCGATATATTGCACGGTTTTCTAATAAATTTATCAAAATTATAAAATAAAATTTAAAACGTATTAAAACTATCGTGAAATATGTTCACTTTTTATGCAATGCTATGCAGCAAATTTGTTAACATCATTCTCGGGGATCTAGTTTGTTCCATTCACGAGAGAAGATACTTGTGTAATAGTTTTGCACTTTTGCGGCCAACAATTTCCCAATAATCATTTATATAGGAGAAAAGCTTTGATCTCCGTCTGTGTATTACGCTTGACAATAAATTTGGTTAACTTGGTGACTAATTAGCAAGATATCGCCAACTTGGTGGTATCTCGCCCAAATTGACGAAAATCTGGTCAAAATTGCCAAAATAACTGTAAATTAACGGAAATGACGCCAAAATGATGGATTAATTATTAAAATATTTTATATATAGACTTTATTGCTTCTTGCAGAATCTATCAATATTGATAATTGTCAATTAAGAATTGCTCGATATGTAAGTTAATTGGGTTCTTTAAAGTAGTTTTACCTGTTGTCATCCAGAAAATCGCCGAATTTTTAATTCTGTATTAAAAGCATTATGACGTGAATATTAAACATCATTTTGCAATGTGCTAGAATTTAATTAATTGCATTATATAAGGAAAGTCATGTGCTGTCCACACCAGCATTTTAACATCAGACTACGAAAGTCAGTTTTATCAAATTAATTTTTATTTACACACTTAATGCATTCAATTCAAAAGAAAATGATATTAAAAGTGTGAAAAGCAATCACACGCATGAAAAATAAATTCCAGTTAGCTAAAAGAATATGGTAATAAAAAACTATTCCTAAAGTTTAATTAACACCATACCTTGAATGTGTAGAAAGTAAAAGCATGAAAGAAATCTTAATTTCAAGCTAAATGCAAATCTCAAGAAAAATTGTTAATGCCACAGGTGATGACGCAATGCAGTAATAACTTCACACTTCAAAATTATTGATTTGCATGCTTAAAATAAATAGAGTTGAATTTGAAATTTATAAGAATGTCAGTATTACGAAAATTATATCGCACAGTAACATAAGTTCTACAGGATATTTGCCTAATCTTGTCATATGTTGTATCTATCTGCTATGATTTTCCATTTTTATCGCTTCTTGTGTTTTAAAATATGTGAAAATTCTAGTTGTATTCTGAATGATATTGATTTTTAAGTAATATTTAATTTAATTTAATTTCTATAAAAATGAATATAAAAATCGTTGTAATCGCCATGCGAAATTTTTCTCAATGATCAATCTGAAGAATGAAACATGCTGTCGTTTGTAAGCAAATTACGTAAATATAAAGCTTGGTCAACATACACCAAAATAAAAACGTTAAAATTGCGTCATAAAGTATACACTCACAATTTATTTCCTGTTGCAACAATCGGTAAAACACAATAGAAAATAAAATCTGATCTGGGTAGTATACATCTTTCTCTATATAATGCAATTACTTTAACAATGGAAAAATTACGCAAAATATGTAATGCACAAAGATTTTTACATTGTATTATACATTTGGGGCTTTTCCGGATGACAACTGTATGGAAGTACCCAAATAAACTATACTTCGGGCAACTCTAAATTGACAATTATCAATATTGATGTCATCCGCAATAAGCAATACAGTCCATATTTTAAAATAGTTTAAGAGTTAATTCATCAATTTGTCCTCATTTCCATTAATTTAACTTTATTTTTGCAATTTTGACCATATTTCGTCAATCTTAAGCGAAATATCATCAAGTTGACAATATTTCGCCGCTAAATTAGTAATCAATTTCGTCGAATTTATCGCCAAGCGTTACATACAGACGAAAAGAGCTTTTCTTATATAAATGATTAATAACGATTTGTTGATGGTAAAAATACAAAACCTTTCCTCAAGTTTCTTCTCTCGTGAATGGAACAAACTAGATTCACGAGAATTATGTAAACAAACGTATTTCATAATATTGCATGAAAAGTGAGCACATTTCACGATAGTTAATACTTTTTGATTTTGGTATATGATTGATAAATTTATTAGAAAAATTTCTATATATAGAATACGGTCCATGCTAGAGTGCTAAAGTGTATGTATTTGTTTTCTAATGAACAATTACGTAAGAAATGATCATTTATAAAATTTTAAAGGTCCTGGTTTTTTAAATGATTTTTTAATTTAATTCAAAAATTTGTGAGTTGCAGAGTGCACGTTGACTATATGAGCCTGCAATTCCGTCCCAGTTGCTCAACTTAGAGCTTCGGCTGGCCAGTATGAAGATACGTAGTTCGATTCCCGGTTGGGGTAGCAAGGTTCTTTACAAAGTTTTCCAAACATTTGTTCGCATTTAAAGTCAATATAGGCTTCCAGTGTTCCTCGATTGTAATATGTGCACCAAATTTAGTTCGATAAAATTTGGTACAAATATTACAACCGGCGAATACTGGATGTAATATTTGTAATTGCATCCAGTATTAACTTAATTGACAATATTCACATATTGTTAATTTAGACACTGAAATAAACTTACAAGAACGCATATAACGTTCTTATAATAAAAGCAGGTCTATTGCGTCTGTTAGGTCAGCACAATTGTTTCAAGGGCGTTATAAGCCTCCTTCATCAGGCCAAAACAGCACAGTTGGAAAAGTATGTTAACATAAGCTGAGAGCGAACATTTCGTTCAAAACAATTGTAACCACCCAACTGACATATGTCTGCTTTTTACAAGAAAGTTGTGTAGTTTTACTTTTCTTCTGAAACGCTTAATTCGAACGTGAGATATCGCTTCTACAGACTCAGGGACACAAATACATACACAAAAAATATGTGGGTACCACATGACTTTCCTTATATAATGCAATGAATTTACTCCTTTTTACAGTAAAAAAAATAATGTATAAGATCCACGGTACTGTGTTTTTAACGTTGAATTGTACATTTCACGATTTTCAGGGTGACAACATGTAATACTATTTCAAAATATCCAATTAACTTATATTTCACACAACTTTAAATTAAAAATTATCAATATTGATAGCGTCATCAAGAAGCGATATTGTCTATATATTAAATTATTTTAATAATAATTAATTCACCAATTAGGCGTCTTTGTCATTAATTTAGCGTCATTTTTGCAATTTTGACGAAATATTCTTCAATCTGGGGAGAAATGTCGCTAAGTTGGCGATAGTACCTTTTCTCATGAATGCAACGAGCTAGATCCACGAGACTGATGTCCCAAAATGTATCGCATGGCATTATATATAAAAATTTAACATATTTCACAATATTTAATACTTTTTAATTTATGTGTTTTTTTATAAATATATTTGAAAAATATACAATATCTCGAGAACGGTTCATGCTACCGTTCTAAAGTTTATGTCAATGGTTTTCTAATGAAAAATTACATAAGAAATTACTATTTGCGTAACTTTATTATAGATTTTGATTTTTTGATGATTTTTTCAAAGTTTCACTCGGCAATTTAGGTGGATTCTGAACATTTGATTGAGTTTTGAAACAATAGGCTTCCAGTATTCACGGATTGTAATTTTTGCACGAAATATCATTCGAATCACACTATTCGTTCGTGTGATATCGTCTCCACAGACTCACTGACACACACACACAAACACACACACATCACCTCAAAAATGTACGATTCGTGTTCAGGGATGCTTGAAACTTGCTATCCCGTCGAAAACTCGAATTTGAATTTTCGACCCCGACACAATACTTTCCTTGCACATTATATTCTAAGGAAGGTACTAATGTGGTTTTAGAACGGATGCAACACTAAATATAAATTTAAAAGAATAAAAATCACGATTTTGACACTGGGAAAAAAGATGGATTCCATATTTAATTTTGAGGTGTGTCACGTGAGCTCTTCATATTATATTGGTGTCATTATTAACATATTTTGATGAAATTTCTTTTATATATTTTATGACTTAATTTGAATATTTCCTAAAATTTTCGAAGCAATTTGTGAAGTCTAACTTAGCTTATAAAATGTTTGAAAAGTTACATGTATAGGATTCAGTATGTTCCATTTCAACGCGGGTTCAATCCGAAAATAATTAGGTGATATTATTCATTTACATTCTCGTATGTCCCCCAGATCGTCTCAACAACACACCAAATTTTCAATTTGATAAAGTCATTTTTACAACAGTTATCGTGTGAACGGACAGACAAACAGACAGACCGAATAAACACTTTCAATTATGTTGTAAAGTGTTAAAAAATGTCTTGCGTATATGAAAACATTTCATTTAATTCTGTTGCTAAGTAATATAAAATATAATTATTTTTCAAATACATTTTTGCAAACATTTTTAACTCGAATCTTGTTAATGCTATTTTTATGGAAGTGAATAGAATACAGAAGTTGAAAATTTTAGTGAGCAAGCACCTAGACCTCCTCCTGAGTTTAATGATGATTTCATAGCACTCATATCTACAGCCAATTTTGAGAAATAGACTTATCAAGAAAATTTTTTGGTAGAGGACATTTTTATTGAACTCCCCTCATCCCCACCAGAATGTGATTCTGAATCCATATCAATCATCATCTGCTCTATCTATAGCAAATTCTGAAAAATCAATGTTTTAGGGCAAAACTTTGACAAAATCAATATGAGAAATTTTTACCACCAAAAATAAAATGGAAGCAGAGTAATTTTGTCATAAAGCATATGTCACCTGAAATAAAACGGAAAGCAATATAATTACATCAGTGTAGTAGTCTTTGCGAGTGTATAGTTTCATCAAAAGTTTTCGATCGATATCGTATTCGGATAATTAAAGTATTTCTACAAATTACTATAACTATTACTTTTCGAAAGTACCATTTAACATTCGTGTATATATTAAAATTCAGAGAATGTGATCGATAATTAAGAGTTTAATCTTTGCTTAGGAAAACCTTTTAAATTTTACATTAGCAACTAACTTTTGCAAACTTTTAATATAAATACATTTTAATTTCACAAAGTATTTAACATCTCTTGTGATTAAAATAGACAGATGATCCTTTCGTAAGACATTTTTTCCATAACGTAATTAATACATAATATTTTTTTAACACTTTACAACATAGTTGAAAGGTGTTTATGACTTTGTTCATTCATTCTGTCTGTCTGTCTGTCTGTCCGTTAGCACGATAACTGCCGTAAAAATGACTTTATCAAAATGAAATTTTAGTATGTTTTTCAGACGGTCTGTGGGACCTATGGCAATATAAATAAATAATATCACCCAATTAGTTTTTTATTGAACCCGGGTTGAAAACATGAAATACATTGAACCCTATGGGACCTAATTTTTCAAACATTTTTTAAGCAAATTAAAATTCACAAATTGCTTCGAAATTTTTAGAAAATATTTACATTATCTCATAAAATATATATAAAAAAAATTTCAGCAAAATATGTTAAGTAGTTTTTTAATTAAAAATTATTTAATATAGGGAAAAAAACAAATTCAATTAAATTCTGACTTTTGGGATATCCTCCAGAAAGAAAAAAAAATATATTGTATAATAAATATCTTTCTAAGAGTTTAATCATTTTGTATATGAGAGAGGCATCACATTTTAAAATAAATTTGGTAGATAACAATTTTTCAATTTTTTTTAAAATTTTATATAACTCTTCATGAAATACTTATTTGATGGCATTTTTAATGCACTTTCCTACGTCCTAGAGAGTGAAAATTTCGTACACAGCTTAAATTTGTTGAACATTTTATTCTACAAAAATTTGGTGGATCTTTAAATATAGATCATACATTTTTTTCGAAATGGCCTGCAAATAATCCCCGTTCACTTTTATAAATCATTGTTGTAATATTGTTAAAAAATCTGATGTGGGCAGCACATGTCTTTCCCTGTAGACTCATATTCACGTTCTCGATATTTCTTCAATAATAATTTGAGTTTATCTGCACAAAATTACAGCCATAAGTATTTTAAATGACATTGAATTTGCACGTTAAACTTAAATTTGGTTCTCATTTGATAGCTGGACTTATTGTCAAACGTGGAGTAGCGAAAACGCGAAAAAAAATAGAATATCTCAAGAACGGCTAGCCCTAGAGTAATGGGGTTAGTCTTATTATTTTTGTTGTCAAAAATCACGTATAAAATAGGAATTTAATTGATATAATTGAGCCCACGTAGTCCTTTATTTTTATATTTAACGATTTTTGCAGGCCATTTCGCAAAAATAGCCCGTTCCTTTTTCCTAAATCGTACTAGAATAACCTACAAATCATTTAGGTTATTGTTATAAAAATTTTGTTAAATTGCCATTTCGCAAAGAAAGCAGATTCTTTTATTACGAATCGTACTATAATCTAATTAACATCAGAATTTTCCACAAAAAACATACCTACCAAATGTTATGAAATTCGGTCTATTAGTTTTTCAATTAAAGTGGATGTAATATCCTCACAGACACACAGAAACATACACAGATACACTCTTACACACACAGACGTCTTCCTAAAAATAGATTTTTCGTGTTTTAGAAGTCCCAAAACGTGTAGATTCTTCGAAAATTCGAGTTCCGATCTTCGGCACAATTCCAATACTTTGAATACATACACACACACACACATATATATATATTATCTGCGTATCTGTGTATTATCTGTGTTTCTAAATTCCGTGCCTATGTAATTACAATAGTTGTGATTTTAAATGATTCCTAAGCTTTTATTATTTCTTCAACGAAGCCTAATTTTAACTTATGCAGAATGCAAATATCTCCAGCGATTGTGAGTTACATAAGAATTGCTGAATTTTTTTCACACAAAATTATTTAGCTCTGGAGTCTGGAATACAAGTTATATGAATGAAATATTGATTGATTTTACATAGATAATCAGATGATTTATATTTCGATACAGTTTTAAATATTTAAGTATAATAAATTACTGTAGTACTGTGATAATGTAAAAGATATCACCACTGAATGTATCACATTGTAACATTTTTAAATGAAATTGCATTTCAGTTGGAAAGAGTTTCATAATCAATGCTTATGCATGAGTGATCTTTCTTGTTTAATTTTACGTTTCTTTCTACATTTTGAGTGAATTTACACACACATATAGAAAACTAAAATTTCCATGACTCTTATGTCAAACACTATATAGAATTAAATTAAAAGTAATTCAATGATTTCTTTACCAATTCTTTTATTTTGATTCCCAAATTTTTATCTTCTACACTTTCAGAATAAAATCAAAAACATTGTGAAAGGGTCTTCATATGGTGGCAAACGGTGCATACATTTCATTCTTGATGCAAGTTATTTTATTCTATTTTGCATATTTATTTTGTACAATTTGACAAATGCTCGTTAAGATTAAAACTGATATCTCCAGAACCGGAAGAGAAAATTTTTAGTGAAATCTTCTTAACCTCCTCCGAAATTCGATGCTAAATCCATATCAGTCATTATTTAAACTTCATTTACATAAAATCATCAGAAATGGATGTGGTAAGGTAAATATAATTTTTACTTCATAATAGAACATAGTATAGAGAAAGCATTGCTTTCACTTAAATTTTCAATTTCGATATTTTGATGGCAATATACAGTACATGATCAAAAGTATCCGGACACTTTGGATGTTAGAATGTTTTTAGAATTTCTAAACAAATACTTTGGGAAGTGGCCTGTAACTTTGGCGATGTAAAGAACATGCTTGAACGCACACTTTCAGTAAAGTTTCGTTGACTTGTGCATTTAGGGGACTACCAAAATATTGGAAAATGGGAAACATATATTTGAACACCCTGTATCATAAAAAGCTGGAAATGATTTGCAGCTTTCACAAAGTAGTTAACTAGCTTTGTTCAATAGGTATAAGCATTTTCGTAAAACAAAAATGTATGTTCATGAAAATATAAACTCTTCTTTTAAAAAAAAAAATGTTACATGTTTTTTGCTTGCAATATCCATAGGTCTCAATCAAATTTCACGAAACTTACAGAACATTCGTCAACGTCCAAGAAAAACCTTATACTTCACTTGAAAATTAAAGCACAAAATATACGATGAGATATAAGCGTTTGAAGAAACTTGCATACTGTAGGGCAATTTCTATAAAAAATCCACTGGAATGTCGTGAAAATTCACAAAATATCGACGATATAGTGATCAGTTTTCTCTGAAATCACCTGGATGATAAGGGGGTTTCCACAAATTGACATTTTACAAATTCATCGGACACCCATGATTTGAAAATGAACTAGTGCAATTTTATGCAAATAATGATCCAAAGTCTCCGGACACCCCTGTACGTGGTGACCATTATTTGCATAAAATTGGACAAGTTCATTTTCAGAACAGGGGTGTCCGATGTATTTGTAAAATGTCCATTTCTGGAAACCCTCTTCCAGTGGATTTTTTATAAAGGTTGCCCTACAGTATTCATTACAAAATTATGAAACAAAACTATTGCTATGTTTCGCGCCTGCGCAGTAAAAACTTAGTTTCTTCAAATGCTTATATCTAATCGTATATTCAATGCTTTAATTTTCAATTGAAGTAAGGTTTTTCTCGGATGTTGACAAATTTTCTGTAAGTTTCGTGAAATTTGATTGAAACCTATGGATATTGTAAGCAAAAAACATGTAAGAATTTTTTTTTTTTAAAGAAAAGTTTATTTCTTCATGAATATATGTTTTTGTTTTACGAAAATGCTTATACACATTGAACAAAGCTAGGTAACTATTTTGTGAAAATTACAAATCATTTCTAGCTTTTTATGATACAGGGTGTTCAAATATATTTTCCCTCTTTTTCAATGTTTTGGTAGTCCCCTAAATGCACAACTCACCGCAACTTTACTGGAAAGTATGCGTTCAAGCATGTTCTTTATATCGCCAAAGTTACAAAACACTTCGCTAAGTATTTGTTTAGAAATTCTAAAAACATTCTAACATCCAAAGTATCCGGATACTTTTGATCATATAGTGTATGTTTTAGGACTTTCTGAACGCGTTTTGACTATTTTTTTGGAGTGATGTACGTCTGTCTGTGATCGATTTCTTGTGTACATAATAACTGTCACAAACATTGATGCATTTTTACGAAACTTTTTATCCTGTTTTGTTAGCAAAAAATTTAGAACTAGATAGAAGCTTTTGAAATTCGAGCGAAAACTTCGAAATTTATTCGAAATTTTATATCTTCTTAATTTGAGAGCATAGGGTAAAATATGATATAATTATGCATAGAAGAGGTTATTAATCTCTTAACGATCACGAAACTTAACAGTTTTAATAATTGTAGTGAAAAAGAACAGCGATACAATTGTGTTCTTGGCGTCATTAACCCTCTTCTGGGAGGGGGGGGGGGGCAATTAACCGCCAAGGATCTACACTGTTAAATTTCGCATAAATCGAAATATTTTTCAAGGCCTTTGAAATGAAGGTTAACATGATATATTTGTGACCATCAATACAGATTTTTCAATTTTTACTTGTAAAATTTGCATAAAAAATCCCTAACTATTTAAAAATGGATTCAGGTATAAGAGAGTCGAGTTTCCACACTTCAGTTTATTTTAATTGGAACTGACATCTCTAGAACCGGAAATAGAAACCCATTACCTACTCCCACTGGAATTTAATGCTGAAATAATATCAATTGTTATCTAAGCTATCTATTTTCAGTTCTTAAAAAAAGTCATAGTTCGAAATTTACCTTCAACCGAAAGTGATAATCCTTACCTCCTCTAAATTTTGATGCTGAATCCTTATTAGGTATCCTCTAAGCTATATCTATAGCCGATTCTGAAATAGATTTTTCAAAATATTTTTCAACTGAAAGTGAAAATCCTTCGTGAACCCCTAATCCCTTCTAAATTTTGACGCTGAATCCATATCAGTCATTATCTAGTCAATCCAGAGAAATAGCCGTTTTAAAGAAATTTTTTGAACCAGAAGTAGAAAAAAATCGGAAAGGAAAATTCCCCGTAAACTGCTCTACCTTCTTTAGAATGTAATGCTGAATGAATCCATATGACTTATTGTCTAAGCTCTATCTATAGATAATTTTGAGAAAGTAATGTTTCAAGAAAAATAAAAATGCTTTTATCGGAAGTGGAAATCTTTAGTGAACTCCTAACTCTTTCATAATCTGATGCTGAATTCATATCATTATATAATCGCTATATATTGCAGATCCTGGGAAATAGATGTTTCAAAAAAAGTTTTCAGTAAAAACAATAATATGGGAAAAATTTTGATGCCAAAAAGTGAAATCGCAATAAAGTAATTTCAATAAACTGTATGCTACCTGAAATAAAACGGAAATAATTGAGTTTAGTAGTCATTGTGAGAGAATAGTTTCATTAAAATTTCTCTGATAGATATCGTATCTGGTCTGGAAACATCATAGTAATTAAAGCATCCTACAGATATTGCAATTATTACTTTTTGGAAATACCTTTTAACATTTGTATTCGCGTATATATTAAAATTCAGGGAATTCGAGGTTAATCTCTGCTTAGAATCTTTTAAATTTTATATTAACAACTAACTTCTGAAAACTCTAAAAATAAATCTACATTTTCATTTCACATGAATTATTTTAGCATTTTTGGGAGTAAAGGTAGGAACAAAATTTTTCCCGTAATAAATATTGCAATCTAAACTTATTTTTTTATTTTACGTTTTTACCTAGAGTGCGGACCAATTAGCATATTCATATTTTATATTGCATGCCTTACAAAACTATATCCCAAACTTCCATTTTCAAGCCGCTGAGGTCCAAATCTGTACTGGATTTCTAGGAAAGTACTTAAGCATACCAAATATTTTGTAAGAAAAAGTACATGGATGCCGTTAGGTCTATCTGGAGTATAACCATGCTTGAAAGAATAAAAGTAATTGCAGCACCCCCAGCGGTGAAATTAGAAAGTTAGATAACGTACTCGACAACAAAGCGTGATAAAAGAAGAATGTCAATTGCAAAGTTGTATAACATTGCCTAATGAGTAGGAATCGACAATAAAACTGTTACAAAAGACGTTTTCTTGTCACATTATGATCAATGGCAAATTTCTGTCATATTTAGGAATATATATATAACTAAAATTGAAAATCTGTCTGTGGGTATGTGTTTGTATGTTTGCCTTATCATCATGCGAGAATGACTATACCGAATTTTATGAAATTTTGTAGGTAACCTTGGAATAGCCCTGCTTTAAATTTAGTCCATGATTCGAGTTTCTAAAATAAGGGATTGTCGAGATTGCAGAGCCCGCTTCGAAGATAAGAGCCAGATCAAAGATCCAGGGTTTGATTTCCGGTTGCGGCAAGGTTCTTTATAATAACTCTCGAACAAATCAACCCTGTAGGTTAGTGCAAAGATATTGGAGGTCAGAAAGCGACCCTAGTACGACAAGTACGGATTCAGTGAACCCTGGAAGATTTAACTCCGATTTCATATTGAGAGGATAACGAACCACGCAGTATACTAACCTGGGTAAAAACAGTAGTTGCAGGAGACTAACCTGAGGTAAAAATAGCAGGAGGAGCTTCCTCTATTGTCAGTTGCCCGCCAATCTGACATTAGAGGGTGGAGAATGAAGAACACTTCGAAGATAAGAGCTTGCAATTTCGTCCCAATAACTTAACGGTTAAGCTTCGATTGTCTAGTTCGAATATCCAGGGTTCGATTCCCAATTGGGACAAAAAGGTTCTTTACACGATATTAATAAAAACGCATAATTGAACCTTCCATAGAGATAACATTATATAGACGATATTTTCCGTCAATTTATGTGATGAAAATTATATCATGTCGCTTATCAACGGAATTAGATCCAATGTGTTTATATGACAGACGATTTTTATTAAATATTTTCCGATTTAAATTATAAAGAAATGTATAAAATACATTTTATAGAAATTGCATTTTTGACTGAATTATTTCACTTACGACCTTCGGGGGCGCGGTAGCCCATTGGTTAGCGCGCTGGAGTTGCACTCGGTAGGCCCGGGTTCGATTCCAGCCACTGCCAAAACTGCCGCCGTGTTCACGCGGAGTACGATCACGTTAAACATGTGGGTCCGTAAGTCCTTCCGAGAGGTTGGTGGTAGGGGAAGGAGGGTACGGTCCCTGTGGATGCCTCCCCCACGGGGTTCCGGTCTAAATTGGGTGGCACTTCCCGACTGTCCAAACAGTTACCTTACACCTTTCTGGTAGGTCGGACGGTCTGGGTTTCAACAACAACAACAACTTAATTTTTAAATAAAATAAATTATTATAATATTGTGATGAAGGAAATGAATGAGAGAAAGTTATGAATGAAATGCTGTTTTTATAGAGAGATCCAAGCGTGTTATTTTTTCTATGACGTCATTTGAATTAATTTCAGTTGTTTTCGATGAAGTTTTCAAATACAATAAATTCTCGTAGTATTATGATAGTTTTAAAAATATTACCGTGGATTGTATCGCATTTTAGAGATATTTAAACCAGGCAATTTATATTTCAATGCCGTCATTTGAATGAAGTTCATTGTTTTAATGAAGTTTTCAAATATAATAAATTAATGTAGTATTGTGATAAGTTTAAAAATATTACCGAGGAATGTATGGCATTTTAGACTTTTTTAAATAAAATTGCATTGAAGTTTGAAAGTGTTTCATAATCAATGCTTTAAACATGATTGATCTTTCTTGTTTTATTTAAACAAGAAAGATCAATTATGCATAAGCATTGATTATGAAACACTTTCGAACTGAAATGCAATTTCATTTAAAAATTTCTAAAATGTGATACATTCAGTGGTGATATCTTTTATATTATCACAGTACTACAGTAATTTATTATACTTAAATATTTAAAACTGTATCGAAATATAATTCGAAATATAATTCGAATATAATTCGATTCTTCCCGGCCGTCCAAACAGTTACCTTACACCTTTCTGGTAGGTCGGACGGTCTGGGTAACAACAACAACAACAACAACAACTTACGACCTTCGGATTAAAAAATTACGGGGATTATTGATATTTTCAATTTCTTACGCCACTGTTTTATTTTGGCACATATTTTTCAAACACATATATGGTAGTACTGGTATATCTTCCAATATACGGGTATATCTTCTAATTTACGGGTATATCTTCTAATCTACGAGATTATAAGAGTAGTACGGTATATCTTCCGATACAATGTTAGCTCTGTCATTTTTATATATATGGATTCAATTTTATATTTTTGTAAATTTGTTTAAAACGGGACCAGGATGCTTTATTCTTCAAATCTGCGTGTGGAAATTATTTTGCATAGCGAAAACAGATATTCCTAAACCTCTTTTTGGGAGTATTAATTTTAATATTTTAATGTAATGGTGTGACTAACACCGTGTCATTTAGAATACTATAGGAATTTTCACACGAATGTGAATTTTAAGTTTTTTATATTGTATATCCAGTACAAAGAATGGGTATACTGCTAGTAAAGCATTCGTAGTTCAGTGTACACTGGCGAAAAACAGTAATGTGAGACCAAAGACCAAATAATATCAATAAATAAAAGCATTAATAACGTCAGTAGGGAATCGAATGATGACACAAACTGAATAATAGGCCGGACATAGTGGTGAAAGTATTGGCATTAAATTTGGACAATGTTTATGACCAATAAATTCACTAATTGGCAATGGAATCAACAGGCAACGGAGATAAAAAATCTGGAGGGGACTCAGTCCACACAGCCGGGTTCAGCTCCAAACACTGACGGCAATAATGACGTCAAAACATACGTCAAAACAAAGTCGGTTTTCCTGAAACCATGTTTAACAAGAAAAATCAATCATGCATAAATCATTGATTATAGAGCACTTTCCACCTCTAATTTTATTTAAACATCTCTTAAATGCGATAAATTCAGCGATAATATTTTAAAAATTATCACAATACTGCAATAATTAATTATATTTCAAAATTTAAAACTTCATCGAAAAATACCAACTGGATTCAAATGACGTCATCGAAATATAAATCGCATGGCTCTCTGTGTGAAAGCAGTAAATGTTTCATTCATACATTTTTATTCCATTCATCACAGTACTGCAATAATTTATTCTACTTAAAAACTTAAAACCATGGAGGTAAAAGTAATTTAACTCTATGCATAAAACTTCATGGAAGAAGTCTGCCATTAAATCGTCTGCTTCTCTTTGTAAAATCAATGCATGTTTCATTCATATCAACTATACTGCAAACTCCTGAGCAAAATAATTTTGCGTTAAAGAAATTCAGCAATTCTTATACAACTCATCGTGTAGCCTAATCTGTTTACATTCTCCATAAGTGAAAATTAGTTCGTTATAGAAATAATAAATGTTTGATGATCATTTAAACTCAAATATATTGCAATTGTGTTGTCTCAAAATACAGCTGCACAAAAATTAAGCAAAAATAAAGCGGATACAAGTAGTGGTGTTTGATCACTTCTGGAATAATTTCTTATACTTTATACCCGTTAACTTCAGATGAGTGTTATATGACCGTATGAGAGTTAACGGGTATAAAGTATAAGAATTTATAACCCCTAACCTTTAATGTTCTGAATGTACATCTCATGATTGTGTTTTTAGATGTATTCGTTGAATACATCGTCATACATCTTAAATCATATATCTATCTCCTCCCTCTCCTCATATTAATTAGTGTGCGTCTGCAGACAGGACAGCTGAATTTTATTCTGAACCATTCACTAATACAACTTTGGTGAAATGTATGCCCGCAGAATATCGTCCAATCTGCCTGGCCTTCCAAACAAATAGCACAGATACTATCGTTCCAGAATGTTGGCTGATGTAAGTTTGAAGCAGACGTTCTACAATTAACACCATTATATCGACACCCCCTACAAGTAGGACCATGTCGACTCATGATGATTAAATGGTAACTAAGAGTGAATTCTTATATACAGATCGATAATGTATTTTGATAACTCGTTTTCTAGAGAAATGTATTTCCATTTTATAAATAGTTGTGTTTTTTGATAATACAGAAATAATCTCGTGTTTCAGTCCAGCTCTATTCAACAACCTTGATACAATTTTAGATATATTCTTATCCCAGAAGAAATACGATTAGGAATTTCCTGTTAGTATGCATAAACTTCCTGCGAGTTATCTGAAAAAAAAATGATTATTTTAGAACGAAAGAACTCGTCGACCAAGCCCCACTGTTAGGAGGCACACCAGCCATGATTATGAATTCGTGTTTCTATTTTGACGTCTAAGTTATCACCACATCATTTCAAATTGGAAAGTTTTTAACCTTTTAATTATTTGAATAATATACACTACACACCATATAAAATAAAAACACCATTTATTTTTTGTTAACACATTATTTATAACATACAAAATATAGTCATTCCATTTGACTAGAAGAGTTCATCACATTCTGACTTCTTTCATCTGAGTAGAAACAGTCACATATTCTATCTTATTAAAATGTTTATAAGATATATAGTTAAAAAGATATACTTTAAAAAGATATATAGTTAAAAACATATACTTTAAAAAGATAAAAAAAAATTATTTATAAAAATTATCACTAAAATTAAAAATCATGATTTGTGTATTTCTCTCATGTAGTGTGAGATCAAGTATTTTAATTCCGTGTAGTTTAATTGAAAATTATTCTTCCTGTTTTATACTTTTTATCATATAATGTCCGTAAGACAAACATGTAATTTTATCATCTAATATATATTTCTTATCATAGAAACTACTTAACGAAATTTTATTTAGGTTAACAGTACACAACTCATGATTTTTACTAATAATTTGAGATTGTTTATTTCGTAATAAATCATCATTTCGTAATGTTTTGATAAAATTATCATGTTGAAGAGTTTTCAAAACACTAGCTTTTATTCCTTTTGCTGTTTTTTTACATTCCGTTCCAAAAATATATGAATACATTTTTGGTTTCAAACCACAAAACTCTTTAATAGGTAAACCTCTTGTTTCATCTTTTAAAAACCCTAACCTCATATAGTTCCCAGTATTATACAAGAAATGATCTTGTTCATAATTCGAAAAATCGAAGATATTAGGGAGTTCTGTTGCCATATCTTCATAAATATCATGAGTTTTTATTTCTAAACACAGACTATCAGTGTCTGTATATAATAATGTGACTTTATCATTGTAATATTTTTTAAAAACTTCATAGTAAATTCGATGCATGTGAAGTTTGCTTAATTCCAATACAGTAAATCCAATATAAATCGGTTTATTTAAACATAAAGTACTACGTTTTTTTTTAAATAAAACACAATGTTCGTTAATCGGTTGAAAATAATCTAAACACGAACTTTGTAAGTGTTTTTTGCATTCTTTTTCGGTAATACCGATTGAAACGTTTCTTAGTTTTCTAACATTTAATAACGTACGACCAAAAAATGCGTTATTCATTAATTTGAAAAAATTTTTAAAAAAGTTTCCTTTCGCCTTCTTGCGTTCGTTATTATTCAATTCGATATAGGGTTTCAACCATGGTGTTTGGCGAAAGGAAACTATTCTATGAATTTGTTTTAAAATCATTCCCTGTTTTAAATAAAATTGTAAGTTTAAATAATGAACTACATAACTTTTTTTATCGTTTAAATTTGGAATAAGCTTTTTTGTTTTATTAAACTTTAAATTAAACTGATGTAATAAATGTTTTTGATATGGTGATAAATCATCATAAGTAACTTCAACGTGTTCCGCTGCCAAAGGAAAAGATTCATGTTCATCGTGTAAGGATTCTGGATAGGATAAGTCTACTTCTAATATATATCCGATATCTGAATCGGGTGTAACTTTAAATATATTAAATTGTTCTATTTCCTTAGAACTCAACCATTTAAAATCCCCTATTGGTAAATAACTCGACATAACATATCCGTAAAGGTTAGTCACATCTAAAGATATTATGTATTTTTCTTCTAAATCAGGGTTATATGTTTTTGGAATATAAATATTATTTGCTTCGCTGAATCTTTTACCAACCATACACACCCCTCCTCGTATTCCATGTTCAAGTAACAGATACATATCTACATCTTTAATGAGTTCAAGGGTGCAATCTGTCATTTTAAGTCCTGCACTCCAAGTTAAATCGGCTGCTGATATGAATTCCAATGCTTCTAAATTATAGATTTTCATAGTGATATCTCTAAAACTTTCAAACACTTCTGCTAATAGTATACAATCACAAAATAAATATAATTTAAGATAATCTTCAAAAGTTTTACATTTAAATTTTTTCCAAATTTTTTTCGCAAACATATATTCTTCTTCAGTTATGTGCTCGTTTGTGAGATCATTGAAAAAACATTTTTTAGAGGGGAGTTCAACACCATTTAATTTTATTTCACTATTTAAATATGAATAAGGAAAAACACCTTTTCTTCTTAATAACTGATATTTCTTTTTTGAGGGGAAGAATTCATTAAAAATAGGGAAATTATAATCTGATATATTTAAAGTATCAACCAGCTTTGATAGAGGTGAACTTAAAAAATTATAACTATCTAAAAATTTTAATCGGTCAATTGTGAAGGTAGTAAATTTTTCATTGTTTATTGGTATAACACGAATATTTTTGGCAAATCTGTTTGAAATTTTTTTAAAAATCAAATGAGAATCATATCCAGTTAAATTATGAATAACAACAGGTATAAAAGGCGATATTTGTAAATTTAAATTGCATGGGGAGGAGTGACATAATCCGTTAAATCGTCCCGTTATATGGTTATGGTCTCTAGAAATTATATCTCCTGTTTTAAACTGTTTACCGCAAATATAACATTTCGAACTTTTTGAAAAATCAGAATCGATCATTGGAACATTTCTTTGCAGATAGTTAGATAAAGTATTCTCTATTTTTTGCAAAGTTGTAAGAAAATTTTCCACACAATCACCACCTCTATAATATTTATGATAAACAATTTTTTTATCATCAGTTATAATAAACAATGCATAGCAGATAGGTTCATGGACTTGAGTTTTAACTGTATAACTTTGTTTTTGTGAAGGGAATACTGTTTCGAGAGGTATGATCAAACTTTCAAAATCTGCATAAATCACAAAATTTGTTTTCAATAATTTTTGAAATGATTTAAATCTCATAAAGTTTTCACCGTCTTTTGGCATTCTTATGCGTTCGGGTTTGTTCTCTAAACAAAATAATTGATGGGTGTTTAAAGTATCTTTTCTTTGAAATGATGAAAGGCAATTTTTACAATGAAAATGTAATCCATTTTTCACACATAACAATCTGTTGAAATTAGAAATAAAAAAATAATGATTTTTATATAACATCAAATCTATTTCTTTCTTATTTTTAATTTTACTAATATATATCGGGAATAGATTATTTTCATACCCATAGACGTTAATTTTAAGATTATTCTTTCTTTCAAATTCGGGTATTTGAGTTATTTTAACAGGGTAATTAAGAAAATTGAAATCTAAATATTTTAAATATTTTTTAAATGAAGTAGGGTTGGATTTATTATTTATCATAGGAAATATTCCAGCTAAAACAGAATATAAAAAACACTTTAGATCAGAATTTTTAACATGGATGACACATTTTTTAGCTTTCAATATTTTTGGTAGTATTACAAACCCACACCCTCCGTTTGGTTCACTATATAACCCTAAATGCACCTCAATATATTTAATATCATTAATGATCCACCCACTACCTAATCGTAAAAAGTTTTCAATTGAAGATATTATTTTTTTGATAGCGTTATCTATTTTTTCATCTATTTGATATTGTGATAATAATCTTTCGCAAAATGATGAAAAATAAAATTCTTGTTTTATATATTCATTTTTTTCTATATTTTCATATTTAATGAATTCAACACATTCACATATAATAAAACGTATTCTTAAAGATACGCTATTATTTAATAAGTTAAAAATTTCATTTTTATTATCTATTAACGCAGTTAATGGATCAGAATAATTTTCCAAATCGGTACGAAATGTTTGAACATAATTCTGAAATGAGTATTCCTTCAAATAAAACATATAAATCAAAAGATGAGAAATAACAGTAATAATAAGGTTATTTATCACAAGATTTTATAAATGAAATAATAAATTGCATTCCTTTTATAAGATTGTCTAATGCAGTTATAGGAATATTAAACCGATTTTTCACTACATTTTCATATTCGCGGGTTAGACATATGTAATTCGATTTCCTAAATTCTTTTATTTGAATACTGAGACCGTTACCTAAGTAAACGGAATAATCAGGAATCAATTTTTTACCTTCGCTATCGTGACTCAACACCACATCATATTTGGATGCAGGTTGAGGTTCTGGATCATGAGATGGATGACTTGAAATTGAAGGTGTAATTTCGAATTCTTTTACGGAGTGTTTCCTTTTCTTTATTTTCATTTCCTTTATTGGTGGTTGTTGTGTTCCAGTTACATCTAAAAAATAGTAGATAATTTGAAAAATAATGAAATAATTTTTTTAATTCTACATGAATTGTCTTTTAAATCTCGGAAAAAAAAATAAAAATACGTTATTATACCGTTTGATAAAACAGAATCTGTCTCATTATAACAGTCAGATGGTTCAGGTAAATTCTTTCTCGGGTTCTTTTCTTTCTTGAAGATACCATCGTTTCTTTTTCTCTTCAATGTTTTTTCATGTTCTTCGCCAATAATATGATCAAAATCTAAAAAAGAAGCTGGAAACTATCAGAAAATTATTTTTACGTTCACATGTAAACATTATGATTACTAGTTTTAGGATACTTACTTGTAAATGAATTCATTTTTTTTTCGTGTTCTTTATCATTCAATATTAACAAATAACTACCTGTAAGTGAAAATCAGATGTAAGTTTGTTTACAATGAAAACCAACATATTTCTCACAATAGAAACACAAGAAAAAAAAACAAGGCATAATGAAAAAAAAAACCATTTAGCGGTTTTTTTCTAAAGTTAAAGAAGAGATTGTATTTCAAATCTTAACAATCTGATTTCCACTTACCGATTTTCTTTAGTTTTTTAATATTGTCCTATTCCTATTCCTGCAAATATAAATATAAATAATCTTTCATTATAAATTTTTCCATTCACAATAAAAGATAATTTAAAATTTTAATCTTCATATATCTATATTATAGGATTTGATACATCTTTGTTAAACATACAATTTGATAAAAAGAACAATTAGACTGCTATGTAAAGGACTCACTTTCCCAACCGGGAATCGAACCAGGGATCTCCGACTAGCCAGACAACGCTCTAACCACTTGAGGTAGTGGTGTGAGAACTTCATCTCCTATTCTGCTTTATAGTCACAACTATCATCTTACCTTTATCTGATCGAGATCTTCCTCTCTCTCTCTCTCTCAAACTTTTGAAGTGATTGTAAAAATAAAAAAATTCACAGCATAATCCAATAACAGATAATTTAAAGTTTTAACCTTCATACATCCAACCGGAATTGAACCATAGATCTTTGACTAACCAGACGAGAGTCTAACCACTTGAGGTACCGGTGCGAGAACTTCATCTCCTATTCTGCCTTATGACCCTACAACTTTCATCTTACCTTTATCTGATCAAGATCTTCTTCTCTCTCTCTATTAAACTTTTGAACTGATTGTAAAAATAAAAAATTAACTTACCGATATTTTACTCTATAGCAACCGAGTAAATGATGAAAATCCCTCCGAAAATTAGGGATATTCCTGATGAGATGAACACCACTTTTTCTAATACAACCATGTTGTATGTTAGAACTGATCTCTAGCACTGAGGTTATATACTTTCTCTCATACTAATAATAAACTTCTGAAGAACTTGCAGTGAAAACATCCTTTTTCAATAATATTCTCCTTTCTTGGAAGTGTTTCTTTAAGAAGGCTCTATATTTCCACAAAATATATATATATATATATATATATATAATTACTAATAATATCGTTTTTACCATTTCTTAACATCGTTGTCTGTTCTGGTTTATTTTTAAACAAAATAATTAATAGTTGATTAAAGTTGTTTCTTTAAAATGAATATATATATATATATATATATATATATATATATATATATATATATATATATATATATATATATATATATATATATATATATATATATATTTTGTGTGTTATTAGTATGTGAAATTATATAGATTTTAAAAAATGAAACATACATATGTTAAAATATATTTATTATTTTAATAAACACAATATTACAGCGAAAAACATATCACATCGCATAGGATGTGTGAAATTACATCAATATTGTTTCTAAACATGTTTCCAAACTATTGTTAGAAGACAAAATATTATGGTATATTGGTGTATGCATGTAATTCAGCAACAAGTTCATCATTATTCAATATAAAAAAATATCCAATTTTTTTCTTATTATTTCTGAAATCAGTTACATCAATTCCATCGATATGTCGATTCTTTTCACCAGCAACACACTCCAACAGATCATTATAAAAGTTTTGTGACCATGAACATATTAAATACTGGTTAGTTAAACAATCTTCACATAGAAATACATATCCAAATTTCTTATCATGCTGTCTTTTATGAATACAATTTATTATATCACAGTTATTTAAGATTTTGAAATAAAATCGTTGTTCGCTAGATTTCCATTCTATTGCTGATTGCATACAGTTATATAAATTTTTGAAAAGTGATGGGTGCACATATATAAAATTTCCTAGTTCTGAATCAGAGAGCAAGAATCCATACCGCTCCATTGTAGATCTAGTGAAGTAATTGATGTGATTATCTAGATATCATGTTTAAAAGTGGTACACAGGTCTGTTCCTTTGCATGGAAGGTGTGACAACATGTTGATAGGAAAAAATTATTTTTCACAAACATCTTGATAAACTTTTCGTTTTTGTCTCTGTGTCTAATATGCAGATGATACATTTGTAATTGACGTGAACTTTGAAAAAGGAAGTATAAACAAAACAACCCGCAAGTTGTTGTCCGAACATCTTGAAAACATATATGGTTGTATTTAATAACGTTAGAATTTTTTTTCATAAAAGAAACCATGTGTTTATTTCGTGGTGGTATTCCATAACTATCAAAGTAGTATGCTATATTATTATGAAAATATATAGCAATCCAATGACTACCTGATAATGTTCTTGGATCTAAGTTTACAATAAATGATTTAAAATGAGTTTTTCCATGTGGTAAACTATCAGATGCATAAACCCCTGCAAATCCATTCTTTAACCTGTAATCACTACATGCCAATCTACACAGTGAAATTGTGTTCATTTTTGTATTGAGTTACGTGCGAAAAATGTTTTTTTTTTTATATATAATAACAGCTGTTTAATAATCGGTGAACACGCTTCTTGATTTATCTAGTTCGATAGTATTGCGATATTCTGCAAAAACAATCAACGTAACAGTTTCAGGAAGGGGTGTTGCAAATTTCATATCTAGAGCAATATTTCCGGTTTTATTGACACTGGTATGTGTGTCATTTGCAGCGAGATCAGGAGTCAAATCCACACAATATAGCGTATAACCGTCTTTATATTCCAAATAATTAATATTTATGTTTTGAGAATTATGATATCGATTTAAATCCGTAAACAAACTTAGATAACACCTTGCATAGGTATTATTATTAAAATTAGGTTGAAATGGTTTTGCTGGTATCATCAAACCACCATTTAAGACTGTCAAATAATTTAAGTTATAATGCAAGAAATTGAAGGGTTTTTTTTTTATGTTTCCGTTATAACCATCATTGGATACAAATCCTAGAATTAACCGTGTGGGTAACTGGCCAATGAAAGCATTAGCTATTGTGGATGATTGTAAACCACTTGATAATGCAAAAGCTTTTACTTCAATTCGTCGGATAGCTAATTTCACTACCCCTTTTTCCAACGCTTTTTCATGAGCTAGCATGATAGATGAAGCAACACAGACTTTTCTTACATACAGACTCGCTGACTGAATTACAACTTTAAATGAATCATTTTCAGACATTAAAGAAAATATGTCTTTGTTTCGTTGCAATTTTATGCGGACATTAACACCGTTTATTAATAATTTCGGTTGTGTTGCTAAATCGAAATGCAACGTTCCTATAAGATCCATAACATCGCTTTTTTCGCATGCTAATTGTCTGTTCTTATATCCTTCGTTTGCTCCGCTTTTCTTCACATCATCATGTTTCGAAGAGGTATCCTTATGAAACAAACCAGCTCTATACATAGTCTCTTGTGATGATTTTGATGAAAACAGCAAACTTTCTAACAAAGCACGATAACCATAATTTGCTTGTGAAGCTATTTGTTTATCATTTAAAAACACAGCACATTCTGAAAACATAGTATTTAAAAAATAATTAATAGGAGCAACATCATCTGCATCAACCAGATTCGATCCGTTTTTCTTTATAACTTTTACTTGGAGATGTAAAATTGTGTGAGATAAATCCAAATAGTGTTCTCCATTTCCGCTAATATAAAACTCTAGAGGTGTTGTATCTGTTAGGGAAGCCACTGGATGGATTTCTAAAAACGTAGACGAATCAATCCCTAGTTGAATTGCAACATTATTGAACAAATCTAGTTCGCTTTTGAGACATATAACGTTGTTGGTATCCATCATGAAAAAATATCGCGTTGTGTTTTACAACGTTTTGTTGTTGAGTGTGATGATTTTCCGCTGTATTTTCTTTTTATACCCCTTTTTTTTCCTCGACCATGTTGTTGCAATTTATTAAAAATATCCTTTTTAATTTTTGTAGAAGTTTCACCAAATCTATTGCGGGTTGCATCTCTAAACGAGCTTCCAGATGCCACATCTGCTAAGACATTTTTTCCAGTATCTAATAATCGTCCTCCTAAATATCGTGAGGCTTTAATAGCCAACGGTGTGAGGTATCGACCCAAATCACCGAAAAATCCATAACCTCGTTGGTGTGGGATACCCTGAAAATAAGGTCCTCCACCTCCCACTTGATTACAATAATACGCTTCACAATCTTTGATGTTTAAGTGCATGGTTACATACAGAATGATGAACCAAAATTTATGACGATGAATTTATAGCTTTTTGCGTCTGAAGGAAAGCATCACAAAAGTTTTCCCTCCCATAAATACAATGTTGTTGCCCGAACTTGTTTTAAGTTCTATTTCAATAGTTTCAACAAAATTTTTGCGCACGGGAAAATAAACAGGTACATCATAGTGATTCACAATCTGATCTCCTTTCTCGTTTACACAAGGAATAGCACGAAGGACTGGTGAAAATGAATCACCTACATGGTGTGGAGCTATTAGATCAGTATACACAAATATTTCGGTTATTCCAGCATCTAATTCTATAGGATAATCACTGACATAATCCCCGGTTTTAAAACTGATATTTCTAGTAAAACCCAATAGATCTGCTAATCCTTTGTCAAACATCATTTCACATTTTGGCGGTATGTGCAAATGTACTTTTAAATTTGGTAATTGTCTGAGTTTCACATATTTAAATTCTTGAAACAAATGATCAGCATTCTTGTACATCCCTTCGTTTAAAGTTAAATATTCTGAATGTGTGGTATGTGTTTTTGTTTTATAATATTCTTTAATTTCTAATTGGATTAACTCTCCTGCTATTGTATCAATTAGAGGGTTTACAACATATTTTGCTGTTCCTTTTACTACGGTATCCTCTCTTAAATTTATTTTTTGTAAAAACGATCTAGCAAACTCTTTTGTCATACATAATTCAACATAATCAGATACCACAATTTCCAGTTCATTTCTTATAGGTTCATAAATAAATTTTAAATAATTTTGTAGTTCTAATATTGCTATATTGTCATTTATTATATTAAAAACCCTCTCATCAAATTTATCGTTATTATTATTATTATTTTTTTTTATACGAGTTAATGGGATAATGTGTGTCGATATATGTTTGGGATTTCTGTTAATAATTGCAAATGATTGACCATTAAGAGATTGTGTCGACCGTCTAAACTTAAACACACTTGATTTTGTTATAACAATATCTTCCTCCGGTAAATGCAACATATACAATAATTTCGATCCGTTAATTTTTCCTATCAATATTTCAAACCCCTTAGATATTTCAACGATAATATTTGTATTGATTTCATCCGTTGCGAATCGTATACTTGGTTGAATATTCACGATTTTTTCAATTTCGCGATTGATGTTCACCCAAAAATCATTGATATTTACTCCTATCTCATGAGGTAATTCTATGTCATATTGCATTATGTTAGACGGTAAATTTTCTTCTTTTATCATTTCAATTTTATAACTATTGTTATGGCCTGCTATATTAAACCAGTTTCTTGGTATGAAAATTTCTGATAATCCTACCTCCCATCGACCTGATAACACTAACGCCGATGATAATTTTGTTCTATATGATGCCTGCGTGTTTTGAGGAAAGTAACCCATGCTAGAATTGCTGGGTAATGTCACATAGAAGTCTGTTAGGATTTCATCCATGATGCTTTGACCCAAGAGTTGAAGCGATTGTCAAATCCTTTCCACTTTATGTAAAACTCTCTATTTTCACCTGTTCCTTTCGTTTTCAAAATTTTTTCCACTCTCCAAAAATCATGTGTGGTTTTCACAACTGTTTGAATTTCCTCTTCATAGAACCTTCCTTTTAAAATCATATCTTTCAAATCTTTTAAGACATAGGTAGGAGGAGTTGTGGGATACTGTTTATGCACAATGAAGATCTCATCAGTCCAATTAGGTAAATACCCTCTTTGAAATACTTTTCTCGTTTTCGATATTCTCACTTGCTCACCAATATTAAATTTATATTTTGACTCTATTCTATAACCATATAGCTTTTGAAAAATTAACGGTTCTAATTCTGGTCTAACTTCAACGGGTGCTAATCCGATACTATTGTGTTTGGTGGTGTTGTAGCTTTTTAAGACATCCTTTAAAACATCTAGATATTTATAGGAATTCCGATATGTGAATATTCTATATAACTTCGATTTTAACGTTCGGTTGAAGCGTTCGACCACACTAGCTTTATACTCGCTGTGAGAAGAATAATGATGGATATTATTTTTCTGAAACAACTGCTGTACCTGTTTATTATAGAACTCTTTACCCCTGTCTGTTTGAATAAGATGAGGATGGGTTTTCATCTGTTTAAATAGTTTTTTAAAACCATCAACCAAACACTCAGCATTTTTTCTTTTAATTGGAATTACATACCCATACTTAGAGAACACATCTATTGCAACAAGTAGATATTTGATTCCTTTGTTGTATTTGGAAAACTTCATCATTTCCACCAAGTCGCATTGGATGAGTTCTCCAATACCATATGATAAAACCTTTCGACGTTTAAATTTATATCTCACTGGTTTATGCAGAGTATACACATCTTGCGTTATTAACCAATTTCTTATTTTTTTGGGTGGTATTCCAGTTGCTTTAGACAATTTTAATATTCCTCCAAATGATGCAGGATTTTCAATGTTGTAATAATATTTTTCTAATATTCTAGCCACTTTTTTCGTGGTGATTGGCTTCTCGATCTCCATGGAGTTTCTCTGGAAGCAGTCGGAAAAACGGCTTGACTCCTCAATCCTCGTTTCTTGGATAATTGTCGTTCTCTAGCGATCCGTTGATCCTTTTTCCTAGTTACTATTCTCTCATTTGCAGGTGATATATACCGATCTTCGCTTAAAAATACGTTGTCATCGTCTCGATCACTTGACGCCTTCTTTTTTATTTGTTCTAATACAGTCTTATTTTCAATCCATGAATTTGGGATATTGATTTCTCGCAATGCTTTTAAAAACACGTTAAAATGTGTTGGTTCTATTTGTGATTTTGTATTTCGAAAGATATATCCAAAAAAATCTACCATTCTCGATCCTTTTATAGGAACATTGTCACGTGTTATTTCACCAAGATTGTTCCAAGTATATTGTCTAGTTTTCAGTTTCTCCATAATCAGGGGGACAAATTTGACATATTTCTTTGGTGCAGATATCAAGATATCTTTCAAAACCATATCTTCTTTTTCCTCTTTGGGTTTTATTTCATGGTCCTGTATTTCAATCGGATGGTTAACCTGAGAAAACTGATCATTTGCGATGCGGACGGATATAGGGTCTGGAGGGATATGCATCATTTTTTGATATCTCATAACAAGCTGACCCAAGAGTTTTACTTTCATATCATTAGGCAGCTTTTCACGTTCTAACAAAGCAGTTATTTCATCTTCTACCCGTAATTCAGGTCTCTGAGAATGATGGGAAGACATTAATTCTTCTGGAATGAGAGCCATTTTCCTAGCCATGATATCAACAAAAATTAACCCCCCACAATTTTTTCAATATTTTTATCACTTAATCAAAATATATCACAGTAATTTTAATATAATTTATATACAATTATAATGTTATCGTTGGTATTTCTTATCATCTGTGTTTTTATTCTTTAACAATTTTGTTCCCTATAACACGACCGACAACCCCTGCTAATGCTGACAATATGATTGGAGCTATCGCCGGTAAAAATCCACCAACCTGGTTCGTTAACAGAATTTTTTTTTTACTCTGAACACCAAGTGACCGCTTTGCAAGTTTTCGCATAATATGTTTATACTTTTCCAATCTTGTTATATTTATAGGAAGATTTCCAGCTAAAATATTTAAACAAATTTCACACACTGCTGACACTTGTGAATGATTCGCCGTTTTCAATAATGCACGTTTCTGTAAAGGTGTAGATTTTGCCAACACATGCAGAAAATGATAGTTCTTTTTCAAATTTTTCATTGTGGTTGATATATCCAATAGATCCCCTCAGAACTGGGAAAAAGATTTTCACGTAAACGATATTCCTCTGTTGTCTGAGGATGCAAATCGATAACTAAATATTTGTACAACTCTCTTGTGGCTTTTATATAAGCATCCAGAAAATATTTGGTCTTTTGCGGATATAGTTGTCGACCCAAACAATTAATCTGACCGGTGTCTCTAGCATTTTTAAATAATATTATGTAATGAGCATTTAAGCTAATATCTCTCATAACTTTTATTCGCGGAAATAAATTTTGTAATATTAAAATAATGCTCATATTACAATGATGTGATGCGGCTGTGAACATGATAGCAATTCTTTCATTCAAATCATGCATCAGATCATCAATGATTATCAAATCTCCATTTTCAAATGTTTCTGGTACACCTCGAATGAATTCAATGTTTGGTTCATCCAAAAACCATGGAGCTGTATATAAATAACACCATTTGATTCTCTGAATTTCAGACTCGTAAATTTTGTTTTTAATCATTTTTAGAACGAGAGAGGTTTTTCCCGATTGAGAAGGTCCTACGATCAAACACGAACTCGGATGTTTTAGTTTAAACATTGTTCAAATATTAATAATAATAATAAAATGAGAGGAGCACCCTCACATCTCGAGATCTAGTATCTTTTTAAAATATATATTCGCTAGTAATAGTATTTAATCAGTTTTAAAAAGAGATCGGATATCGCCAGTCTGCCTCCCGCTTTTCAAAAATAGATTAGAAAAACATTTCTCCACATTGAGGATGTGACGTATCTTTATCGCAAGTATAAGAGGATGAAGATATCGGTTGTTTGATAATAACATCGTCAGAAGATCTTCAGTCTGAGTAAGTATAAAATTTATTAATACTTATAGTAGGTTTAAGTACTTCATCTCCTATTAGGTTAGGGGTTATAAATTCATTAGTGGTGTTTGATCACTTCTGGTATAAATTCTTATACTTTATACCCGTTAACTCTCATACGGTCATATAACACTCATCTGAAGTTAACGGGTATAAAGTATAAGAAATTATTCCAGAAGTGATCAAACACCACTACTGATACAACATTACATTTAAATTAAAAATAAATTTATAAATCACAATTTAGACACAAGATGGATGGCATTGATCATTTAAACTCAAATATTTTGTAATTCCGCTGTTTGAGAATACAGATGCACACTAATTAAGCAGAAATAAAGCGGTTTTAGGACTGATATGACACTAAATATAAGTTAAAAAGAATTTTATAAATCACGATTTTGACACAAGATGGATGCAATATTTTATTTTGAAGTGGGTCACGTGATCTCTTCATATAATGGTCACGTGATCTCTTCATATAAAGGGTTTCATTATTATTTTAATTTTTATTTTAAAAGCTACTGAATATATTTTTTGAAATTTTTTTTTATATATTTTATGGGATAATTGGAATATTTCCTTAAACTTTCGAAGCAATTTGTGAATTTTAAATCCGCTTAAAAAATATTTGAAAAATTAGGTCCCATGGGGTTCAATGGATTTCAATTTTTCAACCCGGGTTCAATCCAAAACTAATTGGGTGATATCATTTATTTATATTCCCATAGGCACCACAGACCATCTGAACAACATACTAAAATTTCATTTTGATGAAGTCATTTTTACGGCAGTTATCGGGCTAACGGACAGACAGACAGACAGAATGCACAAAGCCATAAACACTTTTCAACTATGTTGTAAAGTGTTAAAAATTGTGGCTTAACTAAGAGTAGAACTGCAGACGATTTTAAAAGTTAAAGATGAACTAGACGATGTTTGAAAGTTCGAGTAAACAGTCCTTGATTTTACAGGATACGAGTCGACAGTTGAAGGTCGTCAGTCGACCAGCAGTAAGTATGTTAATTTGCACCACAATTGTGACTTCTATAAATAAACCTAACGGGTATAGTTATGGACCTATCCTTACAAAGATATTGAGGGCTTTAATACTTTACTAGGAACTCTGTATATGTTTCAGAAAGAGTTATCATAGGGCCAATGTCAAAGATCCAGTTACCAGTAGAGCACTATTGATATCATAACATATTGATCTTTACTGTTACAGATACTTTAAATCCATTATTAATTAATGCTTTTTGAAAACCGCTCGAACTTCGATACGGTCGAATATTATGTGGGTTGGATAAATATTCCTGAGATTTTATTATTGGATAATGTATATTTAGTTGTACACATAGTATTGAATATTTAGTTCTATTGTAGTAGTAGTAGTATTGAAGATTATTTGTTTATACAGAAATATATATATATATATATATATATATATATATATATATATATATATATATATATATATATATATATATATAATTAGTAAATCCAATGTTAGAATGTAAGTAGTAACTCATAATACACTATTCCAAAATTTTCTACAAAATGCAAAGAAATAAAAGAAATTAAAACATAAAGAGGAAATTATAAAGCGTAATGCAGGTCATAAAGACAAAGACAATCAACAAATTTCAAAGATGAGGAATGAAAATAGGAAAACAGAAAAATCAAGCAAAAAAGCTTGCACATGGAAGAGCTTTAGGCTTAAGATAAGTTCATTTCGAAAAAATTCTCGTCAAGTCCATATATCCCTTCGAAATGAACACAAAAATGCTTGTTTCTGAAACACAAGATAGATTTTATCTATAAACTTGTGTTATATGGACGACAAGCATACATATTTGAAAAATAAAGGAAACATAATACTTTAAAATACACTTCATTAGTACAACCATGACAAGCAAAATATGACCAGATCAATGTTGCCATATGCAGAAATGAAAAGATGTGATTTGCTGTTTCCAAGAGTAATAAAAACTGTACTGCGTAAAAGTAATAAAATGAGATATTCAACAGTTAAAGCTTCAAGATAAAAAGATAAAAATATAATTACAAGAGAATGAAGAAGTACGGCTAAAATAAGATACTAAGGAGAGATTATGAGAATTTTAGGCTAATCGAAACTTATTAACTATACCATTTACTAAATATGTAGGATATTTATACATTTTACTATATATATATATATTCATGTACGCAACTAAATCAGACACTTTAAAATTAAAGTTTAAAGAGTGGCGAATATACTGCAATGTATTGATGACTGCAGTAAAAACATCTATAGGGACGGTTTAAAAACTAAAATTAAAAAAAAATAACCCATATAAAAAATATGAATTTTAACCATCAAGTCGAAAGAGACAATAAAATATTCCAATTTCAGATTTTAGAAGATTTAAAATCCTTATTTGAAATTTATATAATGCCAATTTTTTAAAATATGCTCAGCATAGAAACTGAATTAGATATAGCAGTAAAAGCAAATTTTATAATTATATATGTTGTCTCTGAATAGAAATTTCTGTCACGGGCATGATGATAAAGAGGGAATATTTTATGGTACTCGTAGAACAAATTCCATTATCTCAAAATTATTTTCGTCTTTCCCATTTACATTTTAATAGCTAAGAATAATTTGACAGCAAAAGATTTGATGCCCATGCAAATAATTTTTTAAATGCTGTTATCTCATTATTCATCAAGCCTGCATTTATTTGCAATGGATATCTCTAAATTACAGGATTAAAAAATTTATATGACTGACATATTTACTCCACAAAGCTGCATTCTATGTATTATTAGAAAATATCCTGGCGATTCCCGGGATTTACGATGAAACCGCTGATTAAAATTACACCGGTATATATATCGATATTATATTGATAATAAAAGAACCTCCGATAGAGATATCATTATATAGACGATATTTTTCCGCGAATTTATTTGATGAAAAAAAATCTGATGTGGGCAACACACACCTTTCCCTGCAGATTCAAATTCATTTTTTCATTAATCATTAAATTGAGTTTAATTGCAGAAAATAACATAGATACTTTTGTGATAATATATCCAATTTGCCTTTTTATTGCATCTTTGCTTTATTTGTCAACTTTATTCACTTTAAATTCTTCAGGTCCTCAAAACTAAAAAAAAAACTAAAATATCTCTTCACTCAAAAGTCATGGAGTCAGTCTTATTCGCTTGGAAACATTCAAGTGGGTACATATATTTCACAGACACACACACAGACGGCTCTATAAAATTATTTGTTCGTGTTCTAGAGGTTCCAAATTGTGTAGATTCGTCGAAACTCCAATTGCGATTTTCGGCATGATTATCCAATACTCTACCTATACATTACCATATATTGCAGGAACAGTAAATTGATATGTTTCTAAGCAACGGAATTAAACATAATGAGTTTATACATTTTTATTAAATTTTTTCCGATTAAAATAATTAAGTAATGCATATAAAAATAAATTTTATAAATATAAATTTTATAAATAATAAAATATATATATATATATATATATATATATATATATAAATAAATCTGTTTTATTTTGTCAAAGGTTTTTCCAAACTCATTCAGCTAATTGTTGAAACAGAATAAAAAATCTGTGGGCAGCACCTGACTTTCCCTGCAGACTCAAATTAATTTTCTCTTTATTTTTTTAACAATTAATTTAGTTTAATTGCACAAAATAACAATGAATTTGCACTTTCAATTCAATTTATGTCTTTATTTGGTAATTGGATATTTTTTCAATGGTGACGTAGCAGAAATGCGAAAAAACTCAAATATCTCGAAAATGGTTTATCCTAGAGTAATGAGGTTGGTCTTATTCTTTTCCTCGTCAAAATTACGTATAAAACATGCATTTTATTGATATCTTTGAGAGTATGTACACTTTTATTTTAGATTTTGGCGATTTTTGCGGGTCATTTCGTAAAAAAGACAGATTCTTCTTTTCCGGATTATACCAAAATCTAATTAGCTCCAGGGTATCCCACAAATAACCCATATAACAAATTTTGTGAAATTTGGACAATTAGTTTTTTTAGCTAGAGTGGATCATGAGATTTTTGCGGGCCATTTCGTAAAAAAATGCGAATACTTTTATCCTGAAATGTACCGAAATCGAATCCACACCAGGATAACACACAAGGGACTTATATATAAAATTCTATGAAATTCGGTCAATTAGTTTTTGAGTTTGAGTGGATACATACATTGCACAGACACACACACACACACAGATGTCACGCTAAAAATAGTTTTTTCGTGTTCTAGAGGTCCCAAAATGTGTAGATTCGTAGAAAACTCGAGTTGCGATTTTCGGCATGATTCCAATACTTCCATATACATTACCATGTATTGCAGAGAAAATAAACTTGTAAGCGTATATCTACTAAAACCATTTAACACCTTTATTTTGGCATATGCTGATCCAATGTCATTGCGCTTTCATTTTGGCATATATTGATCCAATTTCATATTTTCTATCAATTCGTTTACAGACGGGAACAGGATGTTTTATTTTTAAGATCTGCTTGTGAAGATAATTTTGTTTAGCGAGAATAGAGATTCTTATATTTTTAGGATATGCCGCCAAAATTCGTCGCCAGGATTTTTCCAAGCGTTCCAGACGGAGTCTTATGTTAGAGTCTTATATTCTTTTCAAAATATTGAATTTTAATCAATTAATTGTAATTTTCATTGATTTTGCGTCATTCTTATCAATTTAGCGACATTTAAAAACGCGCCAAGTCGGCGATATTTCGCCAAATTCGTTGCTAAAATTTCGTCAAGCATTATGGTCGGAGAAATAAGTTATTCTTCTGGCAGATAAATGACTAATGACGTTCAAATACAAAACTATCGCCTAGAGTATCTTCTCTTATAGTAGATTCTTATTCTTTCCAAGATATTGGATTTTCATCAATTAGTCTTCATTTTCATTGTTTTGGTGTAATTTTTATCAATTTGATGACATTTTTATCAATTTGGCGATATATTCCTCAATTTGGCAACATTTAAAATATTCGCCGAGTTGAGGATATTCCAACAAATTCGAAGCCAAAATTTCACTACGCACTGTTTATGGAGAAATAGATTAGTCTTATGGACGATAAACGACCAATGGCGTCAAATAAGAAAGATATTACAAAAAGTGTATTTTCTCTTGAATGGAACGAGCTAGATCTAGGAGAAGGATGATAATAAATTTATCTTATAATGTTGCATATGAAAAGTGTACAGATTTCATAATAGTTGATATTTTTTTGTTATTTTACGTGCATTTTTGATAAATTTATTTGGAAAATGTGAAATATTTCGAGAACGGTTCATACCAGCGTTCTAAAGTTTATGTCAATCGTTTTCTAATGCAGCATTACATATGAAATGATTATTTACGTAACTTTATTGAATGTTTTAAGATCTTAATAATTTTTTTAAATTTCATTTCAAAATTTAGGAGGTTTTTGAACATTCGATTGCGTGTAAAAACAATAAGCCTTCAGTATTCTCACTGATGGTGAATTTTGTACGAAATTTTGTTCGGATCGCTTGATTCGTTCGTGAGATAACGTCTCCACAGGCTCACTGATACTGACACACACACATAAAATAAAAAACGTTTGGATCGTGTTCAGGGATGCTTGAGACGTGCTCTCCCGTCGAAAACTCCAATTCGAATTTTCGATTCCGTCACAATACTTTCCTTATGCATTATACTACGTATAGAAGGAAAGCAAAAATATGAGGAACTCAAATATGGCTTGAACATAGAATGTTTCAACATTGATAAACTGGCCACCCGCATTGTTATAAATCGATATATCTTTTAAATCGATTTTTTAACCGATATATTTTTAACCAATTATATTTAATTTGTAATACCTAACAAGTAATGCAGAATGTTTTGAAAAAGCGAAACTGAATTAAAATATTTGCAACAGGTAATTTCCTTCCCACTTCATTCGAATATGGTAAGCCTCACCGAAAATAACAATGCTTTTTTACTGATTATCACTTGATGTAGTTTTCATTTGAGGCTAAAAACAAGGATCTAGACCGTTTTGTAACTGACATTGATATTTTCGTTATCAGTTGAATCGTCAGAATAAATTTCTTGCAACGCGAGACTCCAAGATCTTCTAACTCTTTGTCTGTGGCTTTTCACCCTCTCGCCGGCAAACTCAATAACAAGAAAGATCAATCATGCATAAAGCATTGATCATGAAACACTTTCCTACTGAAATGCAATTTTATTTAAACATCTGTAAAATGCGATACATATATTTTAAATTTTCACAGTACTACAATAACTTATTATATTTGAAAATTTAAAACTTCATCGAAAAAATGAATATTTAAATGAAGTCATCAAAATATAAATCGTCTAGCTCTCTATGTAAAACCAATGAATATTTCACTCATATCACTTTCATTCCAGATTCCAGAGCTAAATAATTTTGCTTAAAAAATCAGCAATTCTTATATAACTCATGTTACAATCACTTGCTTGCATTCTGCATCCATTAGGCTTCGTTGCAGGAATAATCAAAGTGTGATGATGATTTAAACTAAAAAATACTGTAATTGTGTTGTCATGGAATATATTTCCACAGAAAATACGCAATAATAAAGTGGTTTTAGGACGGATGCAACATTAAATATAAATTTAAAGATCTTTAAAAATCACTGTGAAAAAAGGACGGATGCCATATTTTATTTTGAAGTAGTCACGTGATCTCTTCAAATGCAATGGCTGTCATTATTATTTTAATTTTTATTTAAACTCGAACACATTTTACTGAAATTTGTTTTATATATTTTATGGGATAATTTAAATATTTTCTAAAATTTTCGAAGTAATTTGTGAATTTTAACTTCGCTTAACAAATGTTTGAAAAATTAAATCCCATAGGGTTCAATGTATTTCACTTTTTTAACCCTGGTTCAATCCAAAACTAATTGGGTGATATTATTCATTTTCATTCCTATATGTCCCACAGACAGTCTCAATAACATACTATAATTTCATTTTTATAAAGTCAATTTTACGACTGTCATCGTGTAAACAGGAAGACAGACAGACAGACAGAATGAACAAAGTCATAAACACTTTTCAACAAAGTGATAAAAATGAATATAAATGTGTACAATTTTACTGATAACTACAACTAATTATACGATCCTAAATAAGCGCCCGATACCCAATTCTAGAGATATGAATAACACAACTGAATTTACAAATTGCCTTTTTTGAACTGAAATTTTTCCCACTCTCCGTTTTTTTTTTATGTGCAACCATGTTAATTGTGCAATGCGAGTGCAATACGCCTTAAATAATCACGCTTCAATTCGCCACGTATGCTCGCAAACATCTGGTTTGTCGGTCGTCGATGGTTGTCAGAATGACACCAAAATATCTTATATGTTTTACATGCTATATATTTTACATTCTCGAAATTAAAAACCAATATTCAAGACGAGTTTTGAATTGCATAAAATGAAAATTCATAAATGAAACTACAATATATAAACAAATATATTTGAGTTTGTAGAAAAAGTCGTATGCTGCCCACATCAGATATTTTTAATTATGGTAATTGATTCTATTTGATTTGCATTAAAATAATAAACATTAAAAGTGCATACTTTTAATATTTCTCAGATGAATGAATTTTTTTAAAAAGAACATTATCCAATTTCAGGAAATCATAAAATTGTAAATTGTAGATCTTATAGTTGCGTTTTATATAACTGCACTCTTCCAGAGTTTCAACTTTAAATTGCGTTTTTTTGCTTGTCTAAAAATTATTTGTGGTTGAAAGCATTCTGTCAGTTGTAGCATTTGATCAATTCGTCATGAAAATAAAGGAGAAGTATAAGTTTTGAAAAAATAAATCAATTTAAAAGACTTGATAAAAAGGACAGTCCGTTAAAATAAAAGGTGTATGGTTACCGTAAATTTGAACCATTTCGCAAATCGCAAATGCCTGAGAGGTGGATATCGTGTATCTAGAATATGGGAATGCTAATGGACATGGAAGAGCTGCTATAAGATTATCGGTACAATCTTATAGCAGTTTTTTCATTTCTCTTGGTAGCTCCATACGCTGTATGCATATCAGTCATACTACCTAGGCTGTTCGACTTAACCGAATGTGTTTGGATAGCCGGGATAGCGGCACCTAATTTTGACCAGAACCCAGTGGGGCTTGCATTCATTCACAGAGAAATTACCGTCCTTTCCCTACCCCATCACATCCCGGATGGACTCTAAGATCTACAGATTTATGGTTACTATACTTCGCGTAAACATGGGGATAGTTTTAGACGTGATTAAACTAGGAGCTACCACGTGCGACACCCCTTCGCCATGATCAATCTACTATCCCAGCCCAGATTCATGTCAGTCATTTCAGCATTCGTGAAATACTTCGTTTATCACAGCGTACGCTTATCCCCAGGGGTACGCGATAGGTTGTTTAAGGGTACATAAAAATGTTATAATGGTGGGAAAAAGTAATATATGTATTACCAATTAAATGTACATACCAATCTTAAATTTTTTTACTGTGCATAACTAAATGTCGTGAGAGACACGCCGTCAACAGTGCTTCCTCCGCAGGCATGTGGGAGACACATCGCAACGGCGCAGTACATCAGCAGCAGTCGGGCACAGAGTTTGCACTAGACTCCAGTAATCGCCTGGACAGCTGGACGGCAGTATCGTCAATCTTCACAAATGCGTACTTGATGTTATCCGTTGTACCTCCACAAGACCCGTGTCGGCGACAAAAATGCCGCTCAGTCTTCCCGTGTGATTAAAAAGTTTTTATAGAAAGCAGTTTTTGTGATTTTGTTGTTAATGATAAGAAAAAGGCCCAAACTAGTTTCTTCAGATTTTCTCTACGTTTGGTAATTTTTTTTCATTATTTATTTAGTAATTTTATTAATTTCTTAATTCATTTATCAATAGATATGAATAAGTGGTTGGAACACGGAACAAGAAAAAAGCTAAAACATAATGTGGAAAGGGTTCAATTGGCAAGTATTTCTCAAGATACTACCACTTCAGATCAAAACACTGACAGTGCACAGTTCTTATTTGCTCAAAGAGAGAAAAAGAGAAAGTACTGCGATGAATACATTAAATATGGATTTTCGTATATAGGAAAGGGAAACTATCCTAAACCACAATGTATAGTATATGGAGATATTATCCAATGGCTGCACGAAACCTTCTCTACTTTTACGACATTTACAAACGAAACATGCCAATTATAAAAACAAGGAATATATATTTTTAAATGCTTGGCGTAAAGTAAGAACGAATTTGACATCTTACATCCTGTCACCTAATAAAGATTTCGAAAATGCCGTTAAAGCTAGTTACCGTATTAGTTACTGTATTGCTAAATGTGGTAAAAAACATACCATATCTGAGAAATTGATTCTTGCCTGTATAAAAGATGCTGTTCGATGTATGCTTGGAGAAGAACACGTACCGAAAATAAACAACATTCCTCTTTCAAACAATACAATATCTCGAAGAATTCAGGATATGTTTTATGATGTTGAGATGACAATAATTATCAGAATTAAAAATACTAAATATTTCGCTATTCAAGTTGATGAAAGCACAGATGTCGCTAATTTTGCTTGTTATAGCAAGATATTTGATCGATAACGAAACGGAAGAAAACCTATTACTTTGTCACCCTTTATCAGAACGCACAAGAGGTAAGGATATATTTAATGCTATTGATTGTTATCTCAAAGATAAAGGTCATTGATCGGTCTAACTGTTGTGGATTATGTACCGATGGTGCCAAATCTATGTCACGTATTTACTTCGGTCTTCGCAGTCATGTGATGAAGGTAGCTCCCAATATAAATTGAATTGGAGCCACTGCTGCATCCGCAGACAAAATTTAGCATCTAACAACCTTCCTCGCGAATTGAAACTTGTTCTTGATGAATCTTCATTCTACGTTGCTCTTTCATACAGAAGTGAGATGGCTATCTCGTGGTAAAGTCCTTACCGGTTAGTTTGAGCTTAGGAATGAGATACACGTTTTTTAAGGCCATCTTTTCCAGGTTTCATCCGAATTACACGACTATTAATGGCTCCAGGCTCTTGCATATTTATCAGATATTGTCCAGTATATAAATAAGTTAAATTTAATACTTCAAAATAATAGCTCAATCACGATATTTAGTGTGTCTGACAAAATTGAATCTATGGTTAAGAAATTGATTTTTGGAAGTATTGTATTTAAAATGGTCAACCTGAAGTATTTGAAACTTTGCACAATTTCTTATCTGCAAACAAACTACGACTCTTCCCGAAATTAAACTAACAAATAAATGAACATTTACAAAAATTAAAATAAGATAAAGTATTTTCCCAAACCTGACAACATAAACTATAGGACTCTAAATCCATTTGAAGAGGAATACATTCAGGTAGCTAATTTGTCAATCAAGGAAAAAAAGAAGTTGATTGAACTTTCAATTGATACCACTTTAAAATCCCAATTTTAGGCAAAATGTCTTCTTAACTTTTGGGCAGACATTAGCAGAGAATTTGAGCTACTTTTTGATAAAGCGCTTAAGTTTATGTTGCCCTTTTCAAGTACGAAGCTTGTGAAAACAGCTTTCTCTTCATAGATTTTTATCAAAATTGAGTATCGCAATAAGCTGAATGCAGTACCAGATTTAAGAGTATGCCTCGCATGAGTCGAACCCGATATCAAAAATATGATATGCCAAAAACCAAGGACAAGGATCACACTGAATAGCTTTCAATGCGAAATAAAATACTTTCAATTAATTGTTTGTGCAGTTTGAAATGTTTATATTTATTATAATTGTAATTATTTTTTAAGATATGAACATTGCTCTTTATCTACATTATAAATTAGATTGTTTTTATTGTTGATTTAAAGTTACAACACGTAAAATCGACATCGCGGTTACTTAATAAATTTTTATATGAGGGGTACAATCTAGGGAAATGGCCTGTAAAGAGGTACGCCAATCAAAGAAGGTTGGGAACCGCTGGTTTAACACAAAGTTCGCACTAAGGATGAAGATGACAAAAAATGTCAACAGTGACTTCTAGCACAAAATGGTGACGTCTGTGAATATGCATTCATTAAAGAAAAGTGTGTGTTTTAAATGTGTGTTTAAATATGTGTTAATTATGTGTGAGTTCCCTCTCTCGCATTGAATTTTATACCTATAGTTTCTAAAAGATCATGTATATAAACATATACAGGGTATTGAATAATTAACCGAACACTTAGTTTGCAGAAAAAATTTTATTGGTAAAAGATATATTTAAGCAATCAGTGTTTCTTTTGAAGTTAATTCAAAAGACAATTAATTGATAAGCTTTTCAAAGTGTTTGCCTTCCGTTCCTTTGAAGTGTTTGTATGTTGCATGGGAATAACTAGAAGTATTTTTGTATGATTCAGTGAGAAGATCCAACGCTTACCTCAAATGTACTGGTAAATTTTCGTCCTGATATTGTAGGACCACAAGTCACAGACCTCTTTGCTTGTTTCACATTTTCCAGTGTCCTGGCTAATCTTGGTGCACCCACATATTCTTTACGAGGATCGAATACAGAACCAGTTGTCTCAAATTTCGGTCCAGAACTATTGATTTTGATGGCTTTGGAAGATTCTTGTAAGCTGTTGACCACTTTCTCCGTGTTTTAGAAGGACTTTGGGTTGTTTGATACCAAGTTTTCACAATAAAAACGTGTCGTTCAGTTGAGAACATAATTTTTGAAGTCCACTCAAACACAAGTCAAACCAACACTGAATCAGTTACCTATAAGTATGTGATCCAGAAAAAAAATTGAAAGTACTGCCCTCTCGTGAGTACTTTCAAAGTTATTCCCAAAGTAAGTGTTCGGGTAATTATTTTTACTTTCCCTACAATACATGGTAATTTATAGGGAAAGTATTGGAATCATGCCGAAAAGCGCAAGTCAAGTTTTCGACGGATCTACACGTTTTGAAACCTCTAGAATACGAAAAAACTATTTTAGCGTGACGTCTGTGTGTGTGTCTGTCTGTCTGTGTGTCTATCTGCCTGTGCAATGAATGTATCTATTCTAACTCAAAAACTAATGAACTGAATTTCATAACATTTGGTAGGTAAGTCACGTGGGTGTGACCCTGGTGCTGATTAGTTTTTGGTGCGATTCGGAAATATGGAACCCGCCTTTTTTGCGAAATTGCTCGTAAAAATTTCATGTATTCACTTTAGCTAAAATACTAATCGACCAAATTTCACAAAATTTCGTAGATAAGTTACTTGTAGGATATTCTTGTGCTGATTAGATTTTGATACGATTCGTAAAAGAACAACCTGCCTTTTTTTACGAAATGACCTGCAAAAATTTCATATATCCGCTCTAGCTAAAATATTAAATGACCAAATTTCAGAAAATTTGGTAGATATGTTACTTGTGGGATACTCTGGTGCAGATTAGTTTTTGGTACGATTCGGAAAAGAGCAACCTGCTTTTTTTTTGCGAAATGGCCCGCAAAAATCTCCAAAATCTAAAAAAAGGAGTACGTATACTCAAATGTATCAATTAAATTCTTGTTTTATACGCAGTTCTTGACGAGAAAAATAATATAACCAACTCCATTACTTTAGGACTGACCGTTCTCAAGATATTAGAGATTTCTTGCTTTGATTTGTTACGCCGTTTTCGGAAAAATGTCCAATTACCAAATGAAAACAAAAATTTAATTAAAAATGCAAATTTAGTGTTATTTTGTGCAATTAAATTCAATCTAATGAATTATTAAAAATAAAGAAAAAATGAATTTGAGTCTGCAGCGAAAGTCATGTGCTGCCCACATCAGATTTTTATTTTGCATATTCTTAATTAAATGTTCTACTCGAGATGTGATTTATTAACTATATATGATATTTAATGAAAACATAATCAAACTGATGTTTATAATGAAATGTCTTAGACAGTTTGAGCTACACATATTGTTTCATATCATAACTTTATGAAATTTAAAGTTATTGCACAAAAGCTTGCGTATATTTATTCACAAATTCTTTTTTCCACGTTTATATGCCAGTAGACTTATTTATACGATAAGAATGACGTGTACCTTACCTGTATAGATCCAGTCTAATTCTGCACGAAAGTGGGTGTAAACAACTAATCGTATCGGACCATGTGATAATTAACAGATAAGTTCAAGAGTTTACAATAACATGATCTGGGCGTTGAGTGCTGTGACGGTTTAGCGATTGATGGCACTCGATATTCCCTTAATTCAGTTTTGTAACATACTAGTTGTATAACCGTTCTTCGCACGGAATATATAAAGAAATTTAAAATTCACAATTATAGGCAAATTCCTATAATATATTAAATGACGTTGATATTCAAAACATGTTATTAAAATATTTAATTTAATTCTCCGATAAGATGTATAATAATCTCTGTTCTCGCTATACAAAATTATTTTCACATACACATCTGAAGAATAAAACATACTAATCACGTTTGTAAACAAATTTAGAAAACTATTATTTAATTCCCACAAAGCGACAGAAATTATAAAGGAAATATTACTTAATTTTGCAAAATATTGAATTTTAATTAATTTAGCGTCATTTTATCAATTTAGCGATATTTTCATTCGAATGGATCTGACGTCTCTCAGTGACCCTTGGATCCTTGTTGTTCCTTCTTTTTGTTAATGATATTCTCAAGGTGCTTCAATATTTTCTTTTTGCTGATGACCATAAATTTTATATTGATTCTATTAATGACTGCATTAAATTACATTTTGATTTGAATCAGTTGTATCTCTGGTTTGTAAACAATAAATTTGAATTTAATATTCCTAAATGCAAAAATGTCAGCCATAAAGATATATATAATCAGAAGAGAAATTTCATATCGGTTTCTGCGTTGAGTTCGGCAGTGCATAGTGACATTTCCATTACATAATGTTGTTTCATCTTCGTTACAGTCTTTCATGATTTACTCAGACACTGATGTATTCACAATGCACCTTAACTTATATTCCGTCAAAAACCCAACTCAAAGATGACAAATTTATATAAACTCTTTGTGGAAAGTTCTGAGAAAAGTAGGTAACTCTTGAAATTCTTAGCCAATCTATAAAATTCGAGAAGCTTCCAAAACGTGCCATAAGTCACCAAGTTAGCGATATTTCAGCAAATTTGTCGCCAAGATCACGGAATTTGTTGCCAAAATCAAGCAATCCAGACCTTCCAATTATAACAATGGTTTTCTTTTACGTATTCTTAATACGATGTCGTTTCCGTTACATACTTCTGTTTCACACAGTCACATTTCCTTCATGATTTACTCCGTATCCCGCGGGCTAAGATGTTTCCCAACTTAAATGTTTGCAACTCAAAATTTTAAAAGTGATAGTTTCCTTGTCTTTCACAGACTTAATACATATATTTAACATTTCGGTGTCGAGATTGAGAGCTTTTGGCTTTGATCTGTAGAAATCTGTATGACTTGAAAATGCGAATTTGTAGTTGTGAAGCTCGTTTAAATTTGCTTAATAATTTGCTAATTAAAGTTGAGATTCAACGTGAGATTCAATTAATTTATATGGGTTAAGTTCAGCTGAGTAATCTACTAAAATATACTTATATGCTACTTAGTAGGCAAGCATTTATTTACGCAACAATGATTACGAAACGGTAAATAGTTTGTTTTATTGCGATAAAGAACCTGTATTACGACAAAGAACATTTTATACTGGGTGTAGCAAAAATATTACACTACTAAATATCTCTTCAACGACTGGTCTCAGCCTCATGGTCTCAATTTAAGACATGTTTCAAATGCAATTGACTTTCGGACCACGACAGTTTTGGTCACATATCACGTTTCATTAAAAAAAATACAAAGTTTAATTTTTTATATCGGCCCTCTACAAAGAAAGTTCCACTTAGCAAATTGTTCCTAATTCATTTGAAGATCTTTTGAAGATAACATGGCTCTCTAATATGCAAAAGTAGCCATACATAGAATGTCAAATTAACATGACATAAACCACTTATATCTGATCAAAAGAAACGACAAAGATTTTAGGGGTCATACATAGATTGAATTTAGACATATAAATTTCCAGTCGAAAACTTACATATGTGTCTATCTCTAGCAAACGTTTTACGTATACAATCGCGTACAATATTACGTATACAATACAATTTTACGTATACAATACAAACGTTTTACGTATACAAAACTTTAATTAATAATATCTTGGGTAATTTTGATCTCATGACATTGACATTTTTTTTTTTGACTAATCGGTCTATAAAAAATATTTTTTTAATTGCAAATATTTTTCTGGGAGGTTTGGCATAAAAAGTTAAAAAGTTACATTTTGTATTTTTACTGTTCCTACATATATAGTTAAGTTTATCGATGTTTACTGTCCTTACATATATAGTTAAGTATATTGATCTTTTGGCTGATTGCCAAATATTCGAATGAATTTTTGAAAATAATCATAAAACATCAGAACATTCAATAATGATAAATAATTAATCATTTTGTATGTATTTTGTTTCCTAAACGATTGGCATGAACTTTAGAATACTTGTTTGAAACGTTCTCGAGATATTGCTCGTTTCTTAAATAAATGTATCTAAAAAAATACAATAAAAGAAGCAGTAGTAAGTATCCTCAAATATGTAAAACTTGAAGACAAATTGGAAAATAATTTGGCGAAATATAGCCAATTCGATGGCTTTTTCTAATGTGCAGCCTAATTGAAGAAAATGCCGCCAAGTTGGAAAAAATGAACACTAAAGTTACGAAAATTGCGCCAAATTGATGAAATTATAATTGACATATTTAAATATAATGGAGTACTTTGCTTAGCAGATATTAGCGATATTTCCAATTGTCAAGTTAGATTTGCGCGACATAGAAATTAATTACAGCCATTAAATACAGTTAGAAAAGCGCCAAATGCCAGTATACTCGTACTTTTCAACGTTAAAATGTTGCGCCGTGAATCTTATCAATCATTGTTTCGCATTGAAAGAAGTAAAGTGCTTGCATGATGTAGAGAAAGCCATGTGCTGCCCACATCAGATGTTTTACTAAAAGTGCCACATGATCAAAATGTGCATACAATGATAGTCTGCCTTAATTAAACCATTTCTGAAATTGAAATCAAAGGTCTGAAATCAATTGCTCAAGATATATGTATATTTAGTCTTGCCATCTTTTTGAAACGCCCGGTATAATGAATTCTCATAACTATAATATCTTATTTTGGAGAGGTTTCATCTTCCATATATGTTTTACTTAAGTTTAATTTTGGTGGACGCTCAATGATGTCTCTTCATTTGAAAGGACTAAGTATGAACTAAAACGCATGTGACATTTATTGCATTTTTACGAGTATAGACATTTATGGCGATGAATAAAATTTTATTTCAAAGTTTTAAGACAATAAAAATGTATTGTTTTAACAGTAAATATATTCTTATATGCTGTATTTTATTTCCCTGGTTTTCATAAAATAAGTATGTGTGGACGGAAAAATACAATACTCAACAAATAAGTCGGATAAATATAAATGTAAATGATGGTTGGTATTTCGGTAAAGTGATCTTACGGATCTGATATGTTGGTAGATACATTTTATATGAAATTGTATATGATCTTGTAAAGGAAGATAGGTCATAAAATATTTATTAAAAACACATGAAATTATAATAAATAAAAAAATCGATGTGGGCAGCATACGACTTTCCCTTCATAATATGATTGATTTTTTTTCCCCAGTGAAAAGGTGATGTATAATATCCATGGCAAAATGCTTTTAACATAGATTTAGAGTTTTTCCGGATAACATCATGTAAAACAGTTTCGGAGTACCCAATTTACTTATATTTCGGGCATCTCTATATTGACAATTTTCAATGTTAATAGCATCCACAATAAGCAATAAAGTCTATATATTAAAATCGTTAATAATTAATATATCAATTTAGAGTCATTTCCGTTAATTTAGCGTCAATTTCACAATTTTGACTATTTTCGTCGTCTGGGGTGACAAATCGCTAAGAGTACCAAATGCATAGCCAAGCGTTACATACAGACGAAGAGAAGAGCTATATATATATGACTACTGGTGAATTGTTGGTCGTAAATATACAAAACTATTACACAAGTATCTTCTCTAGTGAATGGAAAGAACTCGATCCACAAGAATGATGTTAATAAACTTGTCGCAAAATATTGCACAAAAAGTCAACATATTTCACAATAGTTAATACATTTTATAATTAAGTAATATTTTGATAAATTTATTAGAAAAATGTGCAATATCTTGAGAACGGTTCATGCTAGCCTTCTACAATTTAGGTCTTTCGTTTTCGAATGTAAAATTAAACAAGAAATGATAGTTTACGTAACATTATTAAAGATTCTGATTTTTAATGAATGTTTCAAAACTTCATTCGAAAATTTTGGAGGTCTTCTGAACATTCGTATCAATAGCAATAAAATTAATAGGCTTTCAGTATTCACCTATTGAAAAATTTGTTCCAAATTTCGTTCGAAACGCTGCATTCATTCGTGAGATATTGCCTCCACAATGTCACGGACACGCACACACATACACACACGTATACTAACACACACACCCACACACGTATACTAACACCCTCCCCCCACACACGTATACTAACACCCCCCCACACACACGTATACTAACACCCCCCACACACATACACACACGTATACACACACGTATACTAAGACGCACACACGTATACTAACACACACACACATACACACACGTATACTAACACACACACATGCACACACGTATACTAACACACACACATGCACACACGTATACTAACACACACACACACACACGTATACGAACACACACACGAATACTAACACACACACATATACACACACTCGTATACTAACACACACACACACACACATACACACACGTATACACACACGTATACTAAGACACACACACGTATACTAACACACACACACATACACACACGTATACTAACACACACACACATGCACACACGTATACTAACACACACACACACATGCACACACGTATACTAACACACATACACACACACACACACGTATACGAACACACACACGAATACTAACACACACACATATACACACACTCGTATACTAACACACACACACAAACACGTATACTAACACACACATATACACATACTAACACACATACACACATACTAACTCACACACACATACTAACACACACACATGCTAACACACGCATATATACACACATGCTAACACACACACACGTATACTAATATACACTCGTATACTAACACACACACGTATACTAATATACACTCGTATACTAACACACACACACACACACACGTATACTAACACACACACATATACACACATACTAACATACACACATACTACCACACACGCATACTTACATACACACATACTAACACACACATACACACAAACATCACCTCAAAAACGTACATTTCAAGTTCAGGACTTCTTGAAACAGGATTTTCCGTCAAAAACTCAATTTTGAATATTCGATCCCGTTACAATACTTTCCCTGTACATTGTGCTACGTATATAGCGAAAGCAGAAAGGTATGCATTTTCTTTTAAAACACTGCTAACTGTTGCCCTCAATCAGGATATTGCACTTTGTATAAAACAGCATGAAATGCAAAAATTAGGGTGTCAACCGGTTTCGAAGACAAAAAATCTCATGACAGTAGCACATGAATATCCCTATACATAATGCAAGTACTTTACTTCTTTCAATGTGAAATAATGATGGACAAGATCTACGGAACGATGTTTTAATGTTAAAAAGTATACTAACATTGGACGCTTTTCCGGATGATAGCAAGTAAAATTATTTGAAGTACCAAATTAGCTTATTTAGGGCTTAAATGTAACTTAACAAATATAAATGTTACTAACTTCTGCAATGTAGTATACTCCATTATGTTGAAATATGTTAATTAATTCATCAATTTCTCATCATTTTTGTAACTTCACCATCATTTTTGCGAATCTGAAGAGATTTTTGTCAATTTGGTACCATGATCTCCAAGTTGACAATATGTCGCCAAATTAGTCGATAAGGCCACCAAATATATCGCCAAGAGTTACATATTTGATTATACTTACAGTTCATTTTCATGCATTTCTTTGATACATTTTTGAAAAATGCACAATATTTCAAGGACGGTTCAAGTTAGCGTTTAAAAGTTTGTGTCATTCGCGTTAAAATAAGGTATTTACAATCGAAATGGGATATTAAATCCACAGACTCTTTCTCTCTCTCTCTCTCTCTCTCTCTCTCTCTCTCTCTCTCTCTCACACACACACACACACAAACACAGAAATCACGTCAAAAACTTTTGATTTGAAGTCAGGGATGCCTAAAAAGAGCTTTTCCTTCGAAAACTCGAATCATCACAAATACTTTTTCTATACATCATATATTTGACCTCAGAGTCAAACTACACAAAATCATCACAGTATTCCAAGAGTACGTCTACGTACCGCATACGTTCATTTGACGTAAACGGAACGGCAGCAAATCATTGTTTTACGTGAGGGTGGATTGAGCCTTCGAAAGATCGCTGAACTATTGGGTCGTGATGTGAGCATAGTTCAACGGTGTGTGTTAAGGTTCGTGAGAGACAACGAAACGACACAAAGATTAGGTAGTGGAGCTTTCAGGTGTACCACAAGACGTGAAGATCATATGCTTCTGAGAAGCATTGCGCAGGAACCGTTTATCACAGCAACCGTGTTACAACGACATTTATCCCACACAGAAGGTAACGTGGTTTCGGCTCAAACAATTCGAAACCATTTGCATGACGCCGGACTCCAAAGTTGACTACTTTTTCGACACCTACCATTTCAATGTCTTCACCGGTTACGTCGCCTCCAGTGGTGTCAAATGAGAAGCAGTTGGTCGACAGAATGGCGAAACATTCTGTTTACGGATGCATCAGGATTCTGATTTGGCATGCCAGATGGCCGTACTCGCGTATGGCGGTGCTTTCAACAGCGCCACCAGGAAACTTTCTCTATTAGTCGCCACACAGCCCCCCTAAGTGGTACCATGGTTTAGTGTGGTATAACATTTGGTGGAAGAATACCTTTGGTCCACGCTTCTGGCAGTATCACGGCACAGTGATACATCTCTGACATTGTGAGACCTGTGGTAGAGCCATATCTGTCAACCGGGCCTGGATTGCTTTTTCAGCAGGATAATGGCAGGCCACATGCTGTACGGGTAACTATGAATAGTCTACAAGGTTTTGATATCCTGCTTTGTCATACATAATCTCCGAATTTGTCGTCATTTTAGCATATCTGGGACATCATGGATCGCCGATTAAGATAACTCCTAATTCCAGCAAACCATGTTCAGTTACAAGCCCAATTGCATGCTGTGTAGAATGCTATCCCTCAGCGCACCATTGACTATCTCATTGACGGGATGTCTCGTCGTATTCAATCCTGCATATCCGCTCGCGGTGGGCCTATTCCATATTGATCTGATGAAGTACATTGGTTTAGTGTGGTATAACATTTGGTGGAAGAATACCTTTGGTCCACGCTTCTGGCAGTATCACGGCACAACGACACGTCTCTGACATTGTGAGACCTGTGATAGAGCCATATTTGTCAACTAGGCCTGGATTGCTTTTTCAGCAGGATAATGGCTCCCCCACTGGGTTCCGGTCTAAATTGGGTGGCACTTCCCGGCCGTCCAAACAGATACCTTACACCTTTCTGGTAGGTCGGAAGTTCTGGGTCGAAGAAGAAGGAGCAGGATAATGGCAGACCACATGCTGTACGGGTAACTATGAATAGTCTACAAGGTTTTGATATCCTGCCTTGTCATTCATAGTCTCCGAATTTGTCGCCATTTTAGCATATCTGGGACATCATGGATCGCCGATTAAGAGAACTCCTAATTCCAGCAAACCATGTTCAGTTACAAGCCCAATTGCATGCTGTGTAGAATGTCATTTCTCAGCTCACCATTGACCATCTCATTGACGGGATGCCTCGTCGTACTCAATCCTGCATATCCGCTCGCAGTGGGCCTATTCCATATTGATCTAATGTCAATAAAGTTCCATGCTTTCATTTTCCAGGTATGATTTTTTGATCTGTCCATGCATCTTTGCACTTTCCATGTTACAATTATATTCTGTAAGTTTCATAAGGATACACCAATTTCTTCATGGTGTTGCGATTTCAGTTGTGAGCAGTGTATATATATTTTAAAAAATTAGTTTGTACTTTCACATCTACACAGTAGACGCAGTATACCACCAAAAGAGTATCCAAATTTTTTTACAAGTTGCCATCCAGACATGCGCCAAATGTTAGTATACTTTTCAACGTTAAAGCATTGTGCAATGGATATTGTTCATCATTATTTCACTCTGAAAGAAGTAAAGTCGTTGTATTATGTAGGGAAAGTCATGTGCTACCCACATCTCATTTTTATGAAAGGTAATAATTACCACCACCCTGACTGTTAAGTTTTTTTAATGATTAGTTTAAACTAGAAGTCTAAGAACAATTTAGGTGAGCTTTGTAAACATTTAATACATTAATTGGATGGCTTAGCTCTGAATAACTTCACATGTTAATTAGTTCGTTTGATCTTCGCTTGAATTACTTATGCATTGTTATTACTTACCCGTCAAGGAAAGCTGTTAATTTAATAAGTCAATAAATCTTAATATTTATCTTATCCATTTAAGGTAGCACTTTTATGTTACGTATTTACGGTTGTAATTGATGTTGTTTTGTTTTGGGAAGTTAAGTGTCCCTCGAGGTTTAAAGGAGTCAATTTGAGTCACGGAAATTTTAAACAATTTAATGTAGTTTCTTTTACTTTCCCTACATATTGTATAATATATAAGCAAAATATTATACTGGGATAAGATCACTGTTTATGTGTCCCTGAACAAGAAACAAATGAGGAAAACTTGAACGAATTTAAGCACGATTAATACAAAATGTAGCGTTTGGCTGTTTCGAGGATACGCTGGATCCCCTTCTTCAGGGGGTATTCTCAAAATAGCTGTATGTTGCATTTAGTCTTGTGCTTAAATACGTTGCTCAAGTTTTCTTTATCCTTTGCATAAAGTGTTTTTAATTATTGGAGATTCAAATGCTTGCAACGTTTGTAATGTTGTACACAAATCAACAGTTTTTGAGGTAATGTCTGTGTGTGTGTGTGTGTCAATTAATGAGCCTGTGGAAGTACTAATATCTCACAAACGAATGGAACGTTTAGAAAAACAAAATTGGTACAAATAATATCCCCAAATTTTCATATCAATTTTTGAAAAAAAAAATCCTAAAAAATCAATACATACAGTAATGCTAAATGAATAATCACATTATATTCGTTTTTTTTATGAATCGAATGATACAAAATTTAGAACGCTAAAAAAACTTGAACCTTTCTCGATAAATTGCACGTTTTTCAAACAAATGTATCTAAAGTAGGAAACCTGTGACCTATTGGATATCAACTACGGCATTCTCAAAGAACCTTCCTTCTTTTTAAATTGTATGTATTAATTAGATTTTCTATTAAAGGTTTGCATTTTTCAGTACGGAGCGGAAAATATAAATGTCGTACGGACAAAAAATTTGGTACGTAAGTATTTCAAAACTCGGGAAGATTTCTTGGTAAGATTGGTAAGATTTTTTAAAATGTCGTTAGTTTTTTAAGTTTTGTATCTATTAGTGGAGTTCGAACCCAGAGTGATGAAATTTAAAAATGTTACATTTTTAAGAAAATGTTGATACTTTCCCTTTATATAATATATGAACATTGATTGCTTCTTATCCAGCTATTGCGAAAATTTATATGAAATATATAGTAGAGATGCACCATAATAATCAACGTAATTTTGCGATGTTTTTATAAATATTATCTTGAATTGAAGAATTTACAGTGAATAACGAGCTGGAATTTTATATAATCAGATAAAAAGTATTTCTGAAATTATTTACATCAAAGTTTCTATTCATATTTTTTCCCGAATATTTTTTTTCATAATGTATACAGCATACAAGATTTGCAGTGAAAATAAAAAAAATATTTATCGATCTTTTGTTAATCGTTTAAGGCTAAAAATTCAAAAGTAGTCAACGAGATTAAAAAATATTTTGGATGATATGAATAAAAGTCTGGGAAGCTGATTTAACATAGAGCGTTCTAAATTGTATATACTCATAATTCGTAAATATTGAACCAAAACACTTCAAATTTCGTATTACTGGGGGAAGAAGGAGGACACTTTTTATGAAAGTTTGAAATTTTAGTCGAACTTGGGTGTTGTTACTGGACATTTTGAAGATGTGGGGATTTCGATATGAATCACGAAACAAATGACTAAATTTTAGTATTTTCGGCTTAATATGATAGTAATTTTAACAGCCTAAGAACCTTTTATTCAAAATTATGTTTAATTTTGCCAAATATTGAATTTTCATCAATTTGGCGTCATTTTGATGAATTTAGCGTCGATGTATCTATTTGGTGACATTTCAAAAAGGCTCAAAATTTTTGTCACTAAATGGGACTGTCAGAGAGACAGACAGTCCCCTTTGGCGACAAATTGGCAAAACATCATAAAAAACTATCCCCTAACAAAACACAATAAATTTCTTTGATATAATGTAATTTTATCAATTTCAAGACATTTCTATCCATTTAGAGCCATTTTTATCAATTTGGTGACATTTTATAAAGTCACCAAAATTGCCGCCAAGTGGGACGGTTGGATTGATAGAAAAATGCTAGCGAAATATAATTATAATACCCTTTCTTAACAAAACACAATTGATTTTATTGATTCAGCGTCATTTTTATCAATTTAGCGACATTTTAATCGATTCGGCGACATTTTCTTCAATTTGGCAACATTAAAATAAGTCGTCAAGTTGACAATCTTCCGCCAAACTCGTACCTTTGAATTCGCAGATCTGAAGAATATAACATCATGATATCGTTTGTATATGCTAAATGAAAACGCAAAAATGGTATTAGAAGGTAAATGATAACCCGTACGTACTACTCTTATTCTGTTTCAAGAATCGGCTAAGAACGATATACGAGTTAATTGGCAAAACATAATATATGAGATTATAAACTATGTGTCAAAATAAAACAAATGATGTAAGAAATTGAAATTATCAACAATTCCCTTAATTATTAAACACGAAGTCTGTAATTAATATAATTAAAAAAATACAATACTTTCCGTTCATTTATAAGATATATTTTATATCAATTTATTACTTTCCTTATATACATAGTATAATGCATAAGGGAAATACTGTGGCGGGAGAGCACGTTTCAGGCATCCCTCAACGCGAATTAGACGTATTTGAGGTGGCGTGTGTGTGTGTGTCAATGAGTTTTGGAAGCGATATCTCACGAACGAATCAAGCGATCCGAACACAATTTGGTACAAAAATCACAATCAGTGAATACTGGAAGTCTAGTGTGTTTACACTCAATCGAATGTTCCCAACCCTCCTGTGGCACAATAAAAGAAAAGATGAGGAGTTACACCCCCGAGGGAAACTTTCTGGTAGGTCGGACGGTCTGGGTCTCAACAACAACAACCCCCGAGGGAAAAAGAGAGCCACTGCCTGTGACCGAAGACGGACATTTGAGCACACTTAAACAGATAACTTCGACATTATGATTTAGTAGACTTGTGTTAATACTCGGGCGACATTATGACTTGTGTAGATGTTCAGAGATATACTTGTGCGACATTATGACATAGAGATGACTTGTGCAGAGGTACTAGAATGTACGTGTGCGACAGTATGATAGCACGACGACTAGAGATGTAAAGTGTTCCGTAGATGTTCCAAAAATTATGGCTAACAAAGTACAAGACAGATTTGAAGGTATGTGTTCCTCAAATAACTTTAGGTCTAGAAACGTTTAGACAATTTAAGTGATCTCACATGTTCTCCCGCCAAAACTAATAATTAATTGTGTAATGAATTAATAAGTGTTTATGTTGTTAATAAATGTGTTTGTGAAAGTTAAAATGGTGTAATCCATTTAGTATTGTAATAATTAATAATTATTTTACCAATGTCGCTACTTGGCATCCTCGTAATGCTCCGCTCGGCCCCCTCTGTCTTGACGCTCCTAAATTTATGGTTTACTGTAAACTTCGGCTCCATCCAGACTACAAGTATTGTTCGATGTTTCAGATCAATAAATAAATGGCATAAAACTGTCTCATCAAAACACATGTGAGATCCATTTCTGGTCTCACACCTCCTAAATTTTGAAATGAAATATTAAAAAAATCATCAACAAATTAAAACATTCAATAAAGTTGCGTAAATAATCATTTCTTATGTAATTTTTCATTAGAAAACGATTGACATAATATTTAGAACGCTAGCAAGAACCGTACTCGCGATATTGTACATTTTTTAAATAAATTTATCATAAAATCACATAAAATTAAAAAAAATATATTAACTATTGTGACATCTGTTCACTTTTCATATGTAATATTATGCGATATATTTATTATCATCATTCTCGTAAATCTATCTCGTTCCATTCACGAGAGAAGACACCGAATCGCCAACTTGGTGACTGTTTCAAATGTTTTCCAAATTAACGAAACTGATGCCAGATAGATAAAAATATTATCAAATTGATAAAAATGTCGCCAAATAGGATGCAATATTTTGCAAATTTTTTATTCCGTCATATGATGGTTATACCTTTTATTATATAAAAAAGGCTCTTTTGTATATCGCCAACTTGACGGTATTTAGTCCCACATTGAGGAAAATATCGTGACACCAAGTTATTGATATTACGAATAATTGATGAATTTATTATTAAAGTATTTAAGTATATGGACTATATTGCTTATTGAGGATGCTATCAATATTGATAATGTTAAATTAGAGTTGCGTAAAATATAAGTTAATTGGGTACAAATAGTTTTACATGTTAGCAACTGGATGTACAATTTACCTCGCCAAATGTACAATTTAACATTACAAACACTACACCGTGGATCTTTTCAACACTTTTTCACCGTTAAAGAAGTAAATAAGGAAAGTCATGTGTTGCCCGCATAAGATTTTTTAGTTAATCAAATCGGAGAAAAATAATAACAAGATAGATCAACCATGCATAAAGTATTGATTATGAAATATTTTTCAACTGCAATGCAATTTTATTTAAAAATCTCTAAAATGCGATACATTCAGTGGTAATATTTTTTAAATTATCACAATACTGGGTTAATTTATTACATTTTAAAACTTTAAACTTCATCGAAAAAATGAACTTTATTCAAATGACGTCACTGAAATATAAATCGACTGGCTCTCTGTGTAAAAGCTGTAAATATTTCATACACTTTTATTCCATTCCTTTCATTCATCACAATATTACAATAATTTATTTTATTTAAAAACTTAATCATGGAGGTACAAGTAATTTAACTCTAAGCTTAAATCTTCATCGAAAAAATCGTCTGCTTCTCTATGTAAAATCAATGAATATTTCCTTCATATCAGCTATATTGCAGACTCCAGAGCAAAATAATTTTGCGTTAAAGAAATTGAGAAATTCTTATACAACTCATCCTACATCTTTATGTGTTTACAATCTCCATAAGTGAACATTTGGCTTCGTTGTAGAAATAATCAGAGTTTAATGATCATTTAAACTGAAATATATTGTAATTGCGTTGTTTCAGAATGTAGATGCACAGAATTTAAGCAAAAATAAAGCGGTTTTAGGGCGGATGCAACACTAAATAGAGTTTAAAAAGAACTTTAAAAATCACGATTTTGACACAAGATGGATGGGATTTATCAGTTAAACTCAAATATATTACAATTGCATTGTTTCAAAATATAGATGCACAGAAATTAGACAAAAATAAAGCGGTTTTAGGACGGATACAACACTAAATATAAATTAAAAAGAACTTTAAAAGTCACGATTTCGGCACAAGATGGATGCCATATTTTATTTTGAAGCGGATCACGTGATCTCTTCATATAATATGGGTGTAATTATTATTTTAATTTTTATTTAAAAAACTACCGAATATATTTTGCTGAAATTTTTTCATATTTTTTAGGGGATAATCTGAATATTTCCTAAAATTTTTCAAAGCAATTTGTAAATTTTAAATTTGCTTAAAAAATGTTTGAAAAATTTGGTCCCATTGGGTTCAATATATTTCATTTTTCCAACCCGGGTTCAGTCCAAAACTATTTGGGTGTTATTCTTAATTTATATTCCTATGGGTCCTCGAAACCGTTTGAATAACATACTAAAATTTAATTTTGATAAAGTCATTTTTAAGGCAGTTATCGTGCGAACGGACAGACAGACAGACAGAATGAACAAAATCATAAACACTTTCCAACTATGTTGTAAAGTGTTAAAAATCGTCTGCCGTATAAACAAACATATTTGATTAATTCCTTTGCTGAGCAACATTACATAATAAATAATCTTTCATATAAAATGCTGATAATTTAATAACTATTTTGATTTCTTCTTACTTCTCATTGAGTAAGAATCTGTGAAAAATATACCATGATGATAAAGTTTACATTTAAGAAGTTTATATTTTTAGGCAATAAAGAATATTTCTACGTATTCAGAATTATTTTCTTTTTCAATTTATTTTTATCTCCATATATTCTGTACTCTATCCTACAACTATGAAAAATACTGTTTAACTATACTCATAATTAGAGAACTTGTAATTTTGAAATAATCAAAAATACATATACTAAATACTGCACTTTTCTGTTGTCTCAACTAACAATATCAGCTGCATTACTAACACTAGGGACACCTAGATATAATTTTCAAAGCATTATGTTATTTTCAGGCTTTTCATCCATAAGAGTTATATCTCCTTTTTTTAATTCCATGACCTGGACAACCCCTGGTTTCAGAAACTCGAAACAGGAACTAAATTTTAAATGTGGCTATTCCAAGTCTACCCTGAAAGTTTCATCAAATTCGATACACCGTTCTGCCGTGATGATGAGACAAATAAACACACAAACAGACAGATTTGCAATTTTATTTATATAGATTTTATTTCCTATCAGCATTTAAATTTTCTGAACTGTGAATGATAACTGACTAACAACGGGTGGTTCATTGTTTTCTTTTTAAATATTTAAGATTCAAGGTTTTGCTAATCCGAAATCGAAAGTTTCCTTTTAACACAAATTCTGTTAAAAATGACACACTTGAGGTAATACACTGTTTAACAAATTGTTTTTCTTTGACAGAATAATCAAATCTTATCCTGCTTTTACGTTTAACGCAAAAGTACCCTTGGGGGAAACTTTGCAACTCGATGGATTCCAGAAGGACGAGTTATGCGTTCTTAGGCATCTAAATAAATTGTATTCGCGAATTTAACTCCATAAGATCAATTTGGCGATTACTACTTAAATAGCAACGTATTCATTTATTTGAAAGGATGGTTTTCCCAAATTCGTAATATTTTGTAAGGAATTTAGCAATATTCAATAGTTTATTAGAAGTGGTAAAAAATATATGTGAGGATTCTATTATTTATTATCCTTTTATTCTAATTCTATTTTTTCCTGATTTTAATTTATGTCCTAAACTTTTCAACTTTCATTCCGAATAATTGTATACTCGATTGGTTAGATCTATAAAATGGCAGACTTTAGAATTACGGATTTGTCATTCCACCGAGTTCGAAGGTGTGTTTGTCTTGGATCGTCCATAGAAAGAAGAATTATGAGTATAGCATAGATATTTTAAGTGAGCATTTCGTATGTTGGTCATAGTATTCGGTTCATGTGAGATTCAGTTTAGTTATGAGTAAGATTCGAAATGCATTGTAGATTAGTATGCCCCGTGTAGAATTTGTACTGCTAGCATTGTAAATACTTTGTATATAGAATTGTATTTATAATATATGTTTTGTGTTCCCAGCGAAATTAGCTGTAAATAAAGTTGTTTATTTGTTAAATGTAGTGATTCCTTCGTCGATCTCTAGTCATTAGGTCAATTGAAGTTTTATATCAGATTAAAGTCAATTTAGAAGTCAACACAAAAGTCATGATCTTGGGTAGAAAATAGAAAGGTTCTTCATATATGCTTCTACAAATTGGAGTACATACATAAACATAAATGTCTCTAATAGGCAAAAATTCTTTACAAGAAACCAAAAATACTTCAAATAAGAAAGATCAATCATGCATAAAGCATCATTAAACACGTTCCAACTGAAATGCAATTTTATTCACATTTTAAGTTGCTTCAAAAATTGCCATTGATAAAATTAATCTTTAAACTTCATTGAAAAAGACAATGCTCCAATGTCTTCCAGTATTCACGGATTGTAATTTTTGTACCAAATTTCGTTCAAATTGCTCCATTCGTTCGTGACATATCTTCTCCACAGTCTCACTGACACACACACACACACACATACAGACACACAAATCACCTCAAAAATGTTTGATTCGTGTTCAGGGATGCTTGAAACGTGCCTCCCATCGAGAACTCGAGTTCGAATTTTCGACCCTGTCACAATACTTTCCCTATACATTATACTATGTATAAAGGAAAGTAATAAACCATGTCGTTTTAGCGCCATTTTTCCCAATTTGGTGACATATTTGTCGATATGCCCCACATTAAAAAAGTCGCCAAGTTGGCAATATTTCCCTTAATTTATCGCCAAGTGTTACATATTTGATCATACTTATAACTTTATTTATATGTAATTGTTTAGATACATTTATTTGAAAAACGTGCAATATCTAGATAACGTTTCAACCTAGTATTAAAGTTTGTATCATTCGTTTTAGAATAAAAAATTACGTATAAAATGACTAATTATTCAACACCATTGAATGTCCTGAGTCTTTTATGATTTTTCAAAAATTCAATAAAGCATTTGGGGGGGGGGGACTTTTGAACGTTCGTTCGCGTTTAAAATCAATAGCGTTTCAGTAATCACGGACAGTAACAACTGCACCAAATTATGTACAAAGGTCAATCTAGTTTGTGAGATATCGAATACACAAATTCACGGACACACACACACACACACACACACACATATATATATATATATATATATATATATATATTTATATATTATACACGCAGGTAGACATTACCACAAAAACGTTCGATTCGAGTTTAGGGAAGCTAGTAACTCTTCCGTCGAAGACTCGAATTCGAAATTTCGAAACCACTGTACAGTACATTCACTGTACATTATACAATGTATGTAGGGGAAGTAATGAAGGCTTTTAATTTACCTAATCCAGTTCCTGAAAACTTGCTAATACAGAGTAATAATTATATTCCTAGGAAACGGTTTCTCTATGATCAGTAATATCAGTGAATATTTTTCGTTTAATACAAATCTTGTCGGAAACGGCACATGTAGTGAGGTAATATACTGCTAAATTAATTGCTTTTCTTTGACAGAATGATTAAAACTGGCTCTGCTTTCACACTTAGCACAGAAGTACCTAGAGGAAGCTCTATCCTTCGGTGCATTTCTGACGGACGAGTTATGCGTTCTTAGTCATTCAAATAAATTATACCCGCGAATTTAACACCGTAAGATCAATTTAACGTTTCTATGTAAAAGGTAACGGATTCAGTTACGTGAAGAATGCTGTTTCCACATTGCACTCGTAAGTAATATTTTATTTAGACTTGTACAGTATTCATATGTTTATTATAAAGTATACCAGAAAATTTACTTATAATAATTAAAATAACTGCTTATAATAGGCTTAAATTTCTCCCAGAATCTGCGTGTAATTCAACTAGTCAATGTACACGAAAGAGGGGACGGAAACACAGTTTTTCACCTTCCCTGCATACATGTTATAATGTATAAGGAAATGTTACGAATATGTAAAATGTTTCACTGCGCTTTGCCCCTATTCAAATAATACACAGCGGACCTTGGCTTTTATGCAAGGTCTTTGCTCTATTCAAGGAGAAAACACCTTTACAGGCGGCCACTCCTATTACGTGAATGTAGGTTTACCATATTTTGAATGTTGCGGAGAGGTTTCCAGATTTTACAATTTATCGCTAACTTAACGACTTTGGGCGATATTTCGAATGCACTAGAACTTTCTGGAAATAACGAATATTCTCTAAGATACTAGTTTCTTCTGGAAGTTTTTACGGAGAATGTATAAAAGTCACCATCGCTCAGTTGGAGAGCAGTTGACATGATACGAGATGAATTGAATTATGAGATATATTTGTATTTTGAGAACGGTACCTGCTATCTTTTGAAGTAGCTGAACATTTTATTGCTGTTTTATTGTATCTGATAAATGTTTAGTCTTGTTAGCTAGTTATCTAGTTACTCATTGTATATTGTTCCTGTTTATGATTATTAGGGATTTTAAATAAAAGTGTCGGTTATCTATAAATTTAGACTCATACTTGTATCCTGAGAATACACTCACGATTCCCTAGGATACGTTGTAATAAATTGGTGTCAGAAGTGGTATTTTTAGAAACTTGACAAGTGTATATTGTAGTGGTTAGAAAGCGATAAAGAAACAGTTGGAAGAGAAGATGGCGTTGATTAAAGCCACGAAAAACGGACAAGACGTCATGAAAGAAGAAATGAAAACTGGAAAAAGCAGATGAAAGAAGAGATGAAAACTGGACAAAAAGCAATGAAAACTAGATTAGAAGCAATGACGGATGAGATGAAACAATAGCTTCAATCAGTGAAAGAATATATATTAAAGAAGAAATGGCAGTAAGACAAGCTGAGATAAAGGAAGAAAGAAAATGTAAAGAAGAAGGAAAGAGGAAAGGATTGAAAGAAGATATGAAACTATACAAAACAAAATGAAAGCCGGGCAAGAAGAGATCAAAGTAAAGATGAAAGATAGGAGAGCAGCGCACGAGAATGTTCATCAGAAATTTGACGACGTGAATAAAACTGTTAAGAAGCTTGAAAAGAGATTACTTGCCGAGCGAAAATCGCAGGTCGGCAATCCTGATTTCTACATGTCTACATCAAGTGAAGTAAAATTACCTACATATGACTGAGTATTTGGACGATTCTTCAGTCGCAATTCGATATTATCGCAGAAGAGAACTAATGGAAAGGAAAGACAAAATCGTGCCAATTCACTATTTCCTTTCCAGATCCTGCGGCTGATGTTTCGTTGACGCTCCTGACAAAAAAAAGTCTGGATTTCTTAGCCATCGGGGATGCTCTGAAACTCCGCTACGTAGAGAATCATTTGAAGGAAATCAGCAGAATTCAAATAAAGTAGCGTCGCCAAACATCTGGAGAAAGTCACTGCAGAAGATATTTGTTTCATTGCCCCTACGTAGGGAGTGTTTGATGAAAGGAATCGGGGAAGAACATGTGGAATGCCAATAATAGATTTTCCATCTTCTGAGTATAAAGATAAAGGAATTCCTGTTGCTGCGGCTTTTGTGAATATCTCGAGAGACTACGTACTTGTCCGAATTGCAAACATTAGCGACATGCCAAAAATCATCCATAAAGGGGAGCAGTTAGTTCCATGCTCTGTGGTAACCAACATAGTGCGTGGTTGTCCAAATGACAGAAAGAGCAGGCCTGGACGTCTAAACATGGTCTTATGCAACCCATGTAGACTAAATAGTGCAGAACAGGAGACGTGTAAAAGCCGCATTTCTGAATTCAGTGTAATATTTTGAACTGCTTCAAAAGACATGAGATCCGCCGAACTAAGTAAACATAGAATCAACTACGATAACCAGTTTCCAATTAAAAAATCTCCCTGAAGACTTCCAGTTGCTAAGAAAGAAGTATATATAACTTTCAAAAGCGACGTGGTCGAACCACCATCAAGTCCCTGGGCCTCCGTAGTTGTTTTAGTGAAGAAAAAAATGGTTCTACGAGATTCTGAATTGACTATAGAAGACTCAACTCCGTAACAAAGAAAGTCAGCAAGGCACTGTCAGAAATTGACGAACACTTAGATACCCTCTCAGGGAGCACGTAGTTTTCAACTCTAGATCTCAAAAGGGGCTACTGGCAAATGAAAATCCATCCTGATGATCGAGAAAAGTCAGAGCTCTCTGGCAGTTTAAAGTGATGCCTTTTGGACTTCGTAATTCATCTACAACATATGAGCACCTTGTGTCGATTTTAAATTTAACCCTTTATAATGCATCTCTAATGTGCAGCAAAATTATTAACTGCTATTTGTAAGTTAACCTTACATGTTAATCTTTGCAATTAATCAATTTTGTGTACATTGCTTTTGGTGGACGCAAAACCCACCTGATATCAGCATATCGGGATAATGAACTGCATTATTGTTATAACCTTACTATATAAACTATTGTTATAATCTTATAGAAACCAAAGTTAGAACTGAAGGTTAATAGAAAGGGCTTAAATTTTATTCAATTACACATTATCATTTTACATCATTATATATAATAACATAGAGAATATTATTCTCTTTCTGACACATATTAATGTATCCAACGAGAAGTAATGCCAGACTTTGTATTAATTAGTTAGATAACTTGGTGGGACGATTTAATTAAGTATTTTTAACAATTCGGAAAATTGATACTATCCATCATGCAGTAATATATAGTACAGTACCTGCTGAGGTTTTTCACGTCTGATGAATCACTCACATCCAGATTCATCATATCTTTAGGCCATTTTCATCTCACGATTTTATCTTGGAGCTCTCCTTTGAAAACCGCGTTGTGAAGCACTCAAAAACATTCAACTGAAAACTACTGCTTGCTCTCAAAACTATCACCCTCGCCCCCTACCGTGGTTATATATATATATATATATATATATATATATATATATATATATATATTCTTCTAGATGGTCCATGTGCATTTTTAACTTCTCCCCTGTATGTAGACTTTCCGTCTCATCTCGGATTCTCATAATCCGCTTATCTTTGAGCTTTTGGGAATCAACCCCTTTGACTGACGCCTCTGTCGATTCGACTAATTCAACGTGTTTGACTAATTAATTAATATTTTAGATTTCTGGAATTATACATGGAGACAATGCTGAAAGAACTCTTCTATGAATCCTGTCTTTTCTATTTGGTCGATATAATTATTGTTAGACTTTTATGTGACGAACATCTACAAAAATGTAGGCGGATATTTGGAAAATTAAAGAGCGCTAATTTAATGTTAATCCTTGAGATATAAACTATTCCAGAAATAAGTCCATATTTAGGACATATCATCTCTGAGATACGATCCTTACGAAATCGATGCTGTCAAAGAATGCTACTAACCGCAGAATGCTCATCAACTAAAAAAATTTCTTGGCCTGTGCACCTATTACACTCGGTTTGTAAAGAACTTCTCAAATATTGCCAGACTCTTACACTGGTTAATGGAAGGAAATAAGAAATTTGACTGAATAGCAGAATGTGAAGAAGCCTTCAATCGCCTTGAGGAATTGTAGGTTACAGCTCTTATTCTAGCATATCCTAAATCTATAGATAGCTTTATACTAGATACCAATTCCAACAAAGAACGAATAGGGGCAGTTCTCCCCAGGAAATAGGTGGGCAGGAAAATATCATCGCATACTTTAGCAAATGCTAGACGAAACCGAGAGAAATTTTTGCGTAACAAGGAAAGAACTGTTGGCAATTGTTAAATCCATAGATAATTTCCATTATTATCTTTACGGAAGGAAATTCCTCTTGCGGACAGACCACTCTGTTCTGAACTGGCTACTCAATTTTAAGAACCATGGGAATCCAGACTGTCCAGCTCACTCGAGAGTATGGAGCAGTTGAATGAACGGCCGAGAAGAATTTTAAGAAACCTAAAGGGCAGGCCGCAAAATGGATTTAGCGACTTCAATAATACGACATGGAGATTAGACACCAAAAATAATCGTCTCAAGCGGAAACGCTGATCCGCTCTCGAGAAAACCTTGTCCTTTTAACCCTGTGCATTGCTCTCATGCTTAAATAGCGTTCTGAAGCAAGATTTCAGCGACCATCTGGCAAATTATCACCAATCATAGTTTAAATTCACCACCAGATCCTCGGAGAGATGAGGAATTTTTTTGAGCCGAAAGAGAAGATATGGATATACAGCGTAACTTGTTACATAAAGAACGAACTAATGAGAGGCCAACTTGGGAAGGGATTTCATCTGAAACGAAACGGTACTGGGTACTGTTTTTCATTCTCTCCAGTTGAGGAACGGAGTAGTAAAGCGTAATGGGGGAGTGACAATAGAAAGTGCGTCAGATGACAGATGCTGCTCCCTCGTTCCAGGCGTTTAACAAAGTTCGTGGATGTTTCCTCTGGTGCACTGCTGCGTCCTCTAGTGCTGGTGCAAAGAATGCAAGGAATGCGGTGCTTGTAAGTGACCAAAGAGGAAAACAACTACCACGGTATTTAAACATAGCAAATACATACTAGTAATAATGGGCTACTTCACAAAGTGGTCAAAAGTTTACGCAATCTCTGATCAAGAGTCTACAACCATCAGCAAAGTTCTTCCTCGGAACTGAATATTTCGTTACGGAGTTTCCTCGCTCATCCATTCGGATCAAGGGACGAATTTTAACTCTGGCATATTCATAGGACTGAGCAAACAACTCTTAATGGACAAAACTAGAACTACTTCTTTTCATCCTCAATCGGATGGCTTGGTAGAAAATTCAAATGAGCAAAACTTAATCATCTGTCTATATTCGTATCCAGAAACCAGCAAGTGTGACTATTAGCTACCTTTGTTCCTGCTGATCTGCTGATCTACTTAAAAGCTGTACACGAAGCGATTCGTCATTATCCCTAAAAATGCAGTATGGCCGAGATCTACCATTACCGTATGATCTGATGTTTGGAACTCCATGTGATGCTCTTTTATAGCCTAATAAATATCTGTAAGATCTGCAGGCATGGCTGCAGGAGGTGGTTAATCTTTTCGCTTGTGAAAGGATTAACATTGTTACCGAATGATGACCGAAATGCGATGTCAAAGCAAATAAAGGACGATTCCAGGAAAGCGACAAACTATGACTGTTCAAACATCGGCAACGACCAAGATTATCACCAAAACTATAGCACAACCAGTAAAGACCCTACCTCGTAATGAAACGAATAAACAATGTCATATATCGAATTCAAAAATCATCTTCAACCAAGCCAAAAGTCGTCCATATTGATCCCATATTTTGGACCACAGTAGATTGATACTACCCGACACGTGCAGCTTTAAAGGGGCAGGGCAGTTTTACGAATATGTAATAAGTTTCACTGTGCTTTGCCTTTATTCAAATAATACATATATTATCTTTGCTTCTATTCAAAATACATAACAGTTTACTACAATATTTAATCAACAAGGAAGAGAAGCACTAGTGTGAGATCCTATCATATTTAAATTATTCAAATACCTCATGGCTTTGACCTATTATTACTAAGACTATCACTTACCTTGGCATTTTTGGCCTTGGTTTGTCACACTTTCCGGATCTTATCGAATGATATGATACTGCACACTTTTCACTCTTCACACATTGCACTTTTCTGCACACGAACATTTCACTTCTGCCATTGTTCAACTCAGTTATCTCAGAGTCTATTCTTACTCCATCTCTAGTTGATATTATCAGGATCTCATTTTCACTCCATGTTTCTGCTACAGGCGTCTCTGAACTCCCAACTGCTCACTTCTTTCTGTTGTTGATATATTATCAGGATCTCGTCTCACTCTACAGTCATCTGTTTCTGTCGTTGATATTGTGGTGCCGCCGTTGCTGCGGGACTACGCAGTTTTTGCTTGACCCGCCAATGATGTAATGCGCATGTCTGTGGCAATGTATTTAAGATGCTGCAATCGCCATGAATTCAGTCTCGTTAGTCTCGCAAGTTTGTAAACTCAACTCTAGTACGCAAGCTGTTAATTAGATGAGTTACGATATGGCATTCTTAAGCCAAGCAATGTACAGCATATCTACTTTCTTGTTATGTTAAAGTTTGTAAACTCAACTCTAGTACGCAAGCTGTTAATTAGATGAGTTACGATATGGCATTCTTAAGCCAAGCAATGTACAGCATATCTACTTTCTTGTTATGTTAAAGTTTGTAAACTCAACTCTAGTACGCAAGCTGTTAATTAGATGAGTTACGATATGGCATTCTTAAGCCAAGCAATGTACAGCATATCTACTTTCTTGTTATGTTAAAGTTTGTAAACTCAACTCTAGTACGCAAGCTGTTAATTAGATGAGTTACGATATGGCATTCTTAAGCCAAGCAATGTACAGCATATCTACTTTCTTGTTATGTTAAAGTTTGTAAACTCAACTCTAGTACGCAAGCTGTTAATTAGATGAGTTACGATATGGCATTCTTAAGCCAAGCAATGTACAGCATATCTACTTTCTTGTTATGTTAAAGTTTGTAAACTCAACTCTAGTACGCAAGCTGTTAATTAGATGAGTTACGATATGGCATTCTTAAGCCAAGCAATGTACAGCATATCTACTTTCTTGTTATGTTAAAGTTTGTAAACTCAACTCTAGTACGCAAGCTGTTAATTAGATGAGTTACGATATGGCATTCTTAAGCCAAGCAATGTACAGCATATCTACTTTCTTGTTATGTTAAAGTTTGTAAACTCAACTCTAGTACGCAAGCTGTTAATTAGATGAGTTACGATATGGCATTCTTAAGCCAAGCAATGTACAGCATATCTACTTTCTTGTTATGTTAAAGTTTGTAAACTCAACTCTAGTACGCAAGCTGTTAATTAGATGAGTTACGATATGGCATTCTTAAGCCAAGCAATGTACAGCATATCTACTTTCTTGTTATGTTAAAGTTTGTAAACTCAACTCTAGTACGCAAGCTGTTAATTAGATGAGTTACGATATGGCATTCTTAAGCCAAGCAATGTACAGCATATCTACTTTCTTGTTATGTTAAAGTTTGTAAACTCAACTCTAGTACGCAAGCTGTTAATTAGATGAGTTACGATATGGCATTCTTAAGCCAAGCAATGTACAGCATATCTACTTTCTTGTTATGTTAAAGTTTGTAAACTCAACTCTAGTACGCAAGCTGTTAATTAGATGAGTTACGATATGGCATTCTTAAGCCAAGCAATGTACAGCATATCTACTTTCTTGTTATGTTAAAGTTTGTAAACTCAACTCTAGTACGCAAGCTGTTAATTAGATGAGTTACGATATGGCATTCTTAAGCCAAGCAATGTACAGCATATCTACTTTCTTGTTATGTTAAAGTTTGTAAACTCAACTCTAGTACGCAAGCTGTTAATTAGATGAGTTACGATATGGCATTCTTAAGCCAAGCAATGTACAGCATATCTACTTTCTTGTTATGTTAAAGTTTCTTGTTATTAAATGGTTAAGTTTTAAACCTGTAGTCTTTTCTTGTACGTTATATTACGAATGAGCCACACCATACAACAACACGCAACCAAACCATATGGTGAATTCTTCTTCTCTCACCACTCACTGAGAGAGGCACCCACCATATATTCATTTTAGCAGCAGCATCTTTTGTCTCGGATAAAGACACTCCCTCTTTTACTTCCATTGGCTATTTTTAAGTGTGATGTCGTATCGATGATAGATTGGTTGCTCTAGATCGAATGAGCAACGTGTTGAAGTCTTGACCATAATTGTTAATTATGTCCAAAGTCACTCTTGTAATTGTGATGACATGTATTTATTGGGGTCATAACTTTCCCGACTAAGACTGACGAAACTGCGCCCTTTGTTTGCTAGCAAATACCAAAATTTGAAAATGGTACCTACAGGTCTCACATTTCTCTTAAAATTTATAAACTTTTTAAGTCACCACATTTTAGTGTGTGGCTCTGAATAAAACAAATTGTTATTGAATATATATATATATACACCCGACTCTTTTTTTACACGGTAGATACGTTCTTCAGAAATTCGTATAAAAAATAAGTATACATAAGTATAAGACAATGACTTTGAAGTCGTGTTAGATCAGATATATTTTTTTTAAAAAAGGAAGACTTTTTGAACCTAGAATTCGACGGCGTTAGTCGCTTCTCCTTCTGCAGCTCACGAACCTAAGTTCGACCGAGAGCCGATACTTAAAATGAATATGCAATTACAATTTCCTAATTGTACATAATTGTAAATATTTTTTTTGTATGCATTAAAGTCTTATTTTAAAAATTTAATCTGCTGTTCCTCGAGTGCTCCTCGGCACTACAACGCTACTACGGTACAGTATATTAAAAATGGTATATCTTTCAAATATATTTCTACTATGGATTGATACATTTAATTACTAAGAAAAACTGAGTAATTAAATTATCATTCCCTTTTGCCATTTCGCAGAGCAATAGCAGATAATCATCACATTGTGTGATTTGAAACACATTATCGCCTCAAGATATAACATGATTAGATTGCTCGTGACAGTTGTCTAGATTTCAGCAGGTGAACGTTTAATATCATAGGAAATACACACACTCTCAATCAAACAGACTCACAATTGTTCTAAATAATCTTTCACTGAATATGGTAAAATGTAATATAATTGTTTCCAACATGAAATTTCCATGTATGTTATATATAACTGAAAGATATTTTAGACTTAGTTTTTGACCCTTGCATCATGACAACTGGACTCATACGGGGCTGATTCTTTATTGTTATAGTCGTGTCAAAAATTAGCGTAGCGAAATAAGCTAGGACTAGAGACTGGCATGATGTTAATCTTCAACTATATTTTTATATATATACACTGATGGGCCAAATTAATATGACCACTCTGTTTGTATTTCCCCGTCTATAACCTACACGATGTAATATTTGATGAACTGACGTGACAGGTAAACTGCCTTAGTCTCTGATTCAGATTATTTGTAATATGACAAATTGTTGCCCTTCTATGGGATTAAATAAATTTGACAACTCACTGCACAGATTGAGTAGTCAGTAACCGATGACGACTACATGCCTTGTTCTCAACTCCAGCTTTTCTGGTTGTCTATTCTCTGTAAACTTTTATAACTTCTATCCTTAAATAATCCACAAATGATTAGTTCACCATTAATGCCAGTCAGACCGGGTCTCTTATCCTTTGTTTCTATTGGTCAGATATTTACCTAAACATATTTTGATACATCATTACGATCATTAACATTTCATCTAGTATTAATTTATTTTTGTCAAATATATTCACATTTCTTTAAAATAACGATTTTAGCAATTACTTTTTTCATAGGAGTAATGTATTCGTATTTGGTTAATTTGAAATGAAATATTTTTATTAAATTTATTTTAGATTTTATTTAAAAGATATCGATATTTTTAGAAATACTGGATATGCAATTTTCTGTGTTGAGTCTTATCTCTGCTGAAAACACACCTTTAGCGTTAACAATTGTTACTAATTAAAGGTCTGGGTCGCTCGACCGTAGGGAACCTTGGCGAACAAAATTGGAAATTTGAACATATTGACGATAAATTGGGCGAATTTTTGCCATGTCGATGACATTTGCGAGCATTTTAATCTTTGAAAAGCTGATTGAATCGGAATTAATGAGCTCATTAGGTTTTCAGAAATCTTTTCGCAGAGGGTATGTAAGAATTATCATTATTTAGAGAGCTATATTTGATAGGAGGAAACATTAAATGTAGATACGCTTGTGTTTTTAGAATATGATCTGCTTTGTGAATTAGTTGAGAATTTAATTTATGTTACATTGTATCTGATAGTTATTTGGTCATTTTGCTATTTAACTAGAAATTTATTAATTGTATATCATTTCTGTTTATACTTATTTCAGCTTTGAAAGAAACATGAGTTATCCAGAAATTCGGATTAATTCTGGTTTCTTGAGAATACACTCACGAATTCATAACGTACGTTGTAATAATATTCCCCGACTTATTTTATTATCTTTATATGCAGCATTTTTATTATCTTTGCTCGTCATTTTGTGTTAATTTATTGTTGGCAAAATGCTTTCCATATTATTGTCTTAATAGAAACCTTTTTTAAGCATTTTTTCTCAGAATCACTATAGATGAAGTTTCGACGATGACTTATATGGATTTAGCATAAAATTCCGGAAGAGAGGTAGATGGTTTACTAGGAATTTCCTTTTCCTGTGTTTTAACCATTTTCGGTTCGAATATTTTCATTTTACTTGAAACATCTATGTCCCAAAATTGGACATAAATGTAACTTAAAGGATACATGATATGGATTCAGCATGGAATTCTAAAGAAGGTGTAGTGTGTTAATAGGATTTTCATTTCCGATTTCTTTACCATTCATGGCTCGAAAATTTTCCATAAACTGTCTATTGCTAAAGATTGGATTTAGATAGATCTTCGGTGATGAGTGATATGGATTGAGTATCAAATTCCTAGTGGAGGAGGGGGATATAAAGCTAAAAATGAATTTACACTTTTGTTTCTAGTGATGTTAATTTCGATTAAAAAATTTAAAAAAATTTCATTTCTCTTGCAATATCTATTTATCAGGATTGGCTAAATATAGAGCTTAGATGATGACTGGCACGGATTGACTGGCACGGAGCATAGAATTTCGAAAGAGAATAGAAGGGGGAGGGGCGGTTACTAAGGATTTTCTCTTCTGCTTTTTTTACTTCCGGTTCAAAAATTTCCTTTAAACATCTATTTCTCAGGATCTATAGATATGGTTTCGATGTTAACTGCAGCATCGAATTTCGGAAGGAGCTAGGGGATTTGCTAAGGATATCCAAAGGTTTACTAAGGGTTGTTGTTGTTGAGACCCAGACCGTCCGACCTTCCAGTAAGGTGTAAGGTAACTGTTTAGACGATCGGAAAGTGCCACCCAATTTAGACTGGAACTCAGTGGGGGAGGCATCCACACGGACCGTACCCTCCTTCCCCTATCACCAACCTCTCGAAAGGACTTACGGACCCACATGTTTAACGTGATCGTACTCCGCGTGAACACGGCTGCAGTTTTTTGGCAATGGCGGGAATCGAACCCGGGCGGTTTACTAAGGGTGTGAGACATCTATTTCTTAGAGTTGGCTATAAAGCTTAGATTATTACTGATATGGATTTAGTAACACGTTTCTGAGGTGATTCATTAAAAGATTTCAACTTCCGGTTCTGGAGACTTTCATTTTTATAAGAAATCGCATTATCGTACGAAATAAATGTGCAAAAAAATTGAAATTCTTAATAGATACATCGAAACTGAAGTATACATACCACTTGCCACTATATAAAGATGCCTTCATAAATTTCTTATTTTTTATTCTTTTAGTCTAAATTCTAAAGCATTAACATTCAGAGTTTTCAAAAACATGCAAAATGACTGCCATAAAAAATCTGAAACATTTAAAATAATAATAATATAATAATAAAACTAACCTTTCTAAAAATATATTTTCGTAAATTATGATGTATGTTTCTACCTATCCAGAACGTAAAACACAATTTTGTCTAGCTAAGAACAACATTTTTCTATATTTCTAGTCCTTATTGATCGTTTTGATGAGGAATGTTTTAAAACCACACATTTAATAAGTAAGATTTTGTGTTGAAAAGAAGGTAAATGTTAATTTATAAAATTTTGGAATTTTAATTAGTAGAACTTACATTAAATGAAATAAAATATGTGCTCTCACATTTTCTTAAAGGAAGCACATACACTACACGAAAATAAGATTTTCTGTAACTTAAGTACAGAAAATCGATAAACGCTTTACTCGTTTTTTACTCAAAAGTACAAACAGGGTTAAGTACCCTAACAACTTGGACAGATCCATGAGTGTACTAACTGAAATAATGTGACCACGTCCATTTAAATAAATCTGATTGCAGTGCCTTAGCGGAGAATACAAAAGTTAGGGTAAACAACTTGGTAACAAAACGAGATAGAAGTAAAAAACCTAGTACAGAGTTGTAGAAAACTGTAAGTTACTCCAGAACCTATTTATGACTAGACATTTCAACCGCGCTTTTTGCATTTTAGATGACTAATGGTCACTAAATATGACACCTATACATGTAATCGAACTTTTCTGATTATAAAAAACTATCTCAGACTTAACGATAAAAATATGTCTCCAATACACATACACATGTCTACATACACATGTCTCCAATATTTGTGCTAAATCATACAGAAATCTAGGCTACATCAGGAGGATTACGCATGATTTTGTAAATGAGGATTCCAGAATAGTTCTTTTCAATGCCTTGGTCAGGTCTGGGCTGGAGTATGCGTCTGTGGTGTGGAGGCCTTTTCAGGCCGTTCACTCTAGAAGGATTGAGGTCATCCAAAATAGTTTCTTGAGATATCTTTTTTATAGGAAAACTGGCATTAGTTGTTATGCATTGTCTTCTGCTTTTTTGCGTGGTTTGTTTGGTGTTGTAAGCTTACAGAGAAGAAGGGATTTTATTCTGTGTTCTTTTTTCAGTAGTTTGTTTCGTGGCCGGGTTGACTGTTCCCATGTCTTGGGTGGGATTGGTTTTCATGTCCCACAGTATAGAACTAGAAGCTTGAGTTTATTTGCCATTAGGAAGTTTGGGTCGAGTATTGGCAATAATTGTGCTATAAATTGCTTTTCTAAATTATACAATGGTTTCCCTGATTATCTTGATATTTTTTATTCTTCAGAGAAGGATTTTAAAGAGCATTTGTTGTGAACATCTTGTGTTTTATTACATGTATTCTTCTGAAGTGTTTTTTAATTTTAATGTTTTAACTTTTTAATGTATTTTAACTTTTTTAATGTATGTCATGGTATTTTGAATGTAGTTTTGCTCCTGCATGCTGTAACTGGGACTACGTCCTGTTGCTTGCAGTCTTTGTAAATAAATAAATAAATAAATAAATAAAATAAAATGGCGGATATATTAAAATTCTGTTAATATATTAAATGGAAAAATATATTGAATCTTATTTCCCCGTCCTATAAAATTATTTAACCATTCTTCGATTAGCAGCGAAATGGTATAAAATGATGTTTTTACTACTTCTGTCTCGGAAATATCTTGAATACCATTTCCCCAAGACAAAGTTATGTAATTATTGCGTAACGATTTTTAACAATTAGAAAAATTTTATCGCGTTAGATCTTTAAACTTATATTTTTTCTAGTTGTAATTATTGGCAGCAAAACATATGAGTTGTGTGTTTACTACTTTTGAGATGCAAAGTGGCGTAAGGTTTTGGAAATTATGACCTCCAATTTGAATTTTCGAAATTTTTATTTTCCCGCTAATCTGGAAACTGAGACGAGTCGAATGAGATCAAAACAGAGATTCTGGCTTGAGAGGAAGTGCTCGGTCATTTTGAAACGTTGTTTTGGGTATTCTGATTATTTCTTCTCACAGTCACCCTTAATTGGAATTCTTAAAAAGTTTAGATTACTTTTTTAACACTTTACAACAAGTTGAAAAGTGTTTATGACCTTGTTCATTCTGTCTATCTGTCCGTCACAATAACTGCCGTAAAATGACTTCATCAAAATGAAATTATAGTATGTTGTTCAGACGGTCTGAGGGACCTATGTGAATATAAATGAATAATATCCCCCAATTAGTTTTGGATTGAACACCGGGTTGAAAAAATGAAATACATTGAACCCTATGGAACCTAATTTTTCAAACATTTTTAAGCGCATTTAAAATTCACAAATTGCTTCGAAAGGTTAAGGAAATATTAAAATTATCTCATAAAATATATAAAAAAAATTTCAGCAAAATATATTCAGTAGTTTTTTAAATTAAAATTAAAATAATAATTACACATTTTATATGAAGCGATCACGTGACCATTATATGAAGAGATTATATGACCCTTTTCAAAATAAAATATGGCATCCATCTTGTGTCAAAATCGTGATTTTTAAGGTTCTTTTTAATTCACATTTAGTGTTGTATCCGTCCTAAAACCGCTTTATTTTTGCTTAATTTCTGTGCATCAATGTTCTGAACTCACACCATTACAATATATTTGAGTTTAAATGATCATCCAACTTTGATTATTTCTACAACGGAACCTACTTTTCACTTATGGAAAATGTAAACAGCAAAATATATAGAATGAGTTGTATAAGAATTGCTGCATTTCTTTAACGCAAAATTATTTAGCTCATGGAGTCTGCAATATAGCTGATATGAATGAAATATTCATTGATTTTACAGAGAGAAGGACGATTTTTTCGATGAAGTTTTAAGAATAGAGTTTAACTACTTGTATCTCCATGGTCTTAAGTTTTTAAATAAAATAAATTATTATAATATTGTGATGAATGAAATGAATGGATAAATATTTATGAATGAAATGAATGGAAAACTATTTACGAATGAAATGCTGCTTTTATAGAGAGAGTCAGGCATGTTGACGTCATTTGAATAAATTTCATTTGTTTTCGATGAAGTTTTCAAATATAATAAATTATTGTAGTATTATGATAAGTTTAAAAATATTACGGAGGAATGTATCGCATTTTAGAGATGCTTAAACCAGGCATTTTATATTTCAATGCCGTCCTTTGAATGAAGTTCATTTTTCTCGATGAAATTTTACGTTTTCAAACATAATAAATTAATGTAGTATTGTGGTAATTCTTAAAATATTACCGAGGAATGTATCGCATTTTAGAGATGTTTAAATAAAATTGCATTGAAGTTGGAAAGTGTTTCATAATCAATGCTTTATGCATGATTGATCGTTCTTGTTTTTTTTTTTTTTGGTCTCGAAGCTGAGATAATCGAATGATACCAAAACCAAGATTCTAGCTAAACAGGAAGTACTAATAATTTTTATATATCACACCTTCAGACGGCCAGTCAGTTTAGATCATATTATATGGATAAGCACTTGGATTAACAACATTTTTTTTTCATTATAAATCGAGCTAAAAGTTTGTATAAAGGAGAACGAGGTAGAAGGGAGGCACAGTGGACCACGCCCCTTTAGTTTTACTTACGTTTTTTCACAATGCTTCATATTTTGACACTTTATATGACAACACAGTCTTAATGCAAATCATGTTCTAAACTTATTATTAAGCCATTTTACAGTTGTAGGTGGTTTATAGATGGCGACAGTAAACATTTTCAGATGTACAGATTTCCTTTTCTATATTTAAGAATTGTAACTTGAAAGAAGTGTCTCAGTGCAATATAAAGGTAAGGATTTTTTCTTTTTATAGCATATCTGGCTACATTCATGGAATTCAAAATGCGTTTATTAACACTTTACAACGAAGTTGAAAAGTGTTTATGAGTCAAAATGAAATTTTAGTACGTTGTTCAGACGGTCTGTAGGACCTATGCGAATATAAATGCATAATATCACCCAATTAGTTTTGGATTGAACCCGGGTTGACAAAATGAAATACATTGAACCCTATAGGACCTAATTTTTCAAACATTTTTTAAGCGGATTTAAAATTCAGAAATCGCTTCGAAAATTTTAGATAATATTTAAAATATTGCATAAAATATATAAATGAAATTTCAGCAAAATATATTCAGTAGTTTTTTAAATAAAAATTAAAATAATAATTACACCTCTTATATATGAAGCGATCACGTGACCATGATATGAAAAAACCACGTGACCCACTTCAAAATAAAATATGGCATCCATCTTGTCTCAAAATCGTGATTTTTAAAGTTCTTTTTAATTCATATTGAGTGTTGTATCCGTCCTAAAACCGCTTTATTTTTGCTTAAATTCTGTGCATCTACATACTGAAACAACGCAATTACAATATATTTGAGTTTAAATGAGCATCCAAATTTGATTATTTCTACAACGAAGCCTATTTTTCACTTATGTAAAATGTAAACAGCAAAATATGTAGAATGAGTTGTATAAGAATTGCTGTATTTTTTTAATGCAAAAGTATTTAGCTCATGGAGTCTGCATAGCTGATATGAATGAAATATTCATTGAATTTGCAGAAAGAAGGACGATTTTTTTCGATGAAGTTTTAAGCATAGAGTTTAATTACTTGTAGCTCCATAGTCTTACGTTTTTAAATAAAATAAATTATTTTAGTACTGTGATGAATGAAATGATTGGGAAAATGTTATGAATGAAATGTTGCTTTTATAGAGAGAGCCAGGCGTGTTGTTTTTTTTATGACGTCATTTGAATGAACGTCAATTGTTTTCGATGAAGTTTTTAAATATAATAAATTATTGTATTATTATGATGATTTTAAAAATATTACCGAGGAATGTATCGCTTTTTAGAGATGTTTAATCGAGACAATTTTTATTTCAATGCCGTCATTTTAATGCAGTTCAGTTTTTTTCGATGAAGGTTTAAGTTTTCAAATATATAATAAATTAATGTAGTATTGTGATAAGTTTTAAAACATTACTTAGAAATGTATTGCATTTTAGAGATGTTTAAATAAAATTGCATTGAAGTTCGAAAGTGTTTCATAATCAATGCTTTAAGCATGATTGATCTTTCTTGTTTTACTCGTATTTATTTTTGAATTTCTATATGGGGCACAGTGGCTATATGGGCCACAACACCTATATATGGGCCACAACACCTGGGTCCATTGTACCCCAATGGACCAGGTATTGTAGATATTTAAATGCAATGGACCACGGTCCTCTGTACCCAATAGTCTTCAATAAGTTGGACATCAGTCCTTTTTAGTAAATACTGATGACTTACTTGGTTCTAATGAATAAATTACTCATGACGTATGTTCTAGTTTACACATTTGAAGTTTTATGACTCAAAATTTCAAATATTGTAAATATAAATGGATCTAATGAACTATTGAAGTAAAAGAAAATGTTAAAGATTTGATAATATTATGTCTTACATATTATTTTTTAAATCTAGAATTAATCAAATATAATTTTTTAAAAAATTTAAGCTAATTAATATATTTCTAGTTCTATCTCTTGGTATATTGGATGGAAGTAGCGTAGAGTGAATTAACTCAACCATTTTACAGAATAATATTTAGAACTGATTTCAAATCTTGGAGTTAGGGCCATATTCTGGAAAATGTATAAAATGTGCAAGCATAATGTATACTTCAGAATTTGTATTTAAATAAGGCAGTACTATCACGATTAAACCATTGTTCTGTGTGAAGAATCAAACTTTAGATAGAACACGGATGAAGCATTGATCAATTATCAATAATAAAATAATTTCTAAAAGTCAATCCTATATAACTTTATTATTATGCGTATAAATTTATTTTTAAAATATTTTAACAAATTTTTTTAGGAATATCACACAACAACCACAGAAAACTGGTATAGGAATCGTGCCAAATGAAGTCATGAAGCAGGCTGAAAAAGTGTTATTGGTGATAATCGATTCATTCGTTTAATCTGCAAACAGATAGGTATTACAGAACCTGTAGGACTTGTACTTTTGAACATAACGAACTTTCAGTGTGTTAACGCATATCTTTGAACATAACGCACTTTTAGTGCTTATGTTCAAAAGCAAACAGCTAAGTGAAAAGTGAGAATACATCACAAATTAGGTTGTGCCTAACTATACAAATAGGTAGGTATTTGCAAAGGAAGAGGAAGAAATGTTAGAAAATTACATTGTAGATGATGCTAGTATACATCATGGACTTATATTTAAAATGACAAGAAAATTCGCTTATAAATTTTAATGATTAATCAAAAGAATATGCCATAGTTCTGGAAAGAAAAATCAACATAAAAAATTGGCTGTACAATTCTAGAAATCGAAATCTTAAAATTTTGCTTAGAGAGCTAGAATCAATAACTTTTAATCGCCATAGGCCATCAACAGGGAATGTCAACACAATTATCGCATGAAAATCATCTGACGAAATTTTGATCACCTGAAAAAATTCGGCCCATACTGTACGTTTTCTCATGTTAGTCAATAAGTTTAAGATGAAAGGGTAATTAAAACTACCAACTAATGCATCAATTCAAAATAGTCTAGACGAAGAAGCCATACAGAAAGAAGAGAAAAAATCAAAGAAAGGAGCCGCTTCAATTAAAGCCAGACAGAATATTCAAAAAGAGTTAATTACTGTTTCAAAGAAAGACAAAAGCAAAACTAAAACTCCAATCTGGTGCAAAAGAAAAAACAAGAAAATATCTTGTAAATATATCTGAAATTTCTAATGATTCTGATAGCAATATATCTATTTATAATTGGAACAGAATACACTGAAACTGAAAATGTTTTACAGCATAACTCTAATATTAAACACAGATGTATGGCGATTATATTCTTGTAAAATTTCGTATAAAAATATTACATTGGTTTAGTTTTTGAAAGAATTGCTATAAATCATGATCTCGTGAGTATATTGCGACAAAAGATTAATTAAAAATGTATTTGTTTTCTCTGAAAAATTTGATGCATCTGTCATAAAAATTCAAGATATTGCAATATAACTTACAGAACCTAGGATATTACTAAATATAGCAGATTCTCAGTTGCACAAATATATATTTCGGTGCGTCATTTGCAAATTTTAATCTCCATTAGTTATTGCTCTCTGGATTGAGTATATTTCATTCCCCCCTATTTTGAATACTATTATTTTCTTTTAATATTTATTGAATAACTAAAAAAAACTGAATTTTTTAGATTTTAAAGAGTAACAGTTGCAATAGTGAAATTTTAATTGAAAATATGTCCATTAAATATTGAAATGCAATAACTTACTGAAATCTATTTGTTGTGTTTACATACTAAATAAATTGTTTTCTTTAATGTACAGATGAATCATTTTCATATTTCATAGAAAATTTAGACATGGTTTATAGTGCCCCAAGGTAGGAGTCATTGTACTAACCTAGGGGTACAATGCTATACTTTGTCACGTGTCATTTTACAGCAAAACGTAATTACAATTATTGTTTTTAAGTAAGTATATCATAAACCTTAATATATAGATAATATGTCTATTTATTTAAAGGGATAATTTTGCTCTCTGTTTAAAATAAAAACCTCAAAATGTATGAAAGTGGTCCATTGTACCCCAACCTCCCCTATTGTAAAATATCACAGATGTTAAAATTTTATATCTGAAATAAAGGTTGATATTAGTAAAAATATTTTCTCTAAAAGCTGTTATTGAGCTAAATTTTGGGAATAAAAATGATTAAATTTAAAATCTTAGAAAAGTGTGTGGGTGACTTCCGATCATTATGCGGATGATGTTCCTGTGCTTTTGTGGTATGGTTAATGTTCAGGAGTTGGTCATTGCGGCAAACCCTGCGAACTTCAGTAAAGTGTTATAGTAAGACAAAATGTGAGACAGCTGCTTATTAAATGGTCACTCGTTGTTGTTCTGTTTATCGTCATTTCTGACGAAATCCATTTGATGACAACAAGCGTTGATGCCTCCGGCTCTGAATATGCGTCTTGACGATCGGTCGCTTGACACGTTGTCAGTTCTTCGTATGTCTCTGCCTCGATGAAACGACCGACTTGGAGTTTCCAGCTCAAGCAGTGAGGACACCAGTCCTCTATCATAGCCTGTAAAGCTTTTGAACTTTGTCGCGTGTACCTCAGCATTGGTTGAGTCGTCTGTTTATTCCATTTTCTGTTCATTGTATGTATTTGTTTTGTAATGGTCGCATTCTGCATAATATACAGCATTTTTTCCCTTTAACCCGTTCCCTGCTCATTAGCTATATTTGTATGTTAAGTAAGTTTTTTTTATTTAAGCTTCATTACGACGTTGCCACTGAATTCCGGAGTATTGCAAGTTTGGCATGCGATTGGTAAGAAATTATGATTTTTTATTTATTAACACTTTACAACAGTTGAAAAGTGTTTATGACTTTGTTCATTAATTCTGCCTGTCTGTCTGTCCATCCGTTCGCACGATAACTGCCGTAAAATGACTTTATCAAAATGAAATTTTAGTAATTTTCCAGCCGGTCTATGGGACCTATGGAAATATATATGAATAATATCACCCAATTAGTTTTGGCTTGAACCCGGATTGACAAAATGAAATACATTGAACCCTATGGGACCTAATTTTTCAAACAATTTTTAAGCGAATTTAAAATTCACAAATTGCTTCGAAATTTAAGGAAATATTCAAATTATCCCATAAAAATATGAAGAAAATTTCAGCAAAATATGTTCGGTAGTTTTTAAATAAAAATTAAAAACATAATTACATTCTTTTAATTCTATGGATTCCTTTCAAAGTTTATTTGAAAGAGAATGTTTTGATCTTTCCAATGGTGTCAAGTTGGAAATTCTAAAATATTATTTTTGGTCTCTAAGGAAGTCATTCGTATGAAAATAGTACTAAAACATAAATAACTAAAAAAATTTCGAACAAAAAAAGTCAAGGTGTAACTTTCCGTGTCCTGAAGTAACTGTGTACCAAATTTCATGACCGTACGTCGATTAGAATTTACTCTACAGCCGAACAAACGCAAAAATTGATATCTTCTTTTATTATTACAGATAGTCTGGACTATATTTCCGACAAAACATGAAAAATTATTTACATTTTTATCCACTGGGTTCGGAGATATAAACGGCCAAAACGTTTACATTTTTCGTAACTCTCCGATTTCCGCCACATATGCCCCAATCATAAATATTTTCACTTAAAAAACCTGATGTGGGTTGCACATGACTTTCCCTATATAGTACAATGAATTTACTTCCTTCATGCTGAGAAAATGATGTATAAGATTCACAACACAATGTTTTTTATTTTGATTTATACATTTGGAACTTTTTTGGATGACAACATATAAAACTATTTCTTACTCAATAAACTTATATTTCTCACAGTACCAAATTGACAATTATCAATATTGATAACATCTGCAATAAGCTGTATATTGAAATATTTTAAAAATTCATCAATTTTACGTCACTTTCGCTAATGTAGAGTCATTTTTGCAATTTTGACGGTAATTTCGTCAATCTGGAGCGAAACAGTGTCAGGCTGACGATATTTCTCTAAATTAAGGCCGAATTTATCGCCAAGCGTTACAGATAAATAAAGAACAGCTTTTCTTATGTATTATGTATTAACTTGTTTGTGACGTCACATTGTAATGTCTCTGAACTAAGGCTCCTATATAAACAGCCTGGCGCAAGAGCTGCCATCTTGACTCCCAGTTGAAGTGATGGCAGTACCTGACGAAACGAAGATTAGTTTCTCTTATTTTTCTTAGGATCTCGAGAAAATTAAAGCACTCTAGACTATTTTCTTAAATGACTGGTACAATTTTTTTGAAAGCAGAAGCACCTATTTTACAGCAAAATTACGTATCAAATATCAGTCATATAACATGCGCGCGCCATTGAAATAGCACAGGCAGACGATAACTGAACCGGTTGCAAACAAAATGGCGGTTGTGTCAGCTTGTATAAATAGGAGCCTTACTCTGAACCGTGATTTCGTAACATTGCTGTTACATCAAGTTACGTTTCAGCAATGTGACATTCATGTCACAGCGAAGCTACTTTGGTCATTTCCGAGGTACTTTTGTGACGTCACATTTTGATGTTTCGGCGAAGTGAATTTTCGACATTGCAGTTACATCAAATTGTGTTACTACAGTGTCGCATTCACGTGACATTGAAGCCAGAATCTCCATTTTCGGAGTATTTTTGAAGTCATATTAACACACGATCCATTAAGCTGGGCAGGTTCTGCTCCCTGTAGGAGCTAGCTGACTCTACTTCGAATTGTCGAGGAAAGAGCAGGTTTCAAGCATGACTATTGGCTAATTGTTAAGCTTCAAAATGCAAAACTGTTATCCAAAGTGTCTTCTCTTGTGAATGGAACAAACTAGATCCACGAGAATGATGTTGATAAATTTATCGCTTAATATTACATATGAAAAGCGAACATGTTTCAAAATAGCTAATACTTAAATTATTAATTTTATGAGTTTTTTTTTATTTTAAAGTGTGCAATATCTCCAGAACGGTTTATGCTAGAGTTCTAAAGTTTGTCATTCGTTTGCTAATGGAAAATTACACAAATCATGATCATTCACGTAACATTGAAGATTCTGATATTTTCAAAATTTAATTTGATTTAATAAAATATAATTTTGGGGTGTATTTCGAACATTTGATTACATTTAAAATCGACAGAGTTCTAGTATTCACTGATTGTAATGTATTTACCAAATTTCATTCAAACCACTCTAATCGTTCATGAGATATCACATACAGACATCACCGCAAAAACGTTTTATTCGAGTTCCGGGCTCTTCCCTCGACAGTTCGAAGTAGTCAGCTAGCCTCTACAGGGAACAAAAGAGCCTGTCCAGATATGACTTCGCAAAACTACTCTTAAAATGGAGATTCTGGTTTCACTGTCACGTGAATGTGACACTGTAGTAACGCAATTTGATGTAACTGCAATGTCAAAATTTCACTTCGCAGAAACATCAGTATGTGACGTCACAAAAGTACCTTGAAAATGGCCAAAATAACTTCGCTGTGACGTGAATGTCACATTGCTGAAACGTACCTTGACATAACAGCAATGTTACGAAATCACGGTACAGAGCCATTACAATGTGACGTTACAAATAGGTTAATATGCGACGTCACAAACGACCATGAAAATGACTAAAATGACTTCGCTATGACGTCGATGTGAAATTGCCGAGACGTACTGTGACGTCCTGTGACATCCCAAATTCACAGTGTGACGTCACAAAAGTACTCTTAGAATGACAAAAATAACTTCCCTGTGACGTGAATGTCAGATTGCAGAAATGTTACAGAATCACGGTCCAAAGACTTTACAATGTGACGTCACAAACAAGTTGATATGCGACATCACAAACGACCATGAAAATGACCAAAATTGCTTTGCTGTGACGTCAATGTGAAATTGCCGAGACGTACTATGACGTCCTGTGACATCCCAAAATCATAGTGTGACGTCACAAAAGTACTCTGAGAATGACCAAAATAACTTTGTTGTGACGTGAATGTCACATTGCAGAAATGTTATGGAATCAGGGTCCAAAGACATTACAATGTGACGCCGAAACAAGTTATTATGCGACGTCACAAACGACCATGAAAATGACCAAAATGACCTCGCTGTGACGTTAATGTGAAATTGCCAAGGCGTACTGTGACGTCCCAAAGTCACAGTGTGACGTAAATTTTACGTCACTGTGAAAAAAATGCTGTTAGGGAAGTGCTCAGCATAAACAGTTTCTGAGATAACAGAACTTCCGAAAAGTCGAAATTTGCCGAAAAAACATGTGCTCCATCTTATAAATATGGCCGCTGTCAAAGAACTGCAAACGATAGAATATAGAAAGAGATTATGATGGACAGCGAAAACATGTAGGAATACGTGCACAAAATATTTAAAAAATGGTCATCCAACCATCATTGGGTGATTTGATATGGAATGTTTCCTATTTATAATCTTGCACAAAGACTACGACAAGCTAATGATAGATGTTTCATGGCAAATATGAAAACTCCTTAACTCTGTTACTTTATCTCAAGAGGTTACATTATGTTGATTTTTTCCTTGACCTCGAAACTAGTTGATATATTTAATACATTGCATTGAAGCATTTTACTTTCAGATAAAATAACACCGTATATATTGTAAATTCTCACGATTTTAAGCCAACTATATTCATGATTTTACAGCCTTTACCCGTATAACACAATAGCATAACACAAGAGATTTGGCAATCGAATTATTGTCTTTAAGATGTTTCATGTCAAATAACAAAGCTTCTTAACTCTCTGTTACTTTATCTCAAGAGGTTAAAATGTGTTAACTTTTTCCGAAATTCTCTAATGTAGTTAATAAATTTAATTTACTATATTATGCTATTCATAATGAATTATTTTACTTTTAGATAAAATATCAAATTGCAGGGTGAGTTTTAATTAATCTACAACTTTTAACTAAAATAACTTCTCAGAGCCTCACAAGATGTCGCTACGAATGCGTACAATGAGAGACGGCATAAAAGGGAATTGTTTAGCGTTAGTTCTACGACATTTTGAAAATGTCTCCCAAAGCGTCATATTCAACTGAAGATCGTATTTTTATTGTTAAAACATCGTATTGTTAAAAATGTGGAAAAATGCAACAATATTTCTACGGAAGTGGTCTTCAACATTCATAAATCGATCTAAGCCTTCTAGGGCAATGATAAGAGATATGATAAGAAAGTTTAAAAGTTTTTGTTATCTTAAAGATGATCTGAAGGGAAAAAGCTGGCACAAAGGTAACTGTTAGAACAGAGGAAGTGATTGCAAGAGCAATATAGATACAGCAAGAGCAATCATAGTAGAAGAGCCAAACACATCCACTCGTCAACTTGCAAATCAATTGGATATCAGTCAGAGCACTGCAGCCAAGATAATGAGAAAAGATATCGGACTTTTTCCTTACAAGATCCAAACTTTACAATTCATCCCAGATACTGTTATCCCTCAACGATGTGACTTTGCTAATGAGATATTGGACATCATCGATACTGGGGAATTGGACAACAAGAAGATATGGTTCTCTAATGAGGCCCATTTCTGGTTGTCTGGTCAGGTGAACACAGATTATCGCTTTTGGAGATCCTCCAAACCTGAATTTGTCAACGTAAGACCATTGCATAAAAAATGGTAACAGTTTGGACTGCTCTTTGTGGATCAGAAATTATGGAATCAATCTCCTTTGAGTCAACAGTTAAAGCTCACGCCTATGAGGTAATACTGAGACAGTCGTTTTTCCCCAAATTCGTAATCTAGGTATGAACAACAGTGAATATTGGTTCATGCAGGACGGTGCCCCTTCGCATAGAACAAGCAGTGTTTTTGACACCATGAGTTTGGAATGAGTCATCGCCTATCAATACCCAAATCGTTATCCTGGTGCATTGCACTGACCACCTTATTCACTAGATCTTAATCCATGTGATTTCTATCTTTGGGGTCATATGAAAGATTTTGTTTACAAGAAGAAGCGACAGACCTTATTAGCCACAAAAGTTACATAACTGACTCATTTTCAAGCATAAAAAAAGAAACACTTGAATTTGTAACTGAAAACTTTGTGACTAGGTTGCGCTATTGTGTCACCTCTGGAGGTTCTCACTTTGAAAACCTTATCCATTAAATTCCTTTTCCACGTTCTTTTCAATGAAAAGTATTAGTAGTGCTATCTGCAACGACTCAAGAGTTATTTCAGTTAAAAGTTGTAGGTTAATTAAAACTCACCCTGTATATATATATTCTAAATTCTCACTGATCATTTCAAGTCAACTATATCCAGCCTTTTACAATATAAGAACTTTGACAAGCTAATGATTGAATTAAAAATGATTCATGCCAAATAGTAAAGCTTCTTAATCCTCTGTTACTTAACTTAAGATGCTCATTCATATATGTTTATTTTTACTTTAGGAAACCTAGTCCTCTAAACTAATTGATGCATTTAATAAACTGACTTTTGCTTTAATAATAATAAATATTTTATTTTCAGAAAAAGTATCACTGTATATTTGTATATTCGGCATTCCCAATTATGATTCAAGCCATCTATATTCGTGTTTTTACAGCCTTTACCAATATAACATAATAACCTAACATAAGAATTCCGCCCAGCTAATGATTTGTCTTAATATGTTTCATGTTAAATATCTAAGCTTTCCCATGTTATTTTACCTCAAGAGGTTTATCCATATGTTCATTTTCTCTTCAGAAAAGTTGGATCTTGAAATTAGTTGATACCTTTAATGCATTATCTTATGTTGTTAATAATGCATATTTTTCATTCAGGTAAAATATCACTTTACATGTATATATTTTTTCAATTCCCTCTTATGACTCAAGTGAACTATATATACTACATTCCTGTGTTTATAGCCTCAACCAATGTAACACAATAATCTAACAGAAGAACTTGGGTTAGCTAATGATTGTTCTTAAGATGTTTCATGTCAAATAGCAAAGCTTCTTAACCCTCTGTTGATTTATCTCAAGAGGTTCATTCATATATGTTCATTTTCTGTTCTAGAAATATGAAAATAGAACCTTGAAATTTGATGATATATTTAATGCACTACCTTAGCTGATAATAGTGAAATATTTTTCTTTGAGATAAAATATCACCTTACATTTATATTCTTTGTATGTATATATTCTCAATTCCCATTTATTATATAAGTCAACTATATATTCCTGATTTTATAGCCTTTACTAATATAACGCAGAAACCTAGCAGAAGAACTTTGGCAAGTTAATGATTGATCTTAAGACGTTTCATGTCAAATAGCAAAGCTTTTTAACGCTCTTTTACTTTATCTCGAGAGGTTACAAGATGTTCATTTTCTCCTTTGGAAAGAAACTGAAAGGTGAAGTAAGTGGACAATAAAATTAATTACTACTGAGAAAGAGCTAGCTGGCTTTTATTCTCGTACTTGATTACATCTCTCTTTTAATATTAAGACGAATATATTCAAGCTCATTTATCTATAGAGATCTCTGATAAATATGTGCTGTAAAATACAGAGTTTTAATTTATTCAGTATTTTTCATAAATTATAAATACATCTACCGATTTAAACACGTCTAACCATGATAATAAATGTGTGTTTACTGCGGTTTAAAACTCTTTCTTAGTGTTGAAAGCCGCTAATTTTTTTAATTAGACGTCATGATCTTGGCATGTACACAAAACATTCAAAATTTCAAAAAAATAATATATTAATATATTTGTAAATATTTAACCCCCCCCCCCCTCATTCTCAGATCCCAAAATAAAGACATTTACTCTTATACACAATTAAAACGACAATTCTTGGTAACTTTAATACAGTATTAAAACGCTAAGTTAGGGATTTTGTATAAATGGTAGGTAGATTTTGGCATATGTCTGAGGCATTCGAAAAGTCTAACAAATTAATATATTTTTAAATAGTTACAAAAATTGGAGCATTGTATTGAGTTTTTGACTCATTATCGGAAGCTTAAATAGCAGACGATTTTTGTAAAATACCTGCCGTCTATAAAAATTATTTTGTGAGAGAAAATCCTTCATGTTGTAATTTGAAATTTTTATGTTTTTTAACATTTTACAACAAAGTTGAAAAGTGTTTATAACTTTGTTCATTCTGTCTGTCTGTCTGTCTGTCCGTTAGCACGATAACTGCCGTGGAAATGACTTAATCAAAATTAAATTTTCGTATGTTGTTCAGACGGTCTGTTGGACCTATGGGAATATAAATGAATAATATCACCCAATTAGTTTTGGATTGAACCCGAGTTGAAAAAATGAAATATATTGAGCCCTATGGGACCTAATTTTTCAAACATTTTTTAAGCGGATTTAAAATTCACAAATTGCTTCGAAAATTTTAGGAAATATTCAAACTGTTCCATAAAATATATAAAAAAAAATCAGCGAAATATATTCAGTAGTTTTTTAAATAAAAATTAAAATAATAATAATACCTCTTATATGAAGCGATCACGTTACCACGATATGAAACTATCACGTGACCCACTTCAAAATGATATATGGCATCCATCTGGTCTCAAAATCGTGATTTTTAAAGTTCTTTTTAATTCATATTGAGTGTTTTATCCGTCCTAAAACTACTTTATTTTTGCTTAAATTCTGTGCATCTACATTCTGAAACAGCTCAATTACAATATATTTGAGTTTAAATTCCCATCCAAATTTGATTATTTCTACAACGAAGCCTGTTTTTCATCTATGTAAAATGTAAACAGCAAAATATGCAGAATGAGTTGTATTAGAATTGCTGTATTTCTTTAACACAAAATCATTTTGTTCATGGAGTCTGCATGGCTGATATGAATGAAATATTAATTGATTTTATAAAGAGAAGGACGATTTTTTTCGATGAAGTTTTAAGCATTGAGTTTAATTACTTGTAGCTCCATGGTCTTAATTTTTAAATAAAATAAATTATTATAGTATTGTGATGAATGACATGAATGGGAAATTATTTATGAATGAAATGTTGCTTTTATAGAGAGAGCCAGGCGTGTTATTTTTTCTATGACGTCATTTGAATGAGTTTCTGTTGTTTTCGATGAAGTTTTCAAATATAATAAATTATCGTAGCATTATGATAATTCTAAAATTATTACCGAGGAATGTATCACATTTTAGAGATGTTTAAACCAGGCAATTTATATTTCAATGCCGTCATTTGAAAGAAGTTAATTTTTTTCGATGCAGGTTTAAGTTTTCAAATATAATAAATTAATGTAGTATTGTGATAAGTTTTAAAATATTACCGAGGAATGTGTATTGCAATTCAGAGATGTTTAAATAAAATTGCATTGAAGTTGGAAAGTGTTTCATAATCAATGCTTTAAGCATGATTGATCTTTCTTGTTGCTATTCGCTGCAACGCGGATTCAATTCTTGGCCATCTGCCAAGAATTGAGTACAGCGCAGCAGATACGCATTCTTGCTGTGGCTAATAAAAGAACATGAGATCTTCGCGGAGGGTGTAGCTGAGAAGTTAAGGTTGTACTTGAACGAGTTTTATAATAAAGAAGAAGGATGACGATTGAGCAGTCTTGTGATCATTGATGCGAAACACTACAGTTTTATGCACATCTTCTGGATTAATAGGAATTTGTTGATAAGCTTTGATAAGATCTATGTGTGAATAAATTTTGCTTCCATGGAGGTTCGAAATGAAATCTAGAATGTTGGGTACTCCATAATTATCTTTCACCGTTTGAGCATTCAGTGCTCGATAGCCACCTACAGGTCTCCATTCAGTACTGTCCTTTTTAGCTACCCTATTTCAAATGGGATAATTGAACGTTTCCACAGACATCTAAAATGTGCATTAAAAGCACATAAAATTGCCAATTGGACAGACACACTTCCTATCACGCTTTTAGGAATACGTACAGCTCTCAAAAATGACATCCAAGCCTCTTGTGCTGAATTGGTATATGGAAAGACATTAACTTTACCTTCAGACTTGTTTTATGATTCCATACCTAAACAATTGTGCGATTCAACGTGGGTGACAAATATACGAGAAAAAATGAGAACACTCAATCCCGTAGCAACATCAAGACATGGAAAAAATTCTATTTTCGTCCACCCATCTCTGGGAAAATGCACCCATGTTTTTCTTCGCACAGATTGTACGAAACCACCCTTAAGTCAATCGTACACGGGACCTCACAGAGTAATCGAAAAAAAAAAACTATACAAATTGAACTTAAAGAGAAAAAAACCTGTATCTTTAGATCGAGTAAAGCCCGCATTCCTCCTATGTGATGATGCAGAAAAACAGAAGCCTCTTATAAATTCTAATACAACGAATGACAATTTGAAATCTGCCATCAGAACCAGGAGTGGTAGAACAGTACGGTTTCCCAAAAGACTCGTACAATACATATAAAATGAATGTAGATTCAATGGGTACTCCTAAACAAATTTAATTTGTATATTTTTTTGTATATATTGTATATATTGTGTATATTGTATATATTGTATATTTGAGATCGTTTCTTGGTACCCCTTGTTCACTGGGGGGACACTCATATGGCATGCAACGCGGATTCGCATTCTTGGCCATCTGCCAAGAATTGAGTACAGCGCAGCAGATACGCATTCTTGCTGTGGCTGATAAAAGAACATGAGTTCTTCGCGGAGGGTGTAGCTGAGAAGTGAAGGTTGTACTTGAACGAGTTTTATAATAAAGAAGAAGGATGACGATTGAGCAGTCTTGTGATCATTGTTGCGAAACATTACAGCTAAAATTGCGAGTTTCAGAAGTATGAAAATGAGTTTTGAATCATACAATTATTTCATTGTTATAAGTATTTATTAAAATTGTGTCGACGCTTGAGTGGGACTATAAACAAGCGAAATAGAATTCTTTATAATTCCCTAAAATACATGGACATGTATAGAGGAGAGTATTGGAATCGTGTCGAAAATCGGAACTCGAGTTTTTGACGGATCTACACGTTTCAAACCCTCTAGACGTAAAAACAGTTTTAGCGTGATACGATTAATAAAAAACTGTGGGCAACACATGACTTTCCTTTACAATGAATTTACTCCTTTTACAGTAAAAAAATAACGTATAAGATCTATGGTACAGTGTTTTTAACGTTGAATTGTACATTTAGCGATTTTTTGGATGACAACGTGTAATACTATTTCAAAGCACGCAATTAACTCATATTTCACACAACTCTAAATTAACAATTATCAATAATGATAGCATTCTCAATAAGTGATACAGTCTATATATTAAAATATTTTAATAGTTAATTCATCAATTTTCATTAATTTAGCGCCATTTTTGCAATTTTGACGAAATTTTCGTCAATCCGGGACAAGTATATCGTCAATCTGGGACAATATCGTCAAGTTGACAATAATATTATTCACCAAATTGCCAAATACACCAAGTGTTACAAACAAATGGAGAGAAGAGCATTTCTTATATACTAGAAAGTATGCCCGTCATATGACGGAAGTCAGAATTTGCGAAACATTACTTTTCATTTGACGACATTATGTAAATATTTCGCTATCCGGTTAATATAACGTTAGTAAATAAGGTTTAGGCTATAAAATGAAATTTATACATCCAATTGAGGATCTTATTATTATAGCATCTTTATGTGATTAAAATTTTTAAAGTGTGTCATGTGTTGATATTTCTTCAAATAAATGTTAATTGTAATACATTTTTTTATGAAGATAATGCTGAGTTTATGTTAAGGAAATCCGGCATCCTCTAGAATATGGTACAAAATGAGTTGTACAAAAATACGGTACAGCATTTAAATTACCATTTCTTAACTTTCTCTCTTATGTAAAGCATTTTTGCAATAGGAACTATGGATCTACATCCAACGGTTAAAAAATCTTCCACTGTTCACTTTTTGTGGGACATACTGTATATTAAGAATCGCAGATTGATAAATATTTGATGGATTCTGAGAAAAATGTACTCAAACAATGAAAGAGTTTTGAAATAAAAATGTTTAAATAAAGAATGATAACTTTTACATCTGCAAGAAAGTTTTTTTAATAGTTTCTTATTGTGCTCTGATTTTCTTATACAATACAGCGTTATAAAAGTAACATCTTGAACTTTCAGAAAGCTAAAAAGTTTATTTTTCGTCAATTTTAAAATGTTGGCCAGGCATAAGACATTAAAAAAAATATGTTATGGGCAGCATATGACTGTTGTGGGCAGCATAATGCAATGAATTTATTTATTTCATATCGAATTAATGATGTACACGATACAGAACAACGATTTTGGCATTGAATAAACACCATATAAACAGCAATTAGGCGCTTTTGGCAAGTTATAATTCTGAACATATTGGCTTATTCATACTCACGTGCGAAATTGGCATTAAACAGCAATTAACTGCTAATGAACATCCTATGAAATAAATGGCTATTGGTAAATTCGTTAGCAGCAAATACAAAATGAATACATAAGCTATCTTCTCTCACGAATGGAATGAACTAGATATATGAGAATAGTGTTAACAGATTTGTTGCATAATATTGCATACGAATGTGAACCTATTAGATCATACTTACGCTTTTTTAAATTTTACGTAAATTGTTTTGTTAATTTATTTGGAAAACGTGCTATATCTCGAGAACGGTTCATGCTAGCATTCTAAAATTGCATTATTGCTAGCATTATTTTTTTAATAATAAATTACTGCGGACATATTTATTTTTTATCATTACTGAAGATTCATGTTGTTTTCAAAAATCTATTCAAAAGTAGGGCGGAACATTTGATTCCAAACACTCGATTGAGTTCAAAATTAATAGGGGTTAGTATTGATTTGTACCCAATTATTTTTGAAACGCTTCATTCGATAGTTAGATATTGTCTTCACACACACACAGGCATTACACAAAAACATTTGATTCGTGTTCAAGAATGCTTAAACGTCATTCGAAATTTTTCACCCTGTTAAAATGCTTTCCTTATATATTACACTATGTATGTAGGGAAAGGGATAACACAGGCATGAAAGTGCTAATGTTCAGAAGGCAGTTAGCAAGCAGCGACCACGGGCAATATGAGGCTATTATTAAACTTTTATGCTGCCTGTTACATCTGTATATGTAACTTTTGTGTTCTATAAATATTAAATAAAAAATATGTGATGCGTGGATTTTCACCACACATCCGGTCAGAACGCAAAAATTGTTACTTCTCCCCCTTAAAGTAATCTCCGACATTGGCCGTGTCGAATATAAATACATATAATCAATTAATAAACTATTGATGGAAAATGAGGACAGCGAGCATAATATAAAACAATAAATTTATTTAATGATTATAATAATAATGAAAGATCCCACTGACATTCTAATATTAACATGATTATTCTCAAATATTATCTCATTACAGTTATTCTAATTTGCATCACTCTTATGGTAGGTTACATCAAATGTCCTTGTAAAATATTAGTCCCGTTATAAAAAAACGGTTTTCAAAAAATTACACATTTAAAACATTTAAGTAAGTTTCTCCGTGATTAAATTACATTAAGATTGAAATCAACTAGTATCTAAACACATGTTACTTAACATACAATTAAGTTAATTTACACAAAAACCAATTATCCTGAATATGAAAACTAAACCAATGCATCGAGAGAGAGAGAGGGAAAATCGTGTCATCGACACAGTATGTAAAAATACATACATGGCATACCTCAGTACTCCGAAGGATAGCTCGTCAGCGAGTCGGAAGGCGACGGGTATCCGTCATCAGCTCCGTGGATTGAGGATCTTTCCCCTCGGATCTAAAATGTCAAGTGTTCTCAAAACTTCTCTCAGAAAACTCACTCTCTCTCGGTATCCGAAAAAGTGCCCTCCTACAAGGACTACACCACTGGTTATCAATGGCCTGAAACTGAAGCCCCTGTATATTTTCATTGGCCGATATCTCGTTACCTCTCAGTTATTGGGTGCTGTCATCTCGGAGGGTTGGTTAACACCCGAGAATTGATATGTATCAGCTGGGCCAAGACTCCCACGCATCCGAGTGCACGTGCTCCCAGTGGCGGTCAAGAGGTCATCCCTTTCCCAGGGCGCCCAAATGTGACCCCTCTGTAACTGATACTTCTCTGTCCATCAAGTCGAAGGAGCGTTGATTTCACCCTTTTGCAGGTGTTCTTCTAGGGAATCATATATAAATTGTAGAAGTGACACAGAGAACATCTTTATCGATTGTAATCTTTTCACAACTTCCAATATTACATATTTACCATGTAACAATATGCATTTGGAAAGATAATTTGTAATGTTAAATTTTAAACATTACATTTTATTTAGACATTTTTTTTTTCAAGTCATTTATGCACTTCCTGTTAACTAAAAATATTTTAACAAAACGTGTACCACGTAATTTCTTTATTTCTTATTTGTAAGATAACTTTTTATGTGCAATATTTAATTTACGTGAATGGTTGATTTCGAAAATGTGCTATTGACAATGAATTTTCAACACTTCATTTTTCTGCTATTTGATTGTAATTGTATAGTGATTGTATTTGACCTGTAATTTTGTTTTCCATTCTATTTATTTCTTATATATTTGGGAGTGTGTTTTGGCATCTGGAACTGTTTTGCCTCGTTAAGACCAGTTTAACTTTTTTGGAATTTGCCTCATTTTGTTGGAACACATTTGCAGTGTGTTTAATACACAATGATATGTGACATCTGTCTGCTTTATGTTTGACAGTTTGTTGTTCTCCTTTCTTATCGGCTGCCTCAGAATTCTTCTTCATGTACATTGTTTTCTAATTGGTGAACTTTGAATTGAAGGGGTGGGCGCAAGGACCATGTAAGTCAAAAATGCTAAGTTTTTAAGAGGGTAAAATATTATCGAATCTTACTTAGTTGCAATAATCAATGTTATTAGAAATAACTTTCAGGTTACTTATTGTTTGCAGGCAAAATTAGTATTTTTTTATTTAGTTCTAGGAATAGCAAAATTTTAGCATGTACTACTCGCTTATTGCACCAAAGTAAATTAATAATTGAATATTTGAACAAAATATAGCTTTATTGAAGTGTAAAATACAGTAGTTTGACATCCATTAAATTGCTCTCCTGGTTCGTAACTGATTACATAACAGTTTAAATCTGGCTTTATGAAAGAACAAAGTCCGATGGTTATACTTGTCATCAGTTTCTGTCTGACAGCCATGATGTTGCGTCTCTGACCTCAGCTAATTGTAGAACCGATTGTCACTTGGAAGTAATATATAAGATGTGACAAGTTTCATCACATCTTTGTGTCTTTTCTCTTAAATCGTGAGTTGCCCATCGTACAATCGCTTTGTCAGTACTGTTATTTATAAAAAAAAGCTCAAAAATGTGCTGCGATAATAACACGATAAAATAATATTTTCGTAAATGCAGCATACATTCAGAAATATACGGCTGTCCAACTTATATTTGCGTTTTTACTGCATTTAAAAAAGTTTTTTTATTAGATTGTTGTTGTTGTAATACCAGCTTTGAGAAGTTGTTTTGCGCATATTTCTCGGTGTAGACCGAACATATATACTCTTGTGAAATTAGCAATAAATGCAGGTTATGTATTGCTTGCAGGCTGAAACGTTTTATTAGTTTATTGTAGTTCCAGGAAAAGTACAAATATGGCCAATAGCACACGAAAAGGCGAAAGTTGTAGATTATAGAAAAAAAAATTTCTTGCAAAAAGTATGGAAATTTGTAGATAGAGGCACGGAAGGTTTGCTTAGTAAGTAAGGAAGTGAATGCAAAGATAGTAAAATCTAAGGGCACTATCAATTACAGAAAAAAGAAATAAGTAAAAAAAAAGTTGTAAAATTGCACAAATAAGTATGTGAATTGGGTAAATTGAAAAATAGAAACGTTGATACAGATCAGCGCCAAGCAGTAAAATCGGAGTTTAATTTTGATGATTGGATATCAACAAAATATTACGCAAAGTAGTTGGATTTATTTTTCTGAAAGTGTCAAGAAATGGTGAGCAAAAGTTATTCGTAGTAGAAGACATGTTAAAAGGAGATGCTAAGTGTTGGTGGAATATTGTAGGAGATAAGAAATGTAAAATCTTTGTGGAAATTAAAGAAAAAATACAAATTTTTCAGGAAAGATGGAATAAAGTAGAATTAGAAACGGAGTTGTATTGCTTAAAGCAACAACCTACAGAATCGGTGAGAAATTTCTTAATGAGAAAAGCCGATCTGAAGGATAGATTAGATTTCGACATAAATTACGAAAACCTGAATGAACTATTCCATGAAAGACTAAGGACACCAGTCCAGGATTTTTTCTTTGACAGATAGCACTGCATTCAATACGATGCACGACATCTAGTAGAACGGAGGGAAGTAGACAGATATAACCTAAATCAAGGGTTCCCGCTCGCTAACTACTGGGCTACCGCGGCCTTGGTTGGGCTGTGTGTGAGGTCTATATAACCTTTGGTTAATTTTGGTTAATGATTTTGGCTAATTCAGCTTATTTATAATTTATGTTTAACTTTATATTAACAACTTCTGCCTAGTTTGGTTATGTAGACCAATCACAGAGCCAAATAACATTATGCGGTGCAGAATGGCGACAGGATAAGTTTCGAATGACGAGTGAGAGAGAAGGTCTGGGTAAGTAGTCTGAGTTAAGTGCTGTGAATAGGCTAGTGAAAGTTCGTTTGCTGCGATACGATAAAATAATATTTTCGCATATGTAGCATAAATACAAGAATATAGTGTTGATCAGTTTATATTTGGATATTTGTTGTATTAGAATATATTTTCTTTTATCAGATTATTATTGTTATTACACCAGGTTTGAGAAGTTGTTTTCCGTATATATCTTAGTGTAGGCCAAACATATATACATTGATCTTGCGCCGAATTAAAGGCCGAATTTTTCTTTATGAGTCAACGTTAAAATTTAAAAATCACCAAAAGTGGATTTACATGGTTCTATCACCCAGCTCTTTCTTTCACTGGTACTACAGTATCAGGAATATATATACTTATGCTCACATTAAACCTCATTTAATATCATTGACTTCATATTGTTTGGATTTATCTTATGAAGAGAATGAAATGTGTCCTTAAATCAATTGTATGGCAATTTAATTTGTGCTGTATTGCTGTATTACGTTGCTTTTATTTCCTTATAAATATATGTGTTTAACAATATCTTGATGTAACACATTTTAGATAATTCTAATAATTAAGAGATTCGGCACTAGATGAATGTACTTTTTAAACTAAAATTAAGTCTAATAGTCATCAATCCAAATAAAGTGCAGTGGAAGATGGATATGGTTGGATATGTGCCCTGCCTTATTTTGGTAATTCCTTACACAGTAGACAGATTATTGAAGTAGGTAGCATATCTGTTGCAATCTCGAGTTTGAGACCCGGCTATAGTCGAGATTTACTTTTAAACTAAACTGAAGTCTAATACAGTCGTGAATACAAGGAATTTAAAAGGATGAAAGCATTGTCATAAGGTGTTGTTACACGGAGCAATTCCTTCCAGTAACCTTTCAGCAATACCATACATTTCAATGGGAAGATAAATTGCTTCTGAATGCTGCACTTTTGTGCGCAGCCAGAGAAATATCGATACATTCATGAGCTCTATCCAATAAGAGAATGGCAAAATTTGACGTCACATCAAAGATGGCGGCTATAAATACAGCTCTACGGTGAACAGCGGATATGGAATGACAAATCTACGAATTTTTTTTAATTACATGATTATGTGGTACATTAAAAATAACAATTTTTCTATAAAAACGCTTAGAAATGCTTTGTGGAGGGGAATTGTTGAGATTTTAGCATTTATATGGCCTGATGCTAAACGTGTTTAATACAAATAAATTTCAAAGTACTGGCAATCCTACGATTAGCTAGCTGTTCGAGAGGAGGGTCCAAAAACAGGATTGACAATTAAAATTGCTGAAGTTTCAGCAATAAAAATTGCCCCGTGTAATATCACCTTTACTCAGTCATATTTTATTTGTAAATTAGTAAATATAAGGGTGTTAATATAACATAAAAATTGGTATATTAATTTTAAAAATGTGAAAATTTGTTTTTTAAACATGTGTTTTAATTAGATAATTCAAATGAAATATTACATACTAAGTTCGGAAATAATAATGCTTTATATTTAATTTTGGTAAAGTATTTTTAGTTGTATTACTTTCCTTATATACATAATGTATAAGGAAAGTATTGTGACGGGGTCGAAAATTTGAATTCAAGTTATTAACGGGAGAGCACGTTTCAAGCATCCTTGAACACGAATCAAACGTTTTTGAGGTGATGTGTGTGTATGTGTGCGTGTGTGAGCGCGCGATTGCGTGCGTGCGTGTGTACGTGCGATTGCGTGCGTGCGTGTGTGCGTCAGAAGCGATTCGAACGAAATTTGGTACAAAAATTACAATCAGTGAATACTGGACACCTATAGTATTTAAACACAATCGTATGTGCAGAAACTTAAATTTTGGAATGAAATTTTTAAAAAGTCCCAATCTTCAGTAAATTTATTTAAATAATAATTTCTTATGTAATTTTTCATTAGAAAACGATTGTCACAAACAATAGAAAGCTAGCATGAACCGTTCTCGATTTTTTAAATAAATTTATCAAAAAATCCCGTAAAATTAGATAAAAGTATTAACTATAATGACGAATGCTCACTTTTCATGTGCAATATTATTCGATAAATTTGGTATCATTCTCGTAGATCTAGCTCATTTCATGCTCGAGAGAAGATAATTTGGGTAATAGTTTTGCATTTGGATGCCACTAATCGTCCATATACTATAAGAATAGCTTATTTCACCATCTACAACGCTTGACGAAATTTTGGCGTCGAATTTAGCGGAATATCGTGAAGTTAGCGAGTTTTTATAAATGTTGCAAAATTTACGAAAATGTGGCCAAATTGATAAAAATGTCGTCCCCATATTGACAATACTGTCTCCAAATTGATAAAAATCACTCTAAATCAATGAAAATGACGACAAATTGATGAATATTTAATGTCTTGGAAAGAATATAAAAATATGTTATAAGACTAACATTTTTCTCCGTCTGTAACGCTTGGCAAAATTTTGGCGACGAATTTTTGCGGCATATCGCCAACTGACGGAATTGACAAATTGACGAATTGACAAACTGACAAATTGACGGAAATGTCTCCAAATTAAGGAAACTGACGATAAATCATTGAAAATGACGAATAATTGATGAAAAGTCAATATCTTGAAAGTAACATAAACGACTACAAGAACAACCCCTTTCTTCGTCCTTCTGTAATGCTTGGCCGAATGTTGTAAACTTAACGACTTTTTTTAATTAATTCCAGATTGACTAAAATACGAAATAAATGATAAAAATGGTGCTAAATAGGAGGCAATGCTTTGCAAATTTGTAATTCAGTCATATAACGGGCATACCTTCTAGTATATAAGAAATGCTTTTCTCTCCGTTTGTTTGTAACAGTTAACAATATATATGGCGAAATTTACGAATAATCTAGAGAAATATCGCGAACTCGGCGATATTTATCCCCAGATTGATGAAAATATCGGCACAATTGCAAAAATGCCGCCAAGTTAATGAAAATGACGCTTAATTGATGAATGTATTAATAAAATATTTTAATATATGGACTATATTTCTTATTGAGGATGCTATCAATATTGATACTAATTGTTAATGTAGAGTTATTTCAAATATAAGTTAGTTGGATGCGAAATAGCTTTCCATATTGTCATTAGGAAAAGCGCCAAATGTACAATTCAACGTTAAAATTACTCTGCCGTGGATCTTTTCATCATTTTTTAAATGTGAAAGAAGTAACTTCACTGCAAGGGAAATTGCATAAGGAAAATCATGTGCTGCCCGCATTAGATCTTTATAGATATGATAGAACCAAATTTCAATAAATCAAAGATAAATTACAAGATAAATTATTTTATTTTTAAAACTGCATGCGTTTATGTTTCGAATGCGTACTTGATTTATCGTGAGTAGGAACTTTAATTTGATCATTTAATGTTTGATAAGTAATCATTTAATATTTGTTCATGATCAGAAGTTTAGAAAACATAAGACTCGTCAAGGCAATAAAAGTAGACACGCAATTTAGGAGAACACGGACGTAAGCTGAGGCTGCTTACTTAACAAAATCTATACAAAAACTACTAGTTATAAACTCCATCAAAGTTAATTTAGAAAGTTATTCGCTGAGCTTTTTCGTGTTTCTGTTTGATTAAGTATATATTAACATCTTAAATACAGGCAAATGATTTTTCAAACTTCTTGTTAAGCATAGACAGTTTCGTTTGCTCAGTTTGGTCACTAGTTTTGTATAACTTTCTAATAATTTTGAAAGAAAAACATGCACAGGAGAGCAAGCCCTAGTTTTATGTTCATGCACATTATTGTATCTTCCGTCGCCACTGATTACTGTATTTAAAAGAAAAACATGGAAGCACTAATATTCTACAGCATAGTGAGAGCAAAACTACTTCTAACACACATGATTATAAGCAAAGAATAGTGTATAATTTTACTGTTGTGTAAACGTCGTTGACTGACAAAATTTACAACAGAGCAAGAGCGGATGTCTTAACGTATTAGCGCTAAAAATAAAATTATTTCTATCCAAAGGAAGAAATAATTCTCTACTGTAAAACTACAACTTTTTGCATCGTTAATTGTAAAATGGACATAGTTTGAACAATCTTGTTTCTGGTTTTCAAACTTAACAATAACCCACGTACATGCTAGGTTACAATTCCTCTAAAGTTTTGTGCTCATAGCAGTGATGCTAGAAATATAATATTTCTAAATATGGACATGAGATCTATAATGTCTGGTGTGTTGTATCACTGTGTTCAAATTAACACTATCAACATAATTAACAAAATATTAGTTAACGTAAATAAAAATTGAAAGCGTACAATAACGACTTAAAGCATTGTAAGTAGCAAACAAATTGTATAATTGAAAAAATATACATATCTCACAAAAATCAGCAGTATTCTAATAAAAAAAATCGATTTTTCACAAAGTAACCAAAAAATCATGCCTTCACGGAATGATTACAAGCAATGACTACAAGTGCCTAGGAATGATTACAAATGTAGTCATATGTTGAACGAAAGCGAAATAATTATATTTCCTAATATGGGAATGCAATATACAATGTGGTGTGTAGTATGTTACATTGTGTTTAAATTCATGAGATCAAGGTAATTAACCATTATTAAAATATTTTAATATATGGACTATATTGCTTATTGAAGATGCTATCAATATTAATAATTATTAATTTAGAATTGGGTGAAATATAAGTTCATTGAGTGCGAAATAGTTTTATATGTTGTCATCCGGAGATGCGTCATATGTACGTTCAACGTTACAAACACTGTGCCGTGAATTTTTTTCGCCATTTCTTCACTGTGAAATAATTACATTCATTGCATTATATAAGGAAAGTCATGTGCTGTCCACATCAGATTCTTACTTTCTTGTATACATAGTATAGTGTATAAGGAAAATATTGTGATGGGATCGCAAATTCGAATTCGAGTTTTCGATGGGAGAGCATGTTTCAAGCATCCCTGATTACGAATCAAACGTTTTTGAGGTGATGTTTGTGTGTGTGTGTCAGTGAGGCTGTGGAGACGATATCTCACGAACGATTGAAACAATTTAAACGAAATTTGATACAAAATTACAAACCGTAAATACGGGAAGCCTATTGCTTAAAAACGAAATCGAATGTTCAGAACCTCTCAAAATTTTCGATTGAAATTTTGAAAAATTCATCAAAAAATTAAGATCTTTAATAAAGCTACGCAAATAGTCAATTCTTATGTAAATTTTCATTAGAAAACGATTGATACCGATTTTAGAACGCTTGCATGAACCGTTCTCGACATATTGCACATTTTTAAATAAATGTACCAAAAAGTAGCATAAAATATAAAAATATTAATATCACTTTTCATATGTAATATCATGTGGTATGTTTGGTGACATCATTCTCGTAGATCCAACTCGTTCCATTCATAAGAAATGACACTTTGGGTAACACTTCTTTATTAGGACGTAAATAGTCAATATACTTTATTCTTATAGCAAATAAATAAGTCCATAACTCTTGGCGAATTTTTGGCGACGAATATGACGGAATGTCGCCAACTTGGCGACTTTTTAAATGTTGCAAACTTAATAAAAATGTCCCCAAATTAATAACAAGAAAGATCCATCATGCTTAAAGCATTGATTATGAAACACTTGCCAACTTCAATGCAATTTTATTTAAACATGTCTAAAATGCAATACATTCCTCTGTAATATTTTAAAACCCATCACAATACTACATTAATTTATTATATTTGAAAACTTAAACCTTCATCGAAAAAAATGAACTTCATTCAAATGATGGCATTGAGATATAAATTTCCTGGTTTAAACATCTCTAAAATGTGATACATTCCTCTGTAATAATTTTAGAATTATCATAATACTACGATAATCTGTTATATTTGAAAACTTCATCGAAAACAACTGAAATTCATTCAAATGACGTCATAGAAAAAATAACACGCCTGGCTCTCTCTATAAAAGCATCATTTCATTCATACATAATTTCCCATTCATGTCATTCATCAGAATACTATAATAATTTATTTTATTTAAAAATTAAGACCATGGAACTACACGTAATTAAACTCTATGCGTAAAACTTCATCGAATAAAATCGTCCTTCTGTTTGTAAAATCAATGAATATTTGATTCATATCAGCTATGCAGACTCCATGAAATAAATGATTTTGTATTAAAGAAATACAGCATTTCTAATACAACTCATTCTACATATTTTGCTGTTTACATTTTACATAGGTGAAAAATAGGCTTCGTTGTAGAAATAATCGAATTTGGATGAGCATTTAAACTCAAATATATTGTAATTGAGTTGTTTCAGTATGTAGATGCACAGAATTTATGCAAAAATAAAGTGATTTTAGGACGGATACAACACTCAATATGAATTAAAAAGAACTTTAAAAATCACGATTTTGAGACAAGATGGATGCCATATATCAGTTTGAAGTGTGTCACTTGATATTTTCATATCGTGGTCACGTGATCGCTTCATATAAGAGGTGTTATTATTGTTTTAATTTTTATTTAAAAAACTACTGAATATATTTCGCTAAATTTTTTTTTATATATTTTATGAAACAATTTAAATATTACCTAAAATTTTCGAAGCAATTTGTGAATTTTAAATTCGCTTAAAAAATGTTTGAAAAATTAGGTCCCATAGGGCTCAATGTATTTCATGTATTCAACCCGGGTTCAATCCAAAACTAATTGGGTGATATTATTCATTTATTTTCCCATAGGTCCTACAGACCGAACAACATACTAAAATTTCATTTTGATTAAGTCATTTTTACGGCAGTTATCGTGCTAACGGACAGACAGACAGACAGAATGAATGAACAAAGTCATAAACACTTTTCAACGTTGTTGTAAAGTGTTAAAAAGGATGCTCAATCAATGAAATGTCGACTAATTGACAAAAATTCAATATCTTGGATAGAATATAAGAATCTACTATAAGAATAACATATTTTTCTGTCCTTAACGTTTAGAAAAATTTTGGTGACGAATTTATCGGAATATCTCCAACTTGCTGACATTTTAAATGTTGCCAAATTGATGAAAATGTCACCCAATTGATAAAAGTTCACTAAATTGATGAAACCGACTCTAAATCAAAGAAATGACGACTAATTGATGAAAGTTCAATATCTTGGAAAGAACATAGGAGTAAACTATAAGAATAACCTATTTCTCCGTCCGTCTGTAACGTTTGCCGAGAATTCGTCGCTAACTTAGCGACTATTTTGAATTTTGCCAAAGTGACAAAAATGTTGTCAAATTGATAAAAGTGACGCCAAACGGGAAGAAATGTTTTTCAAATTCTGATTTCCGTCATATGACGAGCATACTTTCTAGTATATAAGATATGCCTTTCTCTCCGTTTGTCTGTAATACTCTGTGATGCATTTGGCGAACTTAGCGAATAATCTAGCAAAGTATGATGAACTTGGCGATATTTTGCTCCAGATAGACAAAAATATCATCAAAATTGTAAAAATGACACAAACTAATGAAAATGACGCCTAATTGATGAATTATTTTTAAAAATATTTTAATATATGGACTATATCGCATATTGAAGATGCTATCAATATTGATAATTGTTTGTTCAGAGTTGTGCGAATAATTGGGTGATTCGAAATAGTTTACATGTTGTCATCCGGAAAATCGCCAAATGTACAATTAAACGTAACACGGTACTGTGGATCTTATACATTTTTTTGTCTGCAAAAGGAGTTAATTAATTGTATTACATATGGAAAGTCATGTGCTGTCCACATCAGATTTTTTTATATGTTTTTATTATGATATAGAGATAGATATATTAATTTTTAAAATGTGAAATACGGATTCTTAATTAGCAAATTACAATGAAATTTGTTTATAAAATTTGGATTGAAATGTGATTTATTTATTCTATAGAAAAATCCAGTTATAGAATAAAACTATGAAAAAAACTTAATTACATCAACATATATTTTATTGTACACAAGAATATAGTGTATTTACATGTCATTTGTAGGAAACTACAAATGTAGCAATGTGTTGAAAATACATCAAGTTTTATCGTTTTTAAATGCTGTTTTAAAAACTCACATATACGCATTACAGTTAACCACCACACAGTTATACAAAGATGTGTAAAATTATGAATTAAGTAAAAAATCCACGGCTGTCCAAAGTCTTCTTCTTGTTATGCCACTTACAAGATAAAATTCTCATGTACGTTCGTCTGAAATTAGCATTACAAAGTGCATAACAGAAAGGATTCACAAGACTATTGATATAACAAAGATAATAAACAAAGTTCCACAAACCTGGACTTATACAATCGTCATCTTCACAATTAGAGAGAGTTTTATAGAGAACTAATACATTATAGGGTGTCCAAGTGACCGTAAATGCAAATAATATAGCACTTAAAGTTTTGGCAGCTTTCATTTCTTGCTTCCGTTCTTGTTGTTTACGCTTCTTTTTCGGAGCCCTGTGCTTAGCAACTTGCTTGTGTACTAATTTTGTATTAAGTGGAAGTCTAATTGCTTCTACAGCTGAGTCAGCAGCTCTTAGAAGACTATCAGCGGTTCCAGGTTCTAGCGAAATCTTATTTTCCGATCTTTCATCATCTTGGATCGCTTCAACAGCATCTGCGTTCACTTCTTCATCTTCGGTAATCATTTTTATCGATGCCTGACACTCACCCTCTCCTTCCGTTGAAGTGGATTTTGGGGGTAGACGTATCAAAATGGTATAGACAGAGTCAGGAGAATATATAGGAGACTGGGAAGGAATTGGTGTGTGGGCAGGGGCTCGAGATCTTATCATACCAGTATTTACTGTTAAAGGTGGAGCAGTTGGAGCAATGACAAGGGTCGTAATCGGCTTTGGTGTTAAACTTGTCACTTGCTGTCTTTTCCACTCTGGTAAGCTTATTTCAGCACGCTTTTGTCCATTCCTTTCAGTCATTGGTATGGCTTGATCACTGGTCTTTTGGGATGATGTTGAGGGAGTGGCAAATGACTGAGACTGTAATGGTATTCGGTGGTCAATTCTAAAGCTCATAGAAGCTGTTCGTGAGCAAGGTTGCATCGGTGTTTCTAGAGATGCAGGAGTGGTTACTGGGGATTCATGACTAGTGCTTTCTTCTTCTTGTGGATCACCTTCTTTGTCAATTCTGCACCATGCTTGCAAAAGTTCAGTAATTTTCAATCTTTTTGACTCTTTATGTTTAGGTAGATATTTTGAAGTTTCCACACAAAGAGATGTTGGTACATACGTGGTTTCTGTTGTCGGATCTTCTATTACACAGGAATCTGTTCTAAATCGCTTAGAGTCTTCCGGCTTGCGGGTTACTTCTTCTGGTTCTGGAGGATCATCACTTGATGTGGATTTTTTACTATCTTCTTTCTTTCCTGCTTGCAAATGTGTCAGATCTTTTTGCCTCTGTTTTGTTTCTCTCCATATTCTCCAGTAAAGAAAACACATTACAGTGACTGGAACATAAAACGCAGCTAAAGCAGTTCCAAATGTTACGTATGAATTGGTTACTAAAAATTGAATGTAACACTGATTCTTCTTAACAGTTCTTCTGCCCTCAATGTAAGGCCAAGCATAGATCCAAGGAGGCCATAGCATGAGAGATATAACCCAAGCTGAGGCTATCATTACTGCTGCTCTTCTCGTAGTTCGAAGAGCTCTGTAAGTAAGTGGTCTAGTTACAGAGAAATATCGATCAAAGCTTATGATAAGTAAGTTTAAAACAGAAGCATTACTGTTTAAATAATCAAACGCTAGCCATGAATCACAAACAAAATCTCCAAGTGGCCAATAACCTAACAGCAAATACATTGTAAAGAGAGGCATAGAAATTAGACCAATTGAAAAATCAGCAACAGATAAGCTTAGCAAAAAATAATTGCTGATTGTTTGAAGTTGCTTATCCATTTTGAAAGATATCATTACCATTATGTTTCCAATTACTGTTAATATACTCAGCAAACCTGCCACTATAGCTATAAGTATCATTTCAAAAATAGAATAAGGTGGCTGGTCTAATTCTATTTCGTTCACGATGCTTATACTTTCATTAGATTCATTATAAGAATGGGTAGTCATGGAATAAGTCATGGCTGTTGTTGAACTTGCTTCGTCAATGAGCGAAGAAGTCATTTTGAAAAACTGGTATTTTTAAAATATAATCTAATTTACTTTTTATGTACTTCTTGTGCCATAAGTTGGAGGATCCACATTAATACATAAAGATTTCTGTAAAGAGAAAGCTAAATATTAGAGCCTATAAATGATTAATATTAAAATTTAAAAGTTCATACTAAAAGTTGATACTATTAAATTAATTAAATACTTATAAAAATACACTGTAAACAGAAAATTTTACATAGGTATAAAATGTAAAAGAATATCTTCAATTTTCAGTAATGCTTTAAAAATAGAGATACCTTAAAAATTAAACGTATTTGAGTAGAAACAGCAACTCATACATGTAGTGACACGAAAAGCAAATACTTTTTAAATAACCAATAATTGTAGTATTCTAAAACATTTTCTGTACATTGTACGTTAAAGCAACAAGTGGAAAAGAAGTCAGGATCACACAAAGTACTATGAAAGTGACAGATTGATTTCCAAATAATATAATTACTTTTCTTATATATATAGTATAATTTATAGGGAAAGTATTGGGATGGGATCGAAAATTCGAATCGTGTTTCCGACGGAACAGCAAGTTTAAAGCATCCCTGAACTCGAATCGATCGTCTTTGAGGTGATGTCTACCTGTGCGTGTGTGTATGTGTGTGTGTGTATATATGTATGTGTGTGTGTGTATGTATGTATGTGCGTGTGTCTGTATATGTATGTGTGTCCAAGACTATACCTCCCGAACGTTTGGAGCGTTTCAAGCGAAATATGGCACAGAAATTACTATCCTTGAATACTGGACGCCTATTGATGTGAAACGTAATCAAATGTATATCAAGACCACGCAATTTTCAAATAAAATTTGGTAAAAGTCATCCCAAATCACAGCCTTCAATAATGTTACGTAAGTAATGATTTCTTCTGTAATCTTTCATTAGAAAACGATTGAAAAGCGCTTCCCCACTTTTGCCTCAATTTGAAATTCGGAAAAATTCTGTGATCCATCCCCCTCTCCATTCAAAATCGGGAAAAGTAAAAAAAAAAAATCGTTACCGAATGAAATAAATTTTTTAATAAAAGTACCGTTATTTTTTAATTTATAATCAGGCATGTAAGGCAATCATACATTGTTCTTTTTACTTTCCCTGCAATACATGGTAATGTATAGGAAAAATAATGGAATCATCTCGAAAATCGCAACTCGAGTTGTCGACAGATCTGCACAGTTTGAGACCGCTAGAACACGAAAACACCATCTTAGCGTGATGTCTGTGTGTGTGTGTGCGTACGAGCGCGTGTCTGTCTGTCAGTCTGTGTGTGTGTGCGTACGAGCGCGTGTCTGTCTGTTTGTCTGTGCAGATTTTGTATCCACTCTAACTCAAAACCTAATTGACCGAATTTCATAAAATTTTATAGGTAAGTTCCTTGTGGAGTACTTTGGTGCTGATTAGATTTTGGTACAATTCGAAAAAAAAAAGAACCTGTCATTGTTTGCAAAAATATCCGCAAAAATGTCTCTATCTACTCAAGCTAAAAACTAATAGACTAAATTTCACAAAATTTGATGAATAAGTCACTTGTGGTATTATATATCCTTAAATGCATCAATTAAATGCTTGTTTAATACGTAATTTTTCAATAAGACATAAGACCAACCCTATTACTCCAGGACTAGCCAGTTCCGATAAAAATTTTATTTTTTTCGCATGCTTGCCACGCTACTTTTGAAAATAAGTTCAGCAACCCAGTGAAAGCGAAAATTGAAGTAGAAGTACAAATTCAATAATGTAAAATAATGTTGGATGTTATTTTCTGCAATTAAACGCTAATGAATTATTGAACAAATGAAGAGAACGTGAATATGAGACTGCAGGGAAAAGCATGCCCTGTCCACATCAGATATTTTTAACTACTAGTATTCCTGTTCCCTATATAAATGAACAAATAGAGAGTGATAAATTAGTAGGATAATAAAAGTTGCCTTTCCTTAAATTGGTGAATATTATTTTTAGATTTGTGAGGCATTTAAGAAAATTGAATTATGAAATAATCAAAGATATTGAAAACAAAGATAAGAAACCAGCACTTTCATAACAGATATCAGCTTCTGTCTTCCAAGGTAAGTCTTTTGTATACTATGTTTCCTCTTCCAACACTTTTGTCGCATTTGTGGGGTCGAATCGGGGGCAGGAAATTCCCAGTGAGCATCGACGGAATTCTACTGCATGCTAAATAGAGAAGTAACTTGATATTTAATCTTATGCATTGTATTTTATGCTGCACAACACACAACTGTATTTTACCCGCCAAAAGGTAAAGCACATGACTCTTACCACCCAGAGCTTTTATTTTCATACAACATCTTCAAATAGTCCATAAACCCTATCACCATCGTTTCGGTTAGAAAATTGGGAAAAAAAGTTTTGAAGAAAAGTTTTTTGTCTCAACTGTAGTTTGTTGGCCCAAAAAGTTTAATATGATAGAGGCTTAACTCGCCTTTAACTCAAACGTAGCGGTATTTAGTTACGGTTTGTGGCCCTGTCAATGCCACATGTCCACGCTCCGTAAATTTCTAACAGTCGCCAGTCTGTGTACTTATTAAAACTGCTAGCCGTGTCTGCTAGAAAAGTACATCCTTTAAGCTCGCCAATCTTCAAAATGTTTAAACAAAAGTATCTTTAAATCCGACTAAGCCCTACTTATCATCATTCTGTATGACAAGCTTAATAATCTTTTGACTTTCCTAGACATTGCAAACACACACACATGTACATATATACATTTAAATATATATATATATATATATATATATATATATATATATATAACCAGTATATACAAATTTTATATTTTTATCTGCTCTAGGTTTTGCGGTATGAGAACGAGAAACTCGAGGAACATAAAATTATCAAACAGCGGCGGCGTTAGCTATTTATTTTTAAAGATACAATATCACTTTTACTCTATTATATGTAATCAAAATATTTTAACTTACTCTATTACATGTAATAAAAATATTTTAATTTACTATATTCATTACTATAACATTTTAAATACTATTATATATTTTTTAAATGTATGCCGTCATATAATTTTTCCAATATTTTTTATTCACTCGTATTTATTTATTCCTATTTATTTAATCTTATTTTGATAAATTACTAGACGTCAAAATACAAAATTATTATACAAAGTACCTTCTCTTGCGAATAGAACGAACAAGATAAACGAGAATGATTTTGGCAAATATGCCACATGATATTGCATATGAAAAGTGAACATATTTCACGATAGTTCATATTTATTGATATACTTTTAATGCATTTATGTGAAAAAACGTGCGATATTGATAACGGTTCATGCTAGCGTTTTAAAATTTATGTCATTCGTTTCCTAATAAAAAATTACATAAGAAATGATTATCTAAGTAAAATTATTAAAGGGACTGTTTTTTAATGATTTTTTTCAAAATATGATTCGAAAATGGATGGGTCTTCTGATCATTCGATCGCATTTTAAAAAATCTGTTGTAGCTGCCATCTGTAGGCAGCACATGACTTTCCTTATATAATACAATGGGTTTACGCTTTTTACAGTCAAAAAGTTATGTATAAGATCTACGGTACTGTGGTTTTAACTTTGATTTGTACATTTAGTGAATTTTCGGATGACAACATGTAATACTATTTCAAAGTACCCAAATAACCTATATTTCACACAACTCTAAATTAACAATCACCAATATTGATAACATCCTCAATAAGCGATATAGTCCATATATTAAAATATTTTAATAATTGATTAATCAATTAGGTGTTATTTTCATTAATATAGCGTTATTTTTGCAATTTTGACGAAATATTCGCCAATCTGGGACGAAATATCGTCAAGTTGGTGATACTTTGCTAAATACAAAATTTGCCAAATACATCTTCAAGTGTTACAGACGAGCGGAGAGAAGAGCATTTCTTATATACCAGAATGTATGCCCGTTATATGACGGAAATCAGAATGTGCGAAACATTACTTCTCATTTGGCGACATTTATATAAATTTGGCGACATTTTTGTCACTTTGGTAATATTTGAAAACGTTTCCAATTTGGTTATGTCCCGCTAAATTTTTCCCCAAGGGTTACGGACGGACTAAGAAAGGGTTTATTCTTATAGTCTATTCTTATGTTCTTTACAGGATATTGAACTTTCATCAATTAGTCACCATTTCATTGATTTAGCGTCAGTTTTATCAATTTGTCGAATTTTTATATATTGGGTGACATACATATTCGTCAATTTGGCAAAGTTTAAAAAGTCAACAAGTTGGAGTTATTCGAAAAATTTCTTCTCCAAAATTTTAATCAAACGTTACGGACGAAAAAATAGGTTATTATTATATTATTATAGGTTATAGTAGTTTCTAATATTCTTTCCAAGATATTTAATTTTCGTCAGTTAGTCGTCATTTTCACTGATTTAGCGTCATATTTATCAATTTGACGACATTTTCGTTAATTTAGCATTATTCGTCAAGTTTAACAAAAGTCGCCAAGTTGGCGACATTCCGCCAAATTCGTAACCAAAATCTCGACAAGGTTATGGACAGAGAAATTGTTCTTATAGCAGATAAATGATTATTGGTGTTTAACTACAAAAATATTACCCAAAATACACTCACGGACAATGAAAGTTGCGCACCAAGAAGGAAGCATAGGATGGACCTGAAATTTCATAGAAGGATACAGATGAATGATATACATGATCACAAAAACAGCGCAACAGAACACGTACAGAGGGAGCTCTGGTATACAGTCCGGTCATCCTCAATAGCGTGTCGCACCGTCTCGTGCTGTGATACGAGCTGCAATACGGTCCAGCAAGGTGTTGAACAGATGCCTGATGTTGTCTTGCGACAGACGAATCCACACCTGTTGGGCGTTACGTTCCCCGAAGATTGCGGCAACGAGGCAGCTGGCGTTTTAACTGGTCCCACACATGCTCGATAGGTGACAGGTCTGGGGAGCGGGCAGGCCATGGAAGTATCTGGACATGACTCAGGCAGGCCTGGGCGACCCAAGTCGTGTGCGGCCGGGCATTATGCTGCTGGAATTGCGCACCCTGGAATCCCAGCAACGAATGGGAGCACATGGGGTCGTAGAATCTCATCCACGTACCGTTGACCCGTCAATGTCCCAGGTACCACTACTAGAACGGATCGGCTGTCGTACGCTATAGTTCTACAGCGCATGATGCCTGCAGTGCGACTGGTGTGGCGCTCGATAACGAATTTGGGATTGTGGCGTTGTGCAGGGGACCTACACACTCGGACACGCTGTTCATCGGTTCCCACAACAAGGTGACAATCATGGCTAAAAATCACACGACGCCAATCTGTAGCGTTCCACGTTGCTCTGGCCCGACACCACTGCAAATGAAGCCGCTGATGTTCCCGTGTTAGCGGCAGCACACGTAAGGGAAGCTGGGTTCGCCGATTCGCTTCCTTTAGGCGTCTAGATATGGTTCGTGTGCACACAGGAGCCGCTATGTTGAAGTGCGCCTATATTGCGGATTGAGTCGTCGTGAGCTCTATACATGCCTGCCGCACGATCATTCAATCCTCTCTACTCGTGGAATGCCTGGTCCGTCCAGAGCCGGTCCTCCCAACACCGTCGGACGATAAAGTCCGAAAGAACCACGTGGCGGGATATCCGGCGTTCTGACCACCCTGCAAGTTTCAGCCTTATGATCAGGCCTTTCGCGAAGTCCGTCAGTTACGCATATCGACGTTTCTGGCATCTATCCATCATTTTTTTCACTCCGTACTCGTGCTTGCGTCGGTCGAAGCGTCTCGCATTGATGGAGCATCGACTACGCCTCGGCCTATAAGACCGCTGGCTCATGTTTGCAGCGCCACTCACGGGTGTACGGTCATCCGCAATCACACCAGACTGGGATAATTTGCATACCAGCCCGCTCTCTAGCTAATTACATCATTTCGCGGCTGTTCCATGTTTTCTTCTTAGTGCGCAACTTTTATTGTCCTTAAGTGTATATTTTCTCCCGAATAAAATGAACTAAATCCACGAGAATGATGTCACCAAATTTATCGCATGATATTACACATGAAAAGTGAACATATTTTACATTAGTTAATATGTTATTTTATTTTATGTGATTTTTTGAACATTTTTTTGAAAAATGTGCAATATCTCGAGAGAGGTTCGTGCTAGCGTTCTGAAGTTAGTGTCAATCATTTTCTAATAAAACATTACGTAAGAAATAACTATTTTCGTAACTTTATTAAGGGTTTTGGTTTTTTGATGATTTTTTCAAAATTTCACTCGAAAATTTAGAGGGAGTTGTGAACAATCGCTTGCGTTTAAAAACAATAGGCTTCCAGTATTCACGGATTGCAATGTTTGTCCTAAATTTCTTTCGAATCGCTCCATTCGTTCGCCAAACATCGTCTCCACACATACACACGCAGATAGACATCACATCAAAAACGTTTCACTAGTGTTCAGGGATGTTTGAAATATGCTCTCCCATCGAAAACTCGAATTAGAATTTTCGACCCTGTCACAATACTTTCCTTATGCGTTATACTATGTATATAAGGAAAGTAATTAATATTGTTCCCGTACTCACGGATCGTAATAAACTTGCCGAATTAAGTTTGACGCATTCCATTCGTTCGTAAAATATTGCAGTCACAGCTTCACGGACACATACATACACACAGAGAGAAACATCACATTAAAACCTATCGATTTGCGTTCATGAATGTTTGAAACGTGCTCTTCCGGCGAAAACTCTATTTCAAATTTTCGACCCCGTCACCATACATTCCCTATACTATAGTAAATACAGAAAGATCTAGGTCTTCGAATAAATTTGTAGATAAAAAGAAAATATTTATAGCTGCATGATCAGCCCTGAGTTAGTTGTTTACAAGACATTATTAATTATTCCGAATTCTTGTATTGATTACTTGTACTGAAATAGGATTAAATAAGACATTTGCATTGATTTGCACTTTGGAATTTTAATTAAATATTCTAAATTGCAAGCCAAATATTTTAATTAAATAATTATTGTATATTATATAAAAAAATATTCATGATATATTTAAATGACTTTATAAATATTTTAGGAACACCAAAACTCACAAAACAACTTTAATTCAATGGTATAGAGATTTCTAGGAAAGTGCTCAAGCATACCAGTAATTTTGTAAGAAAAGATCTACGAATGTAAACGTTAGTTCTATCTATAGTAGAGTGACTATGGCGTGTCAAATAAAAGTGATTGGAATGACTCTATCGGAGAGTTTAATAAATGAGGGTAACTCTGCAACAACTGCAATAGACGAAAAAATAAAATTACAAATTTGGTGAGCATTGTCTAATGAATAGAAATCTACTTAAATAAAATTGCAAATCTGCTTGTCAGTATGCATGTGTGTTTGTCTCCTCATCGAGGGAGAAAAGTTACACCGAATTTCATGAAATTTTATGAGTTGCCTTGGAATAGACCCACTTAAAATTTAGTCCATATTTCAAGTTTCTAGAATCAGGGTTTTCTAAACACTAATAACAAACGCACAATTAAACCTTACATAAAGATAGCATTATGGAGATGATAATTTTTCCTCCAATTTATTTGAATTAAATTATATCATGTCGTTTAGCTATGGAATTAAATCCAATGTGTTTGTACTGCAGACGATTTTTGTTAAATCTTTTCCGATTTTAAGATTCGAAAAGGAATATTACCATGTACTTTGACAAGCATTGGAGGTATCACCGTGTTACAGTTCCTGATGATATGTCATTTTTATAGATAGTTATAGCCTTCAATATAAGTGTTTTATGTGTTCTTGATGTCGGTTTCTATTAATTAGATTATTCTCTACAATTTTGATATCGCCGTTTTTCTTCAATTTTACTATGTTGCCGGATTCTAGGCTTTTCTTTTTACTTTCAATATGTACATAGTACACTGTATAGGGAAAATATTGTTACATGGTTGGAAATTCAAATTCGAGTTTTCGGCAGAACACTTTTTAATCATCCATGAACTCAAATCGAACGTTCTTGAGTTGATGTTTGTGTGTATGTACGTGTATATACGTATATGTTCCTGAGTCTGTGAAAGAGATATCTCACGAACGAATGGAGCGTTTCGAACGAAATTTGGTGAAAAATTACAATCAGTGATTACTGAAAATCTATCGATTTTATACGCAATCGAATGTTCGGAAGATCTCCAAATTTTTTGATGACATTTTGTAAAAATCACTTAAATTTCAAAACCTTCAATATTGTTACGCAAATATAATTTTATATGTAAATTTTTATTAAAACATTATTGACATAAATTTTAGAACGTCAACAGGAAATGTTCTAGTGATATTGCACATTTTTCAAATAACCTTTTTAAAAAAAAATTACATAATATTTAAAAAATTTTAACTGTTGTGAAATATGTTTACTTTTCATGTGTAATATTATGCGATAAATATGTTAACATTAATTTCGGGGATCTAGGTCGTCTCTATCCACGAAAAATGATACTTTGAGTAATAGTTTTGTGTTTTGATGGGTTTAAAATGCAACAAAGACTTTAATATGGACAATCAAGTCAGAACAACAGTTATATTCAACGAAAAATAGTAGTGGGGTCAACAGGCACCCAAAGGAGTAAAAGATTTGAAGAAAAGGGTTATGACCAATAAAAGAGCTTGGAACTATGAAGGAATTACTCGAATACAGGAAAGCAGTTTTTAAAAGAAGAAAATCCTTCTACGGTAACGATAAATACAGCAAAATGTTCATTTGCCGAATTTGATCATAGAAAATGAATCGGTAGTACTACAGCAGTTAACAATTAAGTAAGAGATTCAAAATCTTAGAATAAATTTGATTTGAATCAGTTATTTGAAAAGGAAATAGTTTCAAAAGTAGGAGACAAATTCAAAGACGCAAAAGCAAAAATGTCGGTTTTGAATGAAATTGTGAATTTTAATTTAGAGGATTTCAATTTGAAACAGTTATTTTAAAAGGAAATAAATGAAAAATCAGAAGAAAATACTAAAATGGCCAAAGACGCATTGAAGGAGATTGAAGAAAAATTTTAAACAAGTTTTGAAGTACGGGAAACTGTGTTTTTGAAACCGGATGCAATATTTCAAAGTTGATTCGAAATATCGAAGTACGCATTGGGATGAATGAAAGGAATTGTGATTTGGAAAGTGAAATCAAACTAAGGTTGGAAGGTGAAAATGAAGAAGAGTGAGTCAAGTATGAAAAATTCGAATAAAAGTAGTGTTTGGGAAGTATGTGAAAATGAGTTTTTAGAACCAGACGAAAATTTTCAAAGTGAGTTCAGATTGGATCAACTATTTGAAGAGGAAATGTATCTAGAAATTCGTAGTTATTGTGAGTTAAGCCAATTATTTAAAAATGAAAATGTAGATGCAGTATTAGAAGGAGAGAGTGGATCCAGAATTGAAAATAGGCATCACAGTGCGTGATTTGTTGAAAACCCAACAAATTGGGAAATTGAAAGTGAGAAGCAGACAAGTCCGCAAGCGGAAAATGTTCACGAAGTACCCAGAGTTTAAATGTTAAACTTTAAAAAGAGGAGAAATACCTAAGTAAGGGATAAGATCAGGACGAAAAATAACGGCCAAAAAAAATAGTGCACTTCTGGCAAATCTCCAAAAAAGTAAAGTGTTTCAGGGCAAAAGTAAGAAGTTCGACAAAAGTGTGAATCCAGCTTTAGACTCAACGCAAAATGAATCGCCACAGCAACTGTATCAACTGGACAAAAGAAGGAAAAGCGATTCTGATAGTCCGGCAGACAACCCATTTTAGACAAGATAGAGAAGAAGAGATGTGCCGATTTTGAAAGAGTTCCAATCCATTGTACATGGAATATTTTAGAAAATGTAAAGTAAAATAGAGCATGAGGTAGGTCGTCAACAAACGTTGATTGTTTAAATAAAGACTTTATGTAAGCTTTGTGTAAGGTTTTGAATAGATAAAGACTTTGTGTTTAGATAAAAACTTTGTGTTTAGATAAAAACTTTGTGTTTAGATAAAGACTTTGTGCAACTGAAAAAATCTGATGTGGGCAGCACTTGATTTTCCCTGCAGACTCATCTTCACGTTTTCTTTATTTCTCCAATAATTCATTAAATTGAGTTTAATTGCACAAAAAATTAGCCATAATTATTTTAAATTATACTGAATTTGCACTTTTAATTCAATGTTTGTTTCCATTTGGTAACTGGACTTATTTTCAAAGGTGGCATAGCGAAAATGCAAACAAACTAAAATATCTCGAGACGGGCTAGTCCTAGAGTAATGGGTTGGTCGTATTATTTTTGTTGTAAAAATTACGTATATAATAAATATTTAATTGATATATTTGAACAAACGAAGTCTTTTATTTTTAGATTTAACAAATTTTGCGGGCCATTTCGCAGAGAAAAAGCAGGTTATTTTTTCCCGAATCGTACTAAAATCTAATCAGCACCAGGGTCACCCACAAGGAACTTACCAAATTTTATAAATTCGGTCAATTAGGTTTTTAGTTAAAGTCGATACAAACAGACAGACACACACAGACGTAAGCTAAAAATAGTTTCTTCGTATTCCAGAGGTCCAAAAACATCCAGATCCGTCAAAAACTCGAGTTGCAATTTTCGGCGCGATTCCAATACTCTCCCTATACATTACCATGTATTGCAGGAAAATTAAAATTAAGTGATTTTAAATTGGTAACTTGTGTTCCTACAATTGAATGGAAAAAGTAGTAAAAGATGTAACAGCATGTACTATAGAACTTGTATATACAGATGGGGGACAAAATAATACGAACACCTGTGAAGTAAGAGAAAATCTTTATTAATAGGAGATTGGACCACCCTTTGACTAAAGTACACATTGTATGTGACGTGGGATAGATGCATAGAGGTCATGCACAATATTTAAGGGGGGCGCGGTAGCCCATTGGTTAGCGAGCTGGAGTTGCACTCGGTAGGTCCGGGTTCGATTCCAGCCACTGCCAAAACTGCCGCCGTGTTCATGCGGAGTACGATCACGTTAAACATGTGGGTCCGTAAGTCCTTCCGAGAGGTTGGTGGTAGGGGAAGGAAGGTACGGTCCCTGTGGATGCCTCCCCCACTGGGTTCCGGTCTAAATTGGGTGGCACTTCCCGACCGTCCAAACCGTTACCTTACACCTTTCTGGTAGGTCGGACGGTCTGGGTTTCAACAACAACAATATTTAAGGGGGCCAACGGCCCTACCGTGCTGAAAACACCGGTTCTCGTTAGATCACCGAAGTCAAGCAGTATCGGGCGCGGTTAGTACTTGGGTGGGTGACCACCTGGGAACACCGCGTGCTGTTGGCACATTTCGGGCGCGGTAGCCCGGTGGTTTGCGCGTTGGATTTGCACGATTCCACCGTGTTCATGCGGAGTACGATCACATTAAACATGTGGGTCCGTAAATCCTTCCGAGAGGTTGGTGGTAGGGGAAGGAGGGTACGGTTCCTGTGGATGCCTCCGCCACTGGGTTCCGGTCTAAATTGGGTGGCACTTCCCGCCGTTCAAACGGTGACCTTACACCTTTCTGGTAGATCGGACGGTCTGGGTCTCAACAGCAACAACAATATTTAAGGGAATATGAAGCCATTCCTCCTGCAGAGCAGTTTCTAAATCCGAAAGTGTGTTTGGAGACGGAGGGGGTGGGGGATCTCCTACTTCATCTTCATGCTCTTCGAACCATGCTTCTGTGAACTCTGCACTATTGGCGTCACTTGAAAGCATTACGTGATGTCACCAACGGTTTACAAATTGCCACTTTGCCATAAATGTTCGCAGCATGGAGTTCTTTTTTGACAGTTTTGGTTGAAATGGGGTCCTGCAGATGACTGTTCATTTCGGATGTTATCTCTGATAATGATTTTTGTGCTTTTGGGCTACTATGCGCTTCAACACCCGTTTAACCTTATCATTGAGCTTTGGCTTTCATCCACTATTGTGCCACTTTAGCGTCTTTTGTGTACGCTGTCATAACGGCTGATACCGTGCTTCTTGCACGCCCTAAAAGGTTTGCTGTTTCCGTCACCGAGGCTCCAGCTAAACGCGCTCCAACAATCATGCCTCTTTGGAACTTTGTCAGGTCTGACATTGCGGCGTCTTTCAGAGAGTGTGATAGAGGCATGTAACACCTATGACCGCTGTTGAGTGAATGATACATTCCCTTTCAAGGCCACTAGGTGGCAAACTTCTTTTCTAAGTGGCGCGACTGTACTGTAGGTGTGAAACTCAGCACACTTTTCCACAGGTGTTCGTATTATTTTGTAGCCCATCTGTACACGTTTAGATAGATAAATTATGTAAAATATATGTAGTAGAATTGTATTGACGTAATATAATTTGGTTTCTGTGGAACAAGTGGAAATGAATGTGGTTGTTTTGGATTCGTCTGTTTTTAAATTTTTATGATCAAAGGGATAGAGGAACATTGAGCAAAGTTCGCACATTTAAGGGTTTCTACTTTCTGGAAATAATGTTAAAGAAAGTTTAGGGAACGAGAAGTTTTGTTGTGTGTATTACTAAGATTTCTTGATCATAAGGGGGTCAGAATAGGTAAATGCTTGGTTTATAACGAAGTCGAATAAGGCGGAAAAATGGATTCAAACTGTAATAATTATGAAATTGTTTATTTTTAAATAATTTGAAAGTAGGTGAGGAAGAAAGACGGACAAAGAAACTTCTAAAAAATTAGGTTCGTAAAAATCTTATAATAAAAAAAGTATTAGATAACTAGGAAAAAAGAAAAAAAGTCTCGCGATGGATGACGTAGGCAAAAAAGAATAAATTGCTATAGTGATGTCATTTGTAAGAAAATGTAATTTATGCGAAAATAGTATATAATGTATGGAGATCACCGTTTAACGGTCCAATGACCGTTAACGTGGTAATGTATAAGGATCGTATTGGCTCAGTGACCGTTTAATGTTTCAATTATTGACCCAATGTAAATTAAAGTAAAACATTTTATTTACAGTCCTATATTGTTCCCTTGGTCTAACCAGAATTTTAGAAGTGATCGTAAGGGTTCATAAGGCAATGACGTAAAGTTCAGTTACCCAGAGAGGCGATAGATGACTGACATACACATCGTCAGTTTGCCACTTTGCAACCCAGTCATATCTCACTCTGATAGAAGATACGCCGGTCGGGGTTCGGAGGTTTAGAAATACGGCTGATGGCTGTCGATGAATGGGGAGGTTTGAGGTAATTTTACACGGTCGATTCCGTTAAAAGAGATCTCGATGAAAAAATTTTGTTGATTGGGCTGAATGTGAAGTCCATATAAAATTTGTTCTGATTTCACTTAGTTTCAGTTCTAAATTATGTTTTATTTTACATTAACTACATCTTACTGGTTCGGTTATGTAGACCATGCTTAACGAATCTAGTTGCATACTTCACAATGGTCCCCGAATAGAAGGCATACTTCACAGATGAATTAATTATTAATTTTTTTTAATATATGGCCCATATTGCGGATGCCAGCAATATTAATAATATGTCTTGCGTTAGATTGTCAAATCTAACGCAAATTAAATCTAACGCAAATTGAATTTTGAGTTAGATTTAATTTCAAGTTAATTGGGGACTTCGAAATATGCTGCCATCCGAAAAAGCGCCAATTGTATAATTTAACGTTTAAAACATTGTACCGTGGATCTTGCACATCATGTTTCGCCGAGGAAGGAGCAAATTTATTGCATTAGCATGAGATGTCAAGATCAATTTTTTTCTTATTACACACATAAAAGCATTCTTGAAAAATTCTAAAATTCGTTAATGTGCTGTTAATGTTGAAAAGGTACATGACATGCCTGTTATTTTACAAATATTTTACGCAGTGTAGGACAAAAGACAACTTATGTAATCCAAAAGGAGTAGGATAAAACACAAATTGGAATCTTTCTATATTAAAAAACGTAGTTGTTGCAACCACAGCTGCATTTTGATAAATTTCAAGTTCCTCGAGTTTCTCATTCTCTCATACCGCAAAAACTATTTCATACAAAAACATAAAATTCGTACATTTGTAGATAATAATTTGTAATATTTGATGTCAAAGACAATGACAAAATATTTGAGCTGCGAGTTCATGTCCTGGACTATAAGAGCAAAATCACTAGTTTTCATAAACATATATCTAAATAGTTGATTTTTGCAAGACTGAGCACTTTTTTAAATTTTTGTTGAGTTATTCTACTCTTTATGCACTCCTGAAGAGAAACATTATCTTCTTAAGAACAGTGCTACTTTCTTCATACTTGCAGTATGCACGCATTCCTCGAGTTTCTCTGTCTCATACCGCAAAAGATATAGCATGGAAAAATATGTAATTTGGTACATTTGTAAAGAAATAGCAAGGAAATACACTGAAATATCGAAGCGAGATACGATGGCTGGCGAGCATATAGAGCAGGGAATGGAGCCTCAAAGTGTCACAAAACATAACAGAAGTGTCAGAAGTAAAAATACCATAGACGAGTCTCCAAATGATTAAAAGCAAATAAAACGAAAAGAAATGAACGAATAGTTCAATACGTCTAGCAGTAGAAAATTAGAGCACTGGACGAAATATTTGAACTGCAGTATTCTTCTGCATATAAGTTTCTACCAAGACACCTCTGCAGTAGACTTTGAAGAATACTTTAGTTATGATCATTCTGTATAAATAAAAGGCGAAACTTTGTAATAAGGGATAATAATATGTGATAAAAAATACGATGTAACTAAAAATAATTATAACTATTAAAAAAACACATAAGTAGTTTCTTACCCATAAATAGAATACTGTTTATCAAAATTTACTTTCATCCATATCTGATATGAAAAATTCTTAGCAAATTCAGTCGTATTACGATGAGACCTGAAAAAGGAAAATGCAATTAATATGTTGGTATTGTTTAAAGAAAATTAATATATACACAGTGTCCCAAAAACATTGACCTTGGCTTTTATTCCTTAAATATTGATTTTAGACATATATAATAAATTACAAAGTTGCGTAAAAAAATGTAACAAAATTTTATGAAATCGATTAAAATTTTCAAGGGGATTTTTATACGGCCCCCGTACAAAACATTTCCAATGAGTAAAATGTGCCGCATACACTGATAAGGTGGTGTACAAAATTTCAGCATTTTATCATAAAAAGTCCCAGAGACATGTTTAAAGAAAGTTGGTGAGGGATTAAGCACAAATAAAAATGTAAATATTTACAGCAAAAGTGCAAATGACGCAGCGCAGAAATGCATCATAGGCAAATAATCTGCCTCTTATCTTTAATGGATCTTTGGCATGGATGGAAAACATTTGAACAAGCTTTGGGATCTTGGTGTAAAGTTATTATTTCCGCACAGTGTAGATACTTTTGTACCAATAAATAGCAAAATTATTATTTATTTATGTAATCATTGTTTTCTATAGTAATTTGTGTATGACCCCTGAAACGCAATCTGCCGACATAATTTTTATCCTCTGAGAAACCATGTCGATACATCGAAAACAAGTTTAAGTCGGTATTTTTGTCTTTTCATATCTCTGGGACTTTTTATGATAAAATGCTGAAATTTTGTACATCACCGTATTAGTGTATGGGGCAGCACATTTTACTCATTGGAAATGTTTTTCTACGGGGGCCGTATAAAAATTTAAATTTTGTATTTCTTAAAATTTAATTCCCCTGAAAATTTTAATCGATTTCATAAAATTCTGTACCCTTTTTTACGCAACTTTGTAATTTATTATATATGTCTAAGATCAATAGTTAAGGAATAAAAGCCGAAGACAAAATGTTTAAGCGGCGAGTTTGCATCCTGGATAGACTATCAATAGCAAGACCACGAATTTTTGCAAGCATATACCTACATAGTTGAATTTTTTCAGGACGCAGTCCCTTTTCTTTAATTTCGATGTAGATAGCGATATTTTACGTTTTTGCACTTTTGAAGTGAGAAATGTTCTTTCGTATCGGCATGTCCATCGATTTTCTTTGTCTCGTACGGCTGAAACCATAGCCTACAAAAATATGAAGTTTGGTACTTCTATAGAAAAATAATAGGCTAATACAGTGGAATAAACCGTTTACTGATTTAAGTTTTAGTTTGGCTTGAAATAGTTGTTTGCAATGCGAGCTCTGTGCGAACGCAGCGAGTAGGAAGCGAAGCTTCCCGACTCGCGAAACAGTTACGGGGGTTGGGGAAGTGTAGCGAGCAGGGGACAGAGCCCCCCTAGTATATATAATAAATTTATACTGACTCGCTAAGCTCGTCCAAATAAAAAATGTACAAAATTACATATTATTTTGTGTTATAGTTTTTGCGGTACTAGACAGAGAAGCTCGAGGGATGCGTCGATACAGAAGAAAATGTTTCCCTCCAGAAGTGCCTAAAAAGTAGAATACTTCACAAACTATCTACGAAATTTTAGAAAAGGACTTAGGTACATGCCTGTAAATATTCGTGGTCTTGCGATTGTTAGAATATCCAGGACGCGAATTTGCAGTTCATATATTGTGTCACAGACATTAAATATTTCTTAAACTAAAGTTTAAAATGAAAAACGATTTATTTTTGCGTTTTATCCTAATACTTCCTAACAAACGTACTAAATTTGATACTTTTATATGGTGTAGTTTTAGCGGTACTAGACAGAGAAACTTGCGAATGCGAAATTTGTTAGACAGCGGCGGCAGCTACTTATATATATATATATATATATATATATATATATATATATATATATGATATATATATACATATATATATATATACACACACATATATATATATATATATATATATATATGTATATATATATATATATGTATATATATATATGATATATATATATATATATACATATATATATATATATATATAAGTACAAAAATATCAATTTTATTTCCATAAAACTTATATGAATGCATGTTTAACTTGATGACTAATGTAATAATTTCTTTTTATGAAATCTACTGAATCAAGACAGAACAGAATTTTATATGTAACGGCTATCAGTCTCTCTCATCATTGCTGTTATACATTATAAATTTCAAACAAATGATTATTAATAATCATATTATATTTACATAATGCTAATAATTTGCACGATAAATTATATTTACATGAATGTTTAAAATAACTAAATTTAAAGGCAAAAGAGCCCCTTTATGTGTTTCCTGAGAATCTAATGGAAGGTATCATAAAGAGAAAAACCAATTCTGCTGATGTTAAGACATTTTATATCTCCGTTGGTAGTGTTACTGTTTAGAACTCTGGCTATTGATTTCCAATAGAAGTCCAACCAGATTGTCGAAAAAGAACGGCTAAAGAGGCACACAACGCTACACTACAAGATCCCTTCGAGAATATTTTATTGCTTTATACCTTTATTCGACTAGATGTAAGAGGTCTAAAAAAATAGCTCTTTATTATTATTTATTTCTGATAAAGTATTACATTGATATTCTTAGGATAAGTTATTTTTTCTTACAATATATTATAACAAACATTTTCTCTTTCACATATAAATGTTGTTAAACATTTGAAAACTATATTTCCATAAGTGCTGGTAAAATAACTAATTATAAAAGTCAAACCTCTTTAAGCGATCTCTGATAACTTAAAGAAAGGTGTAAAAAAGACTGGATGCAAAAGGTCTAAAAGTAAAGTCGTTTTGTATTATTAATCATTTGTGAAGAATTCCATTGATTTTCACAAAATATGTGTTTTCTTGCAATGTATCAGAATAAAAATTATCACTGTGACATATAATAAGCAGTATAGTCCATATATTAAACAGTATTAATAATATGAAACTGATCTATTATTATATAAAACAGATGGCTTAATATATTCTAAAAATTCAATACCTAAATTCGAATTATGTTTTTCATAATATCCAGTGAAATGAAACCAATGGCGAACTGTTTAGTGTCAAGATAACAAACTATTACAAATATTGTCTTCTCTAGTGAACGGAACGAGCTAGATCCACGAAAGTGATATTAAAAGATATGTAGTATAATATTGTATATGAAATGTGTACGTATTTGGCGATACGTACTACCTTTTATTTTAATCTAATTGTTTTCTACGGTAATTTGAAAAATGTGAAATATTTTGAGAACTGTTTATACACTTCTACTGATATTAAGACGTCTTATATCCTCATCTGTAACGTTGCTGTCTAGAACTCCGGTTATTGATTTCCAATAGAAGTCCAACCAGATTGTCGAAAAAGAACGGTTAAAGAGGCACCCAAAGCTACACTGCAAGATCCCCTCCCACCGAGAATATTTTATTGCTTCATACCTTTATTTGACTGGATGCAAATGGTTTAAAAGTAAAACTCTTAAGTATCATTATTCATTTTTGATAAAGAATTTCATTGATTTTCTTAGGGCATGTTTTATCTTACAACGTAATAGAACAAAATACCAGTGCGACATACAAATATTAAAATACGCATGTTTTGCTATCTCAAAAAAATAATCTTCATGAAATATACAACCTATTTTTTTATAAGTGATTTGAAATAAAATTTATGTATTTTATTTCTTCACTAATGTTTAAGCCTGTCAAAGACAGGGAAATTAACATTCTTATAAAATCAGTTGCAACATCGTTTTTACTCAGTTTTATATTGCTCTTAGCGTCGGAAATATTATCTTAACCGAATATTGGCTCAGTTCGGTTTTACCCCTATGCTCGATACTATTAATGTGAAAACGGTTCAGTTTTCTATGTCAATGGGGACGGAGGCTTCTAAAGGGTGGGAAAATATTTATCTAGTCATATATATAAAAAGTTCCCGCATGTTAATCATAACCAAATCAGTAGTAGTAATATTCTAGCCTTCTGAAAAGTTTATAATTGCATTTATAAAATAGTTTTTAAAATTTGGAATGTTACATATATAAGCCAAACTAGAAATCCTCTGTACCTCAGTGTTAAAGTGTACATGAATTATATAATATTTTTTCAAATAATATCCCAATATATTCAAATATATTTGCATTGTTTTTTCTCTTGGACACAACTCAACTCTCTCTCTCCTTTAATCTCATCTGTTTTGAATTATTACATGACTCCTGGACTCCTGCTTCGTGGTAATACTTGAATTCGTAATAATTTTTTTAATTTTAATTCTCTATTTTTTTCCTTGTAAACTGAGTCTATAGTGTTCATAGTGACTAACTATCGTCGTAATACCAAACAAACATTTACTTTGGTTAATTTGGATTAGATGCTCAGTCTTGAAAAATAATCTAATTTGAATTAAGCTCCAAACTTGGCCTAGCGCTGTCCCTTTGGTATTTTGACATGGTAGCCTAGTTTTTACTGCTTAGGATAATTTACTGTTTTGGTATCTTTCAATGACTGTTTGGTATTAGTTATTATTTTATTTTTTATTTCTGAATTACTTATACGGCTCCTGTCTCCAGCTCTGACTCACTGGACGGGTCTAGGAGTGTTGCTGTGAACGTTCGTACTGCCTCCCTGGTTGTATTTAGACATGCTCATTCCGGTGCTTCTAGATAATTCATTCTGCTGAGGTTGATTGCGTATACATGTGGTGAAAGAAGGGGTTTATGCCACATGGTAATGCAAATTTCCTTAATATTTCTTATCTTCATTTTTTCATGTTTTGACGTCTGTAGTCTGAGTTTGAGCATTTATAGTAATGTACTATTGCTCAATCTGAAACAGGCTTTTATTTGGGTTAATTAGAATATTCAAATTAAATACTCAGACCTGAAGATGAATTTAATTCTGATTAATCATCAAATTTGGGCCGGTGCTGTTCTTTTCTCTAATTGGCAATATGAACGTGGTTTTATTGATTTTATGGTAATGTTAATATTACTTGATTTTTTATTATTTATTACATTTTTCTAATATATATATATATATATATATATATATATATATATATATATATATACTATTTATTATATATTTAAACGAATAAAAGTAAATATTGTAATCCAATTTTTGAAGGTAAATGTCATTTTGAAGACTACATGAATTTTCACATATTTTTAAACATTAGAATTCCAGATATATCTACTAGTAGGATTTATAGTGGTAAAATGTTGTGATGAGACCAAAAATATGACTGTCAAAAATGTATCGATCTACAGGTTTTGAACATCCCTGAGTTCAACTTGAATCAACTATTTTTTTTTCAATGATGCCCGTGTCTGCCTACGAAACTGTGGAAATGATATTCATCGAACAAATTAATATAATTGAAATAAATTTGGCACTATAATTTCAATCGAGAAACATCACAAGTATATTGATATTTTGTTGCGTATTGACTTTTTATTGTGAAGTATTGATTTTTTGGTAACATTATATAATTTCTTTAGCTCTCCTTGCATTATTTATATAAACGTTCTCCCTCTCTACTTATTCAAATGCCTTCATGCCGCAGAGTTTTGAACAGATGTGGCGTCATTTATGAATAGGAAGTTCAGCTTAGTGTTTTAGGTCATTTTCAGATCAATGTAAAATAGGCAGAGTCTGCGGAATGTGTACTGAAGCTCGATTGCCGTTGAATAATGACGATCACCCATACAAATTGTGGGTCCTCCTATAAACATTTATTACGGGGCCCCTTCCATATTTGAATTTCTACTTTTTGTGAATATTTCATCTTTTCCTCCCGTCAAAAATTGCTGGTCTATACTGAAAATGTATAATAGTATACATATTTTTTCTTTTAGGACAATAATAATTAACTAGGACAATATTGGTAAGGAATAGCTTGAAATTTATAGGAATAGCTTGAAATGATAGGAATAGTTTGGAATGAAATTGTAGATCCCATTTATAAAATTGAAATATATCTTAAATCATTTATACAATCATGAATTGCCTTTGAATAATGGTGACTAATTTTGTAAAATATAAATGTATGCTAGTATATTTAATACGGACTTATATTAGGAATAACTAGGTCTTGCAATTCTCCTGTTCGATAGCGTGAAATTTAACTGGGAGATTCCATTTATAATGCTGTGATACATTTATTTCACATATGCATTTGTATCGAAGTTTCAAATATCCAAGCACAAATTTATGTTCCATTGAAAGGTATATTCGTATTTAATTATATCTGTATATATTCTATTCGCATTAATTTATATTTGTATAAATTATATTTGTAATAAATTATATTCGTATAAATGATATGCACTCCAGTGAAATATATATTCGTATGAAATTACATTCGTAATACTTCATATTCATTAAAATTGTATTTGTATCATTTCATTTTCACATAAAATTATATTTGTATCGATTCATATTTGTATAATTATATATTCGTACTAATTTAGGAATGTATAAAATTATAGTATGTTCGATATATATTCGTATAAATTTATAATTAGTTAAAATATATATTCATATTATTCCGCATAAGCATTTAGATCGCAATTTCAAATATGCATACATAAACTCATATTCCGATAAAATTTATATTCATATTTTTTACTAAGAAATCTGTTAACCTCATTTTAACTTCAACTTTTACAGATGTAAAAATATCAGGCACAATCAATCATTCAATACTCCTATTGTATAGTAAATTAGTAGCAGATTTAATAAAATCAATAAAGAAAACAAATCAGAACGAAAGTACCGACACCACTGCTTTAATTTCCGATATGGCGACAACAGAATCGTTAAACTTGACTGAAGGTCACTTAGAAAATTTCAGCGCTGGGAAATGATCTTGATAAACATAACTCTAGTCTTACAATGACCTACTAAGAAAAACTTCAGCCTTTTTTGAATTTGTTTTTAGAATTATGATCTAAAATCGAGTCGAGACCATTAAACTCATGTGACAAATGGCTATTCTTAAGTAAAAAGGTGATGGAAAGATACTTTATGGGCACACCTTCAGAAACATGTAAAACAAAAAGGTGATGGAAAGATACTTTATGGGCACACCTTCAGAAACATGTAAAACAAAAAGGTGATGGAAAGATACTTTATGGGCACACCTTCAGAAACATGTAAAACAAAAAGGTGATGGAAAGATACTTTATGGGCACACCTTCAGAAACATGTAAAACAAAAAGGTGATGGAAAGATACTTTATGGGCACACCTTCAGAAACATGTAAAACAAAAAGGTGATGGAAAGATACTTTATGGGCACACCTTCAGAAACATGTAAAACAGACATGTGACATTACATAATGCTCTATGTGGAAAAAATAAAATTTTTAATATATTTAAAGTAGTGAAAAACGACGCCATTAAATTCATATTAAAAATACTCACAAATAATTCGCTTATTTTATAATAGCGTAGATTTATTTTTTATTGTTTCAGCCGTTTCAGAGCAACAGCGTGAAATATCTCGATAACGGCTCATGTTAGCGTGATGTAGGCTTGTAAATAAAATATTAATTCCCTTCTTTAATTTATAGTAGGTAATTTATGTTGTAAAGAACTTTATTATCCAAACCACTGATATCCATACTGGCTAGACGACGCTCTCCCAATTAAGCTACTGGGGAGGAATTGTAAACTCTTATTGCCGCAGTGGACTCTGCATTCTCCTACTCCTAATGTCAAATTGACGTGCAGCTGGATAATTTGTACTTTTACCTCACTGATGCTACTTTTATCCTTCCTACGTGGTCGTTGGTCTCCCGATTTGAAATCGACGCTCAATATCCCAGAATCCACTGAAACCGAGCTACTTAGGGTTACTTTCAGACCCCCTACATCATTGCACTAACCTGCAGGGCTAATTTGTTCAGGCACCATTGTTTCTCCTTTTCTAAGAGTAAAATTTTTCATTTTCGTTATTATGCAACTCCTACTATATCGTTCTTCTCCTGATCAACTTACTCAGGTCTTCCGTATTTGCATATGAACCTAAGCTTTTAAACCTCTATTTCATTAAACCTATCATTAGTATATTTGTTTTCTAAAACATTACTGCTTAATCTTCCTTTGAATTTTTTATTGTAACAAACATTTTTCAAGTTGAATGAAAATGAATATTTTATATTTATAATTTCGTTTGATTGTAGCCATATTTTTCACCCTTTAACAAACGTCAAAGCTCGCGCATGAGTATTCATATAAAGCCTTAATGATTGTCAGCGAAAGAATCTTGAGTATTGTTGTTAGAAATGTTCAAGATTATTTCTTTTTATTATGCAAAATGCTTTCCTTCCAAAGAAAATTAATATAAAAGTATATCATTACCGAAGAAAAGAAATGTGATAAACAAAATTAATTACTTTCCCTATATACATAGTATAATGTATAGGATAGAGAAAGAAAATATTGAGACGGAGTTAAAAATTCGAATTCGAGTTTTCAGTGGACGAGCACGTTACGTACATCCCTGATCTCGAATCGAACGTTTTCGAGAAGATGTGTGTGTAAGTATATATATGTGTGTGCATGTCAGTTTACGGAAGCAATATTTCACGAACGAATAGAGCGTTTCGAACAAAATTTGGTAGACAATTTTCAATCACTAAATACTGATAGTCTGTTGACTTTAAACGCAATCGAGTATTCGGAAAACTCCAAATTTTCGAATAAATTTTGAAAAAATAATCAAAAAATCAGAACCTTTAATAATGTTATGTAAACAATTATTTCTTATGTCATTTTTCATTAGAAAACAATTGACAATTTTTAGACGCTAGCATGATACGCTAACACGCCGTTCTCCAGATATTGCACATTTTTCAAATAAATTTATAAAAAAGTCACATAAAATTGAAAATAAGTATTATCTCTTGTGAAATATGTTCATTTTTCATGTATAATATTATGCAATAAATTTGTTATAATTCTAGTGGATCTAGTAAGTTCCATTCATCAGTGAAGATACTTTGAGTAATAGTTTTGCATTTTAGCGCCTAACAATTCCCCAACAGTCATTTATATGTAAGAAATGATCTTCCCTCCGTTTGTCTGAAACTCTCGGCAGTAAATTTGGGAACTTGGTGACTCATTTAGCGAAATATCGTCAACTTGGCGATCTCGAAAGTATCCTCAAAATTACTAAAATGACTCTAAATGGATGAAATAATTATTCAAATATTTTAATATTTTAATACATGGCATATATTGCTTAATGCGGATGCTATCAATATCGATCATTGTCAATTTAAAGTTGCTTGAAATATAAGTTTATTGCGTACTTCGAAATAGTTTAAAATGTCGTCATTCAGCGCCAAGTGTACAATTCAAGCGCCAAGTGTACAATTCAACGTCAAAAACATTGTGCCGTTGATATTATGCATCATTTTTTCACTGTGAAAGATGTAGATTCATTGTATTATATAGGGAAAGCCATATTGTGCTCACATCATACTTTTAAAAAGATTGAAAGGTTAACAGGGGTAACAATAAAATTTTGCTCGTTAATTAATAGTTGGATTTTAAAGCCATTTAACTAATTTTCGAATGTTTTAACATTTTTTATAATTTGTTAACTGAAATTTATTCGACAATTATAATTTTACTTACAGCTATTTATACAGATATTACACACATGTGGTATTTGAAACTAAGATTAGTACTTTGTGGTATAATACTTGGACTTTAATGTCAATGCTATATATATATATATATATATATATATATATATATATATATATATATATTAATTTTAACATTTTTTGTAAGTAATAAGGATATAGTGCGATACCAGTATGTAAACGTTAACTTTAGATGGTTTATAATTGGATTCAATCAGTGTGACTGGAATGTTGAATTAGTTTAATATGTTTAAACGGGGAGGGGGGAATTTGAGTCTGTAATCTAAAGTTTAATAATCGTGTTTAGTCAAGCTTGTGTCTCTGGCTGTTAGATTGTAATTCTATGTTTAGTAGGTTGGAATATGAAATAAGTTATTTTACATAATTTCTAATTCTATTAAAGAGACATATTTTGACCAAAATGTGCAGCATTTAGACATGTGTGTGTGTTTACACACAGTGTGCTGGGAGCCCGGCTTTGAGCCATCCAACGTTGATTGAGCATGCTAGGCATTACTATCTTGAATTATAAGTTCGGAGCCGAAGCTCACTTTCGGTCTAACTTCATAGCATCGGCTGCAGCAGTTGTTATCCGGGGTTCAAACCTAAATGGGGACAAAACACACCGGTCCCTACAAGACAACTATTTTGGACGTTAAGCATCATACATTCTTAACACAAAATTAAACTGAATTAAAAGAAAAATTGTTTAATTTTTTAAGAGTGTTGCTTTTTGTGTCTTTGAAAGGTTAAATACTAGTTATCTATATAAAGAAAATTGAAGTTGTAGTTCTGTCTGTCTGTTTATTATCTCAGCACCGGAAAACCCACATTTTTTATTTTGCGAGATTTTTTTAAATTTCAAAGAGAAAAATTCAAAATAATAAAATATTTACCTAAAATTGGAGATTAAGATTTTTAATATTATATATTTTGTATGGAAAACTAACTGGCATGCCGCTAGTATTGAAAAACGGAAACTCAAGAAACTAAGGAAAATATGAAATACACAATACGAATATATGCAGACTTATCTACTGCGCCATATCCAGTATTAAAATGGAATAGAAACATTTAAATAAGTTCAGTTTCAAGACTTCTGCATACGGATGTTCAATTTTGAAATACGTATGCATAAAGAAATGCATTGGATTTCTCCAGCAGTGCATTATTTATTGAGAATATTATTTAAAATATGTCGTGTTCCTGAAGTTGGGTTTGAACTGGCGAGTAAGGTTTAAGGTTCATGATTAATAAATCAATAACTTACAGACCCAGAAACTTTTCCTCGACCATATAATGTTCACTTGCATTTTAGCAAAAAGTCGCAGAGGAAATGTTTAACGTGTCATTAAATTTTTCCGCTAAAGTTTTGCGATGCGTTGATTGAACGTAGATCTTTCAAGTTAAAATCATGAATCGTGTTTATAAATACCATGTAATGGGAAATAAGCGGAATACCAAATAATATGTAACCAGTGTTTAGCAAATGTTACATTTTTACTTTGCATTACATAGTATAGGTTAAGGAAAACCATTTTAATTAGGTCACAAATCCGCCTTTTGGATTTTGATGGATTTGTTCGATTTGGTGAATTATCAGCATTTCTGACAACCAATCAATCATTATTTCAATGATGCTTCGGTGTGTCTGTGAAGACGCTATCTTCGAACAAATTGGGCAAATAAAATGAAGTTTAGTATCAATAAACGTCGCAGACAAATTACTTTTCTTAGTCAAAGGACCAAGGAAAGGATCTCAATGTTTTGAATAGGTATATTCTAAAATTGAAAAAAAATATATATATATAAATAAAACTACGTTAACTGTGTTACGGAAATAGATATTTTTATGTATTTTTCATTTATAAGTGAATAATATCCTTTATGAAGCGCTACCAAATACTGTTCTCATCAGTTCATTGCTTTGCGTGTTAAAATAGTTGCGTTTTAATGTCAATACTGTATAAAAATAATGTTAGAGTGTTTTCGCTTGAGTTATTACACGTAAGATATAAACGGGCGCGGTAGCCCATTGGTTAGCGCGCTGGAGTTGCACTCGGTAGGCCCGGGTTCGATTCCAGCCACTGCCAAAACTGCCGCCGTGTTCATGCGGAGTACGATCACGTTAAACATGTGGGTCCGAAAGTCCTTCCGAGAGGTTGGTGGTAGGGGAAGGAGGGTACGGTCCCTGTGGATGCTTCCCCCACTGGGTTCCGGTCTAAATTGGGTGGCACTTCCCGACCGTCCAAACAGTTACCTTACACCTTTCTGGTAGGTCGGACGGTCTGGGTTTCAACAACAACGTAAGATATAAACAAATGTTTAATATACAGCGTTCAGTACAAACACTTGTATTTAATTATAAAAAGTTGATGTTAAAGGGTAAACATAAATCACTGAAACTGCTGAAAAATATCTGAAAATAAAATATGCGAAACAAAATAGTAACGAAATCACTCGGTTTTGTAGGACAAAAATCTGCCTCTGCCATGACACAAAGACATTACAGAGTCGATTTCGATAATAACAGCTTGAAATTTCGTCCCAGTAGCGCAACGGTAGAGCGTCAGCTGGCCAAATCAAAGATCTAGGGTTCGATTCCAGCTTGTGGCAGCAAAGTTCTTTATAATGGCGCCCGAACAAATCAACCCTGTAAGTAAGTGCAAAGATGCAAGTAAGTGCAAAGTAAAAATGCAAAGTAAAGATGTAAGTAAGTGCAAAGATGTCTGAAAGTGACCCTAATACGACTAGCATGAAAACAGTGGACTGGCAGATTGAGCGTCTATTTCAAGTCGAGAGTATAACGACCACGCAGGGTGCTAACCTGGGGGGATTGGTTAAAAATAGTATCAAAAGGCTGACCTCAGGTAAAAATAGCAGGAGATGGTCAGTCAGATTGTTAGTTGCACGCCAATCTGGCATTAGAGAGTAAAGAATGCAGATCCCACTTCGACAATAAGAGCTTGCAATTTCGTCCCAGTAGCTCGACGGTAGAGCGTCGGCTGACCATTGCGAAGATCCATGATTCGATTCCCGGTTAGGACAGCAAGGTTCTTTTTACATTATAGCAACCAGCTGCCATAAACCTTCGGGTTGGTCGTGTGGGCTGGGCCTTCTACATTATAGCAACCATGCCAATAAAAAAATATGAGTTGTATGAACTATTTTGTTTTATGTTGTCTTTTAACAAATCGTTTCTTTTTTGAAAATCTAACATGTCCAATACATGATTTTAACTCCTGAATAGAACATTGTGAAAGTATGTGAAATCAAAACACAAATGAAAGCTTTCTTTTATCTATATCCTGCTGAAAATACCCTGAAAATAAATAGTAGATGGCATACGATCGTTTAGAGAACATCTCATGGGTTTTCTTCATCAGTGCTAGCAAGTCAAGAAGTTCCTATCAAGTGGACTAAACCACGTGCAGGAGGCTGTTTAAAAAAGTAGAAATAAAGAGAACTTACCCCATATTTTTAAAACTATCATATGCATTCTACAGAGTATTTGCTGATATTTTATATTGTATTCTATTTATTTATTACTTGTGCGTAAAGTCGTTTCGTGTATATAGTTTTACTGCATTTTTTACAAATAATTTTAATAATATATTTGGAAATATAAGAAAATATGAATTACTTTTAAAGTTGTGATTAGTAGTAACATACAAAATACGTATTTTTTATATTCATTTTGCATTCTGTATATGAAAAATATTTGAACTAATCAACCTTTCATTCCAGCTTTTTTCATGAAGTTGACAAGTGGATAATTTAGTTAATAATGACATCTATTCATTTGCTTAAGAGATAAGCAATTGTACATTATGATACTGTGATAACAGAAATTGTACGAATTTCAAGTATTACAATATAAATATAGATAGTGGGTATGCTATTTGTGCTATTTGACATTACATGCAACAATGAACGGGCCCATACAAACTACAATGAGGGCACCCGTCCAGTCTGACAGCATAAGACGACAGTATAGCATATTAACATTTATGACATAAAGAAAGTCACTTGAAACTACTTTCCAAATGGGAAAGTCCGCAAGTAGATTCCTAGTCATGGTATGTAATGTGCTTACGCGCCAACCTATGTTGGAAGCAAAATAATCAATGGACAGCCCTTTCCCAACAGCAAAGAGGATGGAACTTATGATGTTCGCCTAAAAATTGCAAGGGGTGAACTAGATGAGACGACATAGTGATGCAAAGTAGATGAACTAGTAAAAAGGTTCAGGAGTTGAAAATCCATAAGATATGACTGAATTAGCCAAAAAGACCAATGTATACTGCTGGCCATTCAAAATGCAACACCATGAAGGAAGCATCCAATAAGCATGAAATTTGCACCATACGTAAACCTCGATAGGAAATACAAATGATTAGAATTTATGCAAATCATGTGCGCCAGTAGCACCATAACTCTTGCATTATGCATCGCCATTCCGGTCCTTCACCTGGCGTTATGCTTTGGGGTGGCATTGGATTTTACTCCCGCACCCCCCTATTACGCATTGCCGGTACACTTAACAACCACCGCTACATTTCTGAAGTTTTGGAGCCTATTGTCTTACCCTATCTTCAAGGCTTGCCTGCGGTCAAGTTTCAACAGGACAATGCGAGACTACACGTGAAACATATCGTTCAGCATTTTTTCAGTGCCCACCAAGTTCCACTGCTCCCTTGGCCCGCCCGTTCTCCAGATCTGTCGCCCATTGAACACGTCTGGTCGACGATTGGCAAACGACTGGCCCAGCAAACACCACCAGCTGCTACGACAGATGAAGTTTGGCAACGTGTGGAAGCAGTATGGATTGACATACCCCAAGAACACATCCAAAGTCCCTTTCTTTCAATGCCGAGGCGTGTAGCAGCAGTTATTGTCAGCCATGGCGGCTGCACAAAATACTGATTTCTTTGTGTTCCGCAAGTCAAACGAGGCTGTATTTCAATCAATTCATCCTTGTACTTTATGTTCTTTGTCCAATAAATTTGGTTTTGATATCTATTGTCTTTCATGGTGTTACATTTTGGATGGCCAGTAGTGTAAATGCAATATTGTGAGCAGAATCAGTTCTGAGGATTGGAATAAGCACTGGTCTCCCAACAATGTGCAAGAATACGAGTAGTATTCAACACACCAATGTATGGTAATGCCCCTACTTAATAATCTGTTGTAATGAGGTGTAAAATATAAATTGTGGTCAATAAAAACATTTAATAATAACTATGGTCTTCCATAACACACTTCCAAATCTCCTAAGAGTACTTAACTATGACTGTATTATAGAATTAAGTGTAAATAATAAATTAATTACATTTAGTTATGAATAATTATTAACATCCCCACTAATGGAATTCTTTTATAGCGTAGCATGAAGTACATATGATGTTCTACATGCAACAGCAGAAAATAAATGAGTTTAATTAAAATGCAACGCAATGTAAAGTGGAGATTAACATGTTTTCTGGCATTTAATTTCGAATTTAATAAATGTTATACAAGTTAATATCAATTCAACTAATTAATCAATTTGCCACTTTCGAACCAGAGATACCTTCAGAAATATAGTTATAATTAACTGTTTAACTAATCTATTTTATATTAACCACAATATAAATGCATTATCGATCATTTGTATGCATAGTACTGAATTAAAATATCATAAAATTAAATTCAGCCTGAAACTATATCATACATTAAAATACATATTACATGTTTGTAGTTAACTCGATATATGCCTTGATGCTTTAAACATTTTACCTTCATTAGGTGTTGAAAAGTTGAAAAGAGGAAACTAATTTTCCCGTATCATATGTTGCAAGACATATGAACAAACTTCGAACAATTGATTACATATGGCTCAAAAGACCAATATGTAACATGAAATAAATAAAAAATGAGCTACCCCTGTTCAAAACACCTCTATCGATCGCATCCCTTTAATAATTAACTATTCACCATGAGATGCAACAAATTCATGCTTTCATATTTCATTTGGAAAAGGATTTGCTTAATTTAACTACTGCGAAATGAAATCCCCCATATGAACATCAGTTTTACGTTCACTTATCAATTTTATGTGTTTAGTAGTGTTTGTGGTTCTATTTTCCTTTTATTTTGGAGTCATATGTTGAATAGAAGTGCAAAACGCTTCGCTTATGGTAAGGTATCTATAAAATAATTGCCTCATCTGTTTTTGTTTTTCCATACCTATCAGAAGCAAATCAATTCATTCACCTACGCGACAAACGTATATTATGTTGTTTTCTTAAATATATGTAAACAAAAAAAAATATGCACTATTTTTCATATATCTGCAAGTGGTACTTGCATTTCATTTAATAGGGAACTAGTTAGCATTTTATACTCTTTTGCACACTATTTCGTAAAGTCAAACAACTTTTCAGAAAAGCTAGAAATGACATCCCTAAAATCGAAAGTGTAAATCCTTAGTGAACACTTTTAATCCCTCTAATGTTCGAAACTGAATCCATATCAGTCATCATTTTAGCTCTATCTATAGCCAATTCTGAGAAACAGATGTTTAAAGAATTTTTTTAAACCAGCAAAGAAAAAACCCAGTGGAAATTCTTAGTTAATCTACTAACCCATTATGGATTTTTATGCTACAACCATACCCATTATGAAAGATCTGTTTATATCCGATCCTCAGAAATAAATGTGTCAAGGAAATTGTAAAATTTTTGTCTCGAAAATGAAATCTCTAGAACAGAAGTGAAAATCTTTAATATGCCTTTACACTTATGGAAATGTATGCGTCCCATATCAGTCATGAACTAAGCTCATCTATTGTCAATCCTGAGAAATGGGCATATCTGTGGACATTTTTGAAATGGAAATGAAAATGCTCAGTATAACATCCTAACCCTTTATGTTGTAATACTGAATCCACATAATTTAAGCTCTATCGATGCCAATCTGGAGAAATGGATGATTCGAATAAAAGGAATTTTTTGAACCGGAAATGGGAATCCTTATTGAACTGCCTAACTCCACCAGATTTCGAAGCAGAATCCAATCATTTTTTAAGCTCCGTAGCAAATCCTGAAAAATCGATTCTTCAAAAAAATGTTTGGTCAAAACAATGGTGTAGCAACATTTTTGCCACCATTTCAGCTATACAACAAATCTATTCCACATCCATCACTATCTAAATGCATTATTCGTCGTTTTTATGCACAGTTCTGATTAAAAAAATCCTAAACTTAAATGCAGTTTAAAACTGCATCATGCGTAAAATATATATTACATGCGGGTAGCTAAGTCATATGCTTTGATGCTGAACACTGTACCTTAATTAGGTGTTGAAAAGCGTAATCATTACGGAAACTAATTTTCCCTTATCATCTGTTGCAAGAAATTTGAGCCAACTTAGAATATTTGATTACATATGGATTAAGAGAGCAATATGTAACATAAAATACATAAAAAATGAGTTGCTGATCCCTGGTCAAAACACCTCCATCGATCGCATCCGTTTAATAATAAACTCTTTGCCACGAGATGCAACAAATTTACTCTTTCATATTTCATTTGGAAAATGGTATGTTTAGTTTAACTAATACAAAATGAACATCAGTTTCGTGTGTTTGGAAGTATTTATGGTTCGGAATTTTTCTTTTATTTTTGAAAGAATCATTATGTTGAAAAGAAATGCAGAACACTTTGCATATAGTAAGGTATTTTAGTTAATTATAAAATAACTTTGATGAAGGCAGCACACGACTTCCCCTAGATAATTTAATGGCTTTTTTACTTTCCTTATATTGCATAGTGTAATATATAAGGAAAGTATTGTGACGGGGTCGAAAATTCGAATGTGATTTTTCGACGAGAGAGCACTTTACAAGCATCCATGAACACGAATCAAATGCTTTTGAGGTGATGTGTATGTGTGTGTGCGCGCGCGCGCGCGCTTGAACGCGTGTGCGTGTGTGGATGTTTGGAGACGATATCTGACGAACGAATGGGGCGTTTCGAAGGAAATTTGGTACAAAAATTACAATTCATGAATACTGGAAGCCTATTGTTTTTATACGCAATCGAAAATACGAAGCCCCCTAAATTTTCGAGTGAAATTTAAAAAAAAATCATTAAAAAACCAAAACCTTTAATAAATTTGCATAAATAGTTATTTTTTATGTATTTTGTCATTGGAAAACGATTGACACAAAATGAACCGTTCTCGAGGTATTTCACATTTTTCAAATTAATTATCAAAAGTCTCATAAGATAAAAAAAAGTATTAACTGTTGTGAAATATGTTCACTTTTCATATGTAATATCATGCGATAAATGGTGACTATTTTAAATGTTTTCAAAGTGAAAGAAATTTCGCCAAATGGATAAAAATGACGCAAAATGTGAAATAATGTTTCGCAAATTCTGATTTCCATCATATGACGCGCATTCCTTCTAGTATACAAGAAATGATCTTCTCTCCGTTTGTCTGTGACTCTTTGTGATAAATTCAGCGAACTTCGCGAATAATTTAGCCTAGTATCGCCAACTTGGCGATATGTCGCCCCAGAATGACAAAATCGTCAAAAATGAAAAAATGACGCCTAATTAATGAATTATTAAAATATTTTAATATATGGAGTATATCGCTTATTGAAGATGCTATCAATATTGATAATTGTTTATTTAGAGTTGCGTGAAATATAAGTTAATTGGATAATTTGAAATATAGTTTTACAGGTTATCAACCAGAAAATCGTCAAATGTACAATTCAACGATAAAAACATAGTAATGTGGATCTTATACATTTCATTTTTACTTTAAAAGTTGTAAATTCATTGCATTAGATAAGAAAAGTTATGTGCTCCCCACATCAGATTTTTTTCGTTCACAGCGAAGTTATGGTGTACGAGATATATCGCAAAATCTTTTCGGTATTTAATTAACAGCAAAAAAATTACGAAGGAGCCTTCACATGGTGGCAAGTAATGTAAATTCTCCATTTTTGATGGATCAATTAAGAAATGTTATTCTCCTTTACATACCTATTTTGTACAGTTATGCGAATATTCGAAAAACCGAATGTCACATCTCCAGAAATGGAAGTGGAAATCCTGAGCCTCCAATTCAATCTAAAGTTTGTTACTGAATCCATATCAGACATTATCTGAGCTCTATTTATACTTAATCCTGTGAAATAAAAGTTGCAAGGAAAATGTAAATTTTTTAATCTGAACAATCATTTATAGAACCGGAAGAGGAAATTCATATGAAGACCTCTACTCCTACAAGAATTTAATACTAAATCCATGTCAATCATATAAGCTCTATCTGAAAAATTAGCTGAAGAACCAGACGTTGAAATGCTAAGGGAATATTTTTACCACTAAAACACTTGATGCTGAATCCATATTAATCATCCTTTAAGTTCTATCTATAGACCATTATGAGAAATAGATGTTTCAAGGAAAATTTAAATATTTGAACCTGATTGTGAAAATACTGAAGTGGTTAAGGCAAAATAATTGCACTCAGTAGGCCCGAGTTCAACCCTAGATGCTGCTCAAAAACTATTCGAGTATGAGCACGACGAATCCATAGATTCAAAAGCCCTTCTGAGAAGTGATGGGTCAGTGGTCGGAGGTACGGTCCTTATGGTTGCCATAAATATGAAGAAATTATGTTGCAGATTCATTTTAAACATCGTCAGAAAGAAAGGTTTTCGATCTTTCCGATGATGCCAAGATGTAAACCTGTGATAAGATTTTCAGTTTCTAAAGAACCGATTTGTGTGAATATCGCTTAAAATTCTGATTCAACATAAAATAGCAAAAAAACCAGTGCAAATTGAAAAATAAATATCACCAAAATATGTCATATCGAAAGATCAGCTAGCCTAGTGCTGAATTTATTGGTTATCCGAAGCAGAGATATCATGCTATAAGTTCTTAAAGACCGACAAACATTTACTTTTATTAAATAAGAAGTCAATGAAATTCTTTTGACAATGCACTCTTTAATATATGCTATAAAATGTTGTGCTAAAATAAACATAACTGAATGTTTCTGGCATAAAAAAAATGATACTACTGATTTTATAGCTGAGAAAGTATTATCTGTCCTAAATGTTCTTATGGAACTCCCGATAACATACATTGCAGCCCCCATATGTTCCTCTATAAAAATATAAATTTCAACAATGATATTTTACGATCTATCTCATACGAAGCAACAGCACTGAAGTATCATCCTGCATCTCACCTCTTGTGATCTACCTAACTTTAATATTCTTTCATGTGCGAAGTTAAAATGAACGGCGTAATGACGAAGAGAACTACGGTTGCCTGAAAGATCTAGCAAAAATTGAATGAAATGATAAAAAATTTAATATGGACTTAAAATTCATTCCGTAAGGAGTTAAGCGAAGTTACTACTTACTGTGGATGCGAAAATTGTATAAAGGCGTCTTGCAAAGTAGTTTTCTCTGAAAATGTTGGTGTTTAGAGGCCCTTATGGAAAGGCAGTTTAAAGAGAAGTTTTCGTTATTGGATTTAGATCTAAGTTAAAGAAGCTTTAAAAATGTACTTTTCTCTTTAAATGATACTTTAAAAATATTGCATGCTTTTGACTAAGTGTGCAGATCGCTATATACTGTTACGAACTTGAGTTTCAACCAGGATTTAAAACGTGAACGTCTGAAATGTCCAAACTTCCTTTTAATCCTAACCTTTGCGATTCTATTCTCCACATTCTCTACTATTTTTACATAAAACACCACCCTGTTCTTTTTATACTCTAGTATTTTTATACAAGGTAGCATTATGTTTACCTATTTTTCTTCGACTCAGATCGCCCGACCTACTCGAAAGTGTAAAGTATATGTTTGGACGGTCGGGAAGTGCCACCCAATTTAGACCGGAACCCAGTGGGGGAGGTATTCACAGGGACTGTCCCCTCTTTCTTCTACCACCAACTTCTCGAAAAGGATTACGGATCCACATATTTAACGTGCCCGTGCTCCTTCTGAGCACGGCGACAGTTTCCGGAGAGTCGGGATATGAACTCGGGTCGTCCAAATGCAATCCCTGCGTGTTAACCACTGGGCTGTTGCACCTCTTATCTATATTTCTATTTTTTTTATAAAGGCAGACATCTTGTTCTCCCCATCTTAAGAAAAAAAATGGCAGATTTTCATCGGTTAGGCAAGTAAGGCCCGAATTTCGCTGATTCAATCCGACAGCCAGAATTAGTAATTAATAAAAATATCTTAATTATATTAATTAGGAAAAATATCTTTAAGCTCGATAAAAGCTGAGCTTCATGGGGCCTGTCCTGTACCGAGGAAGCCAAGAAGACAATGCTGTGCGAGTGCAACGACGCAGGATGCTGTTAAAATTTAGGCGATCTAATATGCTCTATAAAACTGCACGAAGGCAGGTTTTAGATATACATGGTCATCAAATTGATTGAATATGGTCATCAAATTGATTGAATATGGTCATCAAATTGATTTAATATTGAATTGAATAATTTATTGAATATCAAATATAAGTACCCAATTAACCTAAATTTCGCGCTATTCTAACTTGAAAATTATCGATATTGATACTTGTATCCGCAGTAATTATTACAGTTCATATATACGAATATTTTAATAATTAACTCACCATTTTTCCGTCATTTTTGCAATTTTGACGATAGTTTTAGCTAATTTGGCACCATTATAAAAATCATCACCAAATTGTCGATGTTTCGCCAACTTAGCCTCCAAGTTCGACAAATTATCGCCAACTTCGACAAATTTATCGCCAACTTCAACAAATTTATCGCCAAGCATTACAGACAAACGGAGAGAAGGGCTAATAAATAAATAACTCTTAACGATTTGTTGGGCGCCAAAATACAAACTTGTTGCACACACAGTATCTTTTCTCGTGAAAAGAACGAACTACATCTATGAGAATGATGTTAACAAATTTATCGCATAATATTCCATATGAAAAGTAAACATATTTCCCGATAGATAATACTATTTTAGTCTATGTAATTTTTTGATAAATTCATGTGAAAACTGTGCAATAGTTCATTCTAGCGTTCTAAAGTTTATATTATGTTGTTTTCTAATGAAGAATTATATAACAAATGATCATTTGTCTAACAGTATTGAAGTTCCTGATTTTCTAAAGTAATTTTTTTCAACATTTCATTCGAAAAGTTTGGGGTCTTCCGAACATTCGACTGCGTTATGATCAATAGGCTTTCAATATTCATCGATTGTAATATTTGTGCTGAATTCCGTTTAAAACGCTCCATTTGTTCGCAAGATATCGCATCTACAGACTCAGGGATAACCATTTAGACACATACACACACACTCAGAGATCACCACAAAAACTTTTGATTCGCTGTCAAAGATGCTTGAAACGGGATCTTCCATCGGAAACTCGAATTCGAATTTTCTACGCCGTCACAATACTTTTCTTATATATTATATTATGTATATAGAGAAAGTAATATTTGTTAAGAAATGTTTTTAATCTAAATAATGCTTGCATTGAAATTTTGTCATCCTTAAAAATAAGCATCTTGCTGTTGACTGGTACAAAAAACTTCCAAATAACGGAGCGCAAGATTGAGTTCTTGTTTTTCAAATATAAACGTCTTTTTATTTCAACGTCAAAGGAAGCACAGCAGCGCATCAGTGGGCGGACAAAGAGATTAAAGACCCTATCATGAAGTTGAGTAAATTGTTGTTTACATCGCTTCTACAGACCATACTATCTTTATTTTTGTTGCTCATTTATATATTTCTGTGGTTATGTGTAAGATACTTTATATCTTTTCTTTTCCTGCATACAGGGTTCCCATAAAATAATAATTTTGTAGAGAACCGTATTTGAGTGCACACGGTAGGTTTATCTATAGTTAAGCGAACATTCTCGATCGAGTAAAAGTGAATGCAGCGCTTCTGGTGGAGAGTTGAAAAAGTTAGTCGTTCAAAATCGGCAACAAAGTCAAATAGACATAAATATAAATATGTTAGTCGATGGCAATGCAGACAAAGATTAAATCTTATCCTCCCATATAACGATATTGATATCCTCCCATATAACGACATTGATATCCTCCCATATAACTCCTTGCATCAAATTATCTAACCAAGGCTTTTACCTAATGTTGAGTTTTTGATCAGTAGCTTGCACCTCAGGATCAGTTGTGAGCTGACGGGCACTTGCCCTCACCTGGACGTTCAAGATTACAAAGTTGTAGATTAAGCTAGTTAGTCCCTGTTGATCTTCTCTGTGAGTTTGCCCCAATGAGTAGTTTGCCCTCTCCTGGGAAAAGTTATATGGGCGCCCATACTGACACGTTATTGCGTTTAACTATGCTGTAAAAGAAAATGATAAGGACAACGGAAAACAAACTTTAGTGGATTTTATTCAGGAGTCCCATGACTCTAGGACAAATGCATCGTAAATACCTGCATTAAAATCAGCAACATAGTTAAGAAATTTTTATTTGTGCAATCACATTTGGGAATTTCTTTTTGCTTTTATAGTTGAGAAGTATGTGTGTAGTGGTGATAGACCAATTTCTTTGAGATAACAACTTTTTTACTATGACAAGTTTGTCACCATCATTGTTAATACTAAAATATAATTTTTATATCTCTATATTCAAATACGTTTTACTAGTCAGTTTCTTAAGTCGTTTGCTTTATTTCCTCATATTATTAATTATGTATGCCGAATGTATTTGATATTTTGCTTTCAATTTAAAATCTGTTTACTGTGACAGCTTGACAAATCGTTCTGCAACTTCTATTGTAATAGTAATTTAATGCTGCGCTAACAAACCACATCTTGCATAATAAAGGAAGATATATATCGTTTTGTTTTTCTGTCTGTGTGTCGCCTGTAGCGAAAAATATAAGATTCCGACAGCCATAAAATTCGGCACAGGGTTAGCTGATTTCCTTGAGCGACAGATTTCGGCGAATTTTTTAAAAATTCGAATAGTTTTTAATTTATGTGATTTTGAATCACGATTTTCAGTGATTTCCATACAAATTGGTCCCTTTGCTGTCGAAAATATTATCCCAGATTTCCCATTTTGACATTATAACCAATCTTTTCAATTTCTAAAGAAAATTATCGAAGTCGAAAAAAAATCGGCGGTAGTTCCAGTTATATGGAGCCGAAAAAGTTTTGCGTGAATAAAGTATTGTATAATAAAACTCCTTTAAAGTTCAATCAATTTATTCGTTGCTGTCACTCTCATTTATTTAGTTAACACATTGACAACAGATAATATGGGGGCCAACGGCCGTACCGTACTGAAAACACCGGTTCTCGTTAGATCACCGAAGTCAAGCAGCATCGGGCGCGGTTAGTACTTGGTGGGTGACCACCTCGGAACACCGCGTGCTGTTGGCCATCTCGGGTGCGGTATCCCCGTGGTTTGCGCGCTAGATTTGCACGCTACCACAAATGCCGCCGTGTTCATGCGGAGTACGATCACGTTAAACATGTGGGTCCGTAAGTCCTTCCGAGAGGTTGGTGGTAGGGGAAGGAGGGTACGGTCCCTGTGGATGCCTCCCCCACTGGGTTCCGGTCTAAATTGGGTGGCACTTCCCGGCCGTCCATACAGTTACCTTACACCTTTCTGGTAGGTCGGACGGTCTGGGTCTCAACAACAACAACAGATAATATGGGCTTATAGTAACATCTTAATGTTTTTCCATTACAAGCGAATGTTAAATCTATACAAGTTTCACAGAATTTAATACAGGATCTAATGCAGGTTTAGTTTATTATCGTTTGCATAATATCTGAAAGTATTAAAATTTTGTTTTTTTTTACGTCTTTGTTGAAATATTTAACTGATATGACATTTTATGTAAACACCATATTCCGAATGGTCATATTTACTTTCTCATATGTAGCATTGAGAAGGATTGTTTTCCCGAAAATTTTTGATTTTGAGATTTTGATACTAATATATATTTTAAGACCTTTTGAGCAGTTTTTGACTAATTTTGGAATTATGGCTGTCTGACTATGATGTAAAACTTGTTATACAGGGTGTTTCATGAAAATTGCACAACTAAATATCTCTTAAACGATTTGTTTCAGACCGATGGTTCAAATTGAAGAAATTCTTTAATTAAGGTAGGCTATCATCATACGCAAATTTTGATCATGCGATACCTTTCAGTAAAATAGTATAAATGTAAATTTTTATACGATCCCCTTAGAAAAGATTTTTATAAGTATAAAAATGTTTTTCATAGCCTATTTAGTCAAACCAGAAAAGTTCCATTGTTATACGATCAAAATTACCAATCATTAATTCCAATTTTAGACGGATAATTGGGGACTGTATAAAACTTTTGCTAAAGATAGGTATGCATGTATGTTTTTAAATTTAAATTTTATATAACGAAATGCAATTTTTGTATGACCCTTAAAATCATGTTCCCCCGTTTCATTTGATCAAAGTGGCTTAAATTCTATAACTTCGACAATTGTTCCACGGCCAATTTTGCATATTAGAGAATCAGTATTATTTAAATAGATAAATGCATTGGAAACACGTTGCTAATTGGAATTTCTAATGTGGAAGGCCTGCATAAAAAGTTAAATTTTACACTATTTTACCAAAACGTATCATGTGATAAAAATAGTCGTAGCCTTAAAGTCAATCTTATTTGAAACATTTCTTAAATTAAAGCTCTTTTTGAAATATTCTTTATCATTGTAGGGCTTTCAAAGGCTACAAATGCTCAACTACAACTACATTATTGTTTATAGTTTTGTTTACAGTTCATAGTTCACTTTTAGTTTTCAAGATACAAACATTATAATCTTTAAAAACTAAAAATGTTAAATGTCTTTCAACTTGACAATATGATTGATCAAAAGCTGTAAGAGCTGTGAAAAAACAAATTATTAATCAAAACAATGATATTTTCTATAGTGCATTTGGGTCGTTTGTTGTATACATCAGTCTTTTATAATTTAGAAGTTAAAATTAAGCAAAGTGAAACGAAAATTCGTCCGGAAAAATAATAGAAGTTCAAAAAATTAAATACTAAAAGATTTACGCGGCATCGCCCGGTAGTTAAATCAGGGACATAATTTAAAAACGACCCCAGTTCTAAATAAAAATTTATACCTTTCCCCCTACGAATACAATTTAAAATGGCTTCGATCAAACGCCAGCCATACATTCCACATAATGGAAACTTTTCTCAATTTCCAAATTGTGTGATCTCCGCAAAAGCAAAATAATAATTATAGTAATAATGATAATAATAATAATAGTAATAATAAATAAATAAATAAAATGAACGATGAGGAAAGAAAGCTTGTCTTAAACCTTTCTAGCCCGCCATGCGCTGCAAAATCTACCGGTAGAAAGATCGAACTTTGCAACGCGGGGTTGCGATCACTTAATACGGTTACTTAAAATAGCACCAAAATTAAAATTACCTATGAAATCGACATTTTGCTCTATTAGAATCCGAAGATATACACGGCTCTTTTTACCACAATATATAATTGGGTTAATCTTAGTTTTTTCGGATGCGACAAAAGAAGTGTCACCTAACCTAAAAGCTGCAAATTTCGATTATTTAAAAAAAATAAATATAATGCAGAGTCCACCTCAAAGATAAGAGCTTGCAATATCGCCCCAATAGCTCATCGGTAGAGCGTTGGCGGGTCAGTTTGGAAATTCTGGGTTCGATTCCCGGTTGGGGCAGCAAGACTCTTTACAATGGCGAACGAACGAATTAACCCTGTAGGTTAGTGCAAAGATGTCGGAGGTCTGAAAGTGACCCCAGTACAACTAGCACGGATTCAGTGGACTCTGGGATATGGAGCGCGATTTCAAAGCAAAAGGATAACGACCACGAATGATACTAACCTGGATAAAAATAGTACCATCAGGAGACTAACCTGAGGTAAAAATAGCAGGCGGTGGTCAGTCAATTTGTCAGTTGAACGCCAATCTGATATTAGAGGGTGGAGAATGCAGAGTCCACCTCAAAGATAAGAGCTTGTAATATCGCCCCAATAGCTCAACGGTAGAGTGTCGGCTGGCCAGTTCGGAGATCCTGGGTTCGATTCCCGGTTGGGGTAGCAAGGCTCTTTACAATAAAAGAATTAGCCTACGGATTCGGTTCAAACATGCTCAGTAATATCCACCGTTCAAACATCGTTATCAAAAATCAGAAACAAGAACGTTTTTTGATTTTTCCGATGGTGTCAAGACAGAAAATCTGTGATAACAAATTTTTATCGCTAAGGAACCGATTATAATGGAAATGCTAAAACATAAAATAACTAAAATACTAATTCGAATGGAAATAATATCGCCGAGGTGCACTTTTCTGAGTTCTGAAGTACCTGTGTACCAAATTTCATGGTCATGCGACGCTTATAGATTTCCCGCTATTGACCGAACAGGCACACATACACAAGCAGGCATTTTCCTTTATTTTGTAAGATAAAATTATTTGCTATATTTATATATGGTACCATATTTGCGACAAAAAGAGTTAAAATTAAGATACTAGATTAAATTGTTTAGATAATGATTTATTAGTACAGAGATACAAGCGTTCAAATTCCTTGCATTTTTCGTAGCGATACGATTTTAGCCGGATACCCGGACAATAAACTCTATTCACGTCAAAAACGTTTTTCTACGAACTTACGCATACATTAAAAATGACCCAAATACACTTGTTTACAAGAATATGCTTACCTGAAGTTAAAGTAGAGCAGAATAGCTGCACAAACCGTACTTCACGTTTATCTTCTGTAATCAAGACAGCTAAAAGTTGCAAAATATACACATTTTAATAAAGTATGTAAATATTAAAAAAATTAAAAATGTACACATTTCTACCACATTACTAATGAAATGTAAAATAAATGAATGATTAATTACACTTGAAAATAACGAAATACTTAAAAAAAATTTAACAATATCAAAAATATTGGAGAAAAAATGAGCTTAAAAAATTGAATTTGAAGAATTAAACACAGAGTCTATATTATATTACATAATAAAGGAAAAAGTCTATCTGTGTGGGTTCTAGTCGGAAATCTAAGCGTCATACGGCCGTGAAATTTGGTACATGGGTATTTCAGAAGCCTGGTTAGGTACACACTCGGCGTTGTTTTTTTAAATCCGAATTAGTTTTTCAGTTATTTTATGTTTTAGCATTTTAACTCAAATCGGTTTCTCAGTGACCAAAAATATTATCACAGAGTTTCGACCTTAACACCATCGGAAAGATCGAATGACGTTCTTCTGAACAGAATCCGTAGGAGAATTCTTCATATATATTTATTTTTAATATACAGAAAAATTTGCATTTTTTTCGTTATATATATATATATATATATATATATATATATATATATATATATAGTCGCATCCGGAAAAGGTTAGCAGGATTCTATAATTTGGCTTAAAGTTCCGTATATATCTTAGCATTCTAACAATTTTTTTCGATTTCATAAGTAAATTTCACTTTTATAACTTTTTAAATAATCGTAGAACCCAACGCATCTTCCGCGAAGTCCGAGGACTCGGCCTTCATAACCGTGAATATTACTGGGCATGCTCGCCTAGGCAGTATAGAATAGTCTGTGTCCCTCCCCATTCCTGTTATTCATTTATTTATTTAATTATTTAATTTTGCTTTTGCTGACGGTCTGGGTCTTCTACACGGGTGTGCAGAATTTCAATAATTAAAACGAACTGTAACAGGCTGAAACGCCACTTTTTAAACCAGCATGCTCACTACGCTTTGTACAAATTCCAAGTAAACAACGACTTTTAAACAGCTAATTAAAGTGTGTGCACTTACATGTATTGTGACTTAAACGTGTTCCTCTATATTAAATATTTTTTGCGATTTAAATGTGTTACTTTGATTTCATTGTTTTCCTGTATTCTAATTTGTTTCATTTAACATACAAATTCTAAAAACGTGTATGCTTTTTAAGACATTCCAACATAGTTGAAAATAGCTTAGGACTTTGTTAATTCTGTCTTATTTTGTCATCTGTCATTCTGTCTGTTATTTCGCACGATAACTGCCGTAAAAATGACTTTATCAAAATGAAATTTTAGTATGTTGTTCAGACGGTCTGTGGGACATATTGGAATGTAAATAAATAATATCACCCACTTAGTTTGGGAGTGAAACCAGGGTTGAAAAAATAAATACATTGAACTCTATGGGACCTAATTTTTCAAACATTTTTTAAGCTAAGGTAAAACTCCCAAATTGCTTCGAAAATTTAAGAAAATATTCAAATTATCCTATAAAATATATAAAAAAATTCAGCAAAATATGTTCGGTAGTTTTTAAATAAAAATTAAAATAATAATTATACCCATATTATATGAAGAGATCAAATGACCCGCATCAAAATAAATTCCTTCAATTTTTATTTTGTATTAAAGCAAGTAAATTTTATGAAACATAAAAGTAACATTTCCTATCGTAACTTTTATTCAAGCAAATATAATTTTATTATGAACGCATTTTAATGTTTGAGAGAGTCACAAACTAATTAATATTGAGTCCGTTTTATCGCAGACTCCCTAATGTGCCTCAAGACATCATTTGTCGATACTTATGTCGGGTATTTAAACTCACGGTATAAAATCTCAGCATAATTTGTTTAATAAGTAGAATACCCAGTAATCATTTTCCTTTACCCTGTTCAAAAACTAATGAAGGATTTTGAAAGTCTTAACTGCACTTTTCGCGTTTAATTATGTAAAAAAAAGGCATTCAAAATGCTACCATGAATAAATAATAAATCGTTGCCATTTCATGGGAAATATCAAAGCATTTTAGACTTCATTTATTGTTGATTAGACAATATAACTGACATTGTCCGAGATTTAAAGCAGAAATTATTTGAATTAATGCATTCAATTTTTCAACAGACGAAAGCGCGCCTCTCCCTGCTATGTTTCCTTTATCATATGACCGGTTCTGTAGAAGCTGTCCACTTCCTTGCTATTTGAAATTACTGTACTTTTCTTTTGTATTTTTTTTATCTTAATTTATCTCCACCGTGTGATGTAGTCCGTATCATTCGTCTAATAAAGTGGTTAGGCTCTGCCAGCCAGGATTGTTCTGGCTATTTTGATCTTCGTACCCCTTCTTCCAGTCGACCAGCTGTCCCTGACGGGTTGTTGGGTCTCAGGTTGGAGTCGCCGGGGTAATCCTGCGGATGTTGCTCTAAAATCCAGCTTCACCGGCGGCATGCAGGGAGCGTTCGGCGTTGCTGGATTTCAGCGTTTGGCAAATCATCTTTCCGTATGTCTTAGGCAGTTCCACTTACCATATGATTGGAATGCCCGAAAACTTAACACAGCTTTTGTGATAAATACGCCACTACTTTTCATAGTAACGGACAAGTTGTGATGTCAGTTGCAACGGCCAATTCATAGCAATCGGAGATACGGTATCAAATATCTCAATTTTTAGCCTTTCGTTTAAAAATTCTTAAAAATATCTGAAAATAGAGTAATTAAAAATATTAGAATACGAAGATATACAAAAATAATTTTGCCAAACTATAGGATTGTGTTAATGTTCCATTCTCCAATACGGCGAAATTAAAATCAATTTACCTAAAGCATGCATATTTTGATGTATTTAAAAATAAATAAATGCATATAAAGAAATTGTCCTACGGATTTGGTTAAGCGATTGTCAAAAAGAACAATGTTCATCCGATGATGTCAAGATAGAAACTCACTGATAATATTTTTGATATTTAAGGAACCAATTTGTGTGAAAACCTCTAACATTAAAATAACATACTTCATCACTCTTCAACATAAAATAACTAATAATCCAATTCAAATATAAAAAAGCCATCTTCTTTTATTATGCAAAATAAAAGTAACATTTCCTATCCTAACTTTTATTCAAGCAGATATAACTTTCTTATGAATGCATGTTTAAGAAAATTGCAAACTAAATTATATTGAGCCCGTTTCATTGAGCTAGCGACACCATGATGATCATAGTGATCATGATGATTATGATGATATCATTTGCCAATATCTACTATACTTATGTCGGGTAATTAAACTCGCAGCATAAAATCCCAACATAATTTGTTTAATAAGTAAAGTGTACACAACACTCATTTTCTTTTACCTTGGTAATAAACTTATGAAGGATTTTAAAGATCTCACCGGAAATTTTCGCCTTTAATTATGTGTCAAAATGACTGCAATTAAAATACTGCAATGAATAAATAATAAATTGTTGCTATTTCTTGAAAAATATGGAAACGTTTTAGACTTCAATTATTATTGATCCTGTCTATATAGTTCAAACCTTATTTCAAAATGTTCTGAATCTCGCTTTAATAATGTGAAATACATGTTTAATTGATAATTGTTTAATTGACAAAGTGGTTTTTGATGTGAAACATCTGAAGGCGTTGGGTACTGAGTAAGCAATGAAGAAATGTGACTGCGGTAAAACAGAAGTGTGTAACATGAATGACATCATATTGTAAGGAATACGTAACAGGTAACTATAGTTACTTTTTGAAGTTCCGGGTCTGCGTTGCTTGACTTCAATGTCAATTTGGTGATCCTTGGGCAACGAATTTGAAAAAATATCGCCAACTTAGCAACTTTTGACGAATTTTAAAACTTCTCAAATTTGAAGATCGGCTAAGAACTTGACTAGTTACGTGATCCTTCCAAAATTAACCGTAGAAGGTATATCAGCTCATCATAGTTCAGTTGGATTAACGTGTTATGAGTAACAGTAGCTGCAGAACCCAATACAGAACTATATATAAATATATATATATATATATATATATATATATATATATATATATATATATATATTTATATATATATATATATATATATATATATATATATATATATTATATATATATATATATATATATATATATATATATATATTATATATATATATATATATATATATATATATATATTATATATATATATATATTATATATATATATATATATTATATATATATATATATATATATATATATATATATATATTATATATATATATATATATATATATATATATATATATATATATATATATATATAGCTGCATTTTGAATAAATTCTTGCATAGAAATATTAAAAGTTTAACTCTAGATTTGTGACATCTGTGTATCGATATCTGCGCTATACTCGAGTATGCGCTTATCGCCTGCACCGACAGCACGCTCCCCCGGTAGCTACATTCGATCGTTTCAACATCGATAACTTCATCATTTAAGTTTCGGATGAAATAAACTGCATTCTACTAGACATATCAAGACTGTATACTTTTATAGCAGATCTTTCAAATAAATTTAGAAAACAAATATGCACAAAACTTCAAATCTAGTTAGTTTCACCCAATAGGTTTACTTCCTATATGCAATATTATGAATCTAGTTCTTATGGATCTAGTTCGTTCCATTTAGGAGTAAAGATACTTTTTATAGCAATTTTATATTTCGACTTCAAAGAATTCGCCATTAATTATTTCACAAACTATTAATTAATTGCCAATTGTATTTTGATGAGGATTTTGCACGTGGATATGAATAAATCACCCTCATTGGACTCAAATGTTTCCAACAATGCAAAATTCAATTTACGTGGTGTATATTCAGTGCCAAAAACATTTTGCTGTGGATTTTGTATATCATAATTTCGCTGTGAAAGAAGTGAAAGCATTGCATTACGTAGGGAAAGTCGTATCACCCCTCTCCCCCTACATCAGATTTTTTCTTTACTTTGGTACCTTACATTGTTATTTTGTAGCTCAATTACTTCTTCCCCCAAATTCTATAATTTCTTAAGGTATTTCACTATAGGTTCCAGCCTAGTTAGTCTCATTTGGAAAACTGTTAATCATAATTTTTATTTACAATTTATATTACTAAAACGAATTACCCGAAGTTGTTCCGGTCCTAAAAAAGCGACCACTATTTATAAATAAATTAATGAGCACCCGCTATTTAAATAATACATTCACGCTCCATATCGCATACCCTCTATAAAGAAAATGAGGAGTAAAGGCGTGACTTAAACCCCCATTAAGCGTGCGCAGTTAAATCCACCGGTAGAAGTTCGAAGAGGACGTTCGGATACTTCGCAGAAGATCCTTTTTGGTGACTGAATATGATCACTTAAAAAATTACAAAAATAAAATTACTGTTGTTATCGAGCCAAGCTATAAAATTGTGCTGTTCTTAGTTTTTTGGATGCGACGATATATATATAAGATTATCTAAAAATGCAAATTTTGATGTATTTAAAAAATAAATAGGAAGAATTTGCCCTACGGATGCGATTTAAACATTGTTGAAAAGAGCGTTCTTCGATTTTTCCGATGGTGTAAAGATGTAAATAATCTAATTCAAAATTATAAAAGAATAACGCCGAGGTGCACTTTCCCATGTCCTGATCAAATTGCATGGCCGTACGACGTTTATATTTCCCTCTACAGTCCGCATATACATACATACATACATACAGATAAAAATCCAGATATCTTCCTTTATTAGGCAAGATATATATATCACTTTCATGTAGACATATTTGAACATTGAAGAAAATAACAAACTAGACTTCATTAAGCCTATTTTATAGTCAGGCTTCCATGATATTTTTGATGACATCAATTATCGATATTTTCTATACTTATGTCGGGTAATTAAACTAACGGTATGAAGTCGCAGCATAATTTGTTTAATATGTTGAGTTCACAGCACTAATTTTCTTTTATCCTGCAATAAACTCATTAAGAATTTTAAAGATCTTAACTGAACTTCTCACATTTAATTATGGCAACATGAACGTAATTAAAATGTACCCATGAATAAATAATAAGTTGTAGGCGATATCATGGGAAATTCCGAAATGTTTTAAGCTCTTGTATGCTTTAGAATAATAATTGTTGATTCTGCTTTTATAAGTCAAACTTTATTTCAAAATGGTTCAAATCTCGTTTTTATAATGTGAAATGTCTGTTTTACTTAGAACTGTTTGATGCAGATTTTTAACATCGGCTAAATGTATTTTAGAGTAAAATATTAATTACTCATGAGATGAAAATTTGATAACTTAAAATGTCATCGTTACATATAGCAAGCTATTTTCTTATATGTAACCATGAATATATTTTAAATTAGAAGCTGTTTCCGAAAAAAATTTGGAAGGGTTCTAGAATTGTTGATGCTCTCTAACAGATTCTTTATTGTTTATACTCTCTTTATATGTTGTTTATTGTTTATACACCCTTTATAAATAATTTATTGTCTATTCTCCCTTTTATAATTTTATTGTTTTTCTCCCATTTACAATTTTATTGTTGAATCTCATTTTTCATTTATTACATCAGCCATTTATTACTGATTCTCCTATTATAATTATTGTTGATTGTTCCCTTATAGGTACTGTTATATACTACGTATCAAGCTCGCTGCGCGAATGTACCCGGATTGCATAAGTGGAGAGTTTGGTCTAAGCACTTGGCTACGCGGGCAGTCATTAACAATGAGTGAGTAGAGATCGCCGGATAGAAAACTGTTTTATTCTAATTGCGTTTTTATTTTAATTGTGTTTTTATTTTAATTGCATTTTCATTTTAGTTGCGTTTATATTTTCATTCAGTTTTAATTTTAATTGTGTCCGTCGGGAGAGAGGGGTAATTAATGACTTTTCAAGAGTCGTGACACTTACTTCTATTTTCTTGCTTGGCAACTTATGCGTTTCAAACTTTTTTGTTTAAAAAAATTATTGCTAAATTAACTTATTGCTAGGAAAAAATGTTGCTATATTTAGCTACTAACAGCTGCGAGCATAGCAGCTAGTGGTCGATTAATGACCATAAATATAAAACATAAATTTGGTATTTCCTATCATAATTTTTATTCAAGCAAATTCGTATGAACGCATTTCAATATTAAAGAAAATTACAAACTAGATATCATTAAACCTATACTCATTCTTTTCTGATGTTCCTGAAGACATCATTTGCCAATATTTACGATATTTATGTCGGATAATTAAACTCACGGTAGAAAATCCTAGCATAATTTATTTAATAAGTAAAGAGTACACAGTATTCGTTTTCTTTTACCTATTAATAAACTCACGATCAATTTTAAGATATTAACTAAACTTTTCGCGTTTAAGTATGTTAAAATGAACGTAATTAGAATATACTTTATGAATAAATTATAAATTGTAGACTATTTAGTGGGAAATTCGATGTTCTTGACTTTCCTACTTTCCCTACATACATAGTATAATGTATAGAGAAAGTATTGTGACAACGTCGAAAAACCGTATTCAAGTTTTTGAGGGAAGGACATATTTAAATTATCTCTGAACTCGAAGCAAATGTTTTTGAAGTAATGCCTGTGTGTGTGTATGCGTTTTTGTATCCCGTGAACGAATAGCTTTCAAAATGATCTGGCAAGTTTATTGCAATCGGAGAATACTGGAGCCTTGTTGATTTTAAACGCAATCGAATGTTCGGAAAACTCCCAATTTTCAAATTAATTTTTGAAAAGAAAATAATTAAAAATTCACCACTTTGAATAACCATAAAAATTAATTATTTCAGACTTAATTTTTAAATAATATAAAGACCGCTGGCACGAACCATTCTCGAGATAGTGCGCGATATTTTAATAATATTTTGAAAAATCATTAAAAACTCAGGACTTTGTATACTGTTAAATAAATAATTATTTCATACGTGATTTTTCATTAGGAAATAATTGGCACAAACTTCAAAATGCTTGCATGAACCGTTCTCAAGGTATCGCACTTTTTTTCAAATAAATCTATTAAAAATGATTTAAAATGAATAAAAATTAGTATGTATCAGCAAATAAGTTCAATACCCATGCACAATATTGGGAACATCATTCTCATTAATCCAGATCGTTCCATTTACGAGAGAATATACTTTTTATACTAATTTTGTATTTTGACACCCAAGAATTCCCCAATAGTCATGTATTTCATGCAATTGATATACTAATTGTACTTTGATGAGAATTTTGCACGTGTAAGTAATTCATTTAGACTAGCGAGTTGCCAAAAGATCCTAAAGTTAATTAATGCGATCTTATTGCACTGTCAAAGACACTACACCGTGGTACAGCAATATGTTGCAATGAAAAAAAAAATAAAGCCATTGAATTATGTATGGAAGTCGCATTAGATTGTTTTGGAATTGATATAATCATTGGCAGACTTTTTTTGTTGATTTTAATTTTATACGGTGAATATTATTTCAAAATGTTTTATATCTTATTCTCATAATGTAAAACACATGTTTAATTCAGAATTGTTTTATTGAGCAGCTAGGTCTTAACGTTGACTAAATATATTTTAGAGCAGCTAGGTCTTAACGTCGACTAAATATATTTTAGAGTATATGTAAAATAATCATGCAATGAAATTTGATAATTCATAAACTCATCGTTATACAGCAGTCATATCTCCTCAAATATCCCCTCGAATAGATTTTAAATCGTAAGCTGTTTCGGGAAAATTCTCCAATGTGTTCGAATCTTGCTGACACTATTTTTATAAATCTTTTAATATTTACTCTTTCTTTAAAAGTCAGTTGTTGATTCTCACTTTATTGCTAATATATTGCCGATTCTGAATTTATTTGATTCTTCCTTTATTAATATTTTCAATTTTGCTGATTCTCTTATTACATTCGTTTATTTAACCGTGTTTTAAAATGTTTAAAATATAGCTTTTAATTGCGAAATACATGTTTAAATTATAATTTTACGATAGATAAAACTTTTTTTTATGGCGCTTTTATGTATTTTAGCAAACAAAGTGTACACAATCATACTATGAAACTTAATAGCTTTTAAACTTATCTTTATACAAAGTTCCTAGGAAATTTCTGAATAACCCCCATAACTTTGTAAGGAAGGGCCATGAATGTACATGTTATGTCTATTTATAGTAAAGTGGCCATGATCGTTCGATTACAAGTAATTTCAGCGCCACTAGTGGAGAAAAAAATTGAAATCACGAAACCGGCAACATAGCGAGAGAGACGAAAAAAATCAATTAATGTTGTAGAGCATTATCAAATGAGTAGTATTCGAAAATAAAACTGTTAAAGAAGGAAGTTATTTAACGCACTATGGTTATCGGTGAATGGTTCGCCTATTCATGACTGATACAATAAACAATACTTATATGACAAAAATCAAGTATAGAACTCCTTTAAAATGCCTCCACTAGGGAGAAATCACATTTGACGCTCACAGTAACAAGCATTGCAGGTTTCACCGTGTTAGAAGCCTAGAAGATATACATTTTTGGCATATATTTACTGTCTTCCGTATACGAGTTTCTTCCATTTTTAGACTCGATTTATACTAATTAAACAAAGTTCTACTATGTAATTTGTTTTTTTATCTATCTTGCTTAATTGACAAGTTAGTTATCCTAACTTTTTAAATTTTGCTGTACGGTCGCTGCATTCACTTTTATTCGATAGGGCATGGTCATTCCTCTTATAGACAGACCTAAAGTGTAAACTCATGGGCATTTTCTTACAAAGTTGTTGGGATGCTTATGAACTTTCCTAGGAATCCTGTACAGTCATCTATATAACCACTGAACTAATTGATTGAATGTGTAAGGGATGATGCATGAAACTCTCTCTCTCTCTGTCTCTCTGTCTCTCTCTCTCTTTTATCAAGCAGTTCTACTACAAAATCTTGCAAAACTCCCTTGAATAAAGCAGGTATCTATCAGTAAGATGACGAAAATTGCTTCGAGAGCGGCGTTTTAAGCCTCCTTCTTCAAGTCAAATGAATACTTAAGAACAGTATGCTCTCTTAACCACTGCCAAGAACGAACTTCGACAAAACAAAGCATGATGACTTTAAATAAAGTAGGACCACACCCAGCGAAAGGATTCGTATACAGGTGGTATCATCCATTGAAAAAGACATATATCATTACTGGTCGATAAAGGATCCCTCTCGCGTCAGACAAAGACGCGGGAAGCCGGTTCTGTAAATGAAATATTAAGCATTGATAGCACATTTAAAATAAAATTAAGAGAACAAATATATGAACCGTTGAATTATTGGTAAAAAAATGAAAGAGCTTTTTAGATGAGAACGTGCAGTCAAATCCTTGTAAGGGAAGAAAGATAGAAAATCACAAGGGGATGAGGCAGTAATTAAGAAGAAAATAACAAAAGACAGTAACCCGTTTGGAAAGTTAATTTCAAAACTACTATAAATTCAAACTACTATAAAATTTATTTACTACAAAATTAAGCTATTATAAAACTACTATCAACCTAAACTATTAAACTGCTATAGAATAATATTGGTTGAGACTAGGTCAAATAAAAGTATATAACAGAAAGAAGGAGAAAACCTGTCTCAAAAACTATATGAGTTAACTGCATCAACTTGAAATATATTAATCACTTAGTTTATTCAAAAATGTTGGTGAATGAGAATGAAATTAAGAAGGATTTAAAAAATTGAAATACAAGCAACCGGTTTCAGATGCTATATGAGCTAACAATTAAAGTCAGAGGTGCGTATAAAGAATACATCTCAGGTTGTGAAAATGTCAGGAGCATAGTTATCAATAACATAATTATCAAAGTTCGAATAAATAAAAAATCCTAGTTAAAACGCAAGCACAATGGTAGTGAGGAGAAACAACCTGTTTGAAGAGGTACAATAGTAACTTATGAACTACATTCAAATACCCAACGAATAAACTGCTTAAAAAGTACCATTACATGATACTGAAAATAAAAAAATAAAGAGTAAATTACGGAAGTAACCGCCTATGGAAGCTATATGAGTTTACTTTATTCGCTAAATTTCAGTAGCGGACGAAAAAACAACTTTAAACCATTATGGAATGAAATTGGAATTAAGGAGTTAATTAGTTAAACGTCCAAAAATAAAATAGAAGCAAAAACTGTTTCGGAAGCTATATCAGCTGATAAATGAAGTTAAGGGTGAAGGACATCCTTCCATGGTAAGGAGATATAAGGAATTGCTGATTAAAATAACATTAACAAGATTATCAGATTTCAAGTAAATGCAAGAGCTTCCCAAAAGTCAAATTCAGATGGAGTACGGGCATGTATGATGAATTTTGCCTTAGAAAATTGATATGAATGATTTTCAGACCAGCAATGTTGGGAAATGGATGACTTAGATGTTTCTAGTTAAACGACTATTTTAGATTGTTCTTTAATACGCATCTTGAGAGCCCATTTTGTCTGGCCGAAGTTACACCGAAAACTAACAAAATAATTACACCGTTTACGTAAGTGCGGAATAGCTGTTTTAACAGATGCATCCTGAAATTTATTAACTGCTCTAAACCCAACTATAAAATCGGATCTTGATAAAGCTCTAGAAATTTTAAAGCTTAAAAGAGCATAAAAATGCGAAACATTTTAATAGCAGTATATCCGTACAGAAAATACATTATAAAGAAACTTAAAATTCACAATCATGTGCAGATTTCTATGGTATTCTAAATGACATTGTTATTCAAAACATTCTACAAAAATATTTCAAGGAATGCTCCTAAAAATAATGTTAAGAATCTCTGTTCCCGCTATATACAAAATTACATTCACAAGTAGATCTGAATAATAAAACATCTTGGTCCCGTTTGTAAACAGATTTGCAAAAAATATGAAATCGAGTCGATATATGCTAAAATGAAAGAGCTTAAATTTTGTGCGAAGACATACCCGTACTACATACCTAAACACACACATTATCTCACGAACGAATGGAACGTTTCGAACATAATTTGTTCGATTATTACGATCCGTGAATACTAGAACCCTTTGAATTTTAAAAGAATTAATAATCAGGACATTCAGTAATCTGCATAAATAAAATTGAAAATCTGTCTGTCTGTTTGTTTGTCCCATCATCACGGGAGGACGGCTGAACCGAATTTGATGAAATTTTGTGAATAGACTGGAAATAGCCCCACATAAAATTTAGTCCATGATTAGAGTTTCTACGATCAGTGGTTCTCGAGATGTTAGTAAAAAACGGAGCTTTTGTTTGTCTCATCATCGCGGGAGATTGCTGAAACGAATTTAATGAAATTTTGTGGATAGCCTTAAAATAGCCCCCATAAATGTAGTTCAAGTTTCGGGTTTGTAAGACGAGAGGCTGTCGAGATCTTAATGAAAAACTAACTTTCCTTAGGAGTTCTGCTCACTAACTCCGTGGTTTATCCAAACGAAAAGGTTGAAAATTGTTCGTATAAAACGTGAAAGTGAATTAAAACTTTATCTCTGAGGTGGATGGAAGATTTATTCACTAATTAGTCACTATCTGAAAGCATGAATTGTTTTAAACATGAATTTAAATGGAAATCTATATCCATGGTTTATTTTTCACAAGCTTTTACTCAACAATGAAAAGTATAAATAAATCAAAATGGTTATTTAATTTCGCAGTTTATGAGGAAGATTCTATCTTATATTATGTTGCTCAGAAACGTAATTAAATTAAATCTGTCTGTTAATTATTATTATTTTATTATTTGAATAATAAATAAATGGATATACATATATATTTTATAAACGTACGGTTTGATTTATCTTTTAATTATATTAATTGCGGACTGCGTACATCACTTTCATATATTTTGGCAATGAGTTTTTAAGCTTAAATATTGTGTTTAGCTCATAAACTCATATATTGTGTTTACCCAATAAATTCAATTATCCGATAGTTAAAACAGAAAAAGAGTAGAACAGGTATATTTTCTAATACAATTTTAGTGTTTTCATTTAGTATATACAAACGGGTTTTATTCTTCAGAGCTACGAATTTGGCGGAATATCGCTAACTTGGCAAATTTTCTTAAACTTTGTCAAATTAACGGAAATGTCGCCAAATTGATAAAAACGACCCAAATCAATGAAATTAAATTTGTTTTTTTTGAAGGGAGTATTGAAATGATGTTTCGGTGGAATTTATCGGTCAGTCCATCCATCCTACTTAGTAATACATTTAGAAATTTTTTACAATGTCACGAAATGCATAAAAATGTTTGTAAATCAATAAAAATATCATGAAATTAATGAAACTGCGCTTAATAAATGAAATTAATTGTGCTTTATTAGGGGATAGTAGTGTGATGATGTTTTGTCAGTTTGTCGCAAAATGGAATTATAAGTTCTGCAGTCCCACTTGGCGATAAATTTGACCATTTTTTAAATTATCGCTAAATTGACGAAAATGTGGCCAAACCTTCTATGGCATTATTCAGACGATATGATTTTCATCAATTTATTTGAAGCAAATGACATCATGTCGTTTAGCAACGGATGTGAATATAATGTGTTATGCGGCATACGATTTTTATTAACACTTTACAACAAAGTTGAAAAGTGTTTATGACTTTGTTCATTCTGTCTGTTTGTCTGTCTGTCTGTCTGTCCGTTAGCACGATAACTGCCGTAAAAATGACTTAATCAAAATGAAATTTTAGTATGTTGTTCAGACAGTCTGTAGGACCTATGGGAATATAAATGAATAATATCACCCAATTAGTTTTGGATTGAACCCGGGTTGAAAAAATGAAATACATTGAGCCCTATGGGACCTAATTTTTCAAACATTTTTTAAGCGGATTTAAAATTCACAAATTGCTTCGAAAATTTTAGGTAATAGTCAAATTGTTCCATAAAATATATAAAAAAAAATCAGCGAAATATATTCAGTAGTTTTTTAAATAAAAATTAAAATAATAATTACACATCTTATATGAAACGATCACGTGACCATGATATGAAACGATCACATGACCCACTTCAAAATGATATATGGCATCCATCTTGTTTCAAAATCGTGATTTTTTAAAGTTCTTTTTAATTCATATTGAGTGTTGTATCCGTCGTAAAACTACTTTATTTTTGCTTAAATTCTGTGCATCTACATACTAAAACAACACAATGACAATATATTTGAGTTTAATACTCATTCAAATTTGATTATTTCTACAACTAAGCCTATTTTTCACCTATGTAAAATGTAACCAGCAAAATATGTAGAATGAGTTGTATATATATTAGAATTACTGTATTTCTTTAACACAAAATAATTCAGTCCATGGAGTCTGCATGGCTGATATGAAAGAAATATTAATTGATTTTATAAACAGAAGGACGATTTTTTTCGATGAAGTTTTAAGCATAAAGTTTATGAATTGTGGCTCCATGGTCTTAATTTTTAAATAAAATAAATTATTATAGCATTGTGAAGAATGAAATGGAGAAAGTTATTATCAGCCGAATCAGAAAGTTCGGCTGATATAAGTTATCTTATCATACTTATAATTAAAATATATATATATATATATATATATATATATATATATATATATATATGTTCCCATATAATTTTAGTACTTTCGTTCTGGCATATATTGGAGTCGGTTTATTGATAATTTTCAATGTATACATGTAATGTACTAATTCAGGTTATATTTTCTAATATTCGCGTATATAAGTAGTATGGGTCCCATACAATTTTAATGCTTTCATTTTACCTATATTGATTCAATTCCTTTTTTTTTTGTAAATTTGCTTACAAAAGATGCCAGGATGTTTCATTCTTCAGATCTGTCCGTGAAGAAAATTTGGTTAGCCAGAAGAGATTCTAAAATTTCTTTTTAGAAGCATTGTATCAAATATTTTAACAGAATATTTTTATTAAAAATGGCATTTAGTATACTATAGGAATTTGCACATGATTGTGAATTTTAAGTTTATTTATATTATATACTCCGTACGAAGAACGGGTATGCTGCTAGTGTTAAATAAATCATCCTGTTACATTCTGAAACGAATGATACAAACTTTAGAACGCTATCTCGAACCATTTTTGAGATAATGTACGTTTTCCAAATAAATGTATCTAAAAAATCACATAAAAATGAGCATGTAGTATGTATGAGCAAATATGTAATCTTTGGTGATAAATTTGGGGACTTTGGTGACCAATGTTGAGAAATGTCTCCAAAGTGGCGGGTTTCTAATGTTGTGTCAAATTAACGAAATGTCGCTAAATTGGCAAACAAGTTACGAAAATGACACCACATTGATGAATAATAATTAACATACTTTAATATAATGGAGCATATTACTTAGCAAATGCTAGCAATAGTTCCAATTGTCATGTTATATTTGCGTAAAATATAAGTTAATTGGGTACTTTAAAATAATTTTATATTTTTGTCATCCAAAAAAGCGCCCAATGTCAATGCATTTTTCAACATTCAAAACATTCTGTCATGGATCTTGTCGATAATTATTTTGTATTGACAGGAGTAATGTATACTTGCTCATTATGTGAAGAAAGTATTATAAAGGAAGATTGCTTTTAAATGAAATTGGGAAATTTTGAAATGTGTTTAAAAATTTTTTTATTTTTAACAGGTCAGCACAGGGGCCTGTTTAAAAACAAATATTTAATTATGCAGCTTTAGAGTTTTACAAGGTTTTTTGAGCAAAATTTTGTAAGATTGCTCGTTCTAACTTATTCACATTCTCTTAAAGAATTATTCATCAAAATTAATCACCTAGATTTTAATACGAAACACCATATAATACAATAAATGAAAACTATGGTATTAATCAGAGCTACAATGTAGTTCATCAGCGACTTAGTGACAAATACCATGTCAGTTGAATCCGCTGATGAGAATTTGCATTGCAAATATTATCTGATGAGATTTATTTCACGATTCCGAGACAATTCGGTAAAATGTATATTGTTTAATTGTAAAACTGACTTTTGCCAAAATCGCCGACCCTTCGTAATCTCAAAATCCGCTGAAGCGATTTGGATCTAATTATAAGTTCATTTTCAATATTTGAACGTAGAAAAGGAATTTTGAAAAATTGATGTACTTTGGCTACAAATCAAAATTTTAGTATTTTCATAAATGGTCAAAAATATGTAATACACTGCTAATTTTCAATTGTTTGTTTTGTTTATTATAGTTTTCTTTTACTTAATCTATCCATTTTATTATACTGCGAAAAATTGTTCTCGAGATATCAAGTTAAAACTATTAGACTAAAACTATTCGAAAACTCATTACGAGCGCCAACTAAAGTGTATATATTTGTACATTTATTTATTCCCTGTTTTATATTACATAAATGTCGTCTATGTGATTCACAGATCGAATGCTCACTTGTAACACTTGCATCTCTAGATTGCCTAGATCTTATAGTTTCACTTCACTTCACTTTTAATTTTCGTAAATATATAATTAATTATTTGCAATCCATATTGTGGCGTAACCTGAAACTGTACTAGAAATATGTACAGCTCAAACTGCTACTAAAATAATAGAATAAAACTAACTCTGTTAGGAGCAGCATACACAAAATTAAGAGTGTCTACCGGTTTCGAAGGCAAAAATAAATAGCCTTCTTCGTCTGGACACACATTTCCCACTCTGGTTTGGCCGTTTTATTTTAGACGACACTCTCATTGCAAAGATCAGTATACATGGACCGATTTCGTGCTAAATGTGCATTCATTAGCATGGAATAACCGATATCTGCAATGGCAACAAGAAACTTGCTATAAGCCACAATTTTCGCTAACTTCTATAGAAACTGACAATTTCAATCGCCCCACATGGCCAGCATAAATTTATGCGATCACGAAATTTATGCCAAGAATTACATGTAAAAGAATTTTATACGCCCCTACATGTATGAACTTTGCCTTTGCATGTGTTGTCTGAGCTAAATAGTAAACGAATTTTATCCAACCACGTGGAAGGACTGACATTGTCAGTTTGCTATAGAAGATCGCAAAAAGTGTAGCTTATAGCAAATTTCTGACATGGCAGATATCAGTTATTCCACGCTAACGAGTGCGAAATTGCTCCATGGATAATGGTATTTACAATAAGAAGGTTTTCCGAATTTTGGGAATTCCCTTTATAGACGGGTGTTGTGTCATTTTATTTTAATTGGGATTTTATGAATACCTGAACAAGTGATTTGAATCTTGTATTGGACGTTCACTTTCCTCTTTGTTATTCTACCGTTCATTTAGCGTGTCCCAACAATTGTTCCTTCCTCCTGGGTTATTTTACATATTTTTCATTCTCTCACCTTTTTTTATTCTCGCCCCCTTTTCCTGCTTTAATTACGTGCTTTTCACGACTGAAGATAGTGCGCTTCTTGTGTGTTTGACAAAAAAGGCTGTTTTCGCCTTCGAAACCAGGCGAGAATATGCTCTTAGCAAAGTTATTTTAGTTATATTAGAATTGTTGCATTTGTTTATTTCTACTTGAAATAAGATAAACTGCAAAATAAATAGCCTAACTGATGACTGGCCACAGATGTGCTGGAATTATATAAATTCCTATTTTATGAATTAACTGCTTTACCACTTTCTTTTCGTGATGAGCGGAATTAACCACAAAATCAATAACAGTATAGCCAGTTGTTAACCGCTTGTTATCATTATTAGCACATGGCGCGAAATTTCTTTTGCCATTATGAAAATAGTACGTCTGGTGGTATAGGTCAACGCTATACAACATCTGCAAGAAATTTGACCCAAATATATTCTCTGAATTGTTTTAAGGGTTAAACTTGTTTCATAGACTATAGTAGAAAAAAGTCTGATGTGGGCAGCTGATGACTTTCTCAACATAATGACTTTACTTATATATATACATATATATATATATATATATATATATATATATATATATATATATATGTATAGGAATCATTTATATATATATATATAATTCCTATCCCATTAATATTGATTTTTACCCATCTAAGCTAGAATTAATTCCTAATGAGCCTAGCGTTAGTCAAACTATAAATTTTTTAGACCTAAATTTAGATACCTTCAATAATCATATAATCACCAATCTATATGATAAAAAAGATTCTTAGAACTTCACTATCATAAAGCTGCTATCATATCAATCTTGTAATTCTATTCAATTGTTTAGAAACATCATTTTAAACCAGCTATTTCGAATACATCGACTTTCTGATCCTCGGTTTCACTTTCTCCACATCAATAATCTTAAACGCATTTGTCAAAATTACCAATATCCGGAAATATTTGTAAGTAATATTATTAATAATTTCAAATATACCAAGTAATAATTTTACACATGCATTATTTATATTTGATTGGATAACTCGTTTTTGAGAATTCACCCATTCCTATCACCTAACTTACCACTTGACCTGAGTCTAATATTGTTTACTATTTCCGAATAACTATTTTCCACTTGTCCTGAGTCCTATACTGATTACTATTTTTGAAAGTCTCCATACATATTATGTATCGTCCAAATGTAATCATACCGGTGCCCACTCGCATTGACGAAGTGGGGTGAAATGCTCAGTCGCTTGTTCAACCTACACGTGGTAGCAATGCTTGTGAGTTAATATTTCTGTTCAAGGAGGTATTATTTTTCTGATTTGTAATTCAATTGATTTATTTTTCTCCTTCCACTAGCCAGTAGACAGTTCCAATGGTGTCTATAATTAAATATTATCGCCATTGTCAGAAACTGGCTATTCTATCGGTTTTAATTCGAATTGTATGGCTGCCCTGATGAGAATGCAATTTAGAACTAACTGCCATTTTTTGTGTGGTTTCAATTGATTGTTCTCTATGTCTTAATCTTTTATCTTGAGCTAATTGTTATTGCCTTTTCTCATTTTTGCCGTGTTTTCTTTTTCATTTTTATTTATATTTATATTGACTTTTTAATTGTGATTTTTGTATCCTAATATTCTTCCCATCCCCCTTTCCATTGATATGTTACCTTCTATTTTTATCCCACCCAGAATACAATCTGAATTTATTGGTTAGCAACACAGAATACAATCTTAAAAAAGTAATCACTTTACGAAGGTATATGGATTTAATTCAGATCGTTTTGTTTGAGAACATATTATGTAACGGAGGAGTCTTTTATCAACAAATTAGGGGTATTCCTATGGGTGGGGGCTGTTCATCAGTCCTGGCTGACATATATTTAACATATTTCGAAAGGAATAATCATGCATTATATGAAATGCCATATTACAGATATGTGGACGATGTGATTTTAGGCCATTACTCAAATACTCCTGAATTTGAATTTGACTTTTATCCTCCGGAATTGGATCTTATCAAGAACCCTAATAGTGTTAAAAACGAAGTTAATTTCCTGGACATAACCATTAGATACAAACATAAAAATGGAATTCATACAGTTCTGTACAATAAACGTAATAATTATGATATGAAGATTAACCAAATAATTGGATGGAAGTCGAATTTGTCTAGGAATATTTTCCGTAACATCATAACAGGATATCTGAGAAGAAATCGTAATAATAATACTTTCAAAAAAGATTGTCTCACATGTAACAAACTCATTTTACAGGAAGCACTTAAAAATCATTACCCACGGAATTTCCTTAAAGATATTTACAATTCTTTCTTTAAAGAAGAGGATTATTCATTCTTTAATGACTTGAGAATATGACATCATATTTGAATAATCGAGGTACGCATGCGTATGGGTACATACTATATATGGCGAAACGGACGATACGTTTTAGTCGGTAGCATCATTGCCAGTGTGATTTCGTCGTTCCATTTCTGTCTTCTTTCTGTCTGCATTCTGAGGCCTCCTTTTCTGCATTTTGGAGCTTTCATTTTTGCACATGCTACGGGGATCTGTCATTGAATTGCATTGGTATCCGTGGGCGTTGTCTAGACGAAAAGTACTTAAAACGGGAATGAGAGGTCGCTATCCCTCTCAGCCATTTTTATGCAATTCATATGGTTTTCCCCCTTTCCTTTTTTCAAATCGTTTAAATTAGTTATATCCTGCTTCAGTATATAGTGCTGCATTGCGCCTTTTTCTGAGTGGTATTATATTACATTTTTACGTATATTTCATATTTCTATAGTTCTATATATATATATATATATATATATACATATATATATATATATATATATATATATATATATATATATATATATATATATATATATATATATTTATATATATATATATATAAATATACTATATATACCGGGTGATTCAAAAGTTCGGAGCAAAAACGCGATAAAAAAATATCTATGGGTCGGAGAGACATGCGGTTTGCAGTTTAATTAATATTCACAGTGGTGTGGGATTTTGTATGTCATGATGAAAAAAATAGTTCAAAATCTCGACACTAGGGGCGCTGCTGCAAAGGAATATCGAGAGGTAATAATTGTGAAATGAGATATTTTATTTCAGCATGATTTGCAGCTGCCATGTGTTCACCACCACATTCGAGTACTGAGTGCAGTCGCGGTATTACGCCTAATATAGTGTAATACCAGCGTAATACTATATCAGGCGTAATACCGCAATTGCCCTCAGTACTGGAATGTGAATGTGGATACATGGAGCACTTGCAGCTGTAAATCATGCTGAAAAAAATATCTCATCTCACAATTGTTACCTCTCGTTGTTTTCATTGCATCAGCGCCACTGGTGTCTAGATTTTGAACTATTTTTTCATACCATACAGAATCTGGCACCACTGTGAATATTAATCTGCAAACCGCATGTCTCTCCGATCCATAGATATTTTGTTATATATATATATATATATATATATATATATATATATATATAAATATATATATATATACATATATTGTATACATATATATATATATATCGATATGTTGACGATTTAATTTGTATTATCATTTTTGATTCCTATCCAATTAATATTGATTTTTATCCCTCTAACATAGAATTAATCCCTAATGAGCCTAGTGTTAGTCAAACTGTAAATTATTTAGACCTAAATTTAGATACCCTCAATAATTATGTTATCACCAATCTATATCATAAAAAATATTCTTACAACTTCACTATCATTACGCTGCTATCATATCTATCTTGTAATTCTATTCAATTGTTTAGAAACATCCTTTTAAACCAGCTATTTCGAATACATCGACTTTCTGATCCTCAGCTTCACTTTCTTCACATCAATAAACTTAAACGTATTTGTCGAATATACCACTATCCGGAAGTATTTGTAAATAATGTATATAATAATTTCAAATACACCATGTAATAATTTTACAAATGCATTATTTATCATTGATTGGATAACTCACTTTTGTGAATTTCACCCATTCTTATCACCTAAGTTTCTACTAGGCCTGAGTCTGATACTGTTTACTATTTTTGAAAAACTACTTTCCACTTGTCCTGAGTCCTATACTGATTACTATTTTTGAAAGTCTTTATATAAAATATTTTATTTTTCGTTCAAGTTTATTCATTCCGGTATCACTCGCTTTGACGAAGATATGTAAAATGCTCCGTCGAATGTTCTTCTGCGAACATGTCGACTCCCTTGTGGTGGCTGTGTATGGGAGTTAATATTTCTGTTCTTTATATTTCTGGCTTATAATTAACTTGGTTTTTATTATTTCTCCTTCTTGTAGCCAATAGGCAGTTCCAATGGTGCTCATAGTTAAATACTACCACCATTGGCAGAATGATATTCTATCGATTTTAATTTGAATTGTATGGCTGTCCTGACGAGAATGCAATTTCGAACTAACCGCCATTTTTAGTGTAGTTTCAGTTGATTGTTCTTCTTGTCTTGATCATTAATCTTGAGCTAATTATTATTGCGTTTTCTCATTTTTGCCGTGTTTGCTTTTTCATTTTATATATATACCTTTTTAATGGTGATTTTTGTATACTAATATTCCCTTTATCCCCTTTCCATAATAGTGATAAGTTACCTTCTATTTTTATCCTTAGTCAATAGTTACTTATTTGTAACAGATATGCTAAAGATGTGTTTTTTGTACTTTCCGTAGTTTATGCATAGTTTTCGATTAAAAAATTTCAATATTTTATTTCGTCAGTCTTTTTTACTTAAAATCTTTTGTATTTTTAACTATTCATATTTGCAAAGTATCCTTAAATTTTTTAGTATGTTTCAGTATTTATGACACTTTTATTTGCAATCTATTCATATTTATGCTGCATTTGCGCTAAATTTAGTAATAGAATTTGTTAAATTTTTAATTCTACTTTTGTCCAATGTTAATAGAAGAATTCTGATGCTCGTACTCTCCTTCATTTTTTTCAGTTATATTTATAGTCTATTTTAATACTTTTATTGTTGTATTATCTGCATTCTAAATTGACCTCCTCCTTACTGTTTATTAATTTAATTAAATTACTTCTTTTATTTGTAAAGCATTTTGTAATGTTGGGGTTTTTTGAGTTGAAAATTCTCTGTATTCTTTCATTGGATTTTTAAACTTTTATTTTATATATATATATATATATATATATATATATATATATATATATATATATATATATATATATATATATATATATATATATATATATATATATATATATATATATATATATATATATATTATATATATATATATATATATATATATATATATATATATATCATTGTGGGTTAGAGTCGCACCTGCGGCCATGGATGTTATGTTTCTGGGCGCAGTGTATTCCACTCCTACTGATGCGCCGGGGCAACGTCATGTGACGGCTAAATAGTTCACGATTCTGGCCGATGTATAGGCGAATGATGTTGTTTCAAGTACCTGGCCATTTGTAATAAAAAATATATTGAAACATCGATTTTTAAGGTTAAATAGTACTATTATCATTTAAATTGACGAATAGTATATTCTTATTCTTAAAAGAATATATGCATATTCTTAAAAAATACGCGCTTATATGTCGGTCGACGCTTTCGAAATGTAGTGCTTTGTATGGGAACGGATATCGTTTGGTTTTGACTTCAGGGACGAACGACTGCAATCCCTTCTTCTCCGATTTTATCATAGACATTCTTAAGATCTATGAATTTCCCTGTGCAAGAGAGAGATCGAAATGTTTTCCGCCGTATCGTGAGGGAGAGAATTATTACTGGCTTAGTAAATAGCTGGTAACATATTTCAATTCTTTTCCCCGATGAATTTTGCTTCGAAAATGGATTTCTAGCTATTGCAAGATGACAAATACAATGTGGGCAGCGCATGATTTTCCCTATTTGATGTGATAATTTTATTTCTTTTAGAAATATGGGATGGTATACAAAATCCATGGCATAATATTCTTGCCAATGCATCAACATTGCTTCAATTGAAATTGGACGCTCTTGGCAACATAGGAGTTCAAATAGAATGCCTTATTCATATTCAAGTGCAAAATTCTCATCAAAATGTAATTGACATTTAATTAATGCCTCTTGAAAAACGCTGCGATTTGCAAATTTTTTGGCATTAAAATACACAAAGTATCTTCTCTCATGAATTGAACAAAGTAGATTTGTATCAGAATAATGATGTTAATATGTTGTATAATATAGCGTTTGGAACATGAACAAAATAGATGATGCTTACTACTTTTTTTATTTTATGTAATTATTTTGTAAATGTATTTGAAAACCGTGCAATATAATGCAAGAACGATAAAAGCTAGAGTTTGTTTCCATTAATTTTGTAATGAAAAATTACGATTGAAATGGTTACTTATTTAAGTGTGTTATAGGTCCTGAATTTTTAATGAATTTTTAAAAAAACGTCCAAGAAGCGAAATATGTCTTGATATTGGCTCATGCTAGCATTCTACAGTTTGTATTATTTGTTTTCTAATAAAATTACGTATGAAATGATTATTTATGTATCATTTTTTAAGATCCCGATATTTTAATGATTTTTTTTTCAAAATTTCCTTTAAAAATTGGAGTTTCTATTGAACATCAAATCGCTTTTAAAATGAATGGGATACAAGTATTCCTTGCTTGAAACGCATCATTCGTTCGAGATATCACGTTCATAAACCCACATATTCACATGCTAACATACATGCACACTAACATACATACACAGGCACAAACTCTAACACACCCACACACCTCAAATCACCATCAAATCCATTCGAGTTTAGGCATGTTTAGAATGTTCACTTAGGTTAACAACTCGAATTCGATTTTTCGACCCCATTAGAATACTTTCCCTGTACAATATACTATATATGTAGGAAAAATAAAAATAAAATTAATTTTATAATGAAAGTAATATAAAAGTAGTTCAATAATGTTTTTTGTTTTAAATTTCCTGACTGACGTGACCTTATGATAATGTGTGATATGCAAAAATTCTCATGAACTCTTAAGCCTATGGATCTGCTAATGGTATGTAAACTTATACTGGAAATACGTAGGCGCTCACTCACTGCATAACTCGCGACAGTTCGTCATGATGCCCCGTCGTTCGGCGAGTAAGCAGTATATTATTTCCTCCTCTTTACTGAGTTTATGTCTTTATGTTTCTGGGTCCCCAAGATGGGATTCCGTACTTCTGTGCATTATGTCGACACGCTAGCGATGTTAAAGCGTGCAGTGGCCGGCATATTTGTAAGAGCAACATTGAGCTCTTTAAATAAAATTCACCTTTAAAACATGTTAAGTGTTGTGTGATTTAATCATCTGCTTTTTCATCTATAACGAGTACAATTGCCAAGCGAGATCACGATTGACGTTTTGATTTGAGTTGAGGTTCAGTATGTTTTTTGCGTTGCTTGTACCTCTCTAAAGCGTTGCTTGTACCTCTCTAAAGCGTTGCTTGTACCTCTCTAAAGCGTTGCTTGTACCTCTCTAAAGACATGCAATTATATATCTGATAACAGGACCTGGTTGCTGTTTGTGCCTCTATTTCTAGAATTATGGAAGCTTTATAAGAAAAGTCAGATAGCAGAAGCAAAGGCAGGCATCCAACACTGTTGTCACATAATCTACCTGCTACTTCTCGCATGGCCAACTGTGTGCTTGGTACCTGATCAACGGGTATAAATGAAAGATCACTCTGTCCTAATGAGAAGATCATAAGATCTGCCCCTAATGAGGAGATCAGAATCATCGCAGTCTAAAAAGACGATATTATTTAATTGTAAAATTGGTTTTATCTATATAAGTAAAACTGTAAGTTGTGTTTCAGTCTGTCTATTTATTATCTCAACATGGGAGAGTTTAACTTTTATCTCTTTTATAGAAGTAAAGAAATAATCGAAATGAGAAAAGAATGAGATTTCCTTTTTAAAATGTCTCAAAATGTCCTCCTAGGGGTTATGTTCTAGCCACCTTATCGCTGATCAAATCAGTACTTATGTAATTTGAGTAAATGAACGGTAAAGCGTGTTTATTAGTTGTGACTCTACTGATTTTTTTGTAAAGTCCTTATGCATACTTTTAACTTTCGATTGAAATGTTCTTGAGCTGCAAAAGCAGAATCCACCAATAGGAAAAATACTATGAGGCTATCGATTGAGAAAGTTGGCAGCGTCTCCAGCAGCAAATTGAAGAAGTTAGAATTCATATCTCGAAAACGAAGCAAGATAGGCAAAATTTTTCAATTATAAAATTGTAGAGCCTTTTCTAGTATGGAAAAACGTATTGCTTGCATATAACACGTACATATACAATTAAGAATGGAGTCAACAAAAAGCTTTAATTATGCAAATATTTCGTTATACTGAAGTATTTCTGAAAGAAATACGCATGAAAATATAATAACCAGTGTAATAATATTCATAAACTAATTTTAATTTCTTTAGAATTATCCTTTATGCAATAAAAACATATGTTGTATAAAAATTTCAGACAAGCGATGCAATACAACAATTATCCCTTTTCTTTGACCCATTTACTAATATCCGTATACATGTTGTGCATAAACCGTACATCTTTTCATAGTAAATAATATTTTACAACTTAATGATTTAATTTTTTTTTTCTATTTTACTTTGGTTTTGAGACAGGAATGATAATTTCGTTAATTCTCCGCTAGAGAAGCCTCAAACTTTCTCAATCGATAGCGCATAGTCGTTTAGTAGTCGTTTAGTAGTTCTTTTGTCTTTGCAGCTGTAGACCACTTCAAACAAAAAAAAGTTAAAGGGATGCTTATGGACTTATGTGGGAATCGTATATGTTCACAGTCGTGGATAAGGCTTGTTCCAGACAAGTTAAGTTCTGGTGAAAAAGTTGTCCATTTCAAGATCGTTCTGATATTGCAGATAACTGAACACAGGATCCGGTTATGCGCTTTTTGTGCATTCGTCAACAATTAATAGTCTATAACTGCAATGGAAGTAAGAAAACTTGCAATGTGTCTTTATTTTGGAAACTTTTTACATTGTAAAACATTTCCGTAAGATTTTTTTGCTGATAAAGAAAGTCCTCGAAAGTTTTCGTTTCTATTACTTTCCCTGCAATACATGGTAATGTATAGGGAAAGTATTGGAATCATGCCGAAAATCACAACTCGAGTTTTCGACGGATCTACACGTTTCGAGACCTGTAGAATACGAAAAAACCATTTTTAGCGTGACGTCTGTGCGTGTGTCTGTGTGTCTGTCTGTCTGTCTGTCTGTCTGTCTGTCTGTCTGTGTGTCTTTCTGTGTGTCTGTCTGTCTGTCTGTGCAGATTTTGTATCCACTGTAACTAAAAAACTAATCGACCGAATTTCACAAAATTTGGTAGGTAAGTCACTTGTGGCCGGGGCTAGTGCTGATTACTTTTGGGTACGATTCGGAATAAAATAACCCGCCTTTTTTTGCGAAATGGCCCGCAAAAGCTTGTATCCACTCTAGCTGAAAAACTAATGGACCGAATTTCACAAAATTCGGTAGATGAGTCACGTATAGGTCACTCTGGTGCTGATTAGATTTTGGTACGATTCGGAAAAAAATAACCTGCCTTTTTATGCAAAACGGCCCGCAAAAATCTTCAAAATCTAAACTAAAGAACTAGGTATACTCAGATATATCCATTAAATGCCCGTTTAATACGTAATGTTTAACGACGAAAAGAATAAGACCAACCCCATTACACTAGGACTAGCCGTTCTCGAGATATTTTAGTTTTTCGTACTTTCCCTACGCCACCTTTGAAAATAAGCCCGGTTACCGAATGAGAACGAAAATTGAATAAAAGTGAAATAAATTTCATTAAAATAAAGAGAACGTGGATATAAGTCTGCAGGGAAAGTCATGTGCTGCCCACATCAGATTTTTTTTCTTTTGAAAACAAAATGACCCCGTTTGGCAGACAACTAAGTTCTCCAATTTTTTTTAATTTTAATTATATTTCAAGTTTTTCTTTCGAGGACCATAAGAAATTATAATTAAAACATTTTTAAGTTTCTAAACTGCCAGTTTTTTAATGAAAAAGTGATTAATTTAAAATTAATTTTACTCGCTCTTTTGTAGTATTAATTTTTTTTTAATATCTTATACTTTAAAACTATTTTATGCCATGCTTAGTTTGCTGTCTTATCTAACTTTAAAGGTATTTAGTTTTAGATTTAATTCAAATTCGAATACGCTTTGTTTTTAGTTTTTATTTTATTGATAGGGCTTTTTTACATGCTTTGTGGTAATTTAAAATTTTAATATTTTATAAAAGTAGTTATAATAATTTAATGAGCAAATTCAAAATAACATTTTAATATATATTATTAGCAACAAACACAAAATATATCAAAGTATTTCAGAAATTATCTTCTGAGTAATAAAATTCTGAATAGTTTAAAGCAATGAATAGTTTAAAGCGAAACTGAGAAAACTGCATTTAAAGTTTTCAATTTCAGTCCTTCATATGATTTTGTGATAGATATTAACAAAATAGTTTGTAATATGTGTTCTATTTATGATATCGATATAAAATTTACAGATAGATGTATTAAAATATGGACAATATTTTGGCCCAAAATTTGAAAAATTGATATTTTAAAGGAATTCATCAAAAACTCTGTGGCCTGTCCCCCTTAAGAGGAAAATGTTTGACCTAAATAATTTGACTGTGACGAAATAAAATACCTAACCTCCTCTAAAAGAGGAGATAATTATTAGACAAGAGACCGATCTATTCTAGATGTCAGAGAAGAGTGGCTTTCACGAAAAGGTTTCTAAGGGAAATTGCTTCGGATTCATGTTACACGATAGGTAATTCTTGAAAAGAAAATGTCCGTGGCTTGTCAATGCCATTTTAGTTGAAGCTTGTATTTACTGTGAAGAATTCTCTGATCGTAGGAAACTTGAGTACTCTAATCAGAAAAAATTGTGAATGTCCTAATCGTAAAAGTCTGTGAATTCGTAAAAATATGTGGATTTTCTAATTGTTAGAACGTTTAAAAACTCTAATAGTACGAATTTGTCAATGTTCTAATCGTAACAAAGTGTAAATGTTTCAATCGTGATAATCTGTGAATGCCCTAATCGTAACGAATTTTAAATTCTTTAATGATAACATTCTGTAAATCATCTAATTATTCATGAATTCAAAGATCATATGATGTGTCAATGAATAGAGAGGTGGCCAAAGGAATAATGTATTAATGAAGGTCCAATAAAGGCAGAAAAAGTACTTGCAATTCAGATTGTAATCATAAATGTTTCTCATATTGATTGAATTCAGGAAATCACTTATGTTGGACAAATATAACGAAAGCAACCTAGGTTTGGTCTTTAAAATATTAAGATAAAAGTGTGAATTTCTGAAATATTTTTCTTTTAGAAGTGGAATGACTAAGTGTAAAGCGGTAAAAGTAAAGAAAAATGACTTATTTTGTCAGTTGTAAAAATTATAGATATTTCTGTGTAAAATTGATATATGTCGCGATCATTTTATCCTGAATGTTTTTCCAAAGTCTTGGCCCATGTATGGAAGTCAAAAGGTTTTTCCTTGATCGTAAGGTCAAAATTAGAAGTAGTCGCAAGGGGTTTTAATGCGATGACAGAAAGGTCACTTTCTCAGAATGTCAATGGAAGCATGCTGTACTAATCACATGTTTTACCACTCTGCAATATAAACGTTAATAGCAATATCTCACTCCGATGTATGCTAAGCGGAACAGAGGATTGGGTACGTAGGACTTTGGCTTTTGGTTGCCAAAGAATTGAGGTGTTTTGAGGTAATTCTGCTCGATCGATTTATTGAGAGGCATTTTGCGTTCAAAATTTTATTCAGTAGAAGTGAGTGTGAAATCCTGTGAGATCCTGATAACCGGTTAGTTATATCATTAATTTGCATTATATTGTTATTTTCCCGTTAACAGCCTATTAGCGTTCCGGTTTGATGGACTGATCAGGAGTTTCCCAGACTTTTTGCGGATTCTGCAAGTGAGATAGAAGCAACGTTTCAGCAGATCGGGTATTTAAAATGACACGAGTCTCAGTCGTGCCGGCGTTCGGTCTACACGCTCTGATCATTAAAATGAAATCTGGATGCTTAGCCCCGGTGGGTCGAAGATTGCAATCCCAAATAATTTGAGGTAACCAGCATCGGTTAAAACGTTCTTGGTTGTAATCAGGTATTATGAATCTTTCCTTTGGGTGGCTCGAGTCTAGGTAGGATCTTTACGTGGATATTGCCGTCACATGTAAAATCTTATCTTTATATGTAGTTTTGGGTCTATTTAAGGTATAAGAAATACGTTTTGAATGCGATAATGTTAACTGAGAAAATTGTCTATGTTCAGTTAAATAAATGTGCTTTTCTGGTCTTTTGAAATCTGTGCGCTTTTCCTTTTGAATTAGGATTTAATTATACACTAATCTGGGATCATAATTGAAGTTGGGTTACTTTTGACAAGTTTACTTAAGACAGGTAAAGTTTAAATATCTGCAACTGTTAAAACACATTATAATTTTTTGTGAAAAAAATAACTTTAAAAATATCAGATTGAAGATCGTATGAAAAAGGTAGACATGGTCTATCTTAATTCTGTACACTAGGGAAACATTTAAATGAAATGCCTTTACGACTGAACAGAGCATCTGAAGTAATATATTAGTATAAACTATTAGTAGTTTAAAAAATCTACAAGTATAAAAATAGTAATACTAGTATAATAAAAATCATTGAGAGTGCTGTATTAAATAGTCTGAAATTAAAATATTTATTAATAGCAGCATAAATAAATAATTAGAAGTAACAACCCTTTTTAAAAGAAGCAAAAGCAGAGCATCTTTTTTCAGTATAAGAAAGACAAAGCAAGGTTAGAAAAGAGACGATAAGAGAAGTCTTTCAATAAATAGTTGAATTACATTTCCCTGAAAGAAAATGTGTATCTAATTGCTTAACAACTACAAGTTTTAACTAAGATTTTTTGCAGATTTAGACTTCTATTTCCTTGAAATTTCTTATATGTACTCTCCGAGAAATACAATTGCCACCTGTGGGCAATTTTAATATCTAGTTTTAGGCTGTATCTCCCAGTTAAAGTAGCTATTTAATTAAAAGAACAACAGGGCAACATTATATCCAATCCAGTCTAATCCAAGATGTACGAGCAAAAACGAAGACAGTTTTCCTGTTGAATTATTTATATAATAAGATATCAGTATAGAATCTACAAAACAATTGTATTTTTGCTTCTTAAGGAACAGCTGGATTCATATAGTTTCCCAGTGTGGTATATATTAGACGATATGTCCATATGCCTCTTACGAGATAGATATTTTCACACAGCAAGAAATATGCCCCCAGCTGTCCTGTAGGCATAATAAATCCAATTGTACTTTAGGAAGTAGAAAGTTTTCTAATTACAAAAAGAATTGAATAAGAAAACTTTTTCCGTCGATGCTTGCAGCTCGGAAATGTAACTGGATTCGATAATTTTGGCTCTGTACTATTTATTATTATTTTTATCATGCACATCAGGTCAACTTATATATATATATATATATATATATATATATATATATATATATAAAGAATTGAATAAGAAAACTTTTTCCGTCGATGCTTGCAGCTCGGAAATGTAACTGGATTCGATAATTTTGGCTCTGTACTATTTATTATTATTTTTATCATACACATCAGGTCAACTTATATATATATATATATATATATATATATATAATGCGTGTGTGTATATACATGGTGTACATAAGTAAGTTCCTCTATGCAGTGCTGCATAGAGCCGTAACTATTCATCAGAAAATTATGAAATTATGGGTATCTCTAAATAAAGGGATGAGAAAGACATTTAGCGAAAAAAAAATTAGTTACAAATGTCGTCACTAAAGGGCGTTGCAAAACAACCACAACAACGTCAACGTTTTTGCAACAACGTCACTTAACAACTGTGCACTATAAAAGGGTAAAGATTTGTGGAAGGATTGTTTCTAGTGTCTTCACCACTCAACATGACTTACAATGTCGCGCTTTGTTAGTAAAACTATTTTAACAAAACGACGATTCCGTACCAGAAGCTTTGCGCAAATTTCGGAGCTTGAAGGGGCTTCGAACAGGTCCAGTCACTTCTAAAGCAAAAAATGATAACGAAATCTTAAGCAACAGGGTCGTTAGCTGTTCGTCCTGAAAGAGGACGGGAAATTTGGAAAATTTGCTCAACGATATATTGAAGTTTTCCAAATTGGCTATGAAATTTTGTGAACATTTTATTGAATAGAAAGTTTTTGTTACGAAGGAAGAACACCACGGTCATACATGTGAAACAAAAAAAGGCGGACATCAACTCCCGTTGACCATTCACTTTGAAGGGGTCTAATTTTCTGAAAAATTATTAGTTTCTACGGAAACTTACTCAGTTTAAGCACTTTAAGGCTTTTGCGGAAATTTACTCAGGGGAATTATTTGAAAAACGCATTTTGCATTGGACACAAAATTATTGAGTTGACCGGCACGAGATTTTTCAGACCGTGAAATGACGGTAAAATAACTTTTCTGAGGCATTTTCTCACAAGCATAGTAAAGGAAATCAAACTTTGACAGGCTATTTCTTCAGATTCAGGGGGCAACTTGTAAAACGGATTTCAGATTTGGATTCAGCCTAGTCGAATTAGCATACATGCGTTTTTTCAGCCCTCGGGGTTGCAGTCGAGAGACAGATATACCGACACTACGTTTTTATAAGAGTGATCACTAGTTTCTCAAGAACCCGTCACCTGATTGTCTTCTCATTTATTTCAAAAATTAATGTAATATATTAATTTAAGAGATATGAACTTATAAATTTATATAAATAAATTGAAAATCCACCTGTCTGTGTGTTGTCTCATCTTCACGGCAGAACGGCTGCACGGAATTTCATGAAATTTTGTGGGTAAGCTTAGAATAACCCCATTTAAAATTTTGTCTATGTTTCGAGTTTCTGAGACCTTAGATATTAGTAAAACTTTACCTCCCATAGGAATAGAATTATGCAGATGTTATATTTTACACACGTTTATTTGAAGATATTTGTATCATGTTGCGCAGCAACGTAATTAAATCCAATGTGTTTATACGGCAGACGAGTTTATTAAGTATCTTCCAATTTAAGTTATAAAGAAGTGAATATAAAAATAAATGCTATATGAATTGCATTTTTGACTGTATTATATCAATTACAGCCTTCTAGTTTGAAGATCACGGAAATTACTGATATTTTCGATTTCTTATGCCATCTGTCTTATTTTGGTAAATATTTTTCAAACTTATACATTGTGTTTAGACAATTATGTTGTGTTTAGCAAATTATTAAAATACAATAAAAGCAGTACGGTTATATCCTACAATACCAATTTAGCGCTTTCATTTTGGCGTATATTGATCGAATTTCATATTTTTTGTAAATATATTTATAAACAGACCCAGGGTGTTTTATCTTCAGATCTGTCTGTTGAGATAATTTTGTATAACGAGAATGGAAATTCTTATACTTCGTTTTAGGAAAATTAAATTAAATATTTTAATAAAATGTTTTGGTTAAGAATATTATTTAGAATCCGATAGGATTTGCACGTAATTTTAAATTTTAAGTATCTTGATATTATATATTCCATACGAAAAACGGGTATAATGCTAATTTAGTTACTGCTATTTTAGTATCATTAGTCTCTATAGTTTACTGTACCATTTTAATATTTGTGATTTTATTAACAATAAAGATGTATAAATATAAAACAAGATCCAACAGCATCAGTAAAAGAGAAACAACTTTTTCTCATAAAAACCAGATTTGGATAGTGACTTTGATTAGGTAACCAAGTCAATTAATAGAATTCATAAGAAAAGTTTAAAGAATTAGAATCAAATCCCACTGAAAAGTTAGTAGGTCTTCTACTATAAACTTTTATAAATGTAGTGAACATAATTTTAAATTGTATCCTACAAAATTAGAATATGAGCTCAATTTTCCAACCCTCAATAACAAAATTGAAACTCACCCAAGTACATTACAAACAGAAGAAACACATTTAAATAATAAAACAAACCTATTAGTTTAAACACACTTAAGAAAATTAGATAAAACAAAGGCCACCCAGGATTTACAGTACCAGCAACATAACAAACTTCTCAGCAAATAATATCTAAAGAACAAGTTCAAACCATTTTTGGTAAAAACCTTAAATTGTCACAGCAATCATTAACGTTTGTAACATCACGGTTAAAATTTAGGAGAGTCAATAAATATAAATACTAGATAGTAATACTGGAAACTCAATTATCTCTGCAAACAAGGAAGAAAATACGGATAATGAAGTAAATTAGGAAATGAATGTGTCTCACAAAATATTGCAAATGTAAAGGAAATAACACTTTCAAATTTGCATTGACAGAAATTTTTGATAAAATACCAAGAGGGTTTACAGAGAGAGTTTACAAAGATTTTTATCAAGAATATTGTTATTATATGCAAGAATTAATATGTTAATATAAGGAAAATTTAATGTTCAAAATAATAACAATCTTACTAATACTATTTCTTCTCATACATGACAACATAAATACCTATTTTAGTGCAAACATCACAAAAGTGTTAGAGGCAAAAGAAACAAAAATGACGTTAATTATATAAAATCAGCTGTGACAAATAAGAAAGTATCCCACTCCCTATACCTCAAGCCAAAAGATAACCGCAAAACAAAAGATGAATTGAAATATCAGGGAATACAGATTACCTAAACTTAATTGCTCTTACTTAATTAAAACTTGAGTTGAAAAACTTAACTTTCCATAATTCAATATAAATTGTAATTAAATGTAACACAGCAGAAAATGTTGACATCGAAAGAGAACTTGATAACACAGATCTTTCAAATTCATTTCAAATTCAAAACAGGAAAAGTAGATACCGAAAACTAATATTATTTTATGTTTCGTCTTCTTTCATTGAAGAAGAACATTATTTAATAAGAGATGTAGAGATGATGACTTAATGAATGATTCATAAGGTATAAAACTAAAAATACATGTACAGACAAAGACGACAGAAGAAATATTATATTCTCCACAGACTTGAAACATCAAAAACCATATTTAATAAAGTATTAAAACTTTCTAACTTCATTAAATGCTTTATCAAAACATTTTACTCATCAATTAGTTGTTTCAGGTATTAACAATTTAGATATTTAAGTCCAAACTGTATGTCACCATATTCACCATGGACAAACTATTCTGATGTACATAAGACATCAGAATGTAAAAATTGAATCTGAAAATTCATAAATTGCACCAACTATAATTTGCAAAATAGATCTAACCAAAGCACAGGTCAACCAACTTAAAACACTCATTCTAACAAGATCTGAAGAGCAAAAAAAAATTAAAATAAAATAATATTTCTTCAAAATAATAATAATAGTAATTCATTTATAAGTAATAATTTCCAAGATCAATATGGATTTTTAAATCCATCATGCAATTAATTATTTCCATATTATTAATTTATTCCATAAAGAAATGTATTTAATTATTTATTAAAGGCTTGTAATATATTATATTGGGTATAATCTACTTTAAAGGGTGGATTTCTTCTGTCGAAATGGCCTTAATAAGCATGCAAATACAATTACGAAATTGTGTTTTAATAAATAAACATTGGAATCAATTAAAGTAAAACCTTAATGAATATAGACATTCTAATAGATGGTCAACCATATTATTTTAAGCTACTATTATGAAGCAATCATTCATTTGCATCGTTACGCCCAGTTAATATATGTATCCACCAATCTAGTAAAATATATATAACACTTTATCTAACAAAAGTGTTCTATTTCATTTGCATATTATTTTATAACAGATTTTTAATTGTTAGTCTCTCCAGAAACCGGTATCTTTACTGAGGTCTCATGTGTAACATTATATTACGTATATTCGAATGGGAATATCCTTAAAGCATCGATCTTGGTAATGTTTCATGTACTGCCACTATTTCCTTGAAATTTGTTAGTCACTTAAATATATATTGTTGTTTATTTAGGTATTTGTTGCTTATTTTTTTGTATTATGTAAGTGCTGCTGTACATAGCGTTATATACAGGACTATTATATTATGAATATATTATGTTGTTTCTTATTATTATGCTGTATTCTTCCTGTATTTAAGACACTTTATGTCTAAAAATTTTTATGTAATAATTTTTAAGCATATTAAATAAATGCATGCACATGATCTAAACCTCACATTGAGGTCTAATGGTCATTAGATGTCTGAATTGATAAGTATGCTGCAAGTGAAGATTGCCATGACCGAATCACAAGAGGCCGTAATGCTGTTATTGCTACAGTTTTTGATAATATGTCTGCTGAATCCAAGTCTGAAGAAACAGAAATTGATATACAAAGTCGGTTGATAAAATCAAAAATTGATGTGGAAAGACTGGAAAATTTACGTGACTATTTTGAAGTTCACAACCTTAACTGCAGTGACAATTTAGTTGCAATACGAAAAGTGATATGCTACAATATATTATGTATAAATATGTATATATATATATTATATGTATATATATATATATAAATATTATATAATATATATAATATATATATATATATATATATATAAATTCCTATATATATATATATATATATTACTATCTCCTACAGAATCAAACATCTTCCACTGACTCGTTATTATTTCTTTCATAGTCACCAGAAAATTCTCGCTTTATTACCCATTAGCTAAAACCATTTGAACTCTCCGAAGAGAACAATTTATTAATGTTGTTAGAGTTTACACTATTTGGGAGAATTAATTCTTCTACTCTAACTTCGCACTCTCACCGAATGTTTATATTACATAAATAACTTTTAGAACTTATAATTTAATGGGATTTTGAAAGGAAATTATCTATGAAGCTAATGGGAAAATTGAAACTAGCAAATGAACAATGTTATGATTAGTTCGATTTTAAAAAATTGTGAAAATCTTTGTGATATCAGAAAATACATCTAGTCCTTTTATTTAAAATGCCAGTCGATATGGAGAGATCTTACTATTATGCAGAGCAATAATTTCAGCTCATAGAATGCATCTCTTGTGTTTGGATAAGCTCCCCATTTCAGTTATAAACCGGCTGTATGTGCGTCACAACTGCGACAGAGATTATTCAATAAATAACTGATTAAGATGGCTAAAGTAGCTGGAATAACGTTGAAGGTATCAATTTAATAAAAACTTTTCTGTTCCTTAAATATAATTTTTATTATCAAGTCGTACACAGAATTTTTTTTTCTCATTTTTAATGAATTTAAATGAAATTTTATTAAAGTAAATATTGTTTTAATACTTTCTACATAAAGCTTCAAATTTTTTACATATATGAAAAAATCTTACACAAAAGAATTAATAGAAGAAAAAATATACTGGACAACTAACCCAAATATTTTTACCCGCAGTCAGGGCAAATTGGCATACATTTTTTTGCTGTCTTTAAAAATTGAAATTTATTAATTTACACTTATATATATATATATATATATATATATATATATATATATATATATATATATATATTTATATATTCCATAATTTTCCTATCGTTAGCCAAAAATGAAAGTTTAAATGCTGAAGAAAATGTTTATAATCAATATATAAAAATTGGAAATATAAAAACTGAGACAACTATTTCGTCTCTACCCAAAAGACAAATTCTAAGAGTATATATTTTTTAAATTACCTCATATTTAAAATCATATAATTTCTGCCAGCAATTAATAGTTAAAAGTTAAAAGTGAGTTATTTTTTTTAAAAGTTATTATTTTCTTTCAAAATCTTACAATATGAGTTTAAGGTTGAAATACGTTTCATAAGCTCTTAAAAATATTTATAGATTTGGGGGGTAAAATTTATGCTTGCGGCATATTCATAGCGCATTTTTTAGATCCGCGTATTTCTTGTATTAGTCAAAAGTTTTTAGTAGCAAAATGTTTATGCCAAAAATAAATTCTACTTATATATAGAATCGTATTGAGTTGATTCGTAATCAATTATTCAAGAATCGTGACACACTCTTTTTGCTGTTTGAGCATTAATATAATGATATATGGATGATCTTTTGGTAGATGGTACTTGTCATATGGTTCCACGGGATTAATTTGATTCTTTCAAATACCTATATAAGCAATAATAGAAGAAGCCGATCCGGTGGTCGAGTGGTCAGAGGCATGCTTTTCCGTCTGATCGCTGGATTGCCAGGTTGCGGGTTTGAATCCCGCCAACGGGCATACATGTTGTCATGTCGAGGCCAAGTCAGACTTCCGCCCTTCGGGAAGCCTCTATAAAAGTGAAGATGCAAATCTCCACCCCTTCGCCATGGGATACCCTGGGGGGTCTTGTGGACGTGGTGCGTAAGCGCTTCTTCACCACGGGGGAATTAGTAACGAACGAATAATAGAAGAATTTTTAAGAAATTCTGTACTCTCCTTATATCCTTATAACTTTAAAACCCCGTATCTTTGTGCTACCGAGATAACGAACATCTATAGAAAAGTGACTGTGTGCAAAAGAATGAACGAGATTGTAGCGTCAATAGGAGTAGAAAATCGGTAAAATTTTACAGCAGAACTTCTGTTTCTATTGTCAATCCCATACGCTATATGCATGTCAGCTATACTACCCAGACAATCAGTCTGACCAACTTAAAGGTGCGGTATCTGTTTAGATGGCCGGGAGAAAGCTACATGTGAGACTAAAACGAGACCAGAGATATCATCAGGATTCGGAGGTCTTGAAGCTAGGCATTTTACCCTGAAGCCAAGTTGAAAATTGCCTAATAAAAAACGGAGAACTAAAAGATGAGAAACTTTTTTTCAAGAGAGCAGTCATTAAAAAATCACAGGACCAAAAGGTTTGGTAAAAAATTTAATTTGTGTGCGATTAAAAAGTCCGGCCAAAGCCATAGTAATGCGGCAATGGTGTCAACGACTGTTCCATATAGTATGGAGGAATATCTGAATTTCTATATGTTTATTAGTCGAGTATTTACAAATTAGATTTTGGCTTTATAAGATTAATCATACCGCTGATTTCTCAAAGGAAAATATCTTGTCTCTAACAAACAGAAAAGTTCTCCCATTGTTTGAAATTAATGGAGTACTTTGCAATTGCGATCTTGTTTTTGTAAATAATAACATAAATCTAAAATATAATTAAATGAAGAATGAATTTCAAATAATACAGTTTTTAATTAATAGACTAATTGTAATTTATCTGGCAGATAAGGATGTTCTGACTGGAAGGAAATTGAGGGGATTTTATTGACAATGCAGCTCTTTAAGGAACATTTAAAAATTGATGGATCGCCATATGTAGAAATAAATACATTTAATATAAATACCTCCACATTTGGTTTAATGTCTACATATTAAGGTTTTTAATGTCACACTACCCAATTTAGACTGGAACCACAGGGACCGTGTCATCCTTCCCCTAACTCATTATATCTCGGGTGGAGTTTCTAACCTACAAACTTTTTGTACATATGCTCCGCGTAGACGTAGGAATTGTTTTGTGTGATGTTGGGGATCGAACACGGGACTACATCATGCAACCGTTCTTTCCTATAAACATCGCGCTATCCCGTCCCGGATTGTTCGCCAGCTCGCATTCGTGAAATGCTCAATTTTACAGTTACGAAATCCGAGATAAAGAATGATGTCGAAAAATAGCTATTCCTCGCCGCCCTACAACATCCCTAAGCACTAAAAATAGACTTCTTCGGACATATATTCATTAACGAAAAGTTTTTTTTTTATGCCCCTTATCTCCCATCAAAATTTGTACAGAGAGTTTTGAAGGGAACTGTCCCAAGAGAAGCTATTGGAGTGGATCAAAAATCCCATTTTCATATTTTGAAGGGTTTATACGAATTGAGAATTCATGAATGCGAACCAAACAGGTTTTTTATCTGTTGTCACGATAGCTCTCTAAAAATTCATCGATGAAATGAAAATTGCAGGACTATTTCCATCGAAGACCATTAAGGTTTTATTTTCTATGTGGAAGCAGTCTAGAAAAAGACCCAAAATGTTCCAAGAGCATATTTTAACCATAAAAAAGCTACGAAAAGATAGTTTTGCTAAAAACAGCTAAGGAAATTAAAATTTGAAAAATATTTAATTGTTTGTTTAAAATTCAATGCCATATAAAACGCTAACATGCGTCATTCTCTAGAAAATCATGAAATATTAAATTTCATGTTATGAAATATGATATAAGTGAATACTTCATAAATAGTTTTATTCAAATATTAATGGTTTCCGTTTGGCGAACCAAACAGGTTTCTTATCTGTTGTCACGATAGCTCTCTAAAAATGCATCGGTGAAATGAAAATTGCAGGACTGTTTCCATCGAAGACAATTAAGGTTTTATTTTCTATGTGGAAGCAGTCTAGAAAAAGACCCAAAATGTTCCAAGAGCATATTTTAACCATAAAAAAGCTACGAAAAGATAGTTATGCTAAAAACAGCTACGGAAATTAAAATTTGAAAAATATTTAATTGTTTGTTTAAAATTCAATGCCATATAAAACGCTAGCATGCGTCATTCTCTAGAAAATCATGAAATATTAAATTTCATGTTATGAAATATGATATGATATAAGTGAATGCTTCATAAATAGTTTTATTCAAATATTAATGGTTTCCGTTTGTTCAGGAGTTTACACGAGCTATTCTCTATATATTGGAATTTGCTCTTTTCCACATTTGGTGCGTTAGCTCTCGAACAAATTGAGAAATTCATATTTGGTATGATTATTTTAACCATTAAACATTCAGAATACTATTGGTTTTCAGAAGAACAGGGCCAGGTATATGTTCGCGATTCTTCTGACTTTTTTTGGATAATCGGAAAAGTGTTATAAACAGATATTTCTGTTTAAAAATGTAACAAGAATAAGTATACATCGTTCTCGAAATATTGGCAGGTTTGGATCTACAATCGAAAAACAAAAACAAAGATATACGTATATACATTTACTCATGATTATCAAATGAGCCAATGTCTCGTTAATAGTTTCAACAAAAAATAAATTAAAACTATTTTAGAGCATATCACAGGCCATTTGCGAGGCCACAAAAAAATGTTTATTTTTTTCTCTCAGACAGCGTGATATCTTTAAAAAAATTCCAGCGATTTTCAGAAAATTTGATATGTTTAATCTAATCAATGACAAGGGTAAGTCTTTAGATTTCATCAAAATGGTGTAACATGAATGCTGTAATTTGTAATTTGTAGCTATAATTTTTCTCTTACGTTTATCAATGACTCTAATATTTATTCTGTAATTTTTAATTTGTTGAAGAATTTTTTATTTGTAATTTGAAGTTGTAATTTTTGTTCAACAAATTGAAAGGTGCAGTTTCAAGTTTTGTTCTGTAATTTGTAATTTATAGCTGTAACTTTTGTCTTGTAAATTGTAGTTACAATTTCTGTGCTGTAATTTGTAATTTGTAGTTGTAATTTGTTCTTTTATAGGAGAAGTCATGAATTGAATACACTAATTATAATTTTTCTTTTTATTAAATATTATCGTTATATTCGCCTCGCCTGCAGTGATTATCAGAAGATGGAGAGTAATGAATGAATTAATTACATTGAATATGTAAAGTAATTGATCAGTCTTAAGCAAAAGGGGAAATGTTGAATAATTTGACAGCCCTCATTTACAAGTGGAGAAACCACTTTCGATTAATATTTAATTAAGTAATTAAATAATGAATATGATTTTATCTGCCTAATTAATCAAGCTTTGTGGGTTGAATACTGTTGCAACATGATGTCGTAAAATACATATTCTATATATCTGTAAAAACTAAGCATTTAATAGAGATATTTAGATATCTTGATTAAAGTTTTATACTAGATTTTATACGAAGAGTGTAGGGAAAGAAATATAAAATATGTAGGTCTTAGAAGTAAAATATGGAAAATAATCAATAAATAAGGAATTTAGCTATAATAATTGTATTCCCGGGAACTGATACTTTCAAAAAATTGCAAAATTTAACTTTTCGTACTACCCCCAAGCAAAAAAATTTCAATTAGCAAAATTTGCACCGGGATTAATTAGGGTCAAAGAAAGTTAGCCGATACCCTTTGATGAATAATTCACTGAGACATCGATAATTGAAATTTTTGATTTATTCCATTTTATTTGAACTGCGAATGTGAATATTGAAATTCCTCTGAAAGTAAATATGGGGAAGTAAATATTATAAATCTATTTAAAACAAGAAAACTGCTTATTGAAATATACTACCATTTAATTTTGAACAATTTGTTTAATGCAATTTCATTAGAAGTGAGGGGGAGGGGGGGTCCGTAAAAAAAAAGTTTTGCATTTCTATGACAATATCAGTTCTGGGAGGTGGGGGTACAATTGCCATGACTACATTATCCTCCGTTTGCTGATTACTTTTTACATTACTTTCCCTACATAGTATAATGTATAGGGGAAGTATTGTTCTGGGGTCGAAAACGCAAATTCGATTTTTAGCCGGAAGAGCATCTTTCAGGTATCCCTGAACTGGAATAGAACGTATTCGACGTATTATTGTTGGTAATGTCGTGTTGTGTGTGCATGTCATGTGTATCGTGAGTCTGTGGATACGATGTCTCACAACAAAACGGAGCGTTTTGCAAGAAATTTTGTACATTTATTGGAATCGGTAAATACTGGACACTTAAAATTTAATCGAATGTTAGGAAGGCTCCCAATTTTCGAATAAAAATTTTAAAATATCATTAAAAAATTAGATCCTTCAACAATGATACATAAATAATCATATTTTTATGTAGTTTTTCATTAGTAAATGAATGACACAAACTATAGAATGCTAGCATGAAACCAAGTATCATGTAGTATCGTTATTTTATTTAACATCACCATCGTGTCACTCTTTCGAATACAAAATAAGTTTCATCATTTTAACTAATTTTGCATAGATATATGAGGAAATAATCGAGCGGGCCGATTTTATCTGCGGATGGGGGAGGGAAGGAGTAGGGGGTGAAAAGGATAGGTGAAGAAAATATAACGGGAAATATGAAAAGTTTTCCTTGTTCGCTAAATATTATTTGTGAAGACTGCATTGCGACTAAATCATGTCGTGAGCCATTTCCTCAAAAATCTCTCTCTAAAACTTTCAGAATTTTCTACCTTTTTACTCTGGCATTCATGGTCTGAACCAAACTGTCGGAGTTAAGTACATTCAGTACATTCAAACACATTCAAACGGTAATTGTCATCAAGTACATTCAAACAGTAATTAATGTTTACATTAGATACAGCAAATATTATTTTCTAAAACGTAAAGAAGATGTGCAAGAAAATATTTCGTACTTCATGAAAAAATTTACACCCGATTCGGTATTATATCCAAACAACTATGGTCAGAGTGAGGAGAGAAGTACACCAGCAAGGAATTTGGGACATTACTTAAAGATATTGATACAATTCCTTAAATATATTTTGTACAATTCCTTAAAATATTGTACCATAATCTCCACAACAAATTAGCATCACAGAAAGAAAGAAGCGCTCTCTGGTAGAGATGAACAGAGTAAGTCTAAAAGAATCTAATATATCCAATACGAGTAAATACTGAGAAGAAGATGTTTCCACAGCAAATACTACTCTCACTATAAATACTATTAAAAATACTGTCAACAAAATATCTTGATGCAACTCCAATACTTCGTTACGTCAATATATGGATTCCCTACATATGTTCACGTACCGCATGAAAACTGCCGAAAGTTTAATGATACAGCTGTGAAGAAATAGGAAAGAAAAATTAGTAAAACATCAAAGGATGCAGCGTTTTAAACACAACTTCAGATGCCGTCGTTATCAGTAGTCATGTTGCGTTTTTCTCGAAATATCCCCATACTGTAGTTGATCAAGGACTTGTAGACAAACAATCAAAAAATGGTTAAAATGATGTGTAGATTGATGCGATTCCTCCTATGTAAAAGAAGAAATTAAGAAAGAAATCCCAGTGAATACAGAAGTAAGATGCCCAGAAGATGATAAAGAAATAACCGACAAGGGCGTACCACCTGAAAAATTCAATGTGTGATCCTTTGTAACAGAATCAATGACGACACCAGATGTATCGTCCTATAAAGGGGCATATTCTAACTCAAATAAGGCTCGCAACAAGCAATAAATTCAAGACGAAATAGATGCTTTAAATTAAAACGAAATATGACTATTGCAGATTCTTTTGAAAATAAAATAGGCTGCAAATGAGTGCTTAAGAAAAAACCAGACAGTGACGAAAACTGTTCACGATACATGCTAGGCTAATAGCCCAAGGACATCAGCTAAAATATGGACAATAGTTTTCGTCTTTACAATATTGAGAACACTACTGACTATTGCATGATAGCAAAAATGACACCATTATAGTATTCTATCAGTATATTTGAAAGGTGACTTTATGTCCTAAAATATATATGAAGTAAGCTCCTGGATTTTAAGAAGAAAATAAAAACGAAATTTGCAAGCTCACAAAACATCTGTGTAATACAATATACAGGAAATATATTAGTGCAAATATGTTGACTCTATACAAGAAAGTAAGGAATCGCCGTATTCGTCAATTACAAGGTCGTCCCCATGCCAGAACTGCAGCACACAACCGCTAGGTCTCTGACTGAAAGACGTTACAGGGATATGGAAATGATGCAAATCAGCTAGGAGCTGGTAACAGGGATAAAAATATCTCGATTTACTATGTACATAAGACTGCGTAAAGAAGAATGAGGTATATATCCCACTAAGGATTTCCATTGCCCGTTCTTTTCTCATTTCCCTTTAAAATTTTTCGTTTTACTTCAAACCTCTATTTCTCAAGATTGGCTATAGGTAGAGCTTATATAATAACTGGTATGAGTTTAGAGAAATATATATTTCTCAAGACTAGCTATAGTTAGAACTTAGATAGCAACTGATATGCATTCAGTATCTAAAGGAGGTAGGGGAGGGAGCGGAAAGATGTAGGGGTTCTAAAGGAGGTAGGGGATTTACGATTTACACTTCCGGTTTAAAAGTCATTCCTTGAAACATTTATTTCTTAAATTGACTATAGATAGAGTACAGGTACTGACTGATGTGGATTCAATATTGAATTTCAGAGAGGGGTGAGAGGATTCACTAAGGATTTCCACTTCCGATTCTTGAGATGTCACTTCCGGGATTTTTTCGAAAATTCTTATTATCATGAAATAAATATGCAAAAGAGAATAAAATGCTTAACTTAATATTTCCGTCAAAAATAAAGTACATACGTTATTTGTCACTATATGAAGATCCTTCATAAATTTCTTGTTCTTATTTTTAATATTATTGTCACTGAAAATAAGAATTTGCACTTCAAGAAATCAATAGAGAAAAAAATTAAAGTAAATTTTACGACTTTCGAATTTGTAAAAGCAAACATAAAGTGAAAAAATTGAAAAACAAAATAATATTTTAAATTACTCTGATCGCCACTTTATATTATAAATTGCGTTTAGATCTAAATAATGTTTAATGTAATGAACGGTAGTTGAATGACATATAACAATAAATTAAAGTCTCAAATATGTTATGCGACTACTAAAAATGCCATATAGAGTTATAAAATAACGGAACATCATTGGAAAAGAAAAAATAACTCAGTTTAAATTGAATGCATTTGCCCTTCAGAAGACCAGAAAGTTAATTGAATTAGGACGTCATGGACGCTTCGTGGAGCACCATTCTGTGCACAAGTTAGGGGCATTTACTTTGTCGATCTTATTATTTCATGTCCTCGGTTTATATTAGCATTTAAAGGTCAAAATTTATAAGATTTAGCTGCGAATTTTCATAGAAGGATAGGAAATGAATATGTTAGCTGTATGAAATCACATTTGCATTAATAAGCATAGAAATGAAACATATTTCTATTAAATTGAAGGAAATATATTAGTTAATTAACAATATTTTACGTAATATTTCATACAGATTGTAACAGAAGGTTAATGAATATTTAAAATATATAGAAATAAACATATTAATTAATTAATAATCTTTTACATGATTTTTCATACAAACTGTAATGGAAAGCTGATGGCTGATGAGTGTTTAAAATATGAAATAAATATATTAGTTAATTAACAATATTTTACGGGATATCTTATGCAAAGTCTAATAGACGATGATGAGTATTTAAAGTATGTTGAAGTAAATGAATTAGTTAATAAACGATATTTTACGTTTATTTTACGACATATTTTACGATATTTTATGTTTGTTTAATACAATAATAAGTATTTAAAATACGTATCTTATACAAAGTCTAATAGACGATGATGTATGTATATATTTTAGGATATTATTTTACGATATTTTACGTTTGTTTAATACAATAATAAGTATTTAAAATATGTATCTTATGCAAAGTCTAATAGACGATGATGAGTATTTAAAGTATGTTGAAGTGAATGTATTAGTTAATAAACAATATTTTACGTTTATTTTACGATATATTTTACGATATTTTACGTTTGTTTAATACAGTAATAAGTATTTAAAATATATTAAAGTAAATATATTAATTAATTGGCAATATTTTAAGTAATATTTCATACGAAGAATATTAAAGGTTGATAGTGTTTAAAACATGAAGTAAATATATTAGTTAATTAACGATATCTACGTGAAATTTCATAAGAAGTATAGTAAAAGGTAGGTGAGTGTATAAAATGTGTTGAATTAAATATATCAATTAATTAATGATCTTTTCATAAAAAATTAGAATGAGTATTGAAATAATGTTGAAGTAAATATATTAATCAATTAAATTTATTTTACATGGCATTTCATATAAAGTAAAACATAAGGATGAGTATTTAAAATACGTTGAAATAATTTTGGAACTTTTCTAAGCCACTGGGGGGAGGGGGTAGAGGGCCTGGAGAGACTTTAAATAAATGCTCATAATCTCCGCCACAGGAGGAGGGGATTAAAATCCTACTATGTTACATTCTGCCTTATAGTCGATATTGTATTCTTAAGAAGGTTCAGCCTTCTAGGTCACCAGTGGGCTGTGTTAAAAACTTTTCAAATAAACTCCAGTTTCTCTGCTCCCGAGGGGGGGTTATTAATTAAATATTCAGCTACTTTAAGTTTTGCTCCATAGTTAATGCTATATGTGTGCAAAGATTCAGTCTTTTAGATCACCAGGTGGCTTCTGAAGGGTTTGAAAATACATTTCGATAACTTCTCTCTCTGCCACTTGGGAGGTAAATCAAAAATCTGGTTCCGCTAAGTTCCATATCGTATTTGATACTACACTATGCAGAGATTCAGCCTTCTAGGTCATCATGGGACTTTTGGAGGATCTGAAAATACAAAACAACATTAAACGCGTTGGACAACTATATAATAGTGATTCGGAAGCTTAATCAGCAGTATCCATATACGTATCGGTCCCCATACAAACACTTGTCACCCCCCACCCCCTCAATCCATATGCAATTTCCTATTCTTTAAAAAAAAATAGGTTGACGAACCCTTCTTGAACCCGGGCCTTCAATTCGAGTGGTATTCGGCCCCTCCCTCTCCTATGGGCAGCTATGGCTCTGACTCAATAAAATATTCAGGTATGAATTTTACACTTCAAAAAAATGTAAAATTAAAAATTAAAAAATTAAAAATAATAAATGACAAAAATAATCAATGAATTAAAAATTAATAAACAAAAATTTAATAAATTAAAAACTAATAAATTAAAAATTATTAAACTAAAAATCAAAAAATAAAATGCACTATTTATATAAAACTTCAGTTCTAAGTGCTATTAGAAAGAATTTAAAATACGAAAACGTAATTAGAACACATCATAAAAAGGTTTTAAAAGATAGCAAAAAGTTTCAAACGAAGAATAGAATCTTATTTGTCAAAACAAATGAGACCAAATACCAATACTAGCTAAAGCAATGGAAGCGATCTCGCCTTTGTTGCTATTGGGACTCATTCTCATTTATCCTGAAGAGGAAGGCTCTATTTTGCATTTGAAACCAGGTGATTCTTTTTTTTATGCTGTGTTCTGACGAATTTTTACTTTTTTATACTATACAATGCAGTATAGAAAAATTATTGTTTGCAGGAAATTTTTTAATTTCGAGATTTTGACACCGATATATATTTTTGAACTTCCTGACCACGTTTTGACTATTTTTTATGTTATGTCCGTCTGTCTCTCTGTCTGTCTGTGATCGATTTTTTGTGTATACGATAGCCGCCCCAAATATTAATGTATTTTCACGAAACTTTACATTATGCCTTGTTAATGAAAAATCTATAACTAGATAGAATTTTTTGACATTCGAGTGAAAACTTTTATATTTTCTTAGCAAATTTTATATTTTCTTAAGATGGCAGAATAGGACCAAAATGTATATAATCATGAATAAAAGAGGTTATTTATGGATCCATGACCACGAAACTTAATTTATTCATTCATTGTAGTGAAAAGTAGCCGCGATATAATTTTTATCTGTCCTCGGCGGGAGAGAGGACTATCACCTGGTGGTCCTTTAGAATTGAGGTTAATATCCTATACATATGGTCATATGGACCGAAAATACAGATTTTTCAATGTTTTTTGCTTGTAAAATTTGCAAAAAAAAAAAAAGAAGAAGAAGAAGAAACCACGAGCTACTTAAATATGGATTCAAAAAGTGAATTTAAAAATTAAATGTAATATGTTTAACAACAAACCAAGACAGAAGAAAAATGTCAATTGCAATATTGAAGAGGATTTTGTAGTAGTAGAATCCGACACCAGGAACTCATGATAAGCGTATATACAAGACAATGATTATCTTTTAAAAAGTCGTATCGTCAGGGGTTGTAGCACAGGGATATCTGCAATGCCTGTCAAAGTACGCGGTAATATTCTTTCGTGCATGTAAATGTTGTTTATTTTAGGATTCCTGAATGGGACAACCATTCGGCAATAACCCTAATGTTTGATATAAATGCATTTTGTAACACTTTTACTGTCAATTCCTAATCAGAAGGCAAAGCTCTACAATGTTGTATTTGTATTTTCTTTGTCTATCTCGCTTTGATGCCGAGTCCGTGGATCTTAACTTTCTCCGCTAGGAGCTCTGTAATCACTTTTACTGAATAGGACATAGTCACTTTATTGTCGATGAACCTAATGTGCACAGTCATGGACCTTTTCTTTCAAAGCTATTGGAAGGGCTTAAGAGTTTTTCTAGGAACCATGCATATAGCATTTCAGCAAAAAATATAATAATAATAATAACAGTCATAATAATAACAACTAGGGTATAGCTCAACTAGACTTTTGAGTACTGGAATCCATTTTAAGTGGCTTTCAAATTTTGCAAGAAAAGCTTTTGAAAAATCTATATCGTTGGTCCAGATGATTACAAATCTAAATTATAGTATTTTACCCCTCATTTTAAAGGGCTTGAAAAACCTCGATTGATACCGAGATTAATATATATTTTTTGCTCGAATTTCAAAATGTTCCATCTAGGTCCAGATGTTACATTAACAAAGACCGATATAAAGTTTCGTTTAAATCCATCAATATTTAAGGCAGCTATCGTGCACCAAGAAATCGACCACGGACTTAGGACAGGCGACAGACATCACTCTAAAATATTTAAAATGTATTCAGTAGGTCCTAAGATATATATTAGCATTAAAATCTTACAATAAATATTTGTCGTGAAAACAATACTTTCTCTATACTATATTCTATAGTTTAAGAAAGTAAAAGTATGATGCTGGCTGAATATGACTTTTGAACACTTTACAACAAAGTTGAAAAGTGTTTATGACTTTGTTCATTCTGTCTGTCTGCCTGTCTGTCTGTCTGCCGTAAAAATGCCTTAATCAAAATGAAATTTTAGTATGTTGTTCAGACGGTCTGTAGAACCCATGGGAATATAAATGAATAATATCACCCAATTAGTTTTGGATTGAACCCGGGTCGAAAAAATGAAATACATTGAGCCCTATGGGACCTAATTTTTCAAACATTTTTAAGCGGATTTAAAATTCACAAATTGCTTCAAAAATTTTAGGTAATATTCAAAATTGTTCCATAAAATATATAAAAAAAAATTCAGCGAAATATATTCAGTAGTTTTTTAAATAAAAATTAAAATAATAATTACACCTCTTATATGAAACGATCACGTGACCATGATATGAAACGATCACATGACCCACTTCAAAATCATATATGGCATCCATCTTGTTTCAAAATCGTGATTTTTTTAAGTTCTTTTTAATTCATATTGAGTGTTGTATCCGTCCTAAAAGTACTTTATTTTTGCTTAAATTCTGTGCATCTACATACTGAAACAACGCAATGACAATATATTTGAGTTTAAATGCTCATCTAAATTTGATTATTTCTGCAACTAAGCCTATTTTTCACCTATGTAAAATGTAAGCAGCAAAATATATAGAATGAGTTGTATTAGAATTCCTGTATTTTTTAACACAAAATAATTTAGTCCATGGAGTCTGCATGGCTGATATGAATGAAATATTAATTGATTTCATAAAGAGAAGGACGACTTTTTTCAATGAAGTTTCAAGCATAGAGTTTAATTTTTTGTAGCTCCATGGTCTTAAATAAAATGTTTAAATAAAATAAATTATTATAGTATTGTGATGGATGAAATGAATGGGAGAAAGTTATGAATGAGATCCTGTTTTTATAGAGAGATCCAGGCGTGTTATTTTTTCTATGACGTCATTTGAATTAATTTCAGTTGTTT